>CM029601.1:85960360-87160360 GCA_017311375.1 Mytilus coruscus
TGAAGATTGCTAAAGTATTTATGGTAGGTCATATGTATTGTGTTTTATGAAGATTGCTAAGTATTTATGGTAGGTCATATGTATTGTGTTTTATGAAGATTGCTGAAGTATTTATGGTAGGTCATATGTATTGTGTTTTATGAAGATTGCTACTTAAGTATTTATGGTAGGTCATATGAATTGTGTTTTATGAAGATTGCTGAAGTATTTATGGTAGGTCATATGTATTGTGTTTTATGAAGATTGCTAAAGTATTTATGGTAGGTCATGTGTTTTATGAAGATTGCTAAAGTATTGATGGTAGGTCATATGTATTGTGTTTTATGAAGATTGCTAAAGTATTAATGTCATATGTATTGTGTTTTATGAAGATTGCTAAAGTATTTATGGTAGGTCATATGTATTGTGTTTTATGAAGATTGCTTAAGTATTTATGGTAGGTCATATGTATTGTGTTTTATGAAGATTGCTAAATGTATTGTGTTTTATGAATTGTGTTTTATGAAGGTTGCTAAAGTATTTATGGCAGGTCATATGTATTGTGTTTTATGAAGATTGCTACTTAAGTATGTATGGTAGGTCATATGTTTTGTGTTTTATGAAGATTGCTGAAGTATTTATAATAGGTCATATGTATTGTGTTTTATGAAGATTGCTACTTAAGTATGTATGGTAGGTCATATGTTTTGTGTTTTATGAAGATTGCTGAAGTATTTATAATAGGTCATATGAATATTGCTGTTTTATGTCATATGTATTGTGTTTTATGAAGATTGCTAAAGTATTTATGGTATGGTCATATGTATTGTGTTTTATGAAGATTGCTGAAGTATTTATGGTAGGTCATATGTATTGTGTTTTATGAAGATTGCTATTTATGGTAAGTATTTATGGTAGGTCATATGTATTGTGTTTTATGAAGATTGCTGAAGTATTTATGGTAGGTCATATGTATTGTGTTTTATGAAGATTGCTAAAGTATTTATGGTAGGTCATATGTATTGTGTTTTATGAAGATTGCTAAGGTATTTATGGTATGAAGTCATATGTATTGTTGTTTTATGAAGATTGCTAAAGTATTTATGGTATGAATATCATGTATTGTGTTTTATGAAGATTGCTAAAGTATTTATGGTAGGTCATATGTATTGTGTTTATGAAGATTGCTACTATAAGTATTTATGGTAGGTCATATGTATTGTGTTTTATGAAGATTGCTAAATGTATTGTGTGGTAAGATTGCTAATATTTATGTATTGTGTTTTATGAAGATTGCTTAAGTATTTATGGTAGGTCATATGTATTGTGTTTTATGAAGATTGCTGAAGTATTTATGGTAGGTCATATGAATTGTGTTTTATGAAGATTGCTGTATTTATGGTAGGTCATATGTATTGTGTTTTATGAAGATTGCTGAATTTATGGTAGGTTTATGTGTTTTAGGTTGCTGATGTATTGTGTTTTATGAAGATTGCTACTTAAGTATTTATGGTATATGTCATATGTTTTGTGTTTTATGAAGATTGCTGTATTTATGGTAAGTATTTATGGTAGGTCATATGTATTGTGTTTTATGAAGATTGCTTAAGTATTTATGGTAGGTCATGTGTTTTATGAAGATTGCTACTTAAGTAATGGTAGGTCATATGTTTATATGAAGATGTGTGTTTATGAAGATTGCTAAAGTATTTATGGTAGGTATTGTGTTTTATGAAGATTGCTACTTAAGTATTTATGGTAGGTCATATGTATTGTGTTTTATGAAGATTGCTACTTAAGTTGGTTAATGGTAGGTCATATGTATTGTGTTTTATGAAGATTGCTAAAGTATTTATGGTAGGTCATGTGTTTTGTTTTATGAAGATTGCTGAAGTATTGTATGGTAGGTCATATGTATTGTGTTTTATGAAGATTGCTCATATGTCATTGTGTTTTTATGAAGATTGCTACTTAAGTAGGTCATTTATGGTAGGTCATATTTATGGTAATTGTGTTTTATGAAGATTGCTGAAGTATTTATGGTAGGTCATATGTATTGTGTTTTATGAAGATTGCTAAAGTATTTATGGTAGGTCATATGAAGTGTTTTATGAAGATTGCTGAAGTATTTATGGTAGGTCATATGTATTGTGTTTTATGAAGATTGCTAAAGTATTTATGGTATGTCATATGTATTGTGTTTTATGAAGATTGCTAAGTATTTAAGTATTGTATGGTTTTATGGTCATATGTCATTGTGTTTTATGAAGATTGCTAAAGTATTTATGGTAGGTCATATGTATTGTGTTTTATGAAGATTGCTAAAGTATTTATGGTATCATGTGTTTTATGAAGATTGCTAAAGTATTTATGGTAGGTCATATGTATTGTGTTTATTGAAGAAGTATTGATGGTAGGTCATATGTATTGTGTTTTATGAAGATTGCTCTTAAGTATTTATGGTAGGTCATATGTATTGTGTTTTATGAAGATTGCTGAAGTATTTATGGTAGGTCATATGTATTGTGTTTTATGAAGATTGCTTATTTATGGTAGTCATAATTGTGTTTTATGAAGGATCATATGTATTGTGTGTTTATGAAGATTGCTAAAGTATTTATGGTAGGTCATGTGTTTTATGTTGCTTATTATGAATATGATTGCTAAAGTATTTATGGTAGGTCATATGTATTGTGTTTTATGAAGATTGCTGAAGTATTTATGGTAGGTCATATGTATTGTGTTTTATGAAGATTGCTAAAAGTATTTATTGGTCATATGTATTGGTAGGTCATATGTATTGTATGTTTTTTATGAAGATTGCTGAAGTATTTATGGTCATATGTATTGTGTTTTATGAAGATTGCTACTTAAGTATTTATGGTAGGTCATATGTTGTGTTTTATGAAGATTGCTAAAGTATTTATGGTAGGTCATATGTGTGTTTTATGAAGATTGCTAAAGTATTTATGGTAGGTCATATGTATTGTGTTTTATGAAGATTGCTAAAGTATTTATGGTAGGTCATATGTATTGTGTTTTATGAAGATTGCTAAAGTATTTATGGTAGGTCATATGTTTATGTGTTTTATGAAGATTGCTAAAAGTATTTATGAAGATTGCTAAAGTATTTATGGTAGGTCATATGTCATTGTGTTTTATGAAGATTGCTATGTATATTTATGGTAAAGGTCATATGTATTGTGTTTTATGAAGATTGCTAAAGTATTTATGGTAGGTCATATGTATTGTGTTTTATGAAGATTGCTGAAGTATTTATGGTAGGTCATATGTATTGTGTTTTATGAAGATTGCTTAAGTGTTTATGGTAGGTCATGTTTTGTGTTTTATGAAGGTTGCTAAAGTATTGATGGTAGGTCATATGTATTGTGTTTTATGAAGATTGCTACTTAAGTATTTATGGTAGGTCATATGTATTGTGTTTTATGAAGATTGCTAAAGTATTTATGGTAGGTCATATGTATTGTGTTTTATGAAGATTGCTAAAGTATTTATGGTAGGTCATATGTTTGTGTTTTATGAAGATTGCTGAAGTATTTATGGTAGGTCATATGTATTGTGTTTTATGAAGATTGCTAAAGTATTTATGGTAGGTCATATGAATTGTGTTTTATGAAGATTGCTGAAGTATTTATGGTAGGTCATATGTATTGTGTTTTATGAAGATTGCTAAAGTATTTATGGTAGGTCATGTTGTGTTTTATGAATATTGTGTTTTATGAAGATTGCTAAAGTATTGTGTTTTATGAAGATTGCTACTTAAGTATGTTTATGGTAGGTCATATGTATTGTGTTTTATGAAGATTGCTACTAAGTATTTATGGTAGGTCATATGTATTGTGTTTTATGAAGATTGCTGAAGTATTTATGGTAGGTCATTGTTTTGTGTTTTATGAAGATTGCTAAAGTATTTATGGTAGGTCATATGTGTTTTATGAAGATTGTGTTAGGTCATATGTAAGATTGCTTAAGTATTTATGAAGATTGCTAGGTCATATGTATTGTGTTTTATGAAGATTGCTACTTAAGTATTTATGGTAGGTCATATGAATTGTGTTTTAGTATATTTATGGTAGGTCATATGAATTGTGTTTTATGAAGATTGCTAAAGTATTTATGGTAGGTCATATGTGTGTTTTATGAAGATTGCTACTTAAGTATTGGTGGTAGGTCATATGTATTGTGTTTTATGAAGATTGCTACTAAAGTATTTATGGTAGGTCATATGAATTGTGTTTTATGAAGATTGCTGAAGTATTTATGGTAGGTCATATGTATTGTGTTTTATGAAGATTGCTAAATGTATTTTATGAAGGTGGTACATATGTATTGTGTTTTATGTCATATGTATTGTGTTTTATGAAGATTGCTATGCTAAAGTATTTATGGTAATCATGAATTGTGTTTTATGAAGATTGCTTAAGTATTTATGGTAGGTCATATGTATTGTGTTTTATGAAGATTGCTACTTAAGTATTTATGGTAGGTCATATGAATTGTGTTTTATGAAGATTGCTGAAGTATTTATGGTAGGTCATATGTATTGTGTTTTATGAAGATTGCTAAAGTATTTATGGTAGGTCATATGTATTGTGTTTTATGAAGATTGCTGTATTTATGGTAAGTCATATGTATTGTGTTTATGAAGAGGCTCATTTATGGTAGGTCATATTGTGTTTTATGAAGATTGCTTAAGTATTTATGGTAGGTCATATGTATTGTGTTTTATGAAGATTGCTGAATGGTAGGTCATATGTATTGTATTATTTATGGTATGAAGATTGCTAAGTCATTATGGTAGGTCATATTGTGTGTTTATGAAGATTGCTAAAGTATTTATGGTAGGTCATATGTATTGTGTTTTATGAAGATTGCTACTTAAGTATTTATGGTAGGTCATATGTATTGTGTTTTATGAATTGTGTTTTATGTTTTATGATTGCTTATGTATTATGTATTGTGTTTTATGAAGTTGCATGGTAGGTCATATTTATGTAGGTCATATGTGTGTTTTATGAAGATTGCTGATGGTAGTCATGTCAAGTATTGATGGTAGGTCATATGAATGTGTTTTATTAAGATTGCTGAAGTATTTATGGGAGGTCATATGTATTGTGTTTTATGAAGATTGCTACTTAAGTATTTATGGTAGGTCATATGAATTGTGTTTTATGAAGATTGCTTAAATGTTTATGGTAGTTCATGTTTTGTGTTTTATGAAGGTTGCTAAAGTATTGATGGCAGGTCATATGTATTGTGTTTTATGAAGATTGCTACTTAAGTATGTATGGTAGGTCATATGTATTGTGTTTTATGAAGATTGCTGAAGTATTTATGGTAGGTCATATGTATTGTGTTTTATGAAGATTGCTAAAGTATTTATGGTAAGTCATGTGTTTTATGAAGTCATATTGATGTAGGTCATATGTGTGTTTATGAAGATTGCTAAAGTATTTATGGTAGGTCATATGTGTTGTGTTTTATGAAGATTGCTAAAGTATTTATGGTAGGTCATATGTATTGTGTTTTATGAAGATTGCTTTTATTTATGGTAGGTCATATGAATTGTGTTTTATATGAAGATTGCTAAAGTATTTATGGTAGGTCATATGTATTGTGTTTTATGAAGATTGCTAAAGTATTTATGTTATTGTTTTATTTTTGCTGAAGATTGCTAAAGTATTTATGGTAGGTCATATGTATTGTGTTTTATGAAGATTGCTGAAGTATTTATGGTAGGTCATATGTATTGTGTTTTATGAAGATTGCTACTTAAGTATTTATGGTAGGTCATATGAATTGTGTTTTATGAAGATTGCTGAAGTATTTATGGTAGGTCATATGTATTTTTTTTTATGAAGATTCTACTTAAGGATTTATGTTAGGTCATATGATTTGTGTTTTATGAAGATTGCTACTTAAGTATTTATGGTAGGTCATATGTATTGTGTTTTATGAAGATTGCTGAAGTGTTTATGGTAGGTCATATGTATTGTGTTTAATGATGATTGCTAAAGTATTTATGGTAAGTCATGTGTTTTATGAAGATTGCTAAAGTATTGATGGTAGGTCATATGTATTGTGTTTTATGAAGATTGGTACTAAAGTCATATGTATTGTGTTTTATGAAGATTGCTAAAGTATTTATGGTAGGGCATGTGTTTTATGAATATTGCTTAAGTATTGGTGGTATTTCATATGTATTGTGTTTTATGACAATTGCTCCTAAAGTCATATGTATTGTGTTTTATGAAGATTGCTACTTAAGTATTTATTTTTAATCATATGAATTGTGTTTTATGAAGATTGCTGGAGTATTAATGGTACGTCATATAAATTGTGTTTTATGAAAATTGCTTAAGTATTTATGGTAGGTCATATAAATTGTGTTTTATGAAGATTGCACAAGTATTTATTGTAGGTCATATGTATTTAGTTTTATGAAATTGCTACTTGAGTATTTATGGTAGGTCAGATGAATTGTGTTTTATGAAGATTGCTGAAGTGTTTATGGTAGGTCATATGTATTGTGTTTTATGAAGATTGCTAAAGTATTTATGGTAAGTCATGTGTTTTATGAAGATTGCTAAAGTATTGATGGTAGGTCATATGTATTGTGTTTTATGAAGATTGCTAAAGTATTGATGGTAGGTCATATGTATTGTGTTTTATGAAGATTGCTAAAGTATTTATGGTAGGTCATATGTATTGTGTTTTATGAAGATTGCTATGTTTATGGTAGGTCATGTATTGTGTTTTATGAAGGTTGCTAAAGTATTGATTGCAGGTCATATGTATTGTGTTTTATGAAGTGTTTTTATGAAGATTGTGTTTTATGAAGATTGCTAAAGTATTTATGGTAGGTCATATGTCATTTATGAAGATTGCTGTTTTGCTGAAGATTGGTGTGTTTTATGAAGATTGCATATGTATTGTGTTTGTTTTATGAAGATTGCTAAAGTATTTATGGTAGGTCATGTGTTTTATGAATATTGCTTAAGTATTGGTGGTATTTCATATGTATTGTGTTTTATGAAAATTGCTCTAATTGTGTTTTATGTCATATGTATTGTGTTTTATGAAGATTGCTACTTAAGTATTTATTTTAGGTCATATGAATTGTGTTTTATGAAGATTGCTGAAGTATTTATGGTAGGTCATATAAATTGTGTTTTATGAAGATTGCTCAAGTATTTATGGTAGGTCATATGTATTGTGTTTTATGAAGATTGCTGAAGTATTTATGGTAGGTCATATGTATTGTGTTTTATGAAGATTGCTACTTAAGTATTTATGGTAGGTCATATGAATTGTGTTTTATGAAGATTGCTGAAGTATTTATGGTAGGTCATATGTATTGTGTTTTATGAAGATTGCTAAAGTATTTATGGTAAGTCATGTGTTTTATGAAGATTGCTAAAGTATTGATGGTAGGTCATATGTATTGTGTTTTATGAAGATTGCTACTTAAGTATTTATGGTAGGTCATGTGAATTGTGTTTTATGAAGATTGCTGAAGTATTGGTAGGTACATGAATAGTGTTTTATGAAGATTGCTATATTTATGTATTGTGTTTTATGAATACTGCTTAAGTATTGGTGGTAGGTCATATGTATTGTGTTTTATGATGATTGCTGAAGTATTTATGGTAAGTCATGTGTTTATGAAGATTGCTGAAATATTTATGGTAGGTCATATGTATTGTGTTTTATGAAGATTGCTGATGGGAGGTCATGTTTTGTGTTTTATGAAGGTTGCTTAAGTATTTATGATAGGTCATTGTGTTTTATGAAAATTGCTGAAGTATTTATGATAGGTCATATGTATTGTGTTTTATGAAGATTGCTACTTAAGTATTTATGGTAGGTCATATGAATTGTGTTTTATGAAGATTGCTAAAGTGTTTATGGTAGGTCATATGTATTGTGTTTAATGATGATTGGTAGTAAAGTCATATGTATTGTGTTTTATGAAGATTGCTAAAGTATTTATGGTAGGGCATGTGTTTTATGAAAATTGCTTAAGTATTGGTGGTATTTCATATGTATTGTGTTTTATAAAAATTGCTCCTAAAGTCATATGTATTGTGTTTTATGAAGATTGCTACTTAAGTATTTATGGTAGGTCATATGTTTTTTTAGTTTTATGAAGATTGCTGAAGTATTTATGGGAGGTCATGTTTTGTGTTTTATGAAGGTTGCTTAAGTATTTATGGTAGGTCATAAGAATTGTGTTTTATGAAGATTGCTGAAGTATTTATGATAGGTCATATGTATTGTGTTTTATGAAGATTGCTACTTAAGTATTTATGGTAGGTCATATGTATTGTGTTTTATGAAGATTGCTGAAGTGTTTATGGTAGGTCATATGTATTGTGTTTAATGATGATTGCTAAAGTATTTATGGTAAGTCATGTGTTTTATGAAGATTGCTAAAGTATTGATGGTAGGTCATATGTATTGTGTTTTATGAAGATTGGTACTAAAGTCATATGTATTGTGTTTTATGAAGATTGCTAAAGTATTTATGGTAGGGCATGTGTTTTATGAATATTGCTTAAGTATTGGTGGTATTTCATATGTATTGTGTTTTATGAAAATTGCTCCTAAAGTCATATGTATTGTGTTTTATGAAGATTGCTACTTAAGTATTTATTTTTAATCATATGAATTGTGTTTTATGAAGATTGCTGAAGTATTAATGGTACGTCATATAAATTGTGTTTTATGAAGATTGCTTAAGTATTTATGGTAGGTCATATATGAATTGTGTTTTATGAAGATTGCTAAAGTATTTATGGTAGGTCATATGTATTGTTTTATGAAGATAGCTACTTAAGTATTTATGGTAGGTCATATGAATTGTGTTTTATGAAGATTGCTGAAGTGTTTATGGTAGGTCATATGTATTGTGTTTAATGATGATTGCTAAAGTATTTATGGTAAGTCATGTGTTTTATGAAGATTGCTAAAGTATTGATGGTAGATCATATGTATTGTGTTTTATGAAGATTGGTACTAAAGTCATATGTATTGTGTTTTATGAAGATTGCTAAAGTATTTATGGTAGGTCATGTGTTTTATGAATATTGCTTAAGTATTGGTGGTATTTCATATGTATTGTGTTTTATGAAAATTGCTCCTAAAGTCATATGTATTGTGTTTTATGAAGATTGCTACTTAAGTATTTATTTTTAATCAGATGAATTGTGTTTTATGAAGATTGCTGAAGTTTTAATGGTACGTCATATAAATTGTGTTTTATGAAAATTGCTTAAGTATTTATGGTAGGTCATGTGTTTTATGAATATTGCTTAAGTATTTATGGTAGGTCATATGTATTGTGTTTTATGAAATTGCTCATACTTAAGTATTTATGGTAGGTCAGATGATGGTAGGTCATATGAATTGTCTTTTATGAAGATTGCTGAAGTGTTTATCGTAGGTCATATGTATTGTGTTTATGATTGCTAAAGTATTGCTAAAGTATTTATGGTCATATGTATTGTCTTAAGTGTTTATGTTTTATGAATGTTGCTAAAGTATTCATGGTAGGTCATATGTATTGTGTTTTATGAAGATTGCTACTTAAGGTGTTATGGTAGGTCATATGAATTGTGTTTTATGAAGATTGCTAAAGTATTGATGGTAGGTCATATGTATTGTGTTTTATGAAGATTGCTAAAGTATTTATGGTAAGTCATGTGTTTTATGAAGATTGCTAAAGTATTGATGGTAGGTCATATGTATTGTGTTTTATGAAGATTGGTACTAAAGTCATATGTATTGTGTTTTATGAAGATTACTAAAGTATTTATGGTAGGTCATGTGTTTTATGAATATGAATATGGCTTAAGTATTGGTGGTATTTCATATGTATTGTGTTTTATATAAAATTGCTCCTAAAGTCATATGTATTGTCTTTTATGAAGATTGCTACTTAAGTATTTATGGTAGGTCATTTGTTTTGTGTTTTATGAAGATAACTGAAGTATTTATGGGAGGTCATATGTATTGTGTTTTATGAAGATTGCTACTTAAGTATTTTTGGTAGGTCATATGAATTGTGTTTTATGAAGATTGCTGAAGTATTTATGGTAGGTCACATGAATTGTGTTTTATGAAGATTGCTAAAGTTTTTATGGTAGGTCATGTGTTTTATGAATATTGCTTAAGTATTGGTGGTATTTCATATGTATTGTGTTTTATGAAGATTGCTACTTAAGTATTTATGTTAGGTCATATGATTTGTGTTTTATGAAGATTGCTGATTGGAGGTCATGTTTTGTGTTTTATGAAGGTTGCTTAAGTATTTATGGTAGGTCATATGTATTGTGTTTTATGAAGATTGCTACTTAAGTATTTATGGTAGGTCATATGTATTGTGTTTTATGAAGATTGCTAAAGTATTTATGGTAGGTCATATGTATTGTGTTTTATGAAGATTGCTAAAGTATTTATGGTAGGTCATATGTATTGTGTTTTATGAAGATTGCTAAAGTATTTATGGTAGGTCATATGTATTGTGTTTTATGAAGATTGCTAATGTTAGTTAAGTATTTATGGTAGGTCATGGTGTCATTGTGTTTTATGAAGATTGCTGAAGTATTTATGGTAGGTCATGTTTTATGAAGATTGCTACTTAAGTTTTATGAAGATTGTTTTATGAAGATTGCTGAAGTATTGATGGTAGGTCATATGTATTGTGTTTTATGTTGCTTATTTATGAATGTGTTTTATGAAGATTGCTAAAGTATTGAGGTATTATGTATGTATGAAGATTGCTACTTAAGTATTTATGGTGTCATATGTATTGTGTTTTATGAAGATTGATTGCTAAAGTATTTATGGTGCTAAGTCATATGTTTTATGAAGATTGCTAAAGTATTGATGGTAGGTCATATGTATTGTGTTTTATGAAGATTGCTACTTAAGTATTTATGGTAGGTCATATGAATTGTGTTTTATGAAGATTGCTGAAGTATTTATGGTAATGTCATATGTATCATGTGTTTTATGAAGATTGCTGATGTCATGTTTTGTGTTTTGTGAAGATTGCTAAAGTATTTATGGTAGGTCATGTGTTTTTATGAAGATTGCTAAAGTATTTATGGTAGGTCATATGTATTGTGTTTTATGAAGATTGCTACTTAAGTATTTATGGTAGGTCATATGAATTGTGTTTTATGAAGATTGCTGAAGTATTTATGGTAGGTCATATGTATTGTGTTTTATGAAGATTGGTAGTAAAGTCATATGTATTGTGTTTTATGAAGATTGCTAAAGGTCATATGTATTGTGTTTTATGAAGATTGCTAAGTATTTATGGTAGGTCATGTATTGTGTTTTATGAAGATTGCTAAAGTATTTATGGTAGGTCATATGTATTGTGTTTTATGAAGATTGCTAAAGTATTTATGGTATGAGTCATATTGATGGTAGGTCATATGTATTGTGTTTTATGAAGATTGCTAAAGTATTGATGGTAGGTCATATGTATTGTGTTTTATGAAGATTGCTAAAGTATTGATGGTAGGTCATATGTTTTGTGTTTTATGAAGATTGCTATGTATTGTAGTTTTATGAATTGTGTTTTATGATTGCTAAAGTATTTATGGTAGGTCATGTGTTTTATGAAGATTGCTTAAGTATTGGTGGTATTTCATATGTATTGTGTTTTATGAAAATTGCTCCTAAAGTCATATGTATTGTGTTTTATGAAGATTGCTACTTAAGTATTTATGGTAGGTCATATGTTTTGTGTTTTATGAAGATTGCTGAAGTATTTATGGTAGGTCATATGTATTGTGTTTTATGAAGATTGCTTAAGTATTTATGGTAGGTCATATGAATTGTGTTTTATGAAGATTGCTGAAGTATTTATGATAGGTCATATGTATTGTGTTTTATGAAGATTGCTACTTAAGTATTTATGGTAGGTCATATGTATTGTGTTTTATGAAGATTGCTGTATTGGTGGTAGTCATATATTGTGTTTTAGAAGATTGTCATATGTATTGTGTTTTATGAAGATTGCTAAAGTATTTATGGTAGGTCATGTGTGTTTTATGAAGATTGTGTTTATGGTAGGTCATATGTATTGTGTTTTATGAAGATTGCTTCTTAAGTATTTATGGTAAGTCATTGTGTTTTATGAAGATTGCTAAAGTATTTATGGTAGGTCATGTGTTTTATGAATATTGCTTAAGTATTGGTGGTATTTCATATGTATTGTGTTTTATGAAGATTGGTAGTAAAGTCATATGTATTGTGTTTTATGAAGATTGCTAAAGTATTTATGGTAGGTCATGTGTTTTATGAAAATTGCTGAAGTATTAATGGTACGTCATATAAATTATGTTTGATGAAAATTGCTTAAGTATTTATGGTAGGTCATATAAATTGTGTTTTATGAAGATTGCTGAAGTATTTATTGTAGGTCATATGTATTGTGTTTTATGAAATTGCTACTTAAGTATTTATGGTAGGTCATATGAATTGTGTTTTATGAAGATTGCTGAAGTATTTATGGTAGGTCATGTATTGTGTTTTATGAAGATTGCTAAAGTATTTATGTAAGTCATGTGTTTTATGAAGATTGCTAAAGTATTGATGGTAGGTCATATGTATTGTGTTTTATGAAGATTGCTACTAAGTATTTATCATATGTATTGTGTTTTATGAAGATTGCTAAAGTATTTATGGTAGGTCATGTGTTTTATGAAGATTGCTGAAGTATTGTGTTTTGTATAAGATTGCTCAAGTATTTATGGTATCATGTATTGTGTTTGAAGAAGATTACTTAAGTATTTATGGTAGGTCATATGAATTGTGTTTTATGAAGATTGCTGAAGTATTTATGGTAGGTCATATGTATTGTGTTTTATGAAGATTGCATATGAATATTGCTTAAGTATTTGGTGGTAGGTCATATGTATGTGTTTGTGAAAATTTCCTAATGTCAATGATTGCTGAAGTATTTATGGTAGGTCATATGTATTGTGTTTTATGAAGATTGCTAAAGTATTTATGGTAGGTCATATGTGTGTTTTATGAAGATTGCTGAAGTATTTATGGTAGGTCATATGTATTGTGTTTTATGAAGATTGCTAAAGTATTTATGGTAGGTCATATGTATTGTGTTTTATGAAGATTGCTGAAGTATTTATGGTAGGTCATATGTATTGTGTTTTATGAAGATTGCTAAAGTATTTATGGTAAGTCATGTGTTTTATGAAGATTGCTAAAGTATTGATGGTAGGTCATATGTATTGTGTTTTATGAAGATTGGTACTAAAGTCATATGTATTGTGTTTTATGAAGATTGCTAAAGTATTTATGGTAGGTCATGTGTTTTATGAATATTGCTTAAGTATTGGTGGTATTTCATATGTATTGTGTTTTATGAAAATTGCTCCTAAAGTCATATGTATTGTGTTTTATGAAGATTGCTACTTAAGTATTTATTTTTAATCATATGAATTGTGTTTTATGAAGATTGCTGAAGTATTAATGGTACGTCATATAAATTGTGTTTTATGAAAATTGCTTAAGTATTTATGGTAGGTCATATAAATTGTGTTTTATGAAGATTGCACAAGTATTTATTGTAGGTCATATGTATTGTGTTTTATGAAATTGCTACTTAAGTATTTATGGTAGGTCATATGAATTGTGTTTTATGAAGATTGCTGAAGTGTTTATGGTAGGTCATATGTATTGTGTTTAATGATGATTGCTAAAGTATTTATTGTAAGTCATGTGTTTTATGAAGATTTCTAAAGTATTGATGGTAGGTCATATGTATTGTGTTTTATGAAGATTGGTACTAAAGTCATATGTATTGTGTTTTATGAAGATTGCTAAAGTATTTATGGTAGGGCATGTGTTTTATGAATATTGCTTAAGTATTGGTGGTATTTCATATGTATTGTGTTTTATGAAAATTGCTCCTAATGTCATATGTATTGTGTTTTATGAAGATTCCTACTTAAGTATTTATTTTTAATCATATGAATTGAGTTTTATGAAGATTGCTGAAGTATTAATGGTACGTCATATAAATTATGTTTGATGAAAATTGCTTAAGTATTTATGGTAGGTCATATAAATTGTGTTTTATGAAGATTGCTGAAGTATTTATTGTAGGTCATATATATTGTGTTTTATGAAATTGCTACTTAAGTATTTATGGTAGGTCATATGAATTGTGTTTTATGAAGATTGCTGAAGTGTTTATGGTAGGTCATATGTATTGTGTTTTATGATGATTGCTAAAGTATTTATGGTAAGTCCTGTGTTTTATGAAGATTGCTAAAGTACTGATGGTAGGTCATATGTATTGTGTTTTATGAAGATAGCTACTTAAGTATTTTTGGTAGGTCATATGAATTGTGTTTTATGAAGATTGCTGAAGTATATATGGTAGGTCACATGAATTGTGTTTTATGAAGATTGCTAAAGTATTTATGTTAGGTCATGTGTTTTATGAATACTGCTTAAGTATTGGTGGTAGGTCATATGTATTGTGTTTTATGATGATTGCTGAAGTATTTATGGTAAGTCATGTGTTTATGAAGATTGCTGAAGTATTTATGGTAGGTCATATGTATTGTGTTTTATGAAGATTGCTGATGGGAGGTCATGTTTTGTGTTTTATGAAGGTTGCTTAAGTATTTATGATAGGTCATTGTGTTTTATGAAGATTGCTGAAGTATTTATGATAGGTCATATGTATTGTGTTTTATGAAGATTGCTACTTAAGTATTTATGGTAGGTCATATGAATTGTGTTTTATGAAGATTGCTGAAGTGTTTATGGTAGGTCATATGTATTGTGTTTAATGATGATTGGTAGTAAAGTCATATGTATTGTGTTTTATGAAGATTGCTAAAGTATTTATGGTAGGGCATGTGTTTTTATGAAAATTGCTTAAGTATTTATGGTATTTCATATGTATTGTGTTTTATGAAGTATTGCTCCTAAAGTCATATAGTATTGTGTTTTATGAAGATTGCTACTTAAGTATTTATTTTTTTATGTAGGTCATATGAATTGTGTTTTATGAAGATTGCTGAAGTATTTATGGTAGGTCATGTTTTGTGTTTTATGAAGGTTGCTAAAGTATTTATGGTAGGTCATATGTATTGTGTTTTATGAAGATTGCTGAAGTATTTATGGTAGGTCATATGTATTGTGTTTTATGAAGATTGCTACTTTTAGTATTTATGGTAGGTCATATGTATTGTGTTTTATGAAGATTGCTGAAGTGTTTATGGTAGGTCATATGTATTGTGTTTAATGATGATTGCTAAAGTATTTATGGTAAGTCATGTGTTTTTATGAAGATTGCTAAAGTATTGATGGTAGGTCATATGTATTGTGTTTTATGAAGATTGGTACTAAAGTCATATGTATTGTGTTTTATGAAGATTGCTAAAGTATTTATGGTAGGTCATGTGTTTTATGAATATTGCTTAAGTATTGGTGGTATTTCATATGTATTGTGTTTTATGAAGATTGCTCCTAAAGTCATATGTATTGTGTTTTATGAAGATTGCTACTTAAGTATTTATGGTAGGTCATATGTTTTGTGTTTTATGAAGATTGCTGAAGTATTTATGGTAGGTCATATGAATTGTGTTTTATGAAAATTGCTTAAGTATTTATGGTAGGTCATATAAATTGTGTTTTATGAAGATTGCTACTTAAGTATTTATTAGGTCATGTGTTTTATGTTTTAAAGATTGCTGAAGTATTTATGGTAGGTCATATGTATTGTGTTTTATGAAGATTGCTACTTAAGTATTTATGGTAGGTCATATGAATTGTGTTTTATGAAGATTGCTGAAGTATTTATGGTAGGTCATATGTATTGTGTTTTATGAAGATTGCTAAAGTATTTATGGTAAGTCATGTGTTTTATGAAGATTGCTAAAGTATTGATGGTAGGTCATATGTATTGTGTTTTATGAAGATTGCTACTAAAGTATTGTATTGTGTTTTTTATGAAGATTGCTAAAGTATTTATGGTAGGTGTGTTTTATGAAGATTGCTTAAGTATTTATGGTAGGTCATATGTATTGTGTTTTATGAAGATTGCTACTAAAGTATTTATGTGTATGTCATTGCTAAGTTGTGTTTATTTTTATGAAGATTGCTATGAAGATTGCTGAAGTATTTATGGTAGGTCATATGTATTGTGTTTTATGAAGATTGCTGAAGTATTTATGGTAGGTCATATGAAGATTGCTAAAGTATTTGGTATGATAGGTATATGGTTTTATGAAGATTCATATGTATTGTGTTTTATGAAGATTGCTACTAAGTATTCATGGTAGGTCATATGTATTGTGTTTTATGAAGATTGCTGATGGTAGGTCATATGTATTGTGTTTTATGAAGATTGCTAAAGTATTTATGGTAGGTCATGTTTGTGTTTTTATGATTGCTACTGCAGTATTTATGTAGGTCATATGGTAATTGTGTTTTATGAAGATTGCTGAAGTATTTATGGTAGGTCATATGTATTGTGTTTTATGAAGATTGCTAAAGTATTTATGGTAGGTCATGTTTTGTGTTTTATGAAGATTGCTAAAGTATTGATGGTAGGTCATATGTATTGTGTTTTATGAAGATTGCTAAAGTATTTATGGTAAGTCATGTGTTTTATGAAGATTGCTAAAGTATTGATGGTAGGTCATATGTATTGTGTTTTATGAAGATTGGTACTAAAGTCATATGTATTGTGTTTTATGAAGATTGCTAAAGTATTTATGGTAGGTCATGTGTTTTATGAATATTGCTTAAGTATTGGTGGTATTTCATATGTATTGTGTTTTATGAAAATTGCTCCTAAAGTCATATGTATTGTGTTTTATGAAGATTGCTACTTAAGTATTTATGGTAGGTCATATGTTTTGTGTTTTATGAAGATTGCTGAAGTATTTATGGGAGGTCATGTTTTGTGTTTTATGAAGATTGCTTAAGTATTTATGGTAGGTCATATGAATTGTGTTTTATGAAGATTGCTGAAGTATTTATGGTAGGTCATATGTATTGTGTTTTATGAAGATTGCTACTTAAGTATTTATGGTAGGTCATATGTATTGTGTTTTATGAAGATTGCTGAAGTGTTTATGGTAGGTCATATGTATTGTGTTTAATGATGATTGCTAAAGTATTTATGGTAAGTCATGTGTTTTATGAAGATTGCTAAAGTGTTTTATGAAGATTGCTGAGTATTATGTATTGTGTTTTTATGAAGATTGGTAGGTCATATGTATTGTGTTTTATGAAGATTGCTAAAGTATTTATGGTAGGGCATGTGTTTTATGAATATTGCTTAAGTATTGGTGGTATTTCATATGTATTGTGTTTTATGAAAATTGCTCCTAAAGTCATATGTATTGTGTTTTATGAAGATTGCTACTTAAGTATTTATTTTTAATCATATGAATTGTGTTTTATGAAGATTGCTGAAGTATTAATGGTACGTCATATAAATTGTGTTTTATGAAAATTGCTTAAGTATTTATGGTAGGTCATATAAATTGTGTTTTATGAAGATTGCTGAAGTATTTATTGTAGGTCATATGTATTGTGTTTTATGAAATTGCTACTTAAGTATTTATGGTAGGTCATATGAATTGTGTTTTATGAAGATTGCTGAAGTGTTTATGGTAGGTCATATGTATTGTGTTTTATGATGATTGCTAAAGTATTTATGGTAAGTCCTGTGTTTTATGAAGATTGCTAAAGTATTGATGGTAGGTCATATGTATTGTGTTTTATGAAGATTGCTACTTAAGTATTTTTGGTAGGTCATATGTATTGTGTTTTATGAAGATTGCTGAAAGTATTGATGGTAGGTCATATGTATTGTGTTTTATGAAGATTGCTAAAGTATTTATGTTAGGTCATATGAATTGTGTTTTATGAAGATTGCTACTTAAGTATTTATGGTAGGTCATATGTATTGTGTTTTATGATTGCTGCTGAAGTATTTATGGTAGGTCATGTGTTTTTATGAAGATTGCTAAGTATTGATGGTATTGCATATGTATTGTGTTTATTGCTAGGTCATATGTATTGTGTTTTATGAAGATTGCTGATGGGAGGTCATGTTTTGTGTTTTATGAAGGTTGCTTAAGTATTTATGGTAGGTCATATGAATTGTGTTTTATGAAGATTGCTGAAGTATTTATGATAGGTCATATGTATTGTGTTTTATGAAGATTGCTACTTAAGTATTTATGGTAGGTCATATGAATTGTGTTTTATGAAGATTGCTGAAGTATTTATGGTAGGTCATATGTATTGTGTTTTATGAAGATTGCTACTTAAGTATTTATGGTAGGTCATATGAATTGTGTTTTATGAAGATTGCTGAAGTATTTATGGTATGTCATGTGTTTTATGAAGATTGCTAAAGTATTTATGGTAGGTCATGTGTTTTATGAATATTGCTTAAGTATTGGTGGTATTTCATATGTATTGTGTTTTATGAAATTGCTCCTAAAGTCATATGTATTGTGTTTTATGAAGATTGCTACTTAAGTATTTATGGTAGGTCATATGTTTTGTGTTTTATGAAGATTGCTGAAGTGTTTATGGTAGGTCATGTTTTGTGTTTTATGAAGGTTGCTTAAGTATTTATGGTAGGTCATATGAATTGTGTTTTATGAAGATTGCTGAAGTATTTATGGTAGGTCATATGTATTGTGTTTTATGAAGATTGCTACTTAAGTATTTATGGTAGGTCATATGAATTGTGTTTTATGAAGATTGCTACTTAAGTATTTATGGTAGGTCATATGTATTGTGTTTTATGAAGATTGCTGAAGTATTTATGGTAGGTCATATGTATTGTGTTTTATGAAGATTGCTAAAGTATTTATGAAGATTGCTAAGGTAGGTCATATCATATGTATTGTGTTTTATGAAGATTGCTAATATGTATTGTGTTTTATGAAGATTGCTAAAGTATTAGGTCATATGGTAGGTCATGTGTTTTATGAAGATTGCTAAAGTATTTATGGTATTGTGTTTTATGAAGATTGCTACTTAAGTATTTATGGTAGGTCATATGTATTGTGTTTTATGAAGATTGCTAAAGTATTTATGGTAGGTCATATGTATTGTTTTTATGAAGATTGCTAAAGTATTTATGGTAGGTCATATGTATTGTGTTTTATGAAGATTGCTACTTAAGTATTTATTTATTTATGATGAAGATTGCTTAAGTATTGGTGGTAATATGTATTCATATGGTAAGTCATAAGTATTTATGTTTTATGAAGATTGGTAAGTATTTATGGTAGGTCATTGTGTTTTATGAAGATTGCTGAAGTATTTATGGTAGGTCATATGTATTGTGTTTTATGAAGATTGCTAAAGTATTTATGGTAGGTCATATGTGTGTTTTATGAAGATTGCTGAAGTATTTATGGTAGGTCATATGTATTGTGTTTTATGAAGATTGCTACTTAAGTATTTATGGTAGGTCATATGTGTTGTGTTTGCTAAGTGAAGATTGCTAAAGTGTTTATGGTAGGTCATATGTATTGTGTTTTATGAAGATTGCTAAAGTATTTATGGTAAGTCATGTGTTTTATGAAGATTGCTAAAGTATTGATGGTAGGTCATATGTTTTATGAAGATTGCTGAAGATTGGTACTAAAGTCATATGTATTGTGTTTTATGAAGATTGCTAAAGTATTTATGGTAGGTCATGTGTTTTATGAATATTGCTTAAGTATTGGTGGTATTTCATATGTATTGTGTTTTATGAAAATTGCTCCTAAAGTCATATGTATTGTGTTTTATGAAGATTGCTACTTAAGTATTTATGGTAGGTCATATGTTTTGTGTTTTATGAAGATTGCTGAAGTATTTATGGTAGGTCATGTTTTGTGTTTTATGAAGGTTGCTTAAGTATTTATGGTAGGTCATATGAATTAGAATTGTGTTTTATGAAGATTGCTGAAGTATTTATGATAGGTCATATGTATTGTGTTTTATGAAGATTGCTACTTAAGTATTTATGGTAGGTCATATGTATTGTGTTTTATGAAGATTGCTGAAGTGTTTATGGTAGGTCATATGTATTGTGTTTAATGATGATTGCTAAAGTATTTATGGTAAGTCATGTGTTTTATGAAGATTGCTAAAGTATTGATGGTAGGTCATATGTATTGTGTTTTATGAGATTGGTACTAAAGTCATATGTATTGTGTTTTATGAAGATTGCTAAAGTATTTATGGTAGGGCATGTGTTTTATGAATATTGCTTAAGTATTGGTGGTATTTCATATGTATTGTGTTTTATGAAAATTGCTCCTAAAGTCATATGTATTGTGTTTTATGAAGATTCCTACTTAAGTATTTATTTTTAATCATATGAATTGTGTTTTATGAAGATTGCTGAAGTATTAATGGTACGTCATATAAATTGTGTTTTATGAAAATTGCTTAAGTATTTATGGTAGGTCATATAAATTGTGTTTTATGAAGATTGCTGAAGTATTTATTGTAGGTCATATGTATTGTGTTTTATGAAATTGCTACTTAAGTATTTATGGTAGGTCATATGAATTGTGTTTTATGAAGATTGCTGAAGTGTTTATGGTAGGTCATATGTATTGTGTTTATGATGATTGCTAAAGTATTTATGGTAAGTCCTGTGTTTTATGAAGATTGCTAAAGTACTGATGGTAGGTCATATGTATTGTGTTTTATGAAGATTGCTACTTAAGTATTTATGGTAGGTCATATGAATTGTGTTTTATGAAGATTGCTGAAGTATTTATGGTAGGTCATATGAATTGTGTTTTATGAAGATTGCTAAAGTATTTATGTTAGGTCATGTGTTTTATGAATATTGCTTAAGTATTGGTGGTAGGTCATATGTATTGTGTTTTATGATGATTGCTAAAGTATTTATGGTAAGTCATGTGTTTTATGAAGATTGCTAAAGTATTGATGGTAGGTCATATGTATTGTGTTTTATGAAGATTGCTGATGGGAGGTCATGTGTTTTATGAAGGTTGCTTAAGTAGTTTCATGTGTTTTATGAAGGTTGCTGAAGTATTTATGATAGGTCATATGTATTGTGTTTTATGAAGATTGCTACTTAAGTATTTATGGTAGGTCATATGAATTGTGTTTTATGAAGATTGCTGAAGTATTTATGGTAGGTCATATGTATTGTGTTTTATGAAGATGGTCTATATTTATGGTAGGTCATTTTCATATGTATTGTGTTTTATGAAGATTGCTACTAAATTTTGGTAGGTCATGTGTTTTATGAAGATTGCTAAAGTATTTATGGTAGGTCATATGTATTGTGTTTTATGAAGATTGCTGATTGCTGTTTTATGAAGATTGCTTAATTTATGTATTGTGTTTTATGAAGATTGCTGATATTTATGTCATTGTGTTTTATGAAGATTGCTAAAGTATTTATGGTAGTCATATGTATTGTGTTTTATGAAGATTGCTACTTAAGTATTTATGGTAGGTCATATGTTTTGTGTTTTATGAAGATTGCTAAGTAAGTATTTATGGTAGGTCATATGTATTGTGTTTTATGAAGATTGCTGGTAGGTCATATGTATTGTGTTTTATGAAGATTGCTACTAAAGTATTGTATGTGTTTTATGAAGATTTGTGTTTTATGAAGATTGCTGAAAGTATTTAAGTCATTTATGGTAGGTCATATGTAGGTTGTGTTTGATGAAGATTGCTAAAGTATTGATGGTAGGTCATATGTATTGTGTTTTATGAAGATTGCTACTTAAGTATTTATGGTAGGTCATATGAATTGTGTTTTATGAAGATTGCTGAAGTATTTATGGTAGGTAGTATTGTCATTTATGAAGATTGCTGTTTTATGAAGTCATTGTTTTATGAAGATTGCTAAAGTATTGATGGTAGGTCATATGTATTGTGTTTTATGAAGATTGGTACTAAAGTCATATGTATTGTGTTTTATGAAGATTGCTAAAGTATTTATGGTAGGTCATGTGTTTTATGAATATTGCTTAAGTATTGGTGGTATTTCATATGTATTGTGTTTTATGAAAATTGCTCCTAAAGTCATATGTATTGTGTTTTATGAAGATTGCTACTTAAGTATTTATGGTAGGTCATATGTTTTGTGTTTTATGAAGATTGCTGAAGTATTTATGGGAGGTCATGTTTTGTGTTTTATGAAGGTTGCTTAAGTATTTATGGTAGGTCATATGAATTGTGTTTTATGAAGATTGCTGAAGTATTTATGATAGGTCATATGTATTGTGTTTTATGAAGATTGCTACTTAAGTATTTATGGTAGGTCATATGTATTGTGTTTTATGAAGATTGCTGAAGTGTTTATGGTAGGTCATATGTATTGTGTTTTATGAATTGCTAAAGTATTTATGGTAAGTCATGTGTTTTATGAAGATTGCTAAAGTATTTATGGTAAGTCATGTGTTTTATGAAGATTGCTAAAGTATTGATGGTAGGTCATATGTATTGTGTTTTATGAAGATTGGTACTAAAGTCATATGTATTGTGTTTTATGAAGATTGCTAAAGTATTGTTTTATGGTAGGTCATATGTATTGTGTTTTATGAATATTGCTTAAGTATTGGTGGTTTTTCATATGTACTGTGTTTTATGAAAATTGCTCCTAATGTCATATGTATTGTGTTTTATGAAGATTGCTACTAAAGTCATATGTATTGTGTTTTATGAAGATTGCTGAAGTATTAATGGTACGTCATATAAATTATGTTTGATGAAAATTGCTTAAGTATTTATGGTAGGTCATATAAATTGTGTTTTATGAAGATTGCTACTTAAGTATTTATTGTAGGTCATATGTATTGTGTTTTATGAAATTGCTACTTAAGTATTTATGGTAGGTCATATGAATTGTGTTTTATGAAGATTGCTGAAGTGTTTATGGTAGGTCATATGTATTGTGTTTTATGATGATTGCTAAAGTATTTATGGTAAGTCCTGTGTTTTATGAAGATTGCTAAAGTACTGATGTAGGTCATATGATTTTTGTTTTATGAAGATTGCTACTATTTAGTATTTATTGGTAGGTCATATGAATTGTGTTTTATGAAGATTGCTGAAGTATTGGTGGTAGGTCATATGTATTGTGTTTTATGAAGATTGCTAAAGTATATTATGGTAGGTCATGTGTTTTATGAATATTGTGTTTATGAAGATTGCTACTTAAGTATTGTATGAAGATCATATGTATTGTGTTTTATGAAGATTGCTAAAGTATTTATGGTAATATGTATGTGTTTTATGAAGATTGCTGAAGTATTTATGGTAGGTCATATGTTTTGTTTTATGAAGATTGCTGAAGTATTTATGGTAGGTCATATGTATTGTGTTTTATGAAGTTGCATGTATTTATGGTGTGTTTTTTATGAAGATTGCTACTTAAGTATTGCATATGTAATGAAGATATTTATGATAGGTCATATGTATTGTGTTTTATGAAGATTGCTACTTAAGTATTTATGGTAGTATTTATGGTAGGTCATATGAATTGTGTTTTATGAAGATTGCTACTATGAAGATTGCTAAGTATTTATGGTATCATATGTATTGTGTTTTATGAAGATTGCTAAAGTATTTATGGTAGGTCATGTGTATTGTGTTTTATGAAGATTGCTACTAAGTATTTATGTAGGTCATATGTATTGTGTTTTATGAAGATTGTACTTAAGTATTTATGGTAGGTCATGTATGTCTATATGTTTTAGAAGTTATGTTTTATGAAGTGTTGAAGATTGCTTAAGTATTTATGGTAGGTCATATGTATTGTGTTTTATGAAGATTGCTACTAAAGTATTTATGGTAGGTCATATGAAGATTGTGTTTTATGAAGGTTGCTTAAGTATTTATGGTAGGTCATATATGTATTGTGTTTTATGAAGATTGCTGAAGTATTTATGGTAGGTCATATGTATTGTGTTTTATGAAGATTGCTACTTAAGTATTTATGGTAGGTCATATGAATTGTGTTTTATGAAGATTGCTGAAGTATTTATGGTAGGTCATATGTATTTGTGTTTATATGAAGATTGCTAAAGTATTTATGGTAGGTCATGATGCTATTGTGTTTTATGAAGATTGCTACTTAGTATTGTATGGTAGGTCATATGTATTGTGTTTTATGAAGATTGCTAAAGTATTTATGTATTGTCATGTGTTTTATGAAGATTGCTAAAGTATTTATGGTAGGTCATATGTATTGTGTTTATGAAGATTGCTGAAGTATTGATGGTAGTCATATGTATTGTGTTTTATGAAGATTGCTAAAGTATTTATGGTAGGTCATATGTGTGTTTTATGTTTTATGAAGTTGCTATATTTATGGTAGGTCATATGTATTGTGTTTGATGAAGATTGCTTCTTAAGTATTTATGGTAGCTCATATCTAGTGTGTTTTATGAAGATTGCTTCTTAAGTATTTATGGTAGGTCATATGTATTGTGTTTTATGAAGATTGCTAAAGTATTTATGGTAGGTCATCATGTGTTTTATGTTTTGCTGAAGATTGCTGAAGTATTGCTGGTAGGTCATATGTATTGTGTTTTATGATTGATAAGTATTGATGGTAGGTCATATGTATTGTGTTTTATGAAGATTGCTAAAGTATTTATGGTAAGTCATGTGTTTTATGAAGATTGCTAAAGTATTGATGGTAGGTCATATGAATGTGTTTTATTAAGATTGCTGAAGTATTTATGGGAGGTCATATGTATTGTGTTTTATGAAGATTGCTACTTAAGTATTTATGGTAGGTCATATGAATTGTGTTTTATGAAGATTGCTAAAGTATTTATGGTAGGTCATATGTATTGTGTTTTATGAAGTATTGCTATGAAGATTGCTACTTAAGTATTTATGGTAGGTCATTTGTTTTGTTTTATGAAGATTGCTGTATTTATGGTAGGTCATGTGTTTGTGTTTTATGAAGGTTGTGTTAAGTATTTATGGTAGGTCATATGAATTGTGTTTTATGAAGATTGCTGAAGTATTTATGGTAGGTCATATGTATTGTGTTTTATGAAGATTGCTACTTAAGTATTTATGGTAGGTCATATGAATTGTGTTTTATGAAGATTGCTTAAGTGTTTATGGTAGGTCATGTTTTGTGTTTTATGAAGGTTGCTAAAGTATTGATGGTAGGTCATATGTATTGTGTTTTATGAAGATTGCTACTTAAGGAGTTATGGTAGGTCATATGAATTGTGTTTTATGAAGATTGCTGAAGTATTTATGGTAGGTCATATGTATTGTGTTTTATGAAGATTGCTAAAGTATTTATGGTAAGTCATGTGTTTTATGAAGATTGCTAAAGTATTGATGGTAGGTCATATGTATTGTGTTTTATGAAGATTGCTAAAGTATTTATGGTAAGTCATGTGTTTTATGAAGATTGCTAAAGTATTGATGGTAGGTCATATGTATTGTGTTTTATGAAGATTGGTACTAAAGTCATATGTATTGTGTTTTATGAAGATTGCTAAAGTATTTATGGTAGGTCATGTGTTTTATGAAGATTGCTAAAGTATTGATGGTAGGTCATATGTATTGTGTTTTATGAAGATTGCTACTAAAGTCATATGTATTGTGTTTTATGAAGATTGCTAGGTCATAAGTATTTATGGTAGGTCATGTGTGTTTTATGAAGATTGCTAAAGTATTTATGGTAGGTCATGTTGAATATTGCTGGTATTTCATATGTTAAAGTATTGTGTATTATGAATTGTATTGTGTTTTATGAAGATAAAGTATTTATGTCATATGTATTGTGTTTTATGAAGATTGCTACTTTAGTATTTATGGTAGGTCATATGTTTTGTGTTTTATGAAGATTGCTGATGGGAGGTCATGTTTTGTGTTTTATGAAGGTTGCTTAAGTATTGATGGTAGGTCATATGAATTGTGTTTTATGAAGATTGCTGAAGGATTTATGATAGGTCAAATGTATTGTGTTTTATGAAGATTGCTCCTAAAGTCATATGTATATGTGTTTTATGAAGATTGCTACTTAAGTATTTATGGTAGGTCATATGAATTGTGTTTTATGAAGATTGTTGAAGTATTGGTTGTAGGTCATATGTTTTGTGTTTTATGAAGATTGCTACTAAAGTCATATGAATTGTGTTTTATGAAGATTGCTAGAGTATTTATAATAGGTCATGTGTATTGTGTTTAATGTAGATTGGTGAAGTATTTATGGTAGGTCATATGTTTTGTGTTGTACGAAGATTGATTAAGTATTTATGGTAGGTCGAATATATTGTGTTTTATGAAGATTGCTACTTAAGTCATATATATTGTGTTTTATGAAGATTGCTACTTAAGTATTTATGGTAGGTCATATGAATGTGTTTTTTGAAGATTGCTTTCTGTAGGCATCGTACTTGCTTCAGCTGGTGATTGGCTGTTAACCAATTTCTAGGCCATCTTCGCGCTAAACTCAAAATTCCATATTCGTATGGCCATCTGGTGTCAATTTCGGGACAACATGACCAGTGTATGTAATGTGCGAATCCTAAAATGTCATTTTTACTGTATCCGTGATGAATTTCTGATGTAGAATGATAAATAAACAGACGAAAAATTCAAGATTTTTTAATAAAATAAGAAATAATATATAATGTGTACTGTTTTTATAAATTCATGATATAGGTATGAGATGCGGACGGGTTTTCATCGCGCCTACAGTCATCCAGGTGCAAAATTGATACACAAATAGATAAATATTAAGAATAGTTCACGAACAGAGCGTGCAAGAGATTTAAAAGTAGCAGTTAAGTTTAATTTGCAGAAAAATGTACCTTTTAACATAATTATTAATGTTGTTTAACTTAAAACAGGTTTTGTTATTCAGCTTGTTTATATTGAATCAAATTCCTCTATGCTTTTTTTCGTTATGCGATTCATGATTGTCGAATAATGTTACTAGACTTTCATTTTCACTGTAGGGCGATTCATTTCTATTGTATATGCGATGCATTTTCACAGAAGGAAATTAATTAATTTTCATTATATAAAGTCTTAATTCAGCCGACTCTCTAACAACATTTATGAAGTCAGAAGGATTGATTATATATGCATACTTAGTGAGTGAAAGTCTGAGGTAATATATCAATAAATTCCTTAAACATGGTATTTATTGC
The DNA here is from genome assembly GCA_017311375.1 of Mytilus coruscus. Taxonomy (NCBI): domain Eukaryota; kingdom Metazoa; phylum Mollusca; class Bivalvia; order Mytilida; family Mytilidae; genus Mytilus; species Mytilus coruscus. Next base: position 85,987,567 of record CM029601.1, read on the forward strand.
TAATATAGTCAATTCTATTTTCTCAAATTTTTTGTCCTGATCTATATGTAGGATAAAATTTATTATTTCCTATGACACGTCATCATTAAATACATATATCTTGGGACAGTTAAGCCAACCCACGTCACCGGAAAAGCAAATTTTTTGTTTCGGTCTAAATCTACATCGCATACTAAAAAAATAAACGTCATTAGAGCTAATTTCCTAATGCTTGTGGTTAAAAGGTGTGGTTGGCCTTGATTGTGTAAATGTTGCCTAAGCATTGTAATTAAGATTGAGCAAACGTTTATACAAACAAAGCAAGCAAGCCAACCAAACCTTTAAACTACAAGCGTTAGGAAAATAGCTCTAATGGATGTATTTGAGATAACAAAGAGCATTCACAAAACGATCTTCATTTCACGATTGAAAAAGTGGAAACGTTTTCATCTTGCACAAACAATTGACGCTTGGATGACTGGATAATTGATATTTATCATGCCATTGTGTATAAATCTTATACAGTAAAGAAAGTTCGAGCAACAGTCGAGTCACCTTAAATATGCTTGAATTTCTTATAAGTCGGTGTTACTAATAAGCCAATACGCAATTGTGAGAATACAAAGAAATATTGAAAACAGTTTATTGTTACATGTTTAAATGGTTCTATACCACGGGGTATAACCGCCGTACAGTTGATTCCACATCGCGAAGCAATGTTGGTAGATATATCGTTCTTATATTTACACCAAAGACTAATTGACTTACTGTTCAGTTAAGTATTCAATGTTTATGAAAACAAATTTTACTGCTCCTGGCAGCATTGTATATCATTTATATTACATGAACACCATGTGACTTTTTTAAATAGACAGGTCTGTGAATTACTTGTAAACATCGCGAAACAAACACTATGTGTAACTCAAACTTGATTAAACTACAAATAGAGCATAGTTGGTTGGCTCTTTCGCTAAATGCGACCGTGTATTTTGTGCTTTGTTGTTGTTAAAATACATAACACGAATGAGAAACCCGTTGTTTTAATTTTATTTAAAGACATTTACTTGAAAAACTGACCTCAGAATTTTGACACTGCACGATTCATTCTCTTTGTAGTTTGTTTTCTTTCTTTAGTACCGTTCGTTGTACATTCTTGTACTGTTCGTTGTGCAAAAGCCTATCAATACGGTAGAAATATGTATGACACGGCGTGACAAATGTTCAAAGCTTTTTTAAGCGAGTTATAAAACTTTTCAAAGAAAATTCGTCCTAGAAAAACGTTATATTCATGGATGTTCTCCTCCAGTAAATTTTCGGATCCATGACAAGCTAATAACAAACTCACCAACAATATTTGAATATTCATGATATGAACGTCGTTATACCCGTGTATATTCAAGTAAGCATCTACGACTAGCTTGCATTTCAAATTATAAATATCATCATTTTTAAAGTCGTTTAAAAATTATTTTCAGTTGTTGTATGTCGAATAATCATATAAAACGACAATGAAAAATACATCGCACTTCCAAAAATTCCACATCAGAAATGATTGCACTAACAGTGATAATTCATCGCATCTATAGTTAAAATGAATCGCATTCAGTAATCAACATTATGGATTCTGCTTCTTAAATAACACTTTTTGGACTTTAATCCTGTTATTATACATTAAAAGGTTATATTCTAATGAAATTCTGTTAAAACATACATTCAAATCTATTATTTTGTATTTTCAAAAAGTAAACAAACGCAGTTTTCCCCATCATCCTTTATTCTACAATAGACATACTCGCATACAACTGAAAATGAACTAACTGGATTCGCACTTTATATACACTGATCGATGACGCCTATATTAGAGACATGTATTGAAGTAATGCGATCTTGAGTACAACTTATCGCATGTAAAGCATTATAATTTGAAAAATTGCGATTTTATTCATTCTTTGGATAAAGATTTAGGGGAATTCCTTTTAGACCAATTTTTTTTAAAGATAATACTTTAAACCAACAATTTTGACATGCGATTCTTGTACGCAACTTTTATAAGTAGAAAAGCATCTTTTTTTAATATTTAAATAAAGTAGGAAAATCGCAAAAAAATCGCAGCAAAGTAAACTGAAGAAGACTAAACGCATTTAAAATATGCAATTTTACAGTCAATTAGGAACACATGACATCCCGGTAGTCAACTTATATTTTTTTGAAAAAAATTGATGAGAATTTAGCAGGTCTACCATAGAATTGTAATGCAAAACCACAGCAAAGTAAATTTCTGCTCGTAGTCGTGCAAATATATTTATATCTTTCAGCAAAGGAAAAAATGAACTTGTCCGTCCTTGACCTTTCATCTTGATTCGACCGTAATTGTACCGTACGATTTTTTACGACTGGAAAAAACTGAAAGTACAGATGATGACCTTTTGAATGATAAATAATTAGCCGTGTTTAAGGTGGTGTTTATAAAATTTGATTTTATGGTTAATGTTACTCCGTTGTAGGTGTCGCAATAATAAAAATTCGCATTTAATTTATGATAGCATAATTTGAATGCAGCATTTCCTGAAATCGGGATAACAAAAATCGCATTTCATTTTGTGTAGAATGTCCAACAATCGTAATGATTAATGCACGCAATAATTGCTTAATTCACAGTTTTAATCTTCTAGCTTGTGCTGCTTTATCAATAACGATAGAAATTAACCGATGGACAAATGATTTAGAATACGGACCATCAATTTTTCTTTCGAAAAGTCTTCTATATTCAAAAGAATAATGATTTTAGATTATCTCCCATGGAAAGTTCCTAACAACGTATTGTAATTTCACATATATTTTACTGAACAAAGCTGAATATAAGATGTTTTAATTCAAATGATGTCTGATTCTTATGAATATAGAAGACTTTTCGAAAGAAAAATTGTATGAAAGCTTAGTTTGGACATTTTTATAGCAATTCAAAATTTCTACCTATCACCTTTAGCATGACAATAACAATAAAATTTGCATATACAAATTGTAAGACTGATTTTTCATAATATCATTGAAGTGGAATTAAAGTCTTATAGGATTGTAAGTATGCTTTATTTTATCACCTTGCACTTTCACGACTTGACTGTGGTTTTCTACAGCAGTTTGTTCAAATTTCTGACCAGTTGAACAGTGTGGTTTTATAATACAAATTGCAATTTGGTCAGAATTTTGGATAAGTTGCAATAGGTAGAAAGCAACACTTACAGTCAAGTCACAGTAAGTAAAATAAAACATTTAAGGAAAAATAATTCGCAGATGATAACTTGATTTTCCTTTGCTTAAATGGGGGGGGTGGGGGTCTAATCCCGGATCCCGCTTATTGTTTTGTCAGATTCCCGTATCCCGCTTATCATTTTTTTAGTTTCCCGTTTCCCGCTTATATTTTTTTTCTCTAAGAAGTCGCCTTGCAATAGCCCTCCTATCGGTATATCACACTTGTATTACAATTGGCAAGATATCAGGGAACAGATAAATGGCTTACTGGTGTCACCAATTAAGGAATGATACAAAAAGTTTGTCAGTGACTCGCCAAAGGTGGGTGGTACTCTGGGCGCCAAGACTGTGAGAAGCGTAACTACATGTCCAATAAACTGTGGGTAAAAATTGCGGCAGGGGATCTGGGGCCGCTGAATGCACCCAGCAGGTCTAGGGTAGATTTGAGAGTACTCGAAGTTGCTGAAAGCTAGTTGATTGATTGATTGATTGATTGATTGATTGCTAAAAATGGCAAATAGTTCATGATTGTTCAGGACAAAAACAAATTTACAATAAATACAACAGGTAGCTAGGTCCTGATCGTCGAGGATGAAGGTCTGGAATTTTAGAAATGCAATGCATAGAAAATGTGGTTTCCTTGGATAGGAACATAGATTTTGCCTTTCAGTAGGCCACCTACGAACCCCTCAAAGAGTTGTTGCAAGTTGCTTAACGTGTAGAGGGCGTGGCATTCTCTCTACACTAGCGGCATCGGATTTAACGTCCCCATGACTGCGTAATTATACATTACGCACAACCAAACGAACGCCTAACTTCGGCAAGGATTTTATTGTAAGTCGGATAAGGACCAAGTGGAAAGCTAGTTGAAAGTCAACAACAATTAATAAAAAATAAATCATGTATATAAAAAAGGCAGGGTTTTGAGCATGATGAGGCTAATTCAAGTATTTGTTGATAGAAATGAAATGATCTGAACCAAAGATCTAGTTTTTTAGTTTATATAAGGTGGAATATAATGGCATTCTATCCAATACTCAATTCACTAAGGATGATAGACTCTATAGTGTACAAATGACATTTGATAATTATAGAGTTTTACCGAGTTCACATGTATCTACAGATAATGTTTTTATTTTTTGTATATAAAAAAAATATTTGTGAAAAAAATATGTGTATAGGTACGTGCCAAGAGTGCCTAACGGCAGCTACGCCCCTGACTGTCATAAGATTATATTAAGAAAAAAAACGGAATACATTTGATATGATAAACAAACAAAAATTACTTATATCCCCATCACACTAGGACCACGATCCCACTACGATCTCAGAAATTATAAAATTTTGAAAGTCATAGTAAGATCGTGGTAAGGTCGTAATAAGGACATGACAAGTCTTCATGATCGTGGAGCTTTGAATATGCACAAAACATTTGTAGTGTATTCATGGCCAAAACTAGTTTAAGTAGAACCGTATGAACTCAGTCGTAGTAAGGACGCAGTTAGATCGGGATGGGCGTAGAAGCATCGTATTGGAAACGTGGTGCAATCGGGGTAGCCAATGGAAAATATTTCGCTGCAACCTTAGGTAGGCCTATAAGATTTTACTGCGACTATCCCGATTTCACTATACGTCTTAATTACGCTTCTACAATATTGATTCGATTATTCTACGATGAGGAAGACAATAATGCGTAGCTACTTTGCCCTTACCTTTTTTGAGACCTCTGCTTTTTATTTACCACCCCGATCTCTAAGTGTTTTTAATACCTTTAGTGGAAAGTTATCTCCAGGAAACTGATGTGTACAATGGGAAAGTCAAGATATTTATAGGGACGAAGAGCGTAGTGACAACGAAGTGGAGTCGTTTTTCGATCGTAGTAGACACGTATTGAAATCGTAATGCGATCGGGAAGGTTTTGGAAGAAGCGTTCAGAGATCATGTAAGTCGTGGTAATTTCTTATTAGACGCAACAAGAGCGTGACAAGATAGTAACTACAGAACGTGTTACTGTCGTAGCGAAATCGTAGCAGGATCTTATCAGGATCATAGCAAGATCGCAGTATCAACGTGAAAACTATGAAATAAATTAATGAATATTCAAGCCAACCATACCACGATCTCACTGCAATCTTATCTATTTTAGTTAGTAAATCACTCAAGTATGAGGTCAACTCCTTATTCATGGTCTGGGTCTAGTGTGATGGGGGCATTACATCCACTTCATTTGAACTTTGGTGGACATCTGTCTCATTGGCAGTCAATCCACATCCTTTTTTTCATTTTTTGACAACAAATTTTGATTCACGCTTAATAAAATGATGATTTTCCCGGATTCCCGGCTCATTTTTTGGTAATTTCACGTGTCCCGCCAGACTTTATTTCCCGTTTTCACGTACAATAATTTGACTTTCACGTGTCACGCTTACAAAAATCGGCCAATCCCGCGTCACGCTTAGACCCCAATGAGACCCACTTAATTTGGATAAAACTTATATAGATGGGAGATCTATTAAAGGGAGAGAAGCAATTTGACTACGGGGTCAATATGTCAAAGGCCAAGGTTATTGTTATTAAAAATAGATTTTCTTTTGTGAAAAATAGGTACCAGATAGTAACTTGAGTTTCTCGTCCTTTATATAGAATGAATTTCATAACCAGTGTGGACATGGACACCTGATATGTAAATGATATCGTGTTGGTAACGTTGGTAACCGGCTGTCGACAACAAAGACTTCACACAATTATAGTATGTCAGGGGCATCTGAATAGGGATACATACATAATTACTATTTTACACATGTCCATTCATAAAATAAATTTCTTTTGCATGAAAGTTCATAGGAATTTGTTTTGAATATATTTATATACTCACAGCAAAAAGTTTCTTTTGAAAGAATGAGTATATTCAGATGTGATATCACCTAAGTAATCGAGAGAAAAAAGTAAGAAAATTCTTTTCTAGCAATAAGTGAAAAATTAAGTACAAAAAATGTAGTGTGTCAGTTATAGACAAGTAGTACATCATGCATTGCAAATCATTCAGTGGATTGGTCAATTGCCAAAATAAAAAAAAGCTTTATTTGTAAAAAAAAACACTAATACATGCATCGACGGGGGCATAAATATGCTAAATAATACATGTCCGTATAAGGAAATGTGCCCGACCTGTTAAATGCAGCTGTTCTGTTGATTTGAAAAACGAACGGACGGATCACAGCAATTTAATTTAGAATTGTACTTAATTTGTTTAATTTGTGTTTCAGTATCTATCCATGAATGAAATATGTTCACAATACCTTACATACTAGAATAATTAAACGAGTGCACCAAGTTTAAAGGTTATTATTACACTGTTACGGGTTATGTTGACATAATAACCTGTACATTATCTCGTGGTTCAGTTGACCAGTTTATAGTCTTGTGCACATGATTTATTATTCCAGAACAGATGTATTGTGAACATATCATTAAATTCCTGGATATATATTGAAACACAGAAACCGAAAAAGAAGTGAGTACAATTTCAGATTCCTGATTCAGTTAAAATAAGGAAGGGGTGGCTATGCACTAGGTTTTGAAATCGGCAAGAATAAAATTGCAAATAAACGTATATGCATAATTGTCTCAAATATGCGTCCTCAAAAAAAAAGTTGAGTAAGACCAAATTCATTGAAATTACCTGCTTAATTTCTAATAATTTAATTTCGGATGTAACACGTCTTCTGATTAAAAGTGTTTTTGTCTATCAGCTCATAGACATAATTTTGTCATGTGACCGTGACGTCATCAACGTTTTTTCATGATTTACTCCTTAAAATAAATATCATTGTTTCTACAAAAGCTGCTCTGACTCCAATCAACGTAAATTTTGCACACAAGACCGGATTCATATACTTCTTGATATTTTCACGAGTTATTTTTTGTTAGAATGATATTTAAGTGTTCACGAAAATCTGATCGTTGGAGTCTTCGATGGCCGGAATTCAAATTTGTTCCGTGCTAAAAATTATGCAGCCCAGAGGACTAAAATGATTTTTGATGAAGGTCCGGGGTTCTTATTACCAACAAAAATAATATTTGTACGAAAGTTTATCGTAGGTTACTCTTGCATCAACTCGTACGAATAAATGTTTTCTTATTTTTTTAAGAACGTTTGTGCAAGAAAAAAACATAACATAACGTTTTTTTCTCTCTCGATTACTTCAAGTTGGTGATATCACATCTGAATATACTCATTCTGTCATAAGAAACTTTTTTGTTGTGAGTATATAAATATATTTAAAAAATCCTTTAAACTGTAATTGCGTGAAGTCTTTGTTGTCGACAGCAAGTGATACACACGATAACATTTAAATACCATGTGTCCTTGTCCACGCTGTTTCTGTATGAAATTCATTCTAATTGAAACGTTACAGATAAAGGTTATAGGGAAGGAAAAGAAGCTGGGAGATTATAGAGTCACTAGTTCAAATGTCGAGGTCATTGTTATTTTTGAAAAAAACCAGATTTGTTGGGAAAAGGGGTTTCCGGGTGATAACCAGAGTTTCCCTTAATTGCTTGATTTACATGAAACTTTTAAAGATTGTAGATAAAGTGAAGGGAAAATAGCCTATTAAATTTAGGGTTAGAAATCACATACTAAAAATGGGAGAAATACAAAACGGCAACTTAAGTTTCCCTGTTTGATTGAAATAAATCTTCAAATAAAACAAGGGATACTCCAGTCGTCGTCTAGAAACAATTTGTGTCGGACAAAACGGAAGGACGGGTAGACGGACGGCCAAAGCGATTACTATATGCACCAAAACAGAAGGAAATATAGATCCGGAGAAGAAGCTGGATGATTTTTGGAGTCGATAGGTCATCGGTCAAGGTGACTGTTACGGAAAATACCAGATATTTTTTTATTCTTATGGTCATGGTATTCTCTCTTTTTCTATGACCTAATACGTTTTATTGCTTTATTTAATTAATGACTAACAATGGCAACGAAGCATACACGGATCCCCTCTTTACCAGAAAGAATATTTCAAAGTGACGTTAAGAGATCATGCGCGTAGCTGCGTTTACGTCAAAACGCCCGGGCGTACACATAAATTTTGAAGAAAATTTTTTTTTTAACCCACTGAAGATAAAAGTTACTTTTTAATCAAATGGTATCATATTATTTTTTTAGGTACTCATGTTTTGGTCATATAGCTCTGAAACTGTTTCGGTTCTTATACATCCTCGGCTTTCAAATATTCGGCTTTGAGATTTCAAAAAAATCCCGAAGAAGGTAAATCCAGAAAAGCGCTTCGGACGCATGAAATTAATAAAGTGTTGTCTTCATATTTGATATTATATATTTGTTCATTTTCTGTCAAAGTCTGAATCTACTGAGAATTCTACTCAGTTTACTATTGTTTAAAGCAATTCATTATCTGCTGATATTATACAATGTGGCTTGAATTTATTTATGTTATGTTCAATATTATTTTTACGTTACACCTGACCATCTATGAAAATTAATTAGGACATGTGTCCATTAACGAAATTTGAGTGTAGAAATGTGAGTAAATTAGACAAGGTAAAAAAATTGAAAAGGACGACAACATAGAAAATTTAAATGGAGACTTTTTTTTTACTATTTCTATAAAGTCTTTAGTTTTTGTCGATTGTTTATCCCATATCTCCTTTTAAACATATTTTTGACAACTGTTTTGGACATTTTTCTCTCAAATAAATGACCTTAGATTCCAAATCAACACAATGACACATGAATGAATAAATTTAACATAAAAAAAATTAGACTCTAAAAGAGAGGCGAAAGATACACTGTACCAAAGGGATATTTAAACTCATCAGTTGAAAACAAACAATACCACTGCAAAAAAATGAAAAACTACAAAAAGACAAACAACAGTATACAAAACACAACATAGAAACAAAAGGCTGAGCAACACGGACCCCACCAAAATCTGGGGGTGATATCAGGTGCTCCGGAAGGGTAAGCAAATTCTGCTTCACTTGTGGCACCCATCGTATTGCTGGTGTAAGTACAAACCCAGTGATAATTCTAATTCGGTAGGTCTTATTCGAGGAAAAGAGGAGGGATTGTGGTAATATCAACAATTGAAACATATCCGTCGTCATTAGCAATCTGTGAAACAGATATTCCATAACGTTCAACCTACTCGTGATGTCGACCGTAAAATTTTCGAAGGGATGATTTCAACTTGGAAAACTTAGAACTCTTGGTTCAGTAGCTTCTTTGTAAGCAGCAACCATCTATCTAGGAAATGATGATAGGAAATGCAACTGGAATGATGAGTTTTAATGACAGATATTTGGATCTCTTTCTCAATAACGCGTGAACTTCAGGGGGTCATGCCCTATACCAGGAGGTCTTATGCCCTTGATCAGCTTAGGGGACCCCAAACCACTCGAGGTTCGGGCGTACACTTAAAAATGGCCTAGCTACGCCACTGGAGATAAAAACATTTTGTTTTCCATGGTGAAAAATCATTAGGTGTTTGCCTAATTACAACGTGCCATCCGTATGTTCCTTGTATATTTTAATGGAGCATCCTTTATTCGAATTTTAACGATACTAAAATTTAAAAAAAATAATATCGTGGTTCAAGTTTTTAAAACAGTCACAAACTGACATACTAGGTATTGACTTGGCGTGGTCTAAGATTTTATTTCCTAAACTTAACAATAAAATATTCTCTTAAGCTGTAAATGTGTCTGGCAAATGTCTATTAATTTATATATGACGTATGTCTTTCTGTTTACAAACTTATCATTCATACAAAATATTTGAAAATGAATCGGTTTAATGTCGTTGAAGATTTAAAAAAATCGAAATAAGCTAGGATACAAGTGTTCTTGTGTATCTTATATTTGAATATGGATACAAACGAGAATTTTCAGTGTTATCTATATTGTTTTTAAAATACTATTATTACACATGTTTAAATTCAGTAGTTTTGTACTTTAAATCATATATTTCTATAGTACTCAGTTTTCAGTATTATTTTCTTATGTTATTGAATAACATTATGGCTGACCTAAAACATGGTTAAAATCATCCAATCATCATTGTAAGAAATTCACAAAATATTTATAACACTTGGCACAGTTGGATAATGACACTATTAAAAACAAATTTCTAATTTATTTGATTGATTACAATGTATATGCAAAAATAAGGGGTGCCTATAAAGTGCGAAACGAAATAGAAACGAAAAGAAACGAAAAGAAACGAAACGAAACGAAAAGAAACAAAACGAAACGAAAAGAAACAAAACGAAACGAAATCAACATAAAACGAAACGAAACGAAATAGGAACCAACGAAAAGAAAAGAAACGAAACGAAATAGGAATAAAATTTAAATCAAATTGAATATTAAGCCGATTATATTTATAAATTATATTATTTGTTGTCTAGTTTGATACAATTTCTTTAAAAATTGAGAAAAAAAAACTGTGAAATTCAGCGTAATCGTTAACAAGCTGTGGTTTAGGAACGACTTAAACACAATATATAATATTTGATTATGAACTCTATATGTTATACTAGACAGACACGATTAGGCACGGACCATTTGACGGTCCACATGAAAAGACCAGACTCCCAAAAAAAAGTCAAATGGTCCGTGCCTTAGTCGGTTTTAAACTTGTATGCTCCAGTGTACCATGAAACAGCCAGGATGACAACTGTAGGAACGTTAATTCCGAGAGGCCAGTCAGTGTTGCCTCACCCTCACGAAAAACCACAAAATAGCGGAGAAGCAGCAGATAACAATTTTCCAAACGACAAATTCCTATAAGCACCATGACTGAGACCACTCTTGAAAGCAGATATCATCCGTTTGATGACAAATTATTGTCTTCTTGAGAGAGGTAGCTAGGCGATATTAAAAGAACGTTGGAACTTACAAATCACGAACTTGAAGAAACTTATCGCCATGGAAATGCAAAACTTTAGACTGAAGACAAACTTAATGTGAACCAAGGCACCAGACACAGGGGTAATATATCCGATACTCCGAAAGGGCGAGTAGATCTTGCTTCACAAGCTACATCCTTCGTTTTGCTCATGCAACTACACATTATAGGTGCTAAGTCTCATTCAGTACACTGACGTCACATTCAATTAAGAGAACGACAATTGGAAGATATCATTCGTCATCTGTATAACAGGCATTTCAAAACGTTCAAATTTAAATGAACTTCCTTTTTGTTATCTTATCAAGATATAGAAGAATGCAGTGTAATTAAAGTGCTCAAGATAAATTTGGGATTCGATGACATCATAATCCTAAGAACTATGCCGCTTTAAAATAATAAATGATAATGTTAATCAGAAACCTCTAAATCTTGTCGATACTAATACTTTTTTGCATTAAACTGGTCATGCTTTCTCTGTTTGTCTGACTGTAGAATAATCTGTTGGACGTGTATAAATCTGAAAACTGTATTTTGTAGTTCACGTTAATTTTCTTTGAACTAGCTTTCAGTAAATTACATAAGTTTTGATCGATGCTTTATGAAATTTATTTGTTGGTTGTTTTGATTTATCATGTCGAATTCAGAACTGATTTTACATTGTTATATTGTTTTATATGTGTCTCCTCTATACTACTTATAGCTACACATAGTGCACGTTTTCTCATTGTTGAAGACCGTACGGTGACATGGCTGCTCACATCCGCGTCGTTTTGGTCCGTGTTGGATATAGCTGTCTCAGTCGCAATCATACTAACTCCTGTTATATTAATATTGAGTAGTTGAGGTATATTATTCGGGTGCCTATAAAGTGCGAAACTAAAGCACGGACCATTTGACTTTTTTTTGGGAGTCTGGCCTTTTCGTGTGGACCGTCAAATGGTCCGTGCCTAATCGTGTCTGTCTAGTATAACATATAGAGTTCATAATCAAATATTATATATTGTGTTTAAGTCGTTCCTAAACCACAGCTTGTTAACGATTACGCTGAATTTCACAGTTTTTTTCTCAATTTTAAAAGAAATTGTATCAAACTAGACAATAAATAATATTTATAAATATAATCGGCTTAATATTCAATTTGATTTAAATTTTATTCCTATTTCGTTTCGTTTCTTTTCTTTTCGTTGGTTCCTATTTCGTTTCGTTTCGTTTTTGTTGATTTCGTTTCGTTTTGTTTCTTTTCGTTTCTTTTCGTTTCGTTTTGTTTCTTTTCTTTTCGTTTCGTTTCGTTTCGTTTCTTTTCGTTTCTATTTCGTTTCGCACTTTATAGGCACCCAAAATAAGAGATAAAATGTGACCTACCGAATTAGACTTATCAACGGGTTTGTACTAACATGAGCAACACGACGGGTGCCACATGTGGAGCAGGATCTGCTTACCCTTCCGGAGCACCTGAGATCATCCCCAGTTTTGGTGGGGTTCGTGTTGCTCAGTCTTTGGTTGTCTATTTTGTGTACTGTTGTTGGTCTGTTTGTCTTTTTTTTTGTAGCCATGGCGTTGTCAGTTTATTTTCGACTTATGAGAGTTTGAATGTCCCTTTGGTATCCTTCGTCTCTTTTTTATCCATTATCTCTATAAAAGTTGATTTAAATTTAGAATTGTCAATTGGTTTAATTTTTCATGATTTATGGATTACTTTACGGCTTAGGTTTTGTTCATTGATGAAGTTTGTTCGTTGAAATATTGTTGCTGATATCCACATCATGTGATCTCTGTTGTTTATTTGTTTCATAGGCAATCATAACCCGTTTCATAGGTAATCATGCCCCGTTTCATACGAAATCATACCCCATCTCCTTATGTTTGTATCAATTATGAATAAAGCAAGTTAGAACCATCGTCAAAGAAGTTGTTTTGTCATTAACCATTTAGCTGATACTTATCGCTTTCGTAGAAAACAAAATCATTAAGGGTGAAAATATTATAACTGCACTAACTTACTTGGAAATTCCAGAATATATTTTTTAAACTGTAGGATGTCCTTAAATTTCCTTCAATTTCGCTTCAAGGGGTGTGGTAAATTAGAATGATTGAGCTAAGCATTTTGTGATATCTTGCTGTTTTGTTTTATCAATCCTTTCTATCACTATTTCATAAGGTCCACTGACAACATGCTTTTTTTATGACTTTTATGAGACAATGCAAATGAATGAAGTATTCTATTGCGAGCTTTAGTTCAAAAAGATCAATGTGGAAATGAATGTAGTAAGAATAGTATAAAAATATGGAAACATTAATAATCAACAACCTTTAAGGCTACTATATCGAAAAAGTTTAAATATGAAGTGGAAGTCGTTCCCCAAAAAGTTTTACTTGCATGTTTGTTGACCTTTAAGGAATATCTGCGTCACAAATGACTATTTTAAGCGTGATCAATTTTCTATGATGAATATCATATCCGGGGAGAAAATCCCAAGTTTATTCATCAGATGCGCATTTCGAAAATCAATGTATCTTCATTAATGTTCTAGGCCAAAATATTTGAAAGGCAAATATCTGATACAAACGTTGATTGATTTTGATTTTTGGTGTTTTAACGCCACTTTTAAGCACCGCTTTTGGGCTATTTCGTGGCGGCCAGTTTTTATTGGTGGAGGAAGCCGGAGACAACCACCGACCTTCGATAGGAAAACTGACAATCCTAGTCAATTAAGATTGGAGTCGAGTGCACCCGCACGAGCGGGGATCGAACTCACAACCTCAGTGTTGACTGTAGGCTAGTGATTACAGTAGTAACTACTTAGACCACTCGGCCACAGAGGCCCCTACAAACGTTGAAGAGCTAATAAAAATCATAAAGGACCAAAAACAAAACCAAACGATATTTTATAACAGCAAATTTAAATAGAAAACTATCCGTATTGGCATGCCAATAACGAAGTTCTGGCTACTGTGCTGGTGATACCCTCGCTAAGTTTACTTATAAGCAACAACAATTTATCAAGGAAATCCGGGATGGATGATCGTGTCGACCGACCTAACTGTCAATAACTTGGTGATCATCAACGTATGAAGAAGAAATAAATGTATGTGGTGTATCCTTTGTGCATATATTGAAGTCTCCAAACTTTAAATAGAGTCTATTCCTTCTAAATAACTGAGCAAGTCGACAAGAGGAGGAACACCTTTCGTGTTGATAGGTATTGTGACCGTCGGATGTATATTTCGTCCACCAAACATGACAAACTAAGTAGTGAATAAAACAATCAAGTATTTAGGTAATGTCAGTTTCATGGAACACCCATTGTTAGAATCAGAGGCAAACTATCAGGTCCGAGGACACAGTTACAAATATAGTCCCTTGTGTGGACAGTGTATAACTTGCAAATTTTGTTCATACACTTTCCAAATTTATTTCTTTATATTTTATGCATGAAATATTAAGTAAAGGGATGAAATTACATGTTTAAAAAATTTGGGTGCTGAATCTTTATGTTAAGTAGTGATTTGGTCCAGTATAAAAAGGTCAAAAACTAGTATGTCTGAAGCTGTCAAACTGAATTTTAGACCCCCTTAACATAGAATTGTCAATATTTTGAGTTAGAGCTGGTAGACTTTTCTATAATTTTGATATTATTTGTCCCAAAAGTAGTACACTACACTGTAACAATCTTTTTGAGATAGAGCAGGTGCGATTTTTGAATTTGAATTTATTGTCTAAAAGAAATGCACTACGAAATAACTGTGTTCTCGGGCCATCATATAATGAAATGTCCCCTACAAACAAGATAATTTATATAGTTTGTAGTTTGTTCATACATTTATTGAGAAAAAAAACCTTTGTCTTTAAATTAGGAGAAAAATAATAGGTATTAATATAAAAATAAGGAGATGTGGTATGATTGCCAATGAGACGAACTATCCACCAAAGTTAAAGTGAAGTGGATGTAAGCAATTATAGGCAACCGTACGGCCTTCAACAATGAGAAAACCCCATACCGTATATAAAAATAAGGAGATGAGGTATGATTGCCAATGAGACAACTATCCACCAAAGTTCAAATAAAGTGGATATAAGCAATTATAGGCAACCGTAGGGCCTTCAACAATGAGAAAAACCCATACCGTATAGTCAGCTACATGAAAAATATGAAACAATTCAATTGAGAAAACTAACGGTCTAATTTACAACAAAACAATTTACGAAAAACAAATATGACAGACATGAACCAACGACAACCACTGAATAATAGGCTCCCGACTTGGGACATGCACATAAAGAATGTGGCGGGGTTAACATGTTTGTGAGCACTCAACCCTCCCCTAACCTGGGACAGTGGTGTAACAGCACAACATAAGAACAAACTATAAAAATCAGTTGAAAAAGGCTTAACTCATCAGATCGATACAAAGAAAAACATCAAACAAAAAACACAGACAGGACGTAGCAGGGTATATATCTATCCCTAACAACAAAAAAGACACTAAGTACAGATCTGAGAGTACTCGCAGTTACTGACAGCTAGTTCAAAGCCAATAACAACTAATAAAAAATCCTGTATCTAAGACTAAAATATCAATCAGTACACATCCAACATCCTATGGATTTAGTGTAAAGACGTCATTAACAGTCAGAGAAAAACATGACCTTGTGCAATGCCAAAATATAGGTATCGACAGATTGTAGTACCGTGAAAGTACATGCCAAAATATAGGTATCGACAGATTGTAGTACCGTGAAAGTACATACGTGTTATACGTGGTGGGGTTCGTGTTGCTCAGTCTTTAGTTTTCTATGTTGTGTTTTATGTTCTATTGTTCGTCTGTTGGTCTTTTTTCTTTTTTAGCCATGGCGTTGTCAGTTTATTTTCGACTTATGAGTTTGAATGTCCCTTTGGTATCTTTCGCCTCTCTTTTATATTTAGTATGGTTTTAATTATCAAGTTTCATTGCTACATCAAATTTTGAGAAGAGTTGAATTTCGGTTAGTATTAATATTTACAACTCTTAGCATCAACAAACTGGTCATAAATTTTAAAAAGGAACACTGATATTATCGCATTTGGAAAAGGATCGAGATATGAACCATACCATGGAAGTATTATATTAACCACGAATATGTACAATTTTATCCGTGACCAATAATGTTCTCCTTTTCTCGTGCATAATGAATATCCGAACAGAGAGACCAGACGACTATACTGGTATCTCAAGATCGAAGACCACAAAAACATGTTGCTAGTTAGTAAAGACATCGACAAATCGTATCTATCAACCAATTCGTGATAGTGACCGTTTAACTTCTGTAGTGTCGATTTCAGTCGTTTTCCTCCCATCTCTGTTGGAGAAGTTTTGGAGGAGGGAGCACACCCATGATAACGAAATCTGTATAGCGTGAATATGCACGAGGGTAATGCAATAACTGTAAATGTCAACGCCAAACGTTGGTCATAAATTCTAGTTTCTGTGTCAATACCGAGGAAATGATTAAGATATAAAACACACCATTTACTTTCGGTAGTATCCTTGATATCGAGTTCTCTGCGATATATCAGATGTAAGTACTCATTGAAATGTAGGTAATAGAGTGTGTGACATGATATCATCAATACATCCGAAACTGAAATCTGAGACTACTATAACACATATGTTATAGCAGTCTCAGTTGAAATTAAAGAACTTTGCAAGATATTTTTTCTTTTTGACTTTCAGAAGATTCTGTATTCTGTATGCATTCTGCTTAATATTGATACAAACTAGAGGCTCTAAAGAGCCTGTGTCGCTCATCTGTGTATATGTGCATATTCAACAAAGGACACTCTCCAACATTGTAGACGAGAATAGAATTCATGACAAAAATCTCTTTTTTGACGATCTTGTATTGCTGATCGTTTGGCTGTTTAGTTTCTCTCTGTCTTCTTTAGTTTTTGCTCAAAACACAAAAGATGGTAAAATCTTCATTTAAGGGCAATAACTCCTATACAGAGTGACAGTCTACTAACTATATCGGCAAAATTTAACTTGTTTGTAGATCTTGCCTTGCTGATCATTTTTGTTATTTAATGTTTCTATTTATCTATTATAATTTTTGTCATATAACTAAAGGCAAAACTCAAAGAAAATGGTAAAAAATCGTCATTATAGAGCAATAACTCCAATAAGAAGTAGTCGAACGATTTCCTCCATATTGTCTTTAATTGTAGAACTTGTCTTGCTGATAATTTTTTGCTTTTTTTAATGTCTATCTAAATTTTTAGATATAAGGAAAACGTATATATTGATAATAATCCTCATCAAAGGGCAATAACTCTAATAGTGAGTCGACTGACGATTTCAACCGTGTAGACTTAATTGTAGGTCTTGTCTTGCTGATAATTTTTGCTATTTAAAGTTTCTCTGTTTCTATCTTAGTTTTTTAAGATGATAGGGAAAAATTAAAAAAGAAGGTAAAATTTGTCATTTAAGTTAAGGCAATGACTCCTATAAAAAGTCCCCTGACAGTTTTGACGTAAACTGACAATTAGTAGAGCTCAACATTTCGAACATTTTTGCCGCCTTGAAAATTTCATGAAAATAGCAGTTATACGGACTTTTTTTTCTAAACACCTTCACATATTGAGCTATTTTTTAGTATGTGAGTCTATTATGATGAGTTGCAGATCGAGTTTACGTTCAGTTTCGCTCCATAGATTTTTACTGAAATTAGGGGCTATGTGAATCTTCCTCCGTGTAATTTTCTCCATGTACTTTAATTTGTTTTTGCTGTTTACGATTGAGGCTGAGGATGTTCTGTTGTTCCGTTTAAACTCGTCTGTACTTTCATGATCTAGTCTTGCAAGTACGGTGCCTGTGTTGATGTTGCGTATCCCTAGTTCTTTTGTTACTTGGTGGTACATAACTTCTAAAGTCCACCAAGCTAAAAAGTGTGCAATGATTTAAAAAAAAATCATGGTTAAGATATAAGTACACTAAGAGTAAATTCGCATAAGTAAAATATGCGCAGGATCAACGATAATATATCGATATTGTAAGGAATGCAAAACTGCGTTTTTTAACGGAAAGTTGCAATAAAAATCATTTTGACATTATTTATTCGTAAACTTAACACTATATAAGGGCTCTTGAAAAATCTTATGACACTTTAACGTCTAGTACAGATGATCAAGTTGAAGTTTAAAATCAGTTGTTTTACTACAGTGTTCATTCGTATATGGGACTCACAAAAATGATACTTATTCACACTTAAATATTTGTTTAGATGACATCAATATTAGTCGAGGAGATGAGCATAAAGAGGCTTAACAATTTAAAGACTGATAAGACAGTGACACATGACGGTCTTCAGAAATTATACAAAGTTAGACGAGCCATTTGTTACCACCTATTATTCAATTAAAGATGTAAAGCCCTTAAAGGATTGAATAAAAGAGACGAATGATACTAAGGGGACAATCAAACATCATAAGTCGAATAAGAACAGGTAGTACCATGGTAAAAAAAATTACGATGGAAAAAATTCAATTTAACTATAAAATACTACATAGATAACAGAATAATGATCATACTAGCTTGGTGTATCTCTTTACCTTAACGCCATCAAATACAACTAGAAGTTATTCTTTAAACCTACATAGAAACAGTGTAGGACAACCAAGAAATAATGTACGTTAAATAAGAGAATGTGGGAATATAATCTGTTGGCTTAAATGAATAGATAAGATATTTCAATGCTTTTAAGACAGCTTTAAATAACGTTAACCGAAATTCTTATCATGAAAAATAAAGAAAATTATGTTTTAATTGCGGACCAAAAATAGTACATGAAAATGAAATAATCAAAAGCAAGAAACAGTACATTTAAGACTGTTCTACATCTCAAAGTAACAGCAAGGCCTTCGAAATGACGCAAACATAAATAAGAAGATGTGGTATGAGTGCCAATGAGAGAACTCTAAACCCTCATTATACTGCACTTTTTTTAGAAAACCACTTTTAAATTAGCTTCGGTCTGGCTGTATGTGGGATATGCAAATCACAGCCACGTCAGGTCTGAATGGGGACGTTAAATCCGATGCTATGTGTGATTATCAGGTGCTACACTCTTTGCACGTTAAAAAACCCTTGCAACAAATTCCTGAGAGTCCTTCTGCCATTATCTTCCATACCCTCTAGCGACAATCCAAATTTCCAGCCTTTTATCCATGTCAGCATACCTGGATGAACCTTCCTATTGGTTTTGCTATCATCCTGAATTTGCATGAAATGATTGCCTCTGGACGTTAACAATCAATCAATAAATCAGTCGTTGATTTCGCACACCTTTATAAATTTTCTGTATTTACTATAAACAGGCTGAATTGGTATGATTGCCTATGAGACAACTATCCTACAGATTCCAAATGACGTGGATTTCAGCAATTATAGGTCACTGTACAGCCTTCCAAAATGATAAAATCAAAGAGCTGAAAGCTCTGAGGAAAAATGACGCCACTGTCTCTAATATTGTGATATTTTTTATGCAAGTCTTGATTTTCACATACCGTAATTAGTTTAACATTCCAACATGTCTCGTAAGCATATAACTGATATTCGTATATGTGTGTGTTATGTGAAGATGACAACTGGCTGTTTTTTTAGTACAAATGTATAGGTCAAGACTACCTGAATGATCTACAGTATCCAATGACTACTGGCTGTTTTTTTCTATAAATAAATAGGTCAAGACTACCAGAATGATCTACAATATCCATTGACTACTGGCTGTTCTTTTGTACTAATAAATAGGTCAAGACTATTTGAATTTTATCTACAATATCCAATGACTACTGGCTGTTCTTTTGTACATATAAATAAAGACTACCTGAATGATCTAAAGTATTCTAAGTAATGTGATTTTTGTCTTGCAATTACATTTTTCTAAATCAAGAATATAGACTACTAGTATCCTTTTCAAACCAAATGATTATGAAGAGCCTGTTGTTATCAAGCTCTTTTACCCCACATACTCATTAAATAAGTTACTAGTGACCTAGTTATTTCTGTTACTTGAAGCAAATTATATTTCTGTAGATTTAGACAATAGTATAATATTGTTTTACTAGTTTTATTTCACCTTGAAGATTAGACAAATAGGGATACTCCTTTGATTTTTTATTTCATGTCAGTCAGGTCGCTTTATATGAAACTTGAAACCACTTCTCTGCCATATTGTTATTTCATAACAACTCTGCCCTTGACCATGTTGACCCATGTAATTGATATTCATTCTTTAACCATATCTCATAGTCAGTTGGTTTTGATTTTGCACTCCACACCACCTTTCAGGTCAAATGTCTGTCTCCATTTAAGTTAATGACATTGAACAATCATGGTATTAAACACAATTTCAATAGTGATAATGCTGTTCTAGTAGGTCACCATATATTCAACTTGGGTAGCATTCCAGTTATTGAAATTTGTGTCAGATTAGAACAATGATCTAGACCTTTAGGAATGGATCTTACAATTTAATATGGAGCCATAGTATGGGACCCCTACACGGTAACAAAAAAAAAAAAGCTTGAAAGGATACAACGTCAAGCGGCAAAATCTATCACCAGGAATTACAAGTCAAGAGAGGATGGACGGGATACATCTCTAAAATGCTTGCCTAACTGGAACTACAACAAGATCTCCAGACAAGACGAACAAGGAGTTGAAACCAGAAGTTAATATTTATGTAAAAAGTAGTTGAGGGGCTGATTCCCGCTATTGAACCATACTGTCATTCTATAATATTATTGCGTAAGTATTTCTGTATTGTCCTTGTTATTGGTCCATGTCTTGGTGTATTGGTCTGAGGCGAAGCCGAAGGCCAATACTGCTGGCCGAGGACCAACAATAAGGCCAATACAGAAATACATGTAATAGTATCTTTATTAATTAACTACAGTGTTACAATATTTTTTTATTTCATTTCACAAGAGATAAACAGTTTTACCTTGAAGTGGAACTATCCAAATCTCAGTTTCTTTTTATAAGATGCAATATCTAATGATTTGGTGCCGTTTCCATGTATCTTCAGCCTTTTCTCATCTGGTGAATTTTTCTACCCTTTCCAGTCACTATAAAGTATTACAACTTTAATTTAGACACAACACATAAATAGTAATTGGAAAGGTACTGCCATTGCATGTGTAATGCAAATTTATTTTTTAAAATAATGTAAGAGTTGAAATTGATACAACTATCCATAAGCCAATTGAACAAAGAACGAAGATTTGCGCAATTACAGAATGCATATGCCTGGTTCGGGTTTAAAAATAAAAGACCGTTTACAAAACATGAGAAGCGAAAGTAAACAGTAAAAATCGATTTGTACCATCGACATGATGAAATTATGAGGTCGTCAAGAAATGAACTTTGTGATAATTTATTCGTTCCCCAAACCTGAAATAATTCCATCGTCTACTTTCAAAATGCTTTTCAAATGAATGGGACCGTCTTTAACCTAAAATATATGCCATACTGAACGTTTCAGCTTGTTTATGGTGAGTAAATAAAAACTACGTCGTACAAACAACTGTTTACTTTCAGTTTGAGTTTATCGTGACTTACGATCTAAAAACTAGAGACGTTCCGAAATCCTGTTTTGGCCGGATCAGAACTCGGCCAATACGGAAAAAAAATCTGTATTGGCCGAGTTGACATCTTATATTGCATATGCAGTTTTCATCATATTAAGTACAATAACAGTGTAGTTAATTAATAATGATACAGTTACAGACTCTGCTGCTATAACTTTGTAAACAAAGATTCATACACACCGCGTGGGTATAACCGTATTACTAATTTCCGATTATTAAAATCTTCGTAAATCTGGATAAAGACCAGTTTCTATCTAATGGATATCAAAATGATTCCGATTATTACTTTTTTAATGATTGTAAAGTTGAAATGGCATGAAAGGCTGACATTATTTAGGAGAACTATTTTGTCTAGCGATTGCTGATCATTGGAGGGTAAAAAGTCCAACACCATAACAAAACGGATCTATTTATCATGTATACATACCGAATGTTTACGATTGTAAGACATGTGCATAAAAGTGAAAGCTCGAATAAATATGAAAAATATAACAAAGGGATAGCTCCAAATACCATTTAATAACAAAAAACATATGGACAGGTCAAGATATCTTTTTGGTAAATAAAATAAAGTATGTAAACTGGTTCCCGTCCGACTACAACACTTTGTTCGAGTGTAGCGTAATACAAGCAGATTCCAGTTAGTATGTAAAATAGTAAATATGAAACCGAGTGCGGTAGGCGGAGGCATAATCAACTTCCGTTAGTTCTGGTCAATAGTATTGGAAACATGCCGCTGATAGCGTCATTTTCCAAAAATGAAAAGGTTTGACTCATCAGATTCATGCAAGGCACAAAAACAATAAATTTAACTTTATAAGAACCATGTAAATCCTGAATTGTACATGTATCACCTTTTTATATGCCAATACAGTTTTGTAGTGTCACATGACATTCCTAAAGTCATCTACTACTAAAAATAGCACTCTGGTTTTCTGAAAATAATAATCTTCACTAAGTATACCTTGTAGCATATCTACCCTTAAATTGTAATGGAAATTTATGGAATAGTATATTAGGGATCAAAATGATCCAAAAAAAAAAATTTTTCAACAAAAGTTTCATTCATGTACATTTATTTGCTGGTTTAAGTAAACAGCAACATCCAGAACACTATGCTTTGTCAGAGTATAGCTACTTTGATATATATGTTTTAAATACTGATAGGTACCGGTAAATTTGGTGGTGAGACGCCTAAATAACAAACAGAAGTAGAAATTCCATCTATGAGCTACCTCAAAACTTTATCTCCATATTGGCACTTTCATTATATACAACCCCACATGCTGATTTATAAAAAAAATAATTTTCATGGTGTAAGATTCTGATCTAATCCATAGTCTTTGTTTACTGATGACAGTAATGGTAACAAGACAAGTCTTAGAACCAAGATAATATACCAAAATTATGATTTATCAACATCATCCACATCATTTGGTCTATGGTGGATAGTTGTCACCTTGGCAATCATACCAAATGTCCTTTTTTAAAAGAAGATGTGAGAGGATAGGAATGGGGTACCCCACATGACGAATGACAGTAAAATTTTTGTTAAAATAATGTTAAAGATAAACATTTTACTCTATTTGACGCTAACAGCAGCTACAAAATCATATTTGAAGAATGACGATAAAAAATTAAAGCTCATATGATGCTAACGGTAGCGAAAAAAAAAGACATTTGACGATAAAGCCAAGGGCATTCCTACCCTCATGTTAGGTATATACACCATTAAGACAGCAACCGAAAAACACAATTTCATAAGAAAATACATCTAGTTCATTAAAATGTCTTTTATAATACTAAAAGGTCTACATCATACATCAAGCTTTAACACACCCAGAGTGAAGATAACAAAAGACAAAAAGTAAACATGTGTTTATTCCCTATGGTACGAAATGGTAAACATGCAGTTGGCCCATATGGTACGAAATGGCTATGAATGGTATGAAATGGCAATGTACCAAAAGGTTATGGTATGAAATGACTAGTAACCCAAAAGACTACATGTATCAACACCATATAGAAATTAAGCAAGCAATGATCAAACGATCAATCAATTCTCAGATCTTTGATTGATAAGTGTCTCATTAACAATTATACAACAACAGACACAAGATATAACCACTTATCCACCTACTTAACCATAAATAACACTTTTTGCAAAATTACTTTGTATGTGTACAGCCAAACTGGGGTAGAAATTAAATACCTCCATCTCATATCAATATTTATTTACTATTATATATCATTATATATAACAAACAAAAGTTATAAATAAAAAATAAATAACAACAGAAGAATTGATGTACTGTAAATTCAGAAATACTATAACATATTTACTCTGACATGTAATAAAATGTCATATAGGATATATCCCCATTATTGAGCTTAGCATTCTACTTCTTTGGTGTTATTCTGTAACAAGTAACTGAAATGACATTTTTTTTGGTGAAAAATATGCCATAATTTTCAATTTGTATATTAAAACAATTTGAAACCATTAAAGGGAATATTTGATATTGTTCTGTAAACTTTAAAAGATTAAGCCAAGGATAAATCCTGATAAGAAAAAATTGATTTAGATTTTAGTTTATAAGGACTAGCTTGTATCACCCTGTTATTGACCAACAAATATTTATAGGAAGTAGGGCACTTGCTCCTGAACTTATATAACCATGGAGACTGTAGGCAAGTGAAAATATTTGCTATTCTATCTTAATTACTAAATTCATGAAAAATATCTACCCAGCCCAACGGCTGCAAAAATATTTGACTCTATGGTGGTTAACTTATTAGCAAATCTATAAGTAACATATCATTCAAATTGAAATATTCAAGTACAAACGGCTTCACCATACCTGTCAACCTCTGAAACTGAAAATGCAGGTCATTACCTGCATTGAAGAAGAAAATGTCAGGTCATAACGCGTACAAACTTTTTCGATCCAATTTTAGTATTGAGAGTTTTTTTATATATACTATAACATATACATGTACCACTGAGTTTCCTAAAAACTAATCACTTTTGTATTTGTTAAGTATATAAATATTTATCATTAATTAAATATCTTTCTGAAGCAATGCCCTTTTATTGTTTTATTCACACTAGTTTACTTCTTTTTATTAATGAATGTCATAAACCCCAGCTATACATGTAATTAGAAATCAATTATAGTTAATGTGCTCCTATACACAAGAGGAAGATAAATAAAAAGAAGTTAGTGTGTTTTCTTTCAGTGTAATATCTAGAGCATATGGATTCGATTTAAAGCTTTTACAATTTCTCCAACAGAAATGTATTAAAAGGTTCAAATTGTTTTCAAATGATTTTTACAGTATATTTGATATTTGCAAACGGCAAATCTTTTAATCAGGACATAGAATTGTACATTGTATGTCAAGCTTGACTGGCTTCAATTTTCTGGGGTACAATTAACATCCAATCCTCGAATTGTTACTTTTCAATCAAATGTAATGTTTTGATAGCTGTCATTGGCACGTTAAATAAGCAAATTCTAATTTCAATTGTTTACCTTTTCAAAGGAAAAACACAGAGAAAACCGAAAGTATATTTGACTTCTAAATACCGGAAACAATACCGGTCAGAAATATGGGTGAAAACAGGTCATTTTCTGAAATCCCGGATTATTTGAATACCCGGCAGGTATTTAAAAAATCCTGTGTGAAGGGGGAAATTCTCGGGTGTAACCCTCAGAATACGGGTCAGTTGACAGCTATGTTTCACCATCTTTCAAATCTGAACCTATGAGTGAAAGAATTTGTGGGCAACTGACCACACTTAACATGGATATATGGTTCTAATCATCTTTTGTGACTGTCTTGTGTTTTTTACCTAACATGCTGTAAACAAACCAATTTGCATAAGTGACTTATCTACTTGATCTTTATAAGTAGAAAAAAATTACAGGAATATATATCTCTGATAATATATCGACCTTTGATCTTCAATTATATGAATGCATCAACAAAATTTAAAAAATCACAAAAATAGATTGCAATGAAGTCACCTAGAAATGATAAATAAAGTATCATGGAAAATAAATAGTATTACAGTATGTATAATATATCATTTTGTTTCACTACCCTGTAAGAGTTTGACTAAGATCTGTACTTCAGAAACTAGTTTGGCACACATTGGCTTCTCAATGTCTATTTCTTGATTCAGTTTTCTCATTTCTTCCTCAATCTGGAAGACAAAAAACATATGCAATGTAATATAGTTATAGTAAGTAAACAGAGTGCAAGGGGAACCATGTCTGGCTCACAGTATTACATATCCATGTTCAGTGAACCATGAAATCTGGGTCTAGATCCTAATTTGGCATAAAAATTTGACATTAAATTTCCTTGCTACCCTCTGAATTTGCTATTGTGATATCTTGACCATGCCAATAGAAGCCGCATAAAAAGAACACATAAATTTGCACATCATTGTAAAGAAAGATAAAGATTGTCCAAAAATTATTAGAAAAGCAGATTCCACCATTGAATCTCATCCGATACGTATTTCTCGCCTCTTAACAGTTAAATATAAATATTTAAAATATGCTGCAAGCCTCACATTTAAATTTTAAAATTTTACTGTCTAAAATGGAGAAATATTGTACCACCATCGATGCAGTGGTAGAATCTACATGTATTTATCTTAAATTAGTCCAATAGAACATCATAATCAGTGGTTCATTTTTAGTTTTCTATATCAGTCAAAAAGATATCTTCCATTTATGTAATAAATATTACATCTTTTTTCCTTCAAAAAACATCTTAAGTCTAGGACAGGTTAGCATTTTAACAACAGATCACTTCCTCATTGAAAGGATATTAGCTAAATAGGATAAAATAATACCTCAATAATTTCCTTCCTAATATCCTCCGTTTCTATTTCTTCACCTTTCTTGACCTCTTGTTCTAGCCAATCAGAAAGATGTACATGCTGTTTCTGTAATTTTCTGAAAAAAGTATTAACATAAATATTATATTTGTCAATTATTATGGATTCATTATTATTTGTGGGATACCATTTTTTTGTCAACAAAATACAAATTTTCTATAGGCCTGAATGCAGACTTTGGATAAACCAGGAAATCAAATATCCACAAAAATACAATTTTTCCTCAATCCAAGAAAATTTACACCCACTAAAATAAAGGAATCCACAGTATGTAAGCTACTTGGCTGTGAGGATTATATACATACATGTACTTAGGCAATTCTGGGGTGCCCAGTGACTGTCTTAATTACTTGCCTATGCACCTACATTTCACAATCTACCTTAACCTAACTTTTTTCTTGTTTGATTTGTTCTAATCTTGAATATACATGTAATATTTACCACTTAACATTAAGCAAATAACATTAATTCAAATTAAATTTTCTTCGGGTATTATGTGAAAATAAGAATTGTTGAGAATTTACTCAAAAGACAGTAAAAAATCCAAGACATTTTTTGGTGGAAGTTTTTATAAATGACCAAATTCTGTAGTGAAAGCATAGGAGCTTGGTTTCAGCCTAAGAATGAGCTGGGTCTCCCAATACTCAACCCAACATGTCATTCGATAAAAAATTATCTATATTGAAACTCTTAGGATTGTAACAAATAATTACACAGTTAACCAACTGTTAAATACTTTAAGAGGATGGTCTTAAAATATTACCATCTCACCTGGTTTCCACTATTTTCTATTTATAATAAAAGAAGCCATTTTGGTTAGTTGAAGGGATTTTACAATATAAAATCTTTTGAAAGCATAAAACTACAGATAATTCATTGCTAAATTTAGTCCTTTTAAAATTTGGTTCAGGGAATTTAAAGGTTAAAAAAAAAATTAAGAAAACAGATGTGATGACTAGAGTATTGACAACAAATACATAATGATAGCATTAGCCAATGAATAGCCAGTTGGTCAAGATGAGCTAAAAGACTAATAAAAAAATTTGTCATATGGTAAAAAAAAATCCTGAATACCTCAATCTTCTCTTCTTTTCATTAAATCCTTTTAGTCTATTTCTTATATCAGTAATTTGATTGGCTAATAAAGTTCCTTTTTTCTCTGCCCTTGGAGAATCTATATCAATTGGAAGTAATGAATCAGCACTTTTTGTATCTGTATCATCAGTTGATTTAACAAATCCCATACTTTCTTTCAATTTCCCTGAGTTATCTGCAGATGATAATAGATCAACTGATTCTTTTGTTTTTAAAGTACTATTTATAGATGAGATTCCATCAATTCTGTCACGTGGAGATAAACCCACATGTGGTAAATTCCCTGCAATGTCTTTCGTCAAGGTACTTGTCATTTTTGTGGCTAAGAAATCAGCAGGTGTCAGTAACTTTGTCTCAAACGTTCTGTATCCTTGTTTTGGAGCTGTGAAATTTTTTTCCATAACATTTACATCTGAGGTTATGGAAGACAAAGTTTTTTCACTCCGTTGTGTAACATTTTCAATATCAGACTGATTTTTCTCTGCAGTTGAAAGTTTTTCACTAAATCCTCTGATTTGAAATGTAGTGGCTGATCCTATTAGCCCTGAAGTCTGTCCAGTACTGCTGGACTCAATTGTTGTAGAAGTAGGTTCAGTTTTGATCATGCTCAATGTTGCATTCTCTTTGTTTTTGTTATTCAATTGTAACATTTGACCTGATGATTTTTCATGTATGTCATAAATGTTAAAAACAGTTTCTGTAGGTATACTTGTACTATCAAAGTTCTCTTGTTCCACTATATTTTTCACTGTTATTTTTTCACGCCTATAAATATAATAGTTTTGTCAATCAATATCAAACTTCCGTTTCTGAGTCCTTTTTATTTTAATACACAATTTTGCTGTTCTGTGTCTTTTTTTTTCATATTTTTTAAATTCAGACATCTTTGGATGAATTTTAAATTGCAGTTGTAGACAAAATTGCTAGATTAATGATAATTAACATTTAAGGAAAGGGTGTATACAAACTATGCTAGTTTTTATTTTGGCAAAACCTATCCCATCACAATTTTCGCAATAGTAAGAACAATGCAAAAGTTTTTTCAATAATAATATTTTTTTCAAGAATAAATGAAACTTCTGTTGCTATTGTGAATATAAACATTATTCCAATTTCCCTTCACCAACTTTTATCTTTTTTTAATTGTTGCCAAAAAAAGGGCTTAAATCCATTAAATTTATTTCAATATACTGTATTTTCTGCCATTAATGTGTACATTTATCTTTCAATGTTTATTATTGCAATTTGTGGGATGAATTATTGCGACTGTAGAAACTGATGCATGCAAACAAAATTTAAAACATAATTTTTCCAAAATGTTATTCTTTAAATTTTCCAAAAAAACAGAAACATTTAAAAAATTCTTAACTTCAATTCTATATCCTGGTAGAGGAGATTATCTTTCCATGAAAGTTGAAAATTTTTGTACCAATACTAAAACTAAAAGTCAGTTGGATTAAAATATATATATTTATTTGTGAAGGATTTTTTCTCTGTCTTTCAAAATAAGTTGATGTAAAACATACTCTGAGTTTTCTTGGTCAATAGAAAATAGTCCAGCTCTCTTTAATGACTCTGCTAAAAAGGATGGATGTCTTGGTTTTCTTCTGGATGGAAGATTTCTATAATAACATATAAAATATAAAAATAAAGTTTCACATTAAACAGCTGGTATATTACTATTTTATGAATACTATAGCAATTAATGCTGATTGTAATTAATTTAGCTTCACATTTTTTTCTCTCATAAAAAAAGTTTCTCTAAGAATCCCAATTTACAGAAAAACATTTTTTCTTGGGACACATATTCATCATTGTAGCTCCTCGGTAAATCTTGGACCAATAGATTAAGAGACCTGAAACTAAGATATTTGTTATGCTAATCTGCATGGTCTGGAGAGTAGAATTGTTATGCTTAACAAAGTTTTTTTTTTTTAAATGTTATATTTTAAGAGATTTCATATAGAAATTTCATCTAGAAATTCTAATTCAAGATTCTAATTCAATCTATATATAGCTGTTATATGTTATAAATGCTTTCTCCAGAGCCTTGATATACAGAAACCCCTTCTATACCCTTATCTTTTTAGTCAGGGATTCCCATGGTCCTGGCTAACTCACAGTATTTAGAATTTAGAAGCACTTGCCCAATAATTTTTTTATAATTTTTTTTTTTAGAAAGATTAAATTGTATATTTAAAATATTTTCTATAGAAACCAAGATTTTGAAGAATTTAATACAATGTACAGCTATTCTTAGCAACTGTGACCTTGACTTTTGACCAACTGATCTTTTAAATTAATAGGCTTCCTTCCTTTTCCACTTTATAACAACTTGTACAAGTTTATTAAAATCCAACGTGGAAACCTAGAGAAATCACACAGAAACAACAAATTGCAACTAACATTTCTATATTTCTCAAGTCTTATTTTATCTGAGGATTTCCCACCTTCTCTAAATCTCTAACCCAAAAATAAAACATCAAAAGATTTGTATAGTTACCTGTCTACTTTGAATTCCACATGTTTACCAGGTAATCCCTCAGGGACCAGTCCTCTAGATCTTACTGGTGATTCGGATACCATGGGAACAAGACCTTCTTGGACCAACCCTTTAGATACAGCAGGTGGAGCTGACAAAACTGGGTCAGGAACCATTTGCCTTTCTGGATGTTTTAGAATCTCAGGCACTGATGGATCGGGCCTTAACATGAAATCAACTTTTGGTTTGACTTGATGAAAATTAACAAAACGAGATGTTGGAACTCTTTGAGATTTACGCCTTGCAGTCCAATGTCTCCAATGAAGGGCACTCTTCTGTACCAACTGGTGCAGACTAAAAGCTTTCTAAAATAAGAAAGATTTTGTGTTTAAAAGTAAAAAGATGATTTTTTTAATTTCACATAAAGTTTGTGTGTGTAACCATTAGGAATACAAATTACAGAAGTATAATTTACATTATTTTACATTTTTTGCGCTGGGTAATTGGATTCGTAAACGTAATAAAAAAAACCCAGTTAAACAGTAATGCATATAAGCAAAAGTCCTTAATCATGTTAATATTTATAATAATAAAATTGTATTCTTTGATCCTAGAGCAAATAATCATCAAAGTATATGAATGCTACTATTTTACATCTAGAACAGTGTACATAAAACGGGTTAAACTATCTGCTGGTATATACACTAGAAATGAGGAAAATAAGTTTACCTGTTTCTGCAGCTGATGTTTTGTTTTTGTCTTTGCTTTGTTTTTGCCATTTTTTGATTGCATTCTACTGAACAAGTTCCAGAAAAGACATTCAAATTCATGTTCAGAATTAGTTCCTTAAAATATTTTACCATCATGACTTCTATTAATAAATAAATAATCTTACTGTAGCATGCTGTTGAGCAGCAAACTTTGCCCTAAGGCCAGACAAATCATTAGCCACACTAAGCCATTGTGTAATACCATTTCTCACTAGTCGGTTGCGTCTCCTCTCTAAAGCTTCGTTAATACGATTTTTCTTCCTTTTTCTTTCTTGTGCATACATATACCATGCAATAAGTGCCTATTATAAAAATATTTTATAAAATAGAGTTAAAAATATTTATTTTGAACACAGACTAAATCAGAAACGTGTGTATACTGGATTTGCTCAAAGTAACTTTTAATAGCAACATTAATTTATCTTGATCCTGTATCAACTGAGAACTGTCTAAAAGGAGTAATTCCACTTAAATCAGTCTTTGACTATTTTTCTTAGGAAAATGCTGTGAAAGGTCATTAGTACATTCACATAAACTTATTTTTATCCATAGATATCAAATTTGATAGAATTGAAATTACATGGTAGGAAAAAAAACCCTATTTAACAAATCTCTTTTTCATTGTAGATATCACCTCAATTCTTAGTAAAAAATATGTTCCTGAAGTTAAGTATAGCAATATAATTACAATGTGAATCATGTATGGAAGAAAGCACATAGTTTAATGCAAGTAAAAGTATCAAACAGAATTTGAGAATAAAATGTTTTATACAAACATCAGAGCTAAAGAAATTTTCTTGACAAATGGAAGTTATCCCAAGTGAAAATTTATGACAAATCTCAGTAATTATTCCTTTAGTATACAAGATACTGTGAATCATATCCTTATGCTTGCACAAAAAGAACTTATAATCAGTCCTGCAATAAGATGCCTGATTGCACAATTTTTCTAGTCAAAAACATATTAGTGGGTTGCTGTCTCGTTCACCCTACATCTCCTTCAATTCACCGAAAACTCCACATGAGTTATATATAATGATGATTAATTAAAAAATTATTCTAGTCACTTGACTCAAAGGGGAAAATCAGACAAAGGTCCATAACTGTTAAATTTTTCCAATACCTGTTTCTGTAAAGTTAGACTCCAGTGCCACATAGCTAATGCAGATTTCTGAGCAGTTTCTTGGGTTTTGGCATGTTCTTGTTTCCATGTGGCTAAGGACCAAGTTTTCAATCTAACTTCATTAAACCAGACTGACTGTTTCATTAAAAGCTACAAATATAACAAAAATACATGCATTGTTGCACAAAGCAAACCCTCACTTGTAATTCAAAGTATCAGAAAACATACCCAAAAAGCAAACATGTTACAACTCAATGATTTTTCAGATGCTTTCCAAAAATGAAGTCATTCAGTAGTTTCTCAGAAAAGTGTGACACTTTTTTTTTAACTCATTCAACATATCGAAACAAGAATGTGTCCATAGTACACGGATGCCCCACTCGCACTATCATATTCTATGTTCAGTGGACCGTGAAATTGGGGTCAAAACTCTAATTTGGCATTAAAATTAGAAAGATCATATCATAGGGAACATGTGTACTAAGTTTCAACAAAAACTACCTTGACCAAAAACTTTAAACTGAAGCAGGACAGACGGACGAACGAATGAACAAACAAACGAACGGACGAACGAACGGACGAACGAACGAACGAACGAACGGACGGACGCACAGACCGAAAAACATAATGCCCCTAAGTGGGGCATAAAAATCAAAGTTAAGGCAAACAGGAGGTAGGTATCTGACAGATCAGAAAAAAGCTCACACATAACAACTCATCCCTATCAAGCTGCTGACCATACATGAGGTCATTCTGTTTGAAAGTTTCAGAAAAAAAGTCTGTTGAAAATATTTGTTGGATGAACGGACAGACTGACAAGGTAATTGCAATACAGCCTCCACTTCTAGAGTAATTACTCATGAATTTAAAATGCTAAAACTTTACTCTCTTAGTTTTACTGCTAACAGCAAATTATCTAATGATTTATTAGTGGTGTTACAATGATGTAATTATGATAAAACAGGCCCAAAATTTTTACTTTCCGAGACCTCATGTTAAACAAGAAGAGGTCAGTATATGTTTTGTTTTATTTCTAAAGATGTTTCTGTAAACTGTCAATGTCCAAATGAAACATAGCTCCCTTTTTTATAATGTGTTAAAAGTGATATTACGCTATTCTAATTAATAAGTGTGTTACCTTTTTATCTAAAAAAATAAAATAAAGTCAAAATTAGTTAGTAACAATCACCTTTTTCTTGATAGAATACTGAACAAATTCTTTCCATTGGAAAATCAAGTTTTGTAATAGCACCCTATTATAATGTTGTACCGCCTGTTCAGTCTTCAGTTTCTTCAGAATAGATTCGTCTCGTGCTGTCCTCCAAAAACTGAAATATCTCTGTAGCTTATCTAAAGTGTAATGAATGACAAAAGTTATTAAGATATATTTAGTGCTATTCCATTTACATGGATGTAGGTGGTCAGGAATGGACTTCCAAAATCCCAAACAACCACAATTTCTTTGTGTAATTTTGCATACATTAAATTGATTGATTGATTGATTGATTGGTGTTTTTAACGCCACTTTCAACACTATTGTGCTATTTCGTGGCGGTCAGTTTTTATTGGTGGAGGAAGCCGGAGTGCTGGAGAACCACCGACCTTCAGTAGGAATACTGACAATCCTAGTCAATTAAAATTGGGAGTCTAAAGCACCTTCCATGTGGCGGATTTGAACTCACAACCTCAGTGTTGACAGGCTAGTGATACAGTAGTTCGACTACTTAGACCACACGGCCATCAAGGCCCCTTATAAAATTGACATATACAACCCTAAATGACCTACAACCAAGGTCTAAAAATAAAACTTCCCTTTCTACTACTCCGTCATCTATTTTAATGGAATTGCCATTATAAATTACAAAATATACTGCAATGAGGCCATCAAATCATAGCTTAATTATTTTTCCAAAGGTCTTTTTTGGTTGATCTAACAGTTCACAAAAGCATTTTAAAAAAGTACAGAAACTTATTAAAGATTTCAACTTGGATAAATCTAAAAAAAAAATAAACAACATCTGTTTTACATCCCCCTAGCTCAAAACTGAAAGGCCCTTTACCTTGAGTGGGAAAACCAAGATAAAAAGTCCAGATCATCATTGTATTTAATTTTAATAAAAATATCTTAAGTTCATACATGCATTTATTTGATTTCTTTAATGAACTTTGTTTTATGTTTTATTTATTCACTACTTACTATGATTTAGAGCTTTCTGTGTATTTTCTACCCATTGCCTCATTTCAGATTTTTTATATGCATGTATCACTGCATATCTGTGCCAAGTTGTTGTGACCTGTAATTATCAAGTATCACATAAATTTTGTGTTTATTTTACAGCTTTTTCTGTCAATACACATTTTAGTTAGCATGAGAAGTCCAGATATGTAATCCATGAAAAATTAAGGACATGTGATATGCTTTCCAATGAGAAAACTAACCATCAAAGAACTACAGTTCATCACACAGCCTTCAACAATGAACAAAACTTACACAAAAAATAGGTTATAAAGGTCCCAGAATGAAAAAATGTGATCATTTTTTAGTAGAAGACTAGTTCTTGGTTGTGCTTAGTTGTGATAACTTTTGTCTGATCCTTTTTGTTATATGTAATAGCAAATAAAATATGTTTAAATGAAAAATATGATAAATTCAAAAGAGGAAACCAACAGTCAGGTTTGTAATAAAACAATAAAGGAAAACGGATTATGGCAGACAATCTTATATCTCCTTTTACTATATATTTTTTATCTACAATTGAATGTTCCCATACCTTAGTGAGTAGACATCTGTGATAATGACAAATAGCAATGTTTTCTGTCTGTCTATCCTCTTGTTGTTCTTCACAATTATCTCTCCATCTATGTAATGTCCATCTGTATAATTTACAACAAGATTTTTAAATTTATCACTATGAAATCAATTATAATAAAGTAGCGTCAAATCAATTTTTACTAATTGAGTTAAACAAATTTTATCTGAAAACATGGCATACAAAATATGATTGCAGTATTTTACACAGGGATTTTGAAACAAGATTTGCTATTTTAAAAATTATTATTACTTGAAAATGTATTTACACTACAACCAAGGCAAAAGATTTATTGATTTTTGTTGTGGATTATTAAATTTATTTAGGGAATTATATTCCAATTTACTTTAACTAACTGTATTTGACTGGCAGATTATTTTTTTCTGGATCACATCATTACTTAAATATGATGTAAAATTGGTTACTTAGGTACCAGGAAATAAATCCTGAGGAAATCTATTCAAACAGAAAGGAGATGTGATGGTAATTCCTGTATAAAATTCAATTATTTTCATCAAGACAAATTTTATAAAGTATGGGAAACCTCCAGATTGGTGGATACTTGATAATAAATTTGGAGTTTATTAATTTGCTTCCATCAAAGCACCAGTAAATGTATATTTCTATTAAGAATTTTCTTTAATTTACATATACTGTGGATTCATTATAATTGTTGGATACTAATTTTGTGGATTTTGTGGGTACAGAGGAACCACAAGTTTAAACGTTCAACAATTACAATTTTTCTTGAAATGTATGCAGACTTTTGGAAAACCATGAAATCAAAGATCCAGGAAAAGGCAAGGTTTCCTCAATCCACGAAAATTGTTACCCACAAAATAAAGCTGTCCTCCAAAACTGAAATATCTCTGTAGCTTATCTAAAGTGTAATGAATGACAAAAGTTATTAAGATATATTTAGTGCTATTCCATTTACATGGATGTAGGTGGTCAGGAATGGACTTCCAAAATCCCAAACAACCACACTTTCTTTGTGTAATTTTGCATACATTAAATTGATTGATTGATTGATTGATTGGTGTTTTTAACGCCACTTTCAACACTATTGTGCTATTTCGTGGCGGTCAGTTTTTATTGGTGGAGGAAGCCGGAGTGCTGGAGAACCACCGACCTTCAGTAGGAATACTGACAATCCTAGTCAATTAAAATTGGGAGTCTAAAGCACCTTCCATGTGGCGGATTTGAACTCACAACCTCAGTGTTGACAGGCTAGTGATACAGTAGTTCGACTACTTAGACCACACGCCATCAAGGCCCCTTATAAAATTGACATATACAACCCTAAATGACCTACAACCAAGGTCTAAAATAAAACTTCCTTTCTACTACTCCGTCATCTATTTTAATGGAATTGCCATTATAAATTACAAAATATACTGCAATGAGGCCATCAAATCATAGCTTAATTATTTTTCCAAAGGTCTTTTTTGGTTGATCTAACAGTTCACAAAAGCATTTTAAAAAAGTACAGAAACTTATTAAAGATTTCAACTTGGATAAATCTAAAAAAAAAATAAACAACATCTGTTTTACATCCCCCTAGCTCAAAACTGAAAGGCCCTTTACCTTGAGTGGGAAAACCAAGATAAAAAGTCCAGATCATCATTGTATTTAATTTTAATAAAAATATCTTAAGTTCATACATGCATTTATTTGATTTCTTTAATGAACTTTGTTTTATGTTTTATTTATTCACTACTTACTATGATTTAGAGCTTTCTGTGTATTTTCTACCCATTGCCTCATTTCAGATTTTTTATATGCATGTATCACTGCATATCTGTGCCAAGTTGTTGTGACCTGTAATTATCAAGTATCACATAAATTTTGTGTTTATTTTACAGCTTTTTCTGTCAATACACATTTTAGTTAGCATGAGAAGTCCAGATATGTAATCCATGAAAAATTAAGGACATGTGATATGCTTTCCAATGAGAAAAACTAACCATCAAAGAACTACAGTTCATCACACAGCCTTCAACAATGAACAAAACTTACACAAAAAAAATAGGTTATAAAAGGTCCCAGAATGAAAAAAATGTGATCATTTTTTTAGTAGAAGACTAGTTCTTGGTTGTGCTTAGTTGTGATAACTTTTGTCTGATCCTTTTTGTTATATGTAATAGCAAATAAAATATGTTTAAATGAAAAATATGATAAATTCAAAAGAGGAAACCAACAGTCAGGTTTGTAATAAAACAATAAAGGAAAACGGATTATGGCAGACAATCTTATATCTCCTTTTACTATATATTTTTTATCTACAATTGAATGTTCCCATACCTTAGTGAGTAGACATCTGTGATAATGACAAATAGCAATGTTTTCTGTCTGTCTATCCTCTTGTTGTTCTTCACAATTATCTCTCCATCTATGTAATGTCCATCTGTATAATTTACAACAAGATTTTTAAATTTATCACTATGAAATCAATTATAATAAAGTAGCGTCAAATCAATTTTACTAATTGAGTTAAACAAATTTTATCTGAAAACATGGCATACAAAATATGATTGCAGTATTTTACACAGGATTTTGAAACAAGATTTGCTATTTTAAAATTATTATTACTTGAAAATGTATTTACACTACAACCAAGGCAAAAGATTTATTGATTTTTGTTGTGGATTATTAAATTTATTTAGGAATTATATTCCAATTTACTTTAACTAACTGTATTTGACTGGCAGATTATTTTTTCTGGATCACATCATTACTTAAATATGATGTAAAATTGGTTACTTAGGTACCAGGAAATAAATCCTGAGGAAATCTATTCAAACAGAAAGGAGATGTGATGGTAATTCCTGTATAAAATTCAATTATTTTCATCAAGACAAATTTTATAAAGTATGGGAAACCTCCAGATTGGTGGATACTTGATAATAAATTTGGAGTTTATTAATTTGCTTCCATCAAAGCACCAGTAAATGTATATTTCTATTAAGAATTTTCTTTAATTTACATATACTGTGGATTCATTATAATTCGTTGGATACTAATTTTTGTGGATTTTGTGGGTACAGAGGAACCACAAGTTTAAACGTTCAACGAATTACAATTTTTCTTGAAATGTATGCAGACTTTTGGAAAACCATGAAATCAAAGATCCAGGAAAAGGCAAGGTTTCCTCAATCCACGAAAATTGTTACCCACAAAAATAAATGAATCCACGGTAAATGATAATGACAGGTGATTTGAATTGATCCTTTGATTGTACATAAAGTTGCAAGGTCACTCTCATATGTAAGATGGACAACAAAATGCTGACTGCCTACCTTAAAAGTTGTTGACATTTTTTGCTGGACTGTTCTTCAGCGATCTGTTTAAATTGTCTCCCTTGAATCAGGTTGTTTTTCAACCTCTTCATGACTTTTTGGTACATATGCCTTTTATAAAACATGTCTGCTTTATTCTTCTTTGCTCTTTGTTGTCGTTTATACAAGACATACTGAAGTAAAAAGATCATAAATCCTTTTTTAAATTGGACAAAAGATTTACCATATGTAAGAAGGTTCATAATATTTTAAGATGCATTTTGTATTAATTGTAATTTTTTCAATATTCAGAAACATCATTTATGGTCAAGTTTCAGAAAATTGGTCAGGTTACAGATTTCGTAAGATTTTGCATACCACTGCAGTATGTTAAACTATAACTAAAAATTGAAAAAAATGATGTATTTACTGTGGCTTCACTATTATTCCAGGAGTACCATTTTCTTTTTGTATTTGGTCAGTATGGGTCAATCCAGAATTTAAATGTTCAGTGAAGTAAATATTTTCTACAGGCTGGTATGCAGACTTTGTAAAACCATGAAAACAAATATCCAGGAAAACTGAAAGTCCTAGTCAATTAAGATTAGAGTTGAATGTACCTGCCACGTATGGGGTTAAAATTCCAAACCTCAGTATTGACAGGCTAGTGATACAGTACATGAACAACTTAGACC
The DNA here is from genome assembly GCA_017311375.1 of Mytilus coruscus. NCBI lineage: Eukaryota > Metazoa > Mollusca > Bivalvia > Mytilida > Mytilidae > Mytilus > Mytilus coruscus. The sequence continues at coordinate 86,026,530 of CM029601.1, forward strand.
ACTTGGCCACCAAAGTCCCTTCCAAAATTATGAACTGTCGATATCTCTATTATAATTTTCTTCTTAAAGTATATCCCTAATTTCATTTGATAGACATAGCCAAAAGCTCAGTTAACTCGTATAATAAATGTAAATTGTTAACAAGAAAAATTAAATCAAATTAAAATAATAAAAGTACAGATTATCTTTCTGGTCTTCATTTCATTCAGAATAGCTTAATTTCTTAATATTATCTAAATTCATCTTTACCTGTTTCCAAGTCTTAAACACAACAGAAATGTGATGCAGATAGTTGTGCTTGGTTGCCTTAGCATCATTTATTTCACTGGAAAAAAGAAAAGAAAATTATAAAAGTTTGGAGAAATACTTTAAATTCAGAAAATTTTGCAATGTTTTATTATTTCGAAAAATTGTGACAGGATAGATTTTGCAAAAAGAAAAACTTGCATTTAGAATTTTAATAGCATCATTTGTATGCAACCTTTTCTGAAATCTTATCTCACAATAACAAGTGCACACAAATGTTTATGAATTTTTAGTAGCATTTGTCTTTGTGGTCAAAAGTCAAGGTCAAAGGTCAAGCCACAAATATAAACTACCATTAATATTAACAATAAGGAGATGTGGTATTGCTGTCAATAAAACAACTATCAATCAGAGACCAAAAACTGTGGATGTAAGCACCTGAATTCTGTGTTAAACTGAACCCTGCATAAACCTATGTAAATATTCATTCTACCACAATACACTATTGATTACAAATTTGATCCACTTGAGATAGTTTTTAAGTCTCCTAGATGGTGTCTTCTAACTAAATGTTTGTCCTGAGTATGCATGTAATATTTTCTAGCAGATGCTTAGCAAATAGCAATCAATCAATCCTGATAATGTTATTTTGTATTTCTATTGCATTGCTTAAGTTTATCTTTAGAAATGTTTCCATACAGTAACATTTTATTAGTTTTTCAAGTGGAAATGTGGAGACCACATAAATATTATATATTAACCCTCTAGTCTCTTTATGTGGAACTTTATTATAAAAGCTAACAAATGTATTATAGATATTTTTTTCACCTACCCAAGATTCAAGTCATCCATATACTGTTTCAGAGCCTTTAGATGTTTCTGGCATAAAACTGTGTTGAAGTGTTTGATGGCTTGTTCCTTAAAAATTGTAAATCAAATACGAAACTAAATTTTCACAACCATAAGTATGATCTACCTGTGGCCATATTATAGGTCTATAGATCTGCTCATTTCAAAATCAATCAAATTTTGAGTGAATTGTATATAATTAAATGGGTTGTCTCCCCTAATGTTGTAGTTTAAATTGCAATGTATTTAAATTATTTTTCCAACATGCAAGGTGAAAAAGCTAATGAAAATTGATTTTTCTAAGGGTTTAAAGTTTGATGTAAGTCTAAAAATTAAATGTTGTTATGTTGTTTATCCAAAAGATAGGAATTTATATAAAAGTTTCCTTATTCAATCTGATGACAACAGTCCTTCAAATGATCCTTCATACAGTACTTTTTATCCAGTAAATTTTGTTTTCCGAATATTTTTCATTTGGAACAGATGTAAGCCCACATACTGGATAATCTTCTTTAAAATATCAATGGAAGACTTATTCTGTTCTCGCTGATATAAGAGGGCCGTAGAAGGGGGTGTCATCACAAGTTCCCCAAAAAATAAAGCAGTTTCCTGGATCCCAAAAAGTTAATCATTAATTCCCAAATCCTGAGAAGTGTTAATCCCGAATTCCTGTGAAAATAAAGACCCAATCCCGAATTCCTGCAAAAATAAATGCCCAATCCCAATCTCTTGAAAAAGGTCCTTCCCCCCCCTTATATAAGAGCAGTTCATTGTTGTTTGTGAACAAAACATTTGGTATTTTGGAAATATAACATTTTAACAGCCATACCCTTTTTGTGTACATTCAAAAAGATAACACACCTCTTTCTGGCTATCTTCCAAAGCTTGCTGATATCTATTCTTCCAGTTACAAAAATGTCTCTTAAAGATGCAGCTATCATAATGTAAAATTGCCTGAAGTGAATAAATATTTCGGTTATTTAGACAAATCTGTACAATATTGCTTATACCAATAAGTAATACACAATTTAAATTCACTTGTACCTAAAAGTCTTCATAAAAAAAAAAAACAACTTTCCTTTACTTCAATGAATAATATTATAATTTATGTTTATATAATGAATTCAAAGACAATTTCAAATCACATTTACCATCTGATGGTAATTTCCTCAAAAGTTTATTTCAATGATCAACAGGTTACATTTTTAAATTCCTTCAAGTTTATACCCAAATAATTACATTACATAAATGTTTCATAACAATCTGAAATTTTGATCGACAGACAGCAATTAAAAAGCATTGCATACAAAATGTGATTTAGTCAACGCTTTTACATCCCAATAAAATTACAAAGGAAGCATTCAGTTCTTTAATATTTAAATGTTTACTTGCTTTTTGCCAAGACTGTATTTTCCAGGCTTCATTTAAATTTAAATGTTGTTTGGTTATCATTGGTTTCTGTTGGTCATATTTGTTTTTCCTTTATTGTTTTATCAACAGGCTGTTGGTTTTCTCATTTCAATATTTTTACATTTTGTCATGTCAGCCTTTTATAGCTTACTATATGGTATGGGTTTTGCTCATTGTTGAAGGCTGCTATAGTTTTCCCATTAGTCATCATACCACATATTATTATTTTCATTACAATGTGTGACATATAGTATTGGAAAATATGAGTTATGGGAAATGTAAGGTTAATGTCAGTCAGACAGCAACACACCATCACAACAACACAAACTAAACAAAAATACAAATTTAAGAGTCACAGTTCGTGCTTAGATATTAATAATCCTGTACACTGTACAACAAGCTTTAAATGACATTTATAGAAGGTCCTAATAGACAACACACATCAAGATGAGACAGTGACAACTACTGACGGAAGCAAGACAACTCGCCCCACTAATGAAAAGGAGTGTAATCCCCCACTGGATTTAAGCTCGCAAACTAGCCCCAATTATGAAAAGGGTTTAATTCCTGATGAGTTAGCAGGAAAAGTTGGTTAAAAGAAAGATAAAACAAGTTGGTCTGGGGCAAGTTGGCAATGGGGAGAGTTGTCATGGATTCCAACTGACAAGTCTTCTGACTTAAGGGAGATCAGTCTTGAATCAGCAATGTGTTTGTAATAGTCCTTTCGTCAATACATTTGTTAGCATTTATGTAATACAGAATTAAAGTTATCTATGTTACTAATAAGCTTACAATATATTTATGATAATGCTTGACACAAATGTGCCAGTGATTTTTTCAATTTAATCAATCAATCTTACCATTCTTTCATTCATCCTATCTTCTCGACTTTGTTCAAAGTTGTTGAACCACATATAGAAGAATCTGGCAGAAAGGTTTTCTCTGAAATACAACAAATTTTAATGATTGCCTTTTTATTCTATCTTAGCAAATAAATTGCAGAAATATTCTAGTGATACATGCATAATGAGGACAAATGTTATATTTGTCACACATAAAGATGAATGCAATACTGACTTTTAAATAAGTTGAAAAATTTACATTTCCTGATAGAAACTGTCTTCTTTACAATTACATGCCAAACTATATTAAAGTCTTTATTATGCATTTCTAGTTTATCAATGCATTAAATTTAGCTTCAACATTTAAGGAAAGCAGATTATTACAAATTTTCCACAAAAAGTCATAAATTCAAAAAACATGAAAGTAGATTTGATTCAATTGTAATCTTAATCTTAAAATAATTCCAACTTCAAAGCTACCAATTGTCAAAATGATCCTGATTTTTATCACAGTTTTACAAGCTATAATAAATTCATATATAACAGCAGGAAATAATACTTATTCTTTTAAAATCATAACGAAAAAGGGATGAAGACATGTACTTAGTTCATAGAAGATCTAAAATGCAGAAATAGACAAATGTTCATTAGCTCTAACTGCAAGAGTGGGCTCTTTGGTAATAAGAAGACAAACAAAAATAATCTGCAAATTAACCTGATGTGCTTTAGGGTAATTTGATTCCTTGTCACATGCTTTAATATACCTTCTAAACTGTACTGCCACTTCAGCATATTGTCTGTTCCTTTTCTGTAACTCTGCATGAGCTTTAATGTGATGAAGGAAAACAGGTATTGCTCTCACATAGTAGTATGCATCAGCCCTATCATACTGAGCCTAAAATACAAATAAAGAGTCAAATCTGGAAATCCTGCTACATCCTGACTGAGAGACAGCAAGTTATCAATAAATACAATTAGTCAGTTTTCTCCAAAGGGCTTTCTAGCACGATGGTACCATGGTGATATCTAAATTGATTTTATAATTAATGTTTATTAATGTGATGCTATCATTTTAAGGAAATAGTGTGATTCTCATGGTTCTAAATGAAAATAAGCTACCACAAAAATGTAAAAACAAGCTATTTCCTTAATCTTTGACAAGGCTTTTAGATTTTGCTTTACTTGCTGGTCCATATATTTTAGTAATTAGTTCTTTTAAGTAAGGTATCCAAGAAATTTTCACTTTTTTTATCAAACATTTGACTTGCAATTAATATAATACAAGGTTATTGAAATATATTTGACTGCAGCATGCAAATTTAATGTGTTTTTTTAAGAGAATCAATGGACAATAAGCAGTAGAGAACCAATGGACAATAAGCAGTAGAGAACCAATGGACAATAAGCAGTCAGCAAATTACTATTTCACAGCTGCAGTAATTTCCCCTTCCAAAAATTATGTCATTTAAATTGTATTGACTACTATTTTTTTAAATGATTAAATACCTGTCTGTGTTTTCTCCATTCCACATAGTCCAGCCATGCATCTATTAATTTTTTACAAATAACCATCCTATTGAAAAGAATAAATTTAATCGTAACCAAAGGTGTCAAATCTCAAGATATCAAAAGATGCCTTCCAATATATTTTGCAAAAATTGTAAAATCTCCCTTTGAAGACCAGTCTCAAAACTCCAACATCCAAAAAAAAATATCCCAATTTCTCCCTTTTTAAACATTTTTTTCATTTAAAAGTACTGTAAATTAAAAAATAATGTGTGCATTTATTATCTTGAATCACTGATTACTGGTAAAAAAGTACGATCTAATTAAAAAAAATTTTATAAAGGAAATTATGAGTAGGAATTTTTTATTATTGTAAACTGGATACTTTTGGGTTTTTCGCATCTGGGACAATATAAAAATAAAAACATTAGAATAATTTCTGAATTTACAGTACATGTTCTGCTGAAGATTTAACACAGCTGGTTATATTTATATTTATGTCCTGCAAAAAAGGACAAAAATAGACTAATTATTATCAATTCGTTGTTTGCTTTCATAATACAGTGTCCAAGTGGGTGCAGGACAATTTAGGGAAAAATTTTAAACTACTAGGGGACATTTTAGTGCAGACGTTATAGCCCATTTTAGCACAGGATTAATCCGTTCATCTGTGTTTTAAAGAGTCCATTTTAGCGAAAACTTACCTGGTTGAATAAAATTCTGATCACCATACTAAAACAGTGAATAAAAATTTGTGCTGGGTTAATGTTAAAGTTGTTTGCAATTACAATTTGGCTAGTTATGAAATAAATACATGTAGGTTGAAACAAAAAGAGACCTATGAGGGCTAACGTCATCCAGCTATTTTGGATTCTGGAAACTATCAAATTACAAACAACAACATATATATTAAGAAGTATCAATGAATCTGATCTTCAGTCTATTCAAGATGAAGAGAAGGAACTATTCCTATTGCAATTTTATGAATAACCTGGTGTAAGGGGCATATCAAGAGCCAGTTACATACTCTCATTGGTCCATAAATTTACAATTAACTTGACATTTGAATTAACTTTTAGGGTTGTATTTTAATGAACATGATATTTTTTATATCTGTCGCTAAAATGGGCATCGATTATTTCACTTTTCGCTAAAATGGGTTAAAAATCTTGCGCTAAAATGTGTTATACTTTGGCGCTAAAACGTCCTATCTTTTTGCTAAAACGTTAGATTTTTTTCACTAAAATGTCCTATCAATACGCTAAAATGTCCTGCATTGGACCAAGTTACCAACATGTTGTTTTAGCTTAATGATTCGCATGAACATTGATTGAAAAATATTTGAAACACAATTAATTTTAAAGCAGCAAAATTGAAATAACATATCATGATAAATAATGTGAAATAGGTTCTACTGTAAATATCTCTAGACAAATTTTCCACTTAGGAACACCTTCCACTTTAGAGGTTTGAAAAGTTAATGTACAAAATGGGCAAAATGTAAGAATAAATTGCTTTGCTGAGCACAGCTGGATACGACCGCAGATGTCCAACCCTGAAAAGTTGGGGCCAAAATGGACACAATATTCACGCTTGATACAGGTCTGAATTTGGATTGTAATTAAATTTTTGACACATAATAGGTTTCTGTTACAGAATAACTGTAGTCAAAGAACTTCAAATTGGTTATATGATTTGAATTTATATTCAATTTTTTGCTTTTGTGCAATACACTATGAAATCTGAAATGAGAAAAATTGTCCCCCTCCAATTTTGTTCACCTCCCCCCTTTCCCTTATTCCAAAAATAATTCTTTCCCTCAAGATATGGTCAGTATCTCAGACAATCATCATTTCTTAATACATAATTTACAAGAAGTGTAAGGGAGGTAATCAAACATTGTTATTTAAATTGATTTAGATTTTGATTTGTATTACCTCCCTTACACTGCTTTTAAATTGTCACAATTGTCCTTTAACCAGAAAAACCCTTGTTTTTCCCCTTTTTTTGCCCCTAATTCCTGAATGGTTTGAGCCATAACCCCCCCCAAAGTCAATCCTAACCATCCCTTTGTAGTATGGAAACTTGTGGTATAATTTCAGTGAGATTCGTACACTTTAACACAAGTTATTGTCTGGAAACTACAAAAATGCTTATTTGGGTCCCTTTTTTGGCCACTTATTCCTAAACTGCTGAGACCATAACCCCCAAAATCAATCCAAACCTTCCTTTAGTGGTTATAAACCTTGTAATAAAAATTTTTTGATTTCTATTAACTTATACTAAAGTTATTATCCGGAAACCATCTGTCTCCGGACGACGCTGACGACAACGTGATACCAATATACGACCAAAAAATTTTTAATTTTTGCGGTCGTATAAAAACACTTTATATTATCAGCATTTAAAAGGGCTTTTCATATATATCAATGTTTCCTTTACCTATCACTTGTACACAAAATGTATTTAGTCTTTTCATGTTACTGTTTTTTGTGAGAGTAATCTCCCATTTATGCTGGCATTCTTTTATATTTCTTTTTTTAAATTTTCATAATTTTCAAGGCTGTTCCAGGAAAAATTGTCTGTCGGTTTTTGAAGTCACAAAATTTGTCTGTGTTTTTTTGGCGGTTGAATCTTAAAAATATGGTAAAAAAATTATGTGGGTTTTTGGGGTCCTCAAATGTACATTTTTCTGGGACATCCCTCAGAATTTTGGTGATATACAGATACAATGTACCTTACTTTACGACATTTTTTTCTATGCCACAGAAAATAACTTTTTTCAAATAAATTGAAAACTATGCAACTTTATGAGGAAGTTGGTACAGAAAGAACTGAATTCCAAGAAAGACAAATCTCATTTTAATAGAACATATTCAAATGGCGGTAACTTTTGAAGAGAGTGAAACAAAAAAGATTAGAAAATTCTACATCCATGATAAATATGTACCATTTTGAAATATAACTCTAACTCTTGAATATTTTCAAAAATGATTGAATATAATTTTTCTTTAACTGTAATTTACATTTAAATAAAAGAACAAAGTTCCAATGTCCCCCTTGTTGCACATATTTTATCTATCCATGGGCAATAACTAAAAAAAACCTTTTTTTTTTGGTTCTTTAAAACTTTTTATTAATATCTGAAGAGAAATGAAGGCTTGAGAGCAAATACAATACAATTTCCAATATAATTTTAATATTTTCAAGGGGCAAACTATTTTAAAAATATTTGATTTGCCCTGATTTTCGAACTTGTCCGAGACATGGCTGATATAAACCTAGGATATAAGTTTCATAAAATTCTGGCAAGAATAGTACACGAGAGCACTCACAATGCAATTTTCAAGATAATTAATGTTTCCAAGGGCATAACTCTTTTAATAAACTGTTATCACAGAGAAATGTCTCGCCCTTTTGTAATTTTGTTTTGCAAATGTAGAAATTAAAATAGCAATACTTCAACATGCTTCATAAATTATGCAAATATTCAAAGTCAATGAACCATGACTGAGGTACATGGCTAAACAATCTCCATGTAAATGAGATGTGCCAAAGCTAATACAACTGCATACCAAATACCACTGACTTATTATAAGTCATTCCCTTTAAACAAACCTAAACACAAACATTAACTTGTAAACTATGTAAAAGTTTCAAAGTCAATGAACCATGAAGAGGGGGGTGAGGCTACATAATCTCCATGTAAAACGATACTTGCAAATGCCAATAAATTTGCATACCAAATATCATTGACTTAACATTAGCAGTTCATCTTAAACTGATCTAATCACAAACTAATACTTGTAAACTAAGCAAAAGTTTCTAAGTCGATAGAACATGACTGAGGGGACGGGTCAAATATTCTCCACGGTAATGAGATGTGCCAAAGCTAATACGACAACATACCAAATACCATTGACTTATTAAAAGTCGTTCCCTTTAAACAAACCTAAACACAAACATTAACTTGTAAACTATGTAAAAGTTTCAAAGTCAATGAACCATGAAGAGGGGGTGGGGCTATATAATCTCAATGGAAACAATACTTGCAAATGCCAATAAATTTGCATACCAAATATCATTGACTTAACATTAGCAGTTCATCTTAAACTGATTTAATCACAAACTAATACATGTAAACTAAGCAAAAGTTTCTAAGTTGATAGAACATGACTGAGGGGACGGGTCCAAATATTCTCCACGGTAATGAGATGTGCTAATGATTATACAACTGAATACCAAATAACATTTGCCTACCCTAAATGGTTCCCCTTGAACTGACCTAATCACAAACTTATACATGTTAACTTTGCAAAATTTTCAAAGTCAATAGACCATCACTGAGGGGGTGGAGCTAAATAATCTCTATGGAAATGAGATATGCCGATGCTTATACAACTGCATACCAAATATCATTTGCCTACCACTAGTGGTTCCCCATAAACTGACCTAATCACAAACTAATACATGTAAAATAAGCAAAAGTTTCAAAGTCAATAGACCATCACTGAGGGGGTGGAGCCAAATAATCTCTATGGAAATGAGATATGCCGATGCTTATACAACTGCATACCAAATATCATTTGCCTACCACTAGTGGTTCCCCATAAACTGACCTAATCACAAACTAATACATGTAAAATAAGCAAAAGTTTCAAAATCAACAGACCATGACTGAGGGGGCAGGGCCAAATAATCTCCATGAAAATGAGATGTGCCAATGCTAATACAACTGCATACCAAATATGATTGACCTTCCACTTGTGGTTCACCATAAACTAGACCTAATCACAAACTAATACATTGTTGAAGCTGCCGCCACCGGAAACAGCATACCTATGTCTCGCTTTTTGACTCGGTCAAGGCGAGACAAAAATAGTTGATCGCCACTAATTTTCGAACTTGTTCGAGATATTGTTGATATAAACCTATGATATAAGTTTTATAAAAATCTGGCAAGAATTGTACATGAAAGCGCTTAGAAGACCGGATAGACAGACAGACGGATGGAAGCATGGATGCCCGGTATTTCTATGTCCTCAAAATGCATCACACAGGGAACAATAAAATCTACTTTGCTTGAGTTACTGTGAATTCAGAAATTTTTGTATGCATTTATCATTGTGATTTAACGCAACGATGTAAACAAATAATGTTATCAAATTTCAAAATATTTTTTTTTTTTATTTAGGAAGTTTATCTGTTGCAATTTTCGTAATAATAAAAACATTGCAAAAATTTCTACAGTATTAAGGAATGATGATAACAAGAGCAGAAGGGAGTGAATCAACCTTCCAAGTCTAAAAACTCTGAAGTACGCAAATGCAATGTCTATGAAAGTGAACTTTGAAAAATATATAACAATATCTGTCTACCTGTAATGTAATGTAGCTTTGACAGTTAAACTATGAATAGCTAGTTCTTCATTGTGTTCACATCTTGCCATCCAACGATTCCAATGTCTCTTTGTTAACTATAAAAATATAAAGAATCATACATCTAGTATGATAAAGTATAATTTTAGACACCAATGAAAAGTTAAAGATTTTCCTTTATACTCTTATGCTGGATTCTGAGCACAGGCTTTTTTAACGTTGTATTAGTTAATAATTATGACCTTGTAATTTTATGTGTTTTTGCTTAGCTCATCAGTGTTAGGTTAATAGTAAACTTGTATCCAGCAATTCAATATTATTTCAAAGAATATTAAATTATTTTTTCATTTAAAGTCGGATAATAAAAACAATACAACTGATCCAAAATATAACAAAGTTTTTCTATTACCATGGTTACATAAAAATTGGCAGCCATTTCCATCTGCATTTCTTTCATCCTTTTCTGGACAAGATGAAGTCTGAATGCTGAAAACCCAATAACCTACAAAAACATTAAACATACTTGAATTTATAAAGTATTTTGTCTGTGTTGTTTAGTTAGTTATTTAATCCAGTATTCTGTGGAATTTTATTTTCAAAATGTACAAATTTTCATGGATTAAGGAATGTCTTTTTTTTATGGATATTTTTAATGTGTACTGGGTAGTTTTGAAGAATTCAGATGCAAGCCTATAAGAAATTTGCACTGTGTTGAACACTTGACTTTTTTGGTTCTCCTATACCCAAAAAATCAACAAATTGATTACTCAATGAATAATAATAAATACACAATAATAAAAAATAATTTTGGGCATTCTCATTAGTTCAAAATTTCTTTTCTTACTACATTGTATAACTGGATATAAAAAAATACTTTGAAAAGTTGGCAACACATTTAAAATGGATTTATTGTCTATGGTTTATAAATATGTGTGCATACTCTAAAACCAGAAATAGCATATTTGGGCACATCATAACCTTTTACCTGCAGGTTCTGCATATTAAAAGTGTCAAACTAGTTCTTAGTTGAAACATAAATGTTGATGTATTGGATAGTCAGTTCTACTGAAAATTTCAGACATTTTTGCGATTTTTTTTATTGTTGCAATTATTGCAACTGGATAGGTTTTACAAAAATATAAACTCACATTTCAAATTTTGATAGCATTTTTGTATGAAGCATTCCTAAAAACGTGATAAACAAAATCACATTTTTGTCCATCGTTAAATAATAGCAATAATAAATGTATGCAACAATTTCTATATCTACAGTAATTATTTTTGTGTGTTCACAAATTTGTCCTCTGTAAGACTCGAAAGATTTTTGCCTATTCAATCTAAATGATAAAGAAGGAAAGAAAGAGAAACTTTCACAAACTTAACAACACAAGAAATACTTTACATTCCATTCTCACCTTTAATTTTCTCACATAATGTGTTACTGCCAACTCTTCCTTTTCTTCCTTCTCATGCTGTAATTCCACATCTTTGATAATTATTAAGGATTTATATTAGTTTTTAGTGTATAATAAAAATAATCCTTAATAATCATCTTTGGTGGGGTTTTTTATAAGCTGTAAGGGAGTTTTACTCTGTGTCCTGAGAAAGTATATACTTATATATCTATATTTACAATTTTATATCAACATTCAGTTTATTTGTATTTCCTGGAAGAACGAAATCATTTCCGTACTTTTTTATTGTCACAACCTGAACCATAAACATTTGAATAACAGGCCCATAGTGACAATTTTGCAAACAGTTGGCATACCATTAAGGTAGGTTATAGTAAAGTTCAAAAGCACGAAAGTCTTGTATTATTTCTATTTCTTTAAAAAATAAAGTCTAGTATAACTTTCATAAAAAAGTTCTGTCAAGAATTTCCTTATGTAATATTGATTTTTTAAGAAATGAACAAGTCAAACAAAATTCTTATTACAGCTATTTTATAAATCAAAAATATTTTACTATAAATATTCTCAAGAAAGATCACAATTATAAATATGCTACTAAGCCTACTAATTATTTTCAAATTAGGCCCTAAATAAAATATTGTTTGTTTCCCCTCCCACGACCGACCTGGTAAAATCACCATGACCCAAAAATTTTATTGGCCTTCGTGTCCAATATTTTTTGTTGCTATTTTTTGGTCTTTGGTGATACCTTTCCGATGCTGTAGTCCATGAGTGTTTTAATCCAAGGCATTTTTGCCTTGAAGCATCTAAATGATTCGATATCAAACAAAATGGCTGGTCACACGATTTGTGTGTCTGCAAGGGTGATCAATGACCATAATTTCGTAAAGAATAATTTGGAAGATAAGCCCTAAATTAACGATCAGTGAAATCATGGACGAAGCAATCGGAGATGCTGAGGTTGATGGTCCTATTGATTATGCCCTAACAAATGGCAACTTTTCGGCAAAGCTGTCAACATTGGAGAATAGCAGCGAGCCATTCTCAATTGAAAACAATGAGCCAAATCTGTAATAGAAAATATGCCTTGGCATTAGATAAAAATTCTCTGAAACTGAACAATACAATCCAATTAATCTGCAGCAAAACAATTCAATGATGTGGTATCTTAAATAAAAAAAGCTTTCAACCCACTGAGTTCATCTTGATTTGCTTGGTCTTTAACCTCTGTTCCTGTATAAAAGATACAATCTTTGAGTAAAAATGGTCTGAATCATGCTTTAAAATCTATCTACTTTAAATTTTGTACAAATTCAATATAGAAAACCATATCAAGGAATAAAATAAAATAATTTGCCTACCTACCTACCCATACCCTGAAAACCTCAGTCGGGAAGGGTAACCAAAGATATTTTTAATGTTGGCCTTACAATATTCAACCTACAACATTAACTTGACATCATCTGATTTTATTCACAGAACTTTGGTCTTTACAAAAAAAAAAATCAGTTTTCAAGACAAAACTGATATTAAAGACATTAGATAAGGATACATTGTAACCATCTCTGCAGGTATCTCCTCTTTGTAAACCTATCCGCAAGTTCTTCTATATGGGTTTGGTGGTTCTGTATCATCATCCTCCTATTATAATGGTTCACCCACACTCTCATACACTTAACAAGGACACTTCTGTGGTACAGTGACTGGGCATATTCTGCATAAGAAAACATGTCTTATAGTACATGGTAGTTGAAAGGGGTAAACAATGCATTTTTTCGGTTTTCTGTTTTAAAGATGAAAGCGCTAATTAACAGCCCTTTCACTGTATAATTCTTAAAATCCCAGTTTTTCAATTAAAAAAAAAAACATTTGTCCAACTACTTCTATTTGTATATCCAACATCTTCATTTTTGCATTCTTTACAAACATTACAAATCATTTTTAACATGAAAGCAGAAATGTGTAACCAACAAAAAAACAGACAACATCTGAAAGAATAAAACATCTGATTATGATTGTCTTCTGATTCATATAATTTTGCTGGAAATTCTTTGAAGACTTTTCAGGCATTCAACTTATCAGCAATCAGCACAATAAGCTTTGAATTGCCATATAATAACTGATTTCCAAGCAAATTTATACAGCTAATAATTCTTATATATAAAATGGACACCCTCCAAAAAAGCATTTAAAGTAGATGCAAAGTTATAAAACCATGCAAACAAACAATTGCAAAGCTGTTGTAACAAACGAAACCATGAAAACTAGATGTCAAAAAAAATAAATACACTTACGTTTATTTCCATCTGATACAAATGTTGAAATTCTTGTATATAAATTTTGTCTATAATTGTTTTGACATCTGCAATCTATCATTCAATTGGTAATGTCTTATCTTAAAGATATAATTTTGTCATCCAATGTTTTATCTTAAAGATATAATTTTGTCATCCAATGTTTTATCTTAAAGATATAATTTTGTCATCCAATGTTTTATCTTAAAGATATAATTCTGTCATCCAATGTTTTATCTTAAAGATATAATTCTGTCATCCAATGCTTTATCTTAAAGATATAATTCTGTCATCCAATGTTTTATCTTAAAGATATAATTCTGTCATCCAATGTTTTATCTTAAAGATATAATTCTGTCATCCAATGTTTTATCTTAAAGATATAATTCTGTCATCCAATGTTTTATCTTAAAGATATAATTTTGTCATCCAATGTTTTATCTTAAAGATATAATTCTGTCATCCAATGTCTTATCTTAAAGATATAATTCTGTCATCCAATGTCTTATCTTAAAGATATAATTTTGTCATCCAATGTTTTATCTTAAAGATATAATTTTGTCATTCAATGTTTTATCTTAAAGATATAATTTTGTCATCCAATGTTTTATCTTAAAGATATAATTTTGTCATCCAATGTTTTATCTTAAAGATATAATTTTGTCATCCAATGTTTTACGCAGGTCAAACAGTTCACCGACTATGTCTTATAACAGATCAGGAATCAGGGAATATGACGCAAAATAATTCCAAAATTAGCTGATATGATTTTTCAAAGGCAATATACGATTATTTCATCCTAGGTAATAAATCATAATCTAAACAACAACTTTTGTCAGTTAATATTTTTTGGCAGAATCCTTGTTTTTAGTCAGACAATGTGTCCTAATTATAGCATCACAAGCTCCCTTATTACTGGACAAGTTATCTAAACTTGGTAAAGGTCAATTTAAGGGTCAATTACCGTTCTATACCATCAGTACCTATGTACCATGTGAAAAGACCAATGTTTTTCTCACTGGAGATTTGTTGCAGATGCCACTTTCATGTCTTTTTGTCTTTGGTGGAAAGAGGTCTCATTGGCAATCCTACCACATCTTCTTATTTTCATAAAGAGAAAATAAATGATTATGAATTAATGACATTCTGCACACATAAACCAATATCCTTTATTTTTTCTTTCATATCATATATTTTATTGCCCACCTTTTTCTTTTTGCTTTTCTTTCTTCATGGTCCAGAATTCCATCCATGCCGTCAGTGCTCTTTGCATGGTATAGAATTTGTTATGTCTGATAGCCAACCTAAATTTGCTATGATAAACTTGTCTTCTCTTGTAAGCATCACACCAAATCAACCAATGCTGAGTAAGTTAGTAACAAAGTATTTTACACATTAACAATAAATTTGATTAGAAAAAATATACAATTCAGTTCATGACAGTATGTTTGAAAAAATTTGTAAAGGTTTCCACAGAACCCTGTGTTTGGACTGTACTTGCTAAGTCCATTTATCAGTAAAATATGAAAAAAAAATAAATATTTTAAAATTTTTCTCTTAATTCTGTCACTTGGTCATAAACAAGCTTCTGTCCAAATTTCATAAAATTCCACGAAGCTTTGCCAAAGTTATTGATGTATCAAAAATTTAAGCACAGACTGAACCTAAATGTTGAAGACGCCACCACCAAAAACGACAGAATCAAGGATTGCTATGTCTCCTTTTAACAACATAAATGTCGTAGGCTTGACAAAAAGCAGGGACCCTAAACAGTTTTTTGGCTCTTTAAAATTAGACTTTGGGAGCAAACAAGTATAATCTAATCAGAATTTACAGTTTAAGACACTGCAATAATTATTCTTACAACTTGTAGCGATGTCCTAAAAATATAAAGTTATAAGTGTGCTTTTAAAAAGAATAATGAAATTTAAATTTTTTTTACTGCAACTTGACTATAGGTGTTGCTGTTTACCTTTACCTATTGTTCAACCTGATTGTAAAATTGACAATACAATTGGGACATTTAAATTGACCAGGTGGTATTGTTAAGAGTTGACAATAGTTAATCACTCATGCATTTACAGTCTACCTTGATGCTGTCCCATCACTTTACCTGTTCAATTGTCACTGTTTTTCAAAACTTATCCATGTGGCATTTAGGTTTCAAGTTTTATCTTTGTGAAATAACATAACATGCCTACAGTTTAAATAAGTATATATAGTATCAAAATAAGCTAGAATATGGCCACAAAATGCAAAATTATTCAATGTTCTAATATTTGCTATTGACTGCTGATTTTTTTTTTTAATTTCATTTCCCCATGTTTTTCTTTATAGAATCCTAAAATAATTATATAGGGAATACACATTGTAATTACAGTCTTTTTCATTGAAAGGAATGTATTCCTTGAAGTAATTAGCCATACAATTTCTAAAGAAACAACATTTAGAAGAAAAATTTCAGGAGTGAGCAAGCCAGAACAAGAATATATGGTTTTTTTTTTGCTTGCAGGGTATTAACTTGTATGTCATAAAATGCACTACATTTCCTCTTAATGTTTTCATATTCAAATACTGTGAATGCTTGGATTTCTTTTATATTGTTGAAAAAGACCTCTTTTATCTCATTTGCTCTAATGGGAGATAACTCAAAAGATTTATTTTTTACTGTCGTGGAAATCTTAATTATTTTTTAATTTCCATAATTTTCCAGGATTAAAAAACACCAGAACAAATGTGAGCATTCCTTCATTTAGACATTTGTTCAATACTTATTGACATGAGCCTTGTACAAAGTGTTCATGCATAGTGAAATATCAAAAATAATAGTTATGAATAAACTGGTTTATTTATTTATCTAATTATTGACACTGATATTTGATATCCCATCCAGTATTCCAGTTTTCACTATTTGAAGTAATACTATTTGAAGTAATTTTAAACTATATTCCTAATTCTATTAACTTTTTGGAATATTTTCTTACATTTTTCACTATATCACTAGATTGTTTTTCTATATCCACAGTATTCTGTTTAATTTCCCAGGATATATATCCCAATTAAAGAGACACAGAGTCTTTACATTAGATCAAGAATTTTGTAATTTTGATCATTTCCAATATCATATTCAAAATAATTATCCTCACTTTACAAATTTTTGGAATATTTTATTTATATTTTCACTATATCACTTGATTTTACTATATCCACAGTATTCAGTTTTATTTCATTGCCCATGATATATTTCCCAATTTAACATTATTAGATCCAGAATTTTATAATGATTATTTCCAATATCACATTAAAATTGTTATCCTCACTTAATGATTTTTTGGAATATTTTACTTTTATTATTCACTTTATCACTCAAGATTTGACTATATCCACTGTATTCACATTTTATTTCATTTCCATGATATATTTCCCATTTAAACAGGTGAATCATCTTTATATTAGATCCAGAATTTTATAATGATTTATTTCCAAAATCACAGTTAAACATTTAAAGACACAGAAACATGTTGGTTGAATTATTTCTCCTACTTGCATTCAAGTTTTGAATTTTAAAAACTTTTAGATTAACTAAATCCCATCTTATAAAAAGTGAATTTCCTTGAGTGAACACAGTATTTTTATGCACAAAAATCCTAATAGATTTCAAAGAAAAACACTGCAAGTATACTCCAAATTTATTTTTCATTTTGGATTTTTATCCGCAGTTTGAAATCTAAATTTAATTTTGCTTCTTACTCACATTTTACTAGTAAGAAACAAAATTAAATGCATCTAAGAATTGAATTCAAATAAAATAAATCCCAATATTTTATGCAAATTTATTACAATAGATTTCAAACACTGCGAATAAAAATCCAAAATGAAAAATTTGAAGGGATATATGAAGAAACACATAACATATCCATCTGACAAATGAAACTGAAAACACCTGAATAGGCATTTCTTGTTTCACTGACAACTGGACAATACTATGTAAAAGGGTTAAAAATTTAAAGATTCATTTATTTTGTAAAAACAGTTTAAATTTTCATACATATTAAAATGCAGTTCCGAAAATCTTTGACTGATTTAGATTATTGGTTCAAAATTAGATTAATCATCTATATTGGGGGCTTAAAACAATGAAAACCAATAAAATTTTCTTCCCCATCAATTTTATAATAGAATAACCCTAGGTGAAGAAAAACTTCAGGAAAAAAGCATGCTGTAAGGTTGGGTTAGGTGAATAAAAATCAGTACAGGTATCATCAAGGTAGACTCAACTGTAACAATACCACCTGGTCAATTTATATGTCCCAATTGTATTGTCAATTTTACGATCTGGTTGAACAATAGGTAGAGGTAAACAGCAACACCCACAGTCAAGTCACTGTAAAATTTTAAATCATTGAAAATTCTACACTAATTTAAACGTCATTTCTTATAACTGTCATTACCTGCACTTGAAGACGATAAGCCCAAAACTGAAGAGCTACAACATCAATATTCTTCCTGTGTTGTTTCATATCGTATCTTTCTTTCCAAGCATGCCAATTTTTTCTGAAATATTAAAACAAAATATACATAGCACAACATTGTAAGTTAATTTAAACTTGAACAATGCAATTAGAAAATACTGTAGACTTCATATTACAAATGTACGTGATTTGGAAGATAAGTATAATTTTTTTTACACTGCACTTGTTTCATATTAAAAACCTTTCACTAAAAACAATCTAAAATATTCATGAATAAAACTTTGTACTTTCAAGACTACATTATAATCATTGATAAGATTTATATTTATAAGTTTTTTTTAATGAAATTCAACAGAAGATTAAGTTTCCTTAAAACAAATCTCATAATTACTGTTGAGGTCATATGGTGACCACTATATATAAACTTTTTGTTATTTTGTGTTGTTGGATTGCCATATATCCTTTTTTCACTTAATATTGGCAGTGTCTAAAAAAATCAGTGAAACAACATAAAAATACAATCTTTAAAACTCATTCCAAAGAGCAGAAAACAGCCAAAGGCCACCAATGGTACTTCAATATAGCTAGAAATCCTGCACCCGAAGGCGGGCTTCAGCCGCCCTAAACAAAAATGTGTACTAGTTCAATGAAAATGGACGTCACACTAAACTCCAAAACATATAAATCCAGAACAAGAATACCGTATATGGTTTTTTTGCTTGCAGGGTATTAACTTGTATGTCATAAAATGCACTACATTTCCTCTTAATGTTTTCATATTCAAATACTGTGAATGCTTGGATTTCTTTTATATTGTTGAAAAAGACCTCTTTTATCTCATTCGTTCTTTCTAATGGGAGATAACGCAAAAGATTTATTTTTTACTCTCGTGGAAATCTTAATTATTTTGTAATTTCCAAAATTTTCCAGGATTAAAAAACACCAGAACAAATGTGTGCATTCCTTTCTTTAGACATTTTTGTTCAATACTTATTGACATTAGCCTTGTACAAAGTGTTCATGCATAGTGAAATATCAAAAATGATAGTTATGAATGAACTGGTTTATTTATTTATTTATTGAAACTGATATTTGATATCCCATCCAGTATTCCAGTTTTCACTATTTGAAGTAATACTATTTGGAAGTAATTTTAAACTATATTCCTAATTCTATTAACTTTTTGAATATTTTCTTACATTTTTCACTATATCACTAGATTGTTTTTTCTATATCCATAGTATTCTGTTTAATTTCCCAGGATATATATCCCAATTAAAGAGACACAGAGTCTTTACATTAGATCAAGAATTTTGTAATTTTTATCATTTCCAATATCATATTCAAAATAATTATCCTCACTTTACAAATTTTTGGAATATTTTATTTATATTTTCACTATATCACTTGATTTTACTATATCCACAGTATTCAGTTTTATTTCATTGCCCATGATATATTTCCCAATTTAACATTATTAGATCCAGAATTTTATAATGATTATTTCCAATATCACATTAAAAATTGTTATCCTCACTTAATGATTTTTTGGAATATTTTACTTTTATTATTCACTTTATCACTCAAGATTTGACTATATCCACTGTATTCACATTTTATTTCATTTCCATGATATATTTCCCATTTAAACAGGTGAATCATCTTTATATTAGATCCAGAATTTTATAATGATTTATTTCCAAAATCACAGTTAAACATTTAAAGACACAGAAACATGTTGGTTGAATTATTTCTCCTACTTGCATTCAAGTTTTGAATTTTAAAAACTTTTAGATTAACTGAATCCCATCTTATAAAAAGTGAATTTCCTTGAGTGAACACAGTATTTTATGCACAAAATCCTAATAGATTTCAAAGAAAACACTGCAAGTATACTCCAAATTTATTTTTCATTTTGGATTTTTATTCGCAGTGTTTGAAATCTAAATTTAATTTTGCTTCTTACTCACATTTTACTAGTAAGAAGCAAAATTAAATGCATCTAAGAATTGAATTCAAATAAAATAAATCCCAATATTTTATGCAAATTTATTACAATAGATTTCAAACACTGCTAATAAAAATCCAAAATGAAAATTTGAAGGATATATGAAGAACACATAACATATCCATCTGACAAATGAAACTGAAAACACCTGAATAGGCATTTCCTGTTTCACTGACAACTGGACAATACTATGTAAAAGGGTTAAAAATTTAAAGATTCATTTATTTTGTAAAAACAGTTTAAATTTTCATACATATTAAAATGCAGTTCCGAAAATCTTTGACTGATTTAGATTATTGGTTCAAAATTAGATTAATCATCTATATTGGGGCTTAAAACAATGAAAACCAATACAATTTTCTTCCCCATCAATTTTATAATAGAATAACCCTAGGTGAAGAAAACTTCAGGAAAAAGCATGCTGTTACATTGGGTTAGGTGTACAGGTATCATCAAGGTAGACTCAACTCTAACAATACCACCTGGTCAATTTAAATGTCCCAATTGTACTGTCAATTTTACGATCTGGTTGAACAATAGGTAGAGGTAAACAGCAACACCCATAGTCAAGTCACAGTAAAATTTTAAATCATTGGAAATTGTAGACTAATTTAAACATCATTTCTTATGACTGTCATTACCTGCACTTGAAGACGATAAGCCCAAAACTGAAGAGCTACAACATCAATATTCTTCCTGTGTTGTTTCATATCGTATCTTTCTTTCCAAGCATGCCAATTTTTTCTGAAATATTAAAACAAAATATACATGGCACAACATTGTAAGTTAATTTAAACTTGAACAATGCAATTAGAAAATACTGTAGACTTCATATTACAAATGTACGTGATTTGGAAGATAAATATAATTTTTTACACTGCACTTGTTTCATATTAAAACCTTTCACTAAAAACAATCTAAAATATTCATGAATAAAACATTGTACTTTCAAGACTATATTATAAACATTGATAAGATTTATATTTATAAGTTTTTTAATGAAATTCAACAGAAGATTAAGTTTCCTTAAAACAAATCTCATAATTACTGTTGAGGTCATATGGTGACCACTATATATAAACTTTTGTTATTTTGTGTCGTTGGATTGCCATATATCCTTTTTTCACTTAATATTGGCAGTGTCTAAAAAAATCAGTGAAACAACATAAAAATACAATCTTTAAAACTCATTCCAAAGAGCAGAAAACAGCCAAAGGCCACCAATGGTACTTCAATACAGCTAGAAATCCTGCACCCGAAGGCGGGCTTCAGCCGGCCCCTAAACAAAAATGTGTACTAGTTCAATGAAAATGGACGTCACACTAAACTCCAAAACATATAAATGAACTAAAATTAAAAAACATACAAGATTAACAAAGGCCAGAGGCTCCTGACTTGGGACAGGTGCACATGTTCATTTATAAAGAGACAAAATGCCTCTGTATTCTCATGGTAGCTTACTCTCCTGGAGTGCAGGAGGTCATAGGTTCACTTCACACCTGGGTCAAACCAAGGACTTGAAAATTGGTATTTGCTGCTTCTACACTAAGCATGGGCCACATAGGAGTAAGACCAGAGACTGTCAGTCAGGGACCGCTGTGCGTCGCCAATGTCGCAATTTGCATTTTTATTTCATCTGGCGACAAAATACGGCTGCTGGCGATATTTCTGGCGCCAACATTTTCCTATGTAAAATTTTCATTTCTTGACAATATCGATCTTCATTTTAATTGGTAAAGTTAAAAAAATAAGTTGTAAAATTTTTACCTGGCGACAAGTTTATGACTTTGTTTACGACCCCAAGCTAATCAACAGTTACAACAGGTGCCATAATCTGTTGTTAAAGGTAATCCATTTATCGGATGGGTCATTAATGATCATCAACATTAATTAATTCAAATAGAATTGGTCAGTTGGCATTTTGTCTTTGAAGAAATGGTCATACCGCACGACTCCACAATTTGCAATGTTTACCGTAGTTGTATGAAGAAAGCGTAACTGACAGGAAATCGAAAACCATAATCAACTTGTTAAAAATATCGCTTTACTTATTTCCCGTTGAAAAAATAGCAAATTCAGATGAAATTTGTCTTTGACTGCCCTCAGTTATGATACGAAAATAACAAAACCGACCGCCATTGTTCACCTTGTGACTTGTTCTACGTACTGTTTATCATCCTCCAAAGAAGGAGCACACCCGAATAAAGAAAGATAACTCAATTTTACTTTTTCTAATCATTGAGATACCTACTTTAGACATGTCTAAGATATTTCTACATAGTTCTTGCTTTAGAATTTACATGTTTAGGTCATTTGAGTTATGGGAAGAGTTAAAGAGGGTCTTAGTAGCAGTATGGGTAGGATGCCTTTTGTCATCTTTTTCTGCATTCTTTTTTTAATACAAATTTTCACTATTCTGTAAATTTAAACACCTCTTATTTTATTTTCTTAATTCAATTACCCATTTTTTCTATACTTTATAATTTAATTTGAAGACATTTTCTCTATTTTGTAGAATATACAGACCATAAGCTAATTTATATTCTTCTACATATGAAAAACTGACATAAGAAAATAAACATGATAAAATACACATGTTGTTTTGTTGTATGTATATAAACCCTAAGCAATAACTTACTTAGTATTACATGTTAAATTATGTAAAGTGCAGGCTGAGTGCATAAGAAATTTAAATTGAACATTGTTTAAATTTTGGTAGACTAAATAAAGACTCTAGCTGGTTCTAAAGTTTTCAAAACTGGCGACAAAATATAGGAGTTGGCGATTTTTCTGGCTCCAACTTTTGGGAGCCAGAGCAGCCCTGGGTCTGGATTCAGAATCTGAATAATGTGCTTAAGTAGGGTAACATGTTGCCAGCATACGGCTACTTTGTGAAACTAGCATGTTAAAAATTCAGCTCAGCATGTAGGTGCCACTGGATGATAAACAGCAATCCATCATCATCGTTAAATAAAGAGATAAACACACAAGAAGTAAGTGTTGTTCTTACAATCATACAACTTACTTTACAAGACTATTTTCATAGAACTTAGCTGCTTCAATTTTTTTCTTATTTTTCATTTTCTGTGAAAATGTGGATTCCTTCCAAGAGTTCAGTGCCTTCTGAAGAATCTGTTTAGTATCTATAGTCAATGGGAAAAAATGTCATGTACATGATTTTAAACGTACGATTTAACTATGTTTTCTTTCAGCTGAATTAGATTTAAAGAAAACAGTATTATACAAAATTTACTTTGAAAATATACATTTTTTGTGAACTCAAATTTTTACATTGATCAGTTTTACCTCACAATGACATAGTGACATACACTTTCTTTATAAAATTAGTAACATTTATAGCATTGTGTCTGAAAAAATTTGTATATAATCAAAACAGTCCAAATAGACACCTTAATAGTTCATTGAGAAAATTTAAGAAATAGACTATGAGAGACCCTCATGGGTAGTCAAATTCTTTAAAAAAAACACCTAGTAGTAGTATACAATTATAGCCTTTGTATGAGGTCGATACAAGGATACATTGACCTGAAAGAAGTATATTGACTGAGGACGGAGTCCGAGGTCGATATGCTTCTTTGGGTCGATATATCCTGTATTGACCTCATCAATAGGCTATAATTGTTATATTATTAATTTCCGACCATATTTGTATCAAAATCCTGATTTGATTTTTTGATTTTGTTGGAATTTTATAGATATCATATTGTCTCCTAGACAATAACAACATATGTTGTTATTTAATTTACTTTTTGTTTTGTTTTACATCTTATGTATATGAAGATTTTTTTTCTTCAAGTAATCGATCATAGATATTTTTTTATAAAACTTTTAACAATATCATGAAATTCATTACATGACGTCACAAAGTATATCGGTTTTTAGATATTCTAACAATAACCGTGCAATATGCTTTTTGCTGTGCAATATGCTTTTTGCTATCCGCCGTTTTCTCTCTACCTTCGAAAATATAGTTTAACATGTGACTATCTCTGAACGAATCAAATTAGTTAAAAAATACCAATTAATAATATTAGATAATATCACAAGGCAAAAACTTTCAAGGACAATAGCAGATATCAAATTACCATGTTTAACTGCAATTATCTTTTTTCCTTTCTCTTCCTTTTTGTATACTATAAACTCTTTCCATGCTTCAAAGTATTTTGTCCAAGCTAAGTATCTGAAAGCAGATTATAACAGACATTTAAGGATATTATTCTACTAATAACTTATATTATTCAAATTGATCTTTCAACACCAGCTGGTTGATATATAAAGTACATGGCTATAACTATTTGTCTCTTGCAATTTTTTATGAAATTTTCTTGACAACCTCACTAGCCCAGAGCTTTTAAATGTTGATGTTTTACTTACTCAACAAATACAAATGCTTACCCAACATTTTATGCTTTCACTTGTTAGAGCTAATTCATTGTGCTTGTTTCATTTTTTTTCAAACATGCAGTGCATATAGGCAGCAGTGTCTAACATACAATGCAACGGAACCCAGACTGGTTATTAACAATTAACCAATTCCAATATCTCCATAGACCAGATCATGGATTTGTTACAAAACTTGTGATTGAATATGAAGACTCTATATCATAAAAATAGCTATATTTATCACTAAGACTATTACATTTTATTTAGTGGTTTTATTAATATTACATTTTATTTAGTGTTTTGATAAATATTTTGACCTATTTATCCTAGTTAGTTGTAGACAGTCTGGTATTTGACAAGTTCCAGAGGTATATTGAATATTTTACTCAAGGAACCAACCTAATTATATAAGTTTTAGATGTTGTGATTTGGGGCACATTATAGTGAAATTAAATTAGACTATGCATTATGGATAACATGAGGGCCTCGCCAAGTGGTCTAAGTAGTTACTACTGTAATCACTAGCCAGTCAACACTGAGGTTGTGAGTTCAAACCCGCCGTTCGACTCAATCTTAATTGACTAGGATTGTCAGTTTTCCTATCGAAGGTCGGTGGTTTTCTCCGGCACTCCGGCTTCCTCCACCAATAAAAACTGACCGCCACGAATAGCCCAAAAGCGGTGCTTAAAAGTGGCGTTAAAACACCAAAATCAAATCAAATCAAATCATGGATAACATGAATAAATTAATATTGTCCATTTAGTTAATATTTCAAATATCTGAAACAAGCTTTACATTTGAAAATTTTCAAGCTGTCATGAAAACAAAAGAATAAATTTTTGCCATTTGCTTAATGTCCAGGGTAGGGTTTCCCCTGGGTCAATTTCTTTTCCCCCACCTCTTTCCCCAGAACATTATTTTTTCGCCAAAATTATCATAATTCTACATATCTATTTTATATCCTTCATTGTAATAAATGAACACTCAACAAGTGAAACTGTGAGCTAATGCACACTGATGATACCCCGGCCAAAATACTTGACGGTAAACAGGAAGTTGTTGAGTGATGAATCTGAAAACACATCACACAGTATAGCTGACTTATATAAACCCTGAATCCAAATTTCAGAAATCCTTATGAGAAAGATGCGACGAAAAATATTCATGGGACGGAAGGACGGACAGATAGGGGTAAATCAGTATACCCCCACTTTTTTAAAGCGGAGGTATAATTAGAACAAAACTTTTACTAAAACTTTTTTAAAGATACTGTAAAATTTGACCTCTGGGAACACCGGATTCATCTTCAATCAGTTTATTGGATACTTCCTGTTAAGTCAAAGGACAAAGAATAAAATCAGAGATTTTTCTTACTTTTGAACCTTTTCTTCAAAACAATAGTTTTCTTTTCGAACCATGAAAGTAAAAGTTGAGACATAAAACTATGCTTAAAACAGGTGCACCACTAAAACAATTATACAATCTTTAAAACAATTATTTGATTATCAAAGTTGTAAAATTAAATTTTTTTTATGACATGTTAAGCCATTTTACCAAACATTTTCATTAAATAATACAATTAACAACTTTCTTAATAAATCCATTGTTGCCAATTGCTATCAACTGATAATTGAACTTCTGACAAAATTGATATGCATGACAAGTTTAAGGTGAAATGCGTGAAATCCAAGTATTGCCTGATAAGGGAAAAGTCCCAGAAACCTGAAACAAAATTAACAAGATGGACAAAATCAAACCATTATTATTATATTTTTTTGGCCATATTCTTTAGCCAATCATGATCTTTTAATCGCCACCATTATATTTTTTTCGCAAGGTCAATGGGAAACCCTGGTCCAGGGGCAAATATTTCATGCATATGCATATTCAGGATGAACAACATATCTTGCTGCATGCAGTTATATAAATCTGTGTGTATATGATTTTTTTAATATATGTCTAAAGTGAAAGTATGATGAAGAATCAAGAAAGTGTTAAGATACCTAAAATGGCACTCTGCTCTAACCATTAGTCTCCACTCTTTTCTAACATGCCACCACATATCATACCATTCATCAAATGCTAATTTCATTATGTGTTTCTGGTAATGATATCTGAAATAAACCAATACAAAAGTTACTGAATAGAGCATGTCCAGAACTTTATAGCAATATAGTACGCACAGAGAGTTTGTAATCGCAAACTCTAATCACCGATTTCGAGTGTAGCGGTGTGACACCGTGAATCACGGATTATACTCAAATTTCCTCCAAAGATTCTCTCCCAACACCGCGTGGCTGTTAATTGGTTTATTGCCCATCGGATGTACTGAAGATTAATGACGCGTGACAACATAATCAGATTAGCCAGATTTATTACCTATGTACATTTAATCGATCTTGATTGCACCTGTGTGCTTTAAAACACGGTATAAAATGTCCTTTCTTTGACAGATAAAAATGTGACATTATCATTCAAAATAAGATAATTATTCTTGTATGTTTTTGTCCCATGTCATTGTCATTTGAAATAAACGCACTAACGAATAAAAATACGAATAAAACACTTATTTTGTATTTTTATTATAGTCTGTCAGGTCATAATTTGTGTTTTTTCAACAAAGACGATTTTACCACAATTGGTATCTTTTATGACCTACTCAGTGAGCAATATCCGGTTCATTAATTGTTCAATATATAAAATCAACTGGCTTAAAACAAAATGTTGTTTTAACGGTAATTTGTCCAATCTTAACCCAAGAGTTAATTTATCGGATCAACAAGTGAACTCTGTTACTTTCAATTTATTTTGCAATGTAAAATATTGTTTCACTACCTCCAGTACATTACCGACTTGAATTATTTGAATTCAGAAAAGAAACTGTAAAGTGACAACTCTGTTGAATGAAGGAAAACGTTTTGTATGCAATGTGCCCTATATTCATAAAACACAACACTAAGAGACATTCCCAGCCCAGACACAACACAATAATCAAAACCTAATTAATTATATGAAGAAGAAAAATCATGTGTTGTTTATCTCTGTTATGATCTGTTATTGATCCTTTATTATTTAAAATAAAATTGGATGTTAAAAGTCCTTGTCAAAATAAAAAAAAGAAGGATTTCAACAATTACTATAGAATATTAAAATGAAACTATATCGTGAAAGAAATACGTGAACAAAAAATGTGGATCGGATTTTAACGGTCTGCACATTTTCACAGAGGATCTCTACCAAAGCCCAACAGGAACTGAACGACATGCATCGTGTTTTCATCTACCATTAATGTATATTGTTGACCATGGACGATAAATAATGTCCAGGTTTACGTTCTGTGCTGACTGAGAAACGAAAAATAAAAGGCTGGTGTTCGTTTATTCAGAAAAGGATTATATTTTAGATTCCGGTTAATCAATTGTAAAAGGACCTTCTAGAGCCTCAATCTTAACGCACACAAATGTCAATCATTACAAAGCAAATTTAAACCCTGAATGAATTTTCCCACGGTCATCCAGAAAGGTCACCTGAGTTTACTGTTACGTGATAATATTTCCCACCAAATAAAAATCTCGTGGACAAAATTGATGTCACTATTTTTAGCATTCAATATTGTGAGCGAAGTCAAGTTCAAAGTTCAACCACGCACTGTTGATCACTGAGATGTGTATCGTCTTCCCACGGCAATTAATTCCTTTAAAAATATTTAAAGATCACTGTCCTAAATACAACACAAAGTTTACATTCATTGTGCGTAAATGAATATTATGCAACGACGAGTTGATGCAGCTATAGAAGTATTCCTGTTGTAGCCGAAATGTATTATTTATCCTAAAGTAATGCTAACAAATCGTAAAGAGAAAATGCCGTAGACTTATTAAGCATAACGAATGGTGAATAGTATTTTCTTTTTTACTTGCATATACAAGTTTTGAGACACTTGATTTTCTTTAAACTGCTCACATTTTATATTCAGCGTTAGTTTCCGCTTATTTTACCCAAGTATGTCTCTTTTCGTAAGTAATATAATTTACCGATAAAAAAACGAGGTCAAAATCAAGTATAGTTTTTTTATAAAACTTTAATGCAATTGAAAGAATTAACAAGAACATTTTGCTTTTAAAATCTTTTATTTTTTAAAGCAATTATGTAATCGTAAAATGAAAATGGCGAGACTTATCAGCATAACGAATAGTGAATAATATTTTCTTTTACTTGTATACAAAACTTTGAGACGTGTAATTTTCTTCAAACTGCCCACATTTGTTCAGCGTTAGTCTCCGCTTATTTTACACAATTATATCTCTTTGTAAATTAAACATTTATTTACTGACAAAAAACCGAGGTCAAAATCAAATATAGTTGTTTTAATAAAACTAATTTTAAATGTACAGTGTAATTGAAAGAATTAACAATAACTTTTGCTATTTAATCTTTTATTTGTTTCAAGCAATCAGATATATAACCTGATTATCAATAGACAGGAAATACAACTGTTTAATTACATTAGAAATCTCACATACCTTGACTGTCGTGTGCCGGCATTGTTCAGAAGGATTAGGGCAATTAATTACCTGGTGTGACACCGCGTCACACCGGACTGGGAGAGATGTCGCTAATACAATTAACAAAAGGTAGCGAATTTACGCGAAGTCGGAGGGAATACTCCCAAATTTCTCCGAGAATTTAGGGATGGATGTCGGAGTTTCCTGGTGTCACACCAGGAATAATTATGTGTATGGAGTTTGGGATTACAAACTCTCTGTGTGTACTGTAGTCTATCATATTGTGTTTTTTTTAAATTCTGGGAATCCCTGTGTACCATTGGGACAAGTAAACCATGTGAAATAAATCAAGCATGAAAACTTTCAAACTAAAAGGTGATCTGATACTGTTACAATTTTGGCCAATTTTGATAAGCTTAGAAAAAATTACATGTATACCTGTTACCTGCCTCCAAACTGACCCTGATTTTATTGCCATTCCAAAAAATTATTTAAACAAGAATGTGTCCATATTACACGGATGCCCCACTCCCACTATCATTTGCTATGGTCAGTGGACCGTGAAATTGGGGTCAAAACTCTAATTTGGCATTACAATTAGAAAGATCATATCATATGGAACATGTGTACTAAGTTTCAAGTTGATTGGACTTCAACTTCATCAAAAACTATCTTGACCAAAAACTTTAACCTGAAGCGGGACAGACGGACGAATGGACGGACGAATGGACGGACAAACGAACGCACAGACTGAAAACATAATGCCCATAAATGGGGCATAAAATAGTATTTTGTGTCATTTGAGTAAACTATAAATCCTAGTATGCTGGATTGTTGTGCCTCATACCGATCCTACCAGGTATTAAAAATGTTTCATCCTATTTAACTAAAATAGAACTAGAAAAAAATAGTAACAAGTACAACAGTAATGTATTTGAAGAGTTGCCACTGTCAATTTAGCATAACATCAAATTTCCAATTGTTTGAAGAATAAACTACATTTCAGGTCATTAGATCCTCAATTGACAGGGGCAACTCTTCAAAAGAGATTTGCAACAAAAATCTTAAGAGTAAAAATACTTGTAAGTCATACACATTTCAGTATAACTTACTATCAATTTTAATCGTAAGATTTTTGTGAAAAGAGTCCTGTTGTTCCTTAAATAGAAAGTATCTGAATCCTTTGCAGGGGTTTTTCTGGGTATTTTGGGAAAAGAGCCCAGTTTTGGGAATTTTTTTACGCGATTTTCAATGAAATTGGGAAAACAACAAATATACCAGATGTGAGTTTAAGTGTGTTTAGTTCATTAAAAATTATCTCTTTTTTTTGGTGAAAATAAAGTAAGAAACTATGTACATGCTTGCTATTTATAATTTTATTTTCTGTCCTTTTTGTTCTTAAACTTGACAACAAGACACTCAAGTTTATTTAAGTATCAAAATATCACAGTTCTTAAAATGTACATGTGATAAAAATTTACCGCCTTTTTTATCTTCAAAGACAGCTGAGACTACTATAATCATGATCAAGTGTTATAGTAGTCTCAGAAGACAGTAATAGTTAATATAATAAATAATTCAGGGATAGAAATAAGATGTATTTTAACTGGCCAAGCAGGCTAACACTTATATTTTATAGCTGTATTTTGTCACCTGCCTGGAATTTTTTAACATAATTTCTTTTATTGATTGGCAAACCTGGAATTAGCCTTATCCACTCCCGGAATCTGATCCGGTATTGTAATTGTGTATATTTCCAGTTTATATCGGCCATTGTTTGTCGATGTTGTTTTTGTCAGTCAGATATGTTTTTACTCGGATTTACACATTACTTGTTGTCAATTTTCTGCATAAAGCTAGCGGTTGAAAAAAATGAACATCGCTGTCATGAATAATAAAGATGAAAATGAATTTTGAGATTGTTTGGGAATTTTGCTCCCAAAATTGGGAAAAATGTAGGGTTTTTGCCATTGGGAATGGGTCCGAATACCGGACCCTGTGGAATGCTAGAAAAATCCATGCTTTGGCCACAAACTGTATATTAACATAAAACCCAATAAACTAATTTATGTTATAATATACATAAAATGAGGAAAACAACCTGGCTGTACTTGGCAGCACTCTTCCAAATGTCTGCTTTTTCCATATCTGAGAAAATTTCCTGGCCAAACATCTGAAATAAAGGATTTTTTTCAGCTTTCAACTATTAAAAATTTTGTCCATTTTTTTAAATGAGATATATTTAAAACTGTAAATCACTTTCCTGCTACCCAAGCAGGCCATAATCTTGCCGGCAAAATGACAATTAAAGTCGCCAAAGAATTTTGAAAATCGCTAAATCTCGCCAGCCGACTGACTTCATAGCGAAGTCAAATCGCTATCAATTCAGTAAAAGGGAGACAACTTGTGATTTACAAGTCACACAGGTGAAAACAAGAATGTGTCCATAGTACACAGATGCCCCACTCGCACTATCATTTTCTATGTTCAGTGGACTGTGAAAATGGGGAAAATCTCTAATTTGGCATTAAAATTAGAAAGATCATATCATAGGGAACATGTATTCTAAGTTTCAAGTTGATTGGACTTCAACTTCATCAAAACTACCGACCAAAAACTTAAACCTGAAGCGGGACGAACGGACGGACGGACGAACAGACGGACGAACGGACGCACAGATGGACGCACAGACCAGAAAACATAATGCCCTCTACTATCTTAGGTGGGGCATAAAAATTGCGACTAACAAGGAAAATCGAGATTTTCGAAACGACCTAGAACTAGTACTGTCGATGATCAAATTAAATAAATACAACGGCGACTTTGAACATCCTCTGATATAAGATTCAAAACTATTCAAACGGAAAACTGACCGTCTGTTTAAGTTATCATTTTACGATGATTTTCATCCGAGGATGTTGCGTAATCACTCAGCTGATTTGTTTTATTTTTATTTATTACGAGTCGATCAATTGTACTATTAGATAGGTTAAGGGTGGGAATTAACGATAGATTTATTATATTCATTGAATAAAAATATAAAAGGTAGAAAGACAGCTGATGGATAATGTGATTGCAAACGTACGACACTCGACCAGCTTGTGATCAGCAGTGGATTTCTTTTTTTCACGACCATTTCGTTGATACGGAAGATATCTTTAAAAAATGATAGAAATTAGCTCTTTATCGGTTAATTTATATGCGATTGACAGATATCTTCATTTATAGGCTTACAATCTTTAACGAGAATCTCAATTTACAACTAACATGATGTCCTGGACATTCAATGTTTTACAAAATAATGACAAGTGGTGATATAAATTAAATTCCCAGTCATGTAAAATTCATCTGGTAATATTTGAATATATTTCAAATAGTACATGTAGTTATTTTGTTACCTTTTGATTAAATATATATGTATCTACCAGTATAATATAAATTCTACAGATTGTTGGGATAAATGAGAAATAGCTGATCTTCGGAGTAAATTCCTTATATGTAGAAGAAGCTCAAATAAATTTGAAAAAAAACCAAATTATACACCATGTACCTTATTCTTAGTTCCTTCACTCTCCCACCTCTGTTCCAAGTATAGCCTGGTTTGTAGTTTTTAATTTGAATTTTACTTTTACCACCATCTTTTCGTTCTCTTCGACGTTGTCTTGCAGCAGATATTGGAAGTTTGGATTTCTTTTGCTCAAGAACATTGGCAACTTTATCTTGCTTTATTTCAATTGTATGTGTTGCACTTAACTTGTCTTTCCTAATATAAAAAAGAAAACATATAAATGTTATAAACATACTAAAGAAAACAATACTAAAACGTATAATTAAAATTACATGATAATACTATACAAAACAATACAAATCACATTGTAATGTGCGTTTAATATCAATTTCCAAAATCTGTGTTCATCAGCTCAAGGCTTGTCACAGGAACAAAGCAATACATTTTGAATTCAATCAGTGACTATAAAATCTGTTGCCTCTGTCTAGAAATATCCCTCATCAAAAATCTATTTTTATTTGATACAATTTTACATAATCATGTCACAGGTACTTGTATAGATTATGATACATATCAGTCGACCAGCAAATATCTCAAATGCTGTTTGTCAGTAACTCGACATACTGTAAATTCAGAAATTACTGGGATGTTTTATTGTTGCTAAAAATGCGACAGGGTTATTATCTCAATAATTTAAACTCGCATTTTGAAATTTTTTATGTGAATTAAACAGGGTTTTTCTCAATATCGCAAAATTAAAATCGCATTATAGTCTAAAATGACAAAATCACAATAATAAATGCACGCAATAATTTCTGAATTTACAGTATATTCCAAGTGGAAACAATTTAATAAAAAATAAATCAAAATTAAACTACATGGGGGGTTATTAGGGGGACACCCACTCAGGGGCACCCAAAGGGTATCCTTTCCACAAGTACCTGTGAAAACAATAAGATCATAATTTACAAAGGTGGTAAAAAAGTTTAAGAGACAGAACCACGTTGATTGAAATATTAGAAGTGTGCGCATGTGCACAAGTGTGATGTAACTGTCTCCCTGTTCTAACGTTGTCTAGTAAATATCTGGTATTGGAAAACGTTTTATCAAATAACTAAGCTTGTCCTCGACTGACTAATACACTTTGTTAAGTCTGCGATTATATGCCATTTAGAACCATACACTATCATTGTAATTGTTAATGCCAAAAATGGAATTTATATAAAAACTGAAAAAGTATGCAGTCTATGAAGTTTATCATCCTTTAATAGTTTAACGCCTAATGGCTTTTGTTATGGGGTAACATGTCTAAAGGGATAAAAAAACATGATTGAAAAAAAATGTCTGGCTGGCTGCTTTAATCATAGTAAGAGTCTTTTGGAACTACAATCGTAAAACAAATATGGGACAACTCGAACTCTGTCATCTCGGACCGACTAATAAGTCAACTCGGACCAACTAATAAGTCAACTTGGACCGTCAAAGTCATTTCGGACCATCTACAAAGTTAACTAGTACCGTCTATATTCTATAATAACATCTCGGACAAATTAGTATTAAAAGAGGGTGTGGACTATTACTGATAAAATGTTAAATTCTACATGAAAGTATCATTTATATGTTGCTGAATTTGCAAAACATTATCAAATAATTTGCTTCATGTGAAACCAAGTTTCCACTTTATATCTATATTAATGTATTATAAAACTTAATTAAAGCAAAAAAATTCAAGTTTGAATTTATTATATTTATTTGCTGAATTCGTTATTATTTTTTTTTTAACCTAAAGTCTGTCAATGAGTCAACTAATCCTATTCATCATTTGAATAAAATCTTTATTAATTCATTAATAATTAAAGAAACTTAAGTAACCCATTAATTGAATTTGTTGTTCGTTATCTAATTGTACATTTATTATAATCCGTGTTGACTTATTGATGGTACAAGTTGTCTTCACAGACGGTCTGAGTTGTCATTTTTATAGATGGTCCGAGTTGCCTTGCACCCCATCCAACGTATACAATCGGGATTACTATACATTCTTTAGCAATGTTTAGGGATTTTGGGGATAAACCAATTTTTAGTTTTTTAGTGTGAATTAGTTATAAATGCCAGTTGACCTGAGGTCAATCATCATAAATGACCTCATGAAACAATTGACTCTTACTGTCACATAAATAACATCAGTATTGTGACATTGGAAATATATGGGAATATGCACGAACGTGAAAATCATATATTTCAATTATTTGAGGTACAAACGATTCAAGTGATAGTACCGATTTCCATGTTCAGTTGTGTTTACTATGAAAGGATCAGCACTCAATTTTTCCAAGCCTTCTTCGGCCCTTTTCAACAATTTCATTCTTTCTGCATGCACTGCAAGGTGCGCGCTGAGATCAGACAATAAATTTTCCTTGTTTGCTGTGTCAGGCTGACTTGTTTCCCCATTCCTGTCATGCTGGTCCCGTCTTTCAGTTTGATTGGATCCATGGTGTACCTTATGCAAAGACATTTGTCTTTAAAACGACTCGTTTCTTAAAAAACATTAATGGTTATCAAGTCAAGACACATTTCTGGCGCCATTTGTAAACATTGGAATATAAATTCAAGACCGCCCTATGGTCGAGTCGTGAAATTCCGACCCATTTTTATAGTGACAGTTATTTCTTTATGTAGGGGATTTCTGTGTACACTTTAAATCTCTTAGAATATTTTGTTATATATATCCTTTTCCTTTATTTTACTAGCTATACTCAAATTAGTTGATAAAAACAAATTTTAATAACTCTTTTTTCCGGAATAAACTCGTCATTTTCCCTAAACTGACTCCTTTATTCATGGAATTTTGAAACTTCCGGTTTTACTTTCATTTTCTTTTTTCTCATTAATATTATTTAAAATGTCTTCAATGCAATGGAATCAAGAAACAAAAACTAAATTAAACGAGAAAGTGACGACAAACATTTTGGATATGGCATCTCTGGCAAGGCAATTAGTTAGATCTTCTAGATCGAATGAGGTAATTGCTTGTTGTCATGTTGACAACATTCGTGTCCTTAACTTTAGATTTAACTGCTTAAAACATTCGCTTACATGTCGATCGAATCCGGGCACGTTCGTTCCCATTCACGTTCGCCCCCTTTCACGTTCGCACCCCACATGTTCGCACACTAGGTCCGTTCACACCCTTTTTATATTGGTTTTGGGTTGAACACATTTTTAATCATGTTCATGATGTTAAAGTAAGTGTATTGCTATAAATAAGTTTTAAGTTTTTTTTTTTTATTGTTTCCTCAAAATAAAGTGACATTCTTAAAACGTAAACAGGTTTCTTTTAGTGTTTTATTAATTTTTTTGAAGAAATGAATCGTGAATAAAAGATTGTCATGAAGATATGAAGATTAAGGCAAAGTTCATTCATCTAAGAGTCAAGACTTGTATTAAAAAGAAAGGCAGAAGATACCAAATCTTCATTGAGTTTACTCATACCAAGCTAACTACATGCAGTAGCTACATCAAAGCTAGTTATAACAACAATCATGATTTTCAAACACAGGAACAATAATACCAAATAATAATTGGCTTTATAAATATCAATTAACAGCTGGTAATCATACATAATTAACATTTAATAATTAATAATCAAATCACAAAACAAAACAAAAAATATATCATTTAAAATTTCCTGAATTTTATTAATGAAAATTTAAATATTTTGATAAATACATCTAAAAAACATCTAATAATTCAACCAGTATTTGAATAAAGATGGGGTGCAAACAAACCCAGGGGGCGAACGTGTGGGGTGTGAATGTGTAGGGTGCGAACGTGTGTTAGGAGCTAACTGACCCGATACCATATAGATACAGCCCTAAGTCGATCCGGCCCAAGTTGATCCGGCCTCATACTAAGAGTTGATCCAGCCCAATTTAAAAAATATTTATAAGGGATATAAAAATATATATATATATATATGAATTGTAATACATAAATTTTACATTCTAATATGACGTTCTTTTTAGCTTTGGGTACAAAGCCATGTTCTAATTCAATAGAACATGGGCTGCAGCGTGATTGACGTCACAATTGAAATTGCAACGTCAGATGAATTTTGAACAACGCCAGAGATCAAAATGGACTTTTTGTTGGTGTTGCTCGCTAGGAAATTAAATAAAAACATTCTAAAAGTAAATTTAAATGTTTCTGTTCTTTTAAATTGATAAACTGTTGATTTTCTATAACGTTTTGGTTCATCAAATCAAAATGGCGACATTTCGAGCATCTACTATATGTCCGCTCAAGTACAAAAGTTCAAAATATTCCTATTAGAATCGAAATAATTCTATCATGCCATGCTTATGCTCATTTAACATGGGTAGGCGTTATATTTGTAAACATTTAATACCTCGCTAACGCCGGTATTAAGATATTAACAAATATAATGCCTACCCATGTTAAAATGAGCATAGAGCATGGCATGATAGAATTATTTCTTAAATAATATAAAAGGTGGATTGTAAAAAGTGTGTCTTTGACGATTACTTAAATATTTAATTTTCATAGGATAACAGGTACATTAAGTCATTTATTGGAACATTTTGTAAAAATATGTCAAATACTTATATAAAGATTTCATATAGAAATATAATATTATTTTAATATAAAATATTTGAATTCAAATCAGTTGATCACATTTGAATAGGGATGATTACGCAGTATAAAACAATTATGTTGATTATGTTTTTATTACAAGTTTTCAAGACTTTTGTGTATGCATAATTATAATAAAAACATATATAAGAATTTAGTACCATCAACATTAATCAGTAGTAATTAGCATTTTTGTCGAGCTGCGACTTTTGTCGCAAAAGCGAGACATAGCGATCCTACTTTCCGTCGGCGTCGTCGTTGGTGGCGTCCACAAATATTCACTCTGTGGTTAAAGTTTTTGAAATTTTAATAACTTTCTTAAACTATCCTGCATTTCAACCAAACTTGGACAGAAGCTTGTTTATAATCATAAGATAGTATTCAGAAGTAAATTTTGGAAAAAAAAAATATCCTGTTTTTCAGTATTTAACTTATAAATGGACTTAGTTTTTCTGCCAGGAAACATTACATTCACTCTGTGGTTAAAGTTTTTAAAATTTTAATAACTTTCTTAAACTATCCTGGATTTCTACCAAACTTGGACAGAAGCTTGTTTATGATCGTAAGATAGTACCCAGAATTAAATTTTGTAAAAAAAAAAATCCTGTTTTTCCGTATTTTACTTATAATTAGACTTAGTTTTTCTGCCAGTAAACATTACATTCACTCTGTGGTTAAAGTTTTAAAAATTTAAATAACTTTCTTAAACTATCCTGGATTTCTACCAAACTTGGACAGAAGCTTGTTTATGATCATAAGATAGTATCCAGAAGTAAATTTGTAAAAAACAAAATTCCATTTTTTCAATATTTAACTTATAAATTGACTTAGTTTTTCTGCCAGAAAACATTACATTCACTCTGTGGTTAAAGTTTTTAAAATTTTAATAACTTTCTTAAACTATCCTGGATTTCTACCAAACTTGGTCAGAAGCTTGTTTATGATCAAAAGCTAGTATCTAGAAGGAAATTTTGTTAAAATTTTGTACCTGTTTATCTGTATTTTACTTATAAATGGACTTAGTTTTTCTTCCAGTTAACATTACATACAGTCAGCAGTTAAAGATTTAAAACATTTATTAGATTCATAAACTATCCTGGATTTTTACCAAACTTGGACAGAAGCTTCTTACAATCAAAAGATAATATCGAAAGGAATATTGTTAATATTTTTTTTCCTCATTTTTGTTGAGCCTGCGATTAACAGCAAAAGTAGGCGAGACACTGGGTTCTGTGGAACCCTTACAAATTTTTTAATTATTAGAACTTCAAAAAAAGATAATAAATGTCATTTATCATCTATACTTTATGCATATTCCATTTACCCTGAATCAAATTTGTCACTAAATCCTCTGATGTTACAATAAATTATTTTAATATGGGGCTTGACCGACTTAGAGCCAGATCGACGTGGGACAAAACGACTTGGGTCACATCGACTTGGGGCCGGATCGACTCGGGGTCTGATCGGTTTGGGGCCAAAACCATGTGATACCAAACATTCCTGATAACAGAAGTCATTTACTACTTCTCCCTAGTACCGTAGTAATCCACTTTTGATAATAACCATTTGAAAAAAAACATTTGTGTTTTACACCTAGACATTTACTTCGAGTGCAGGCAGACATTTGCAGCTGAAAAAAATAAAAGTTTTAAAGCCTTGCAAATCCAAGATAGATGAAAGTTAAGGTAGATTCACTGTATACCGCCATCTTGGATTGTACAATAGCAGTACATAATCGGTCTAGTTCTTTGCCTAAATCTGCAAATTTTGAGACAGATTTGCAATTTATGTGTAAGACTATTTAATTATATAAAGAAAAATAAGTGATTTATTGCATTATCCAAAATGTTTAAACAAATCCCAAATATTTGGTTTTTTTTAGAATTAATTTTACAACTTAGCCATTTAAGGGGAGATATCTCTTATTGTAAAAGTTTTGTACTAGAATGATAGTGAAATTTTCATTTTTTAATTGTAGCAAGAAAAAAAGTTCAGTGACACCATTTTTATTTTTATTTTCATAAAGCATATTATAAAACCTATCTTCTCATAATTTATTTCAAAATTCTTTCTCATAGATTTCTTTTTATTCACAAAAATGTGTTATTTCATGAACAATCTATGAAAATTTGTGCAATTTTGCACAACTTGTAGCTGGAAAAATAGCACAGTGACCCATACTTTTATTATGTTTTTGAAAAAAGCATAGCAAATCTCCATTTTGACAAAGTATAAGAAAATTCTATCTGAGGAAATATATACCGATGATCCACCTTAAATGCATTGTGTTTCAGAATTCTTTTTTAATTTCTTTTTTCATGTTTTAGGATTTGATTTTAATGTGTATATTTCTGTTGCTTCAGATGGTGTATAAATATCATAAGTTGGATAATTAATCTTTGAATTTCCCTTCAGGTATTGTTGTATTGTATAAATTTTCCATTTCACAATGCTTATGTTATATGTCACAGTACGGACAGTAAGAACCCATTGTTCCATGAAGTCATCTATGCCGATTGACCTCGGGTCAACCGTAGTAACTCATTTATAAAAAACAACTCAATATTGGTGTATTGAATGCATAACATGGACAATAGAGGGACATCGATATTGTATGTAATTTAAATAAAGATATTTATTTTTCTAACACAAAATGCATTAGACCTTTTTGTGTAATAGTATAAAAAAAAAGAAACTGCATTTGTCCAATCATCAATGGCAAATATTTCAAACATAACTTTATATGTTTGTGATTTAGATAATTGATCATAATTGAACAAAGTTTATGTTTTCCGATATTGGAAGATGTGCAATTCCTCTTTTTCAACCATTTCATGGTTGATGAACACAAGGAAGTGTGTCAATAACTGACACAGAAGATATTACCACAGGAAAAAGAGTTTGGATTTATTTTGCATTCCTTTGATTAATGAGGGTCGTAATGGGGGTACCTTCATGACGAATAACAGTAAAAATTCTTGCCAAATGACGTTAAAGGTAATTTTTGGTGTACACTTTCATTTAGATGATAAAAAATCGACTGATTTTGACGAATCACGTTAATTTTTTTCCAAAAATAACGTTAACGATAATTATTTGAGACCTCTGACGAATCACAATAAGGATATTTTGACGAATCACGGTAAAATTTTAACTTATTTGACACTAACGGTAGCCAAAAATGGCCATTAGACGCCTGACGGTAAAGGGCATTCCTACCCTCATTAATGGTTCCATGAACAGATTTATTGAATTAAAGACTTTTAAGTGATATAACTTTCTGTCAAACTTTGTGATTTCTTTTCACTTCTGGTGAGATTTGGATGTCCGGATTTTATCACCTCACTAGGGTTTGCAATTTAAATTAATGTATATATC
The DNA here is from genome assembly GCA_017311375.1 of Mytilus coruscus. NCBI lineage: Eukaryota > Metazoa > Mollusca > Bivalvia > Mytilida > Mytilidae > Mytilus > Mytilus coruscus. The sequence continues at coordinate 86,067,401 of CM029601.1, forward strand.
TAGTGTAACCAAATTAAAACATGTTAAAGAAAAATCTTTATTCTTCTGTTAGCTAAAGACAAATTTGCTTATTTTAGTACCTTTTAAGATTTAGTATTGTTTGAGGTCATCTATTTTTGGTGTCTTTGATTTCAGAATTCAAAAAGTTTTCAGACTAACCAAAATCTTTGATTGATTATCATACATATTTTTTTATGCCCCCGCCATGGCGGTGGGGGCATTAAGTTTTACCCTTGTCCGTCTGTACGTACGTACATCCCCCCAAAATTGGATTCCGTTCTCTAACTTGAGTTTGCCTCAACCAAATGTTATGAAACTTATACACAATGATTATTACTACAAAACACAAATCAAGTTTAAATTTTGGTGGCGTCACTTTAACCGTTCTAGAGTTGTGCCCCTTTATAAATGGAAAAATTGCAAAATTTTTAGTTTCCGTTCTCTAACTTAAGTTTGCCTCAACCAAATGTTATGAAACTTGTACACAATGCTTATTACCACAAAACACAGATCAAGTTTGAATTTTGGTGGCATCACTTTAACTGTTCTAGAGTTATGCCCCTTTATAAATGGAAAAATTGCAAAATTTTAATTTTTCTTCTAATTTAATATCAAGTAATTCTTACAAAATTGAGTTATCTTCCTTTGTCCATGATTATAGTTGAATCAACTACAATTAATGCTTATACAATGCAATGTTTAATTTTGACTTCCACTGATAAAACACAGATCAAGTTGAATTTGGGTAGTGTAACTTTAACCATTATTGAGTTATGCCCTTTATAAATCGAAGATTGCAAAATTTTAGTTTCCATTCTGTAACTGAAGTTTGCCCCAACCAAACATTATGAAACCTATACACAATATTCATTACCACAAAACTAAGATCAAGTACAAATTTTTGTTTCCGTTTAACTTTAGTTTGCCTCAACCAAATGTTATGAAACTTATACACAATGCTTATTACTATATAATACAGAGTAAGTACGAAATTTGGTGGTGACACTTTTACCATTCTTGAGTTATGTCCCTTTATAAACATAAAATTGCTGAATTTTTCGGTTCCGTTCTCTAACTTTGGTTTGTCTCAACCAAATGTTATAAAACTTATACACAACCGTTCTAGAGATATTTTTCTGAAGAAATCAAATAAGTATAGAAATTTCAAGATCAAACTTTTTTTCACCTCCACAGCACATTCACAACTTATTTATTTTCCTGTTCTTTGAGGTCTTTTTTTACCATATTTATGACACAGATCAGTGTTCTGTCTGTGTAGTTGTGCACAAAGCTTGCTTTTTTTATGTATCTGCTGTATTGGTTTTATCTTATTTTGGTTTGTTGGGTCCAAAATTGTGCATGAATATTCAACTGCAGGTCTAGGTCTAACCATGGAAGTATATGCTGCTGCCTTTACATATACAGGGTTTCTGAAGTCTAAATCCTAATCTTTTATTTCCTTTTAGTTAACCAACTGTATTATGTATAGTTCTATCCAATATTAGGTTGTTACTGATTTTTACCTCTAGGTTTTTGCTGGTTTTGATTGTGTCTAAGTGTATGATAGTTTGTACATGATATAGTTGCTAAATACATGTACCTCATTTGGTCCCTGGTAGATAGTTGTATCATTGACAATCATACCACATCTTCTTATATTTATATAAAAAGACACACCATGCTCACAGTTACGGAAAGTTAGTTCAAAGCCAATTACAACTAATAAATAAATTATGTTCTTCCAGACTTAAATATCAATCAGTATACATGTACATCCAACTGATAAAGTGTAAAGGCAAAAACAGTCAGAAAACTGTGATCTATCTCCAGTGTACAGTTGAAGTAAATGAAATTGCAAACATTAAAAAAAGATATATATTTATACTAATAATACAAGTGTATAATTGTTTTTATATTTTTAGCTTCTTGCGCAAGCAGCAAAGAATTTTTCTTGCCAAGAACAAATAATACAGAATTCTGCAAATGTAGGTGAAATTTTGTATTCTCCAGTACAATATGTTCATGTCAATAATGACCAAAAAGTAGCAAATTTATAAGTGCGGTGATCAACTTTCTGAATACTTATTACTATTAAGTATGAAATAAAAAAGGGAGATTATGTATGTACATTTTTATAATTATGATTATCTCCCTTTACATAACTTTTTTTAATATTGAAGATATTTTCAAGTAAAAGGTAAGATTTGAGTAGGAATACATAACACTTCATTTGTTTGTCAGTGAACTTAATATCAGTACTTTCCAAAAAATGTTATAAACCACATGTAATTTACAATGTAGCTCTCAAGCATCAAAAACAAAAAGAGCCTAAACAGAAGGCTCTCTAATATGTAAGGTCAACTTTGCAAGAGGGACTTGTAACATAAGTTTTAGTGAATTTTACAAATTAAAAAAACTAAAATTGTTTTTGATCTCATTCTTACAATTCAAATTGGAAAAAAATAGTAAAATTGGAGTGAGCTTATTATATTTGGGGTTCTTATTGAGGGGGGCATATCCCAAATCCTGTTATTCTTTTTTGTCAGATTCTCGTATCCTGCTTATCATTGAAATAATAACACTTGTAATTTCAAGTGTCCTGCCCGACTTTGTTTCCCGTTTTGACGTACAAAAAATTTGACTTTCACGTATCACGCTTACAAACATTCGGCCAATCCCATGTCACGCTTAGACCCCAATGAGACCCACCTATTTGTTAACAGGATCCCAATTTTGACAGTCAGAGTAAACAAATTTTAGTCTCAAAGAAGTCTTTCAACATATCTTCTTCTATTCAAAGTAGAGAAGATATGTTAGATTGTTGGATAACATAATTTGTTTACTGACATTTCACCATGTGGGTATAACATCCAGTTACTGATCAATAGGGGTTTAAGTCGGAACACCACTTCTAGTTCACAATCTTTGGAAAAAATAAATTAAAAAATGACATTGAAATCTGAAGAGAAAGCTCAGGATTACCCTCTTTCACATGATGAATTCTCCAGAATCCAGACCCTTTTCAAAAGTTGCTGCATATTGCCTTGATATCCCTTTAATGTATAAAATACTAAGATTCAGATTCAGTTCAAATGTGTAAATAATCACTTATAAATCTGATAATATAGCTTTATATTTTAAATTTCAGTCTTTAACAAAAATGCAGAATATCACAACACAATTGGAATTCCAGTAAGTAAAACTTAAAATTAATAACTTAGAGTTGATATTGATATATCTTTGGTCGAAATTTTTTCATTGGTTTTGGCAGTGTGGCAGCATATTTTTGCAACAGGTAATGGATATTGGTAATAGAACAAGAAAAACAAGAATATATTACTAATTAAGGGCCCACAAGGGGCATATAGTGCATACATGTATAATGAAAAAAGAACATTGATTAGCATAGATACATAGAATTTGAATACACAATCACAATACAATTAGACTGTAATAAAGCCCTTAGTTTATAGGTATATGAAGCCTTATTACTATTTTTTTAATTAGAACAACAAACAGATTGGGCGCATTATGTTTGCGCGCATTTGGGGATTAAAATTTTTTACACGCAGCTTTTGATTACATTTGCACTCATTTATTTTACAGGTAAAAATAAAGTTAATATAAATAAAATGATACAAAATACAAATATGACTATAATTTGTTAATTTTCATAATAAATATGACTATAAAATATTAATTTTGAAAATATTTGTTAACTCAAATTAAAAAAAAAATAATAAAGATGTGTAAATATATCAGGGTTATAACTTTTCAAGTGAGTCTTGTTTCGTAATGGTGTGAGGCGATGAACACAAAGGCAGTTTCCTTCTACATATTTAATTAGCTACATGATAACAAGAGAGAGCGATGCTACATCAGCAATCTATTAATACATTTTGGTTGTGCAAGTATATCTAAAATAATTCTGACTGAATTCTGATATTGGAATATTAATAGTATTGTTACATCCTTCTTCTTTAAATAAAATAATTACATAAAATTTATTTTACCAATTAAAGTCATATATAAAATTTGTTTTACCAATTAAAGTCATATTCAACACCTAAGAAATTTAATGTCTAAATGTGTAGTTAAAGTCAAAGATATTGTCTTAATGATCGCTTTGCATACATGAAATATATCGGTTGTTTGAAAACACTACTTCACTAATAGACGAGTATATCATTATTTTACATTATTTACACGAGATCACTTCAAGGATTATTATGCCCTGTACGCACTTGTGATCTACTCGCACACAAAATCCTTAAATCGTGCTGGTGGTTTTATAACTCTTCCTGATCGTGTTATTATCGGTGTTTCTTTCGCATTTTCGATTTCTGGCGCATTTTCACAATGGTCTTGATTGTTTATTTCTCCATGTTCAAAGTCAGAATTGTCTCTTTCAATTTCTGCAGGTTCATTATTATCGTCTTCTAGTGTGTGTTTAAGTTGGCGACGATTTCTACGTATTGTTCACGCTCCAACATCAACTTCGTACGATCTGATGTTGACCTGTTGTTTGATAGTCCCTTTCTTCCACTCTTTGTTGAATTTTGATGGTTGTATTCTTACGATATCTCCATTTTTAAAGTTGGTAAATCTTTTGTTCCTTGATTGTAATAGAATTGTTGCTTTTGTTTTGTTTCGTTAATTCTATTTGTACCTTATTCGAGCAACCACTTTCGGTCTCAGAAGACTTTCTTTCGTCGGTAATAGTGTTCGTGTTTTTCTGTTCATTAGTTTTCAGCTGGACTATTGTCAAAACCTTCTGTTGGTGTATTTCTAAAATCGAAATGCTAAATATGGATCCTTTTTGTCAAATTTTGATTTCTTCATTAACCTTTTTACTGTTTGTACTGCTTGTTCCACTTTTCCATTACTTTGAGAATACAATGGAGATGAAGTGTCATGTTTAAATTCCCAGAGTCTGCTAAATTTTCTAAACTCTCCACAGTCAAATTGTGGACCGTTGTCTGTAAAACACACATCGGGTATACCGTGTCTTGCAAACTGAGCTCTGAGTTTTCTGATTACTGTTAGCGCAAGAGTATCCTCAAGATAATCGACTTCCCAGTAGTTAGAATAGTAATCTACTGTCACTAGATAGTTCTTACTTTGAAATGTCATTAGATCGATTCCTACTTTTGACCATGGACGACTTGGTATTTCGTGTGATATAAGTGTCTCTTTCTGTTGTTTACGTTCGAATGTTCGACATGTTTCGCATCTCTGTATAAAATCTTTACCTCCGCATTCATTCCTGGCCAATAAAGACTTTCACGTGCTCTACGTAAGCAACCTTCTATTCCTATATGTGATGAATGAATCTTTTAATCATGTCAGTTCTTAGAGATTTAGGAATAATAACTCTCTCCTTTGAATAAAAGACCATTCTGTAGTGTCAGTTCATCTCGAATGTCGAAATATATTGATACACTCGATGGTACATTCCATTTATTAATCGGCCATCCTTCCTGAATAACTTCTTTCAGTTCTTGCATTTGAAGATCATTCTTAGTATGTTCTTGAAGTTCAGAAATTCGCTCTTCAGATATCGGCAACTCATCTATCATGTTAATACTTTCAATTTCGTCTGTTGTTATACTAGTATCTGAAGTCTCTTTTAAGTAAGCTCTACTTAAAGTATCAGCTAAGTACATTTCCTTTCCTGGTCTATATTGCAGGATTATGTCGTACTTTTGTAAACGTAAAAGCATACGTTGTAAACGCTTTGGTGCAGCATGAAGCGGCTTTTTCATGATTGATTCGAGGGTTTATGATCAGATATTACATTTACTGTTCTACCATATGTATACGAGTGAAATTTTCAAGTCCGAAAATTACTGATAATAGTTCCTTCTCTATCTGAGCATACCTTGTTTCGGTATCAGTGAGAGCTCTACTCGCATATGCAACTGGTCGGTCTTCCTGCATAACTGCAGCACCAAGTCCAGTTTGTGACGCATCGCTTTGAACTGTTAGCTGTAGTTTAGGATCATAATATTTTAAAACTGGCTCAGCAGTCACTAGCCTTTTAATTTCTTCAAGTGCTTTATCATGATTTTCAATCCAACAAAATTCGAGTCCTTCAAAGTTAGTTTTCGCAGTGGCTCGCAAATGTCACTAAGTTTTGGTAAGAACTTGCTTAGATATGTGACAAATCCAATAATTCTTCTTACTCCGGAAACATCTGTCGGTTTTGGCATATCCATTACGGCTCGAATCTTTTCTGGATCCGGCTTCAAACCTTCGCTGGTTACTAGATGTCCTATGAATCGAACTTCCTTCAATTTTAACTTCAATTTTTCTTTGTTAAGTTTTAAGTTTCTTTCCGACAACGTTCCATTAAAGCCCGAAATTTCCTATCGTGGTCATCAATGGCTTCTTCTTCTGTATCGCCTTCGCCATAGATAAGAATATCATCTACTATGCTTCGTACACCTGGCAAACCTTCAACAGTTTGGTCTTGCCTTCTTTGATATTCTTCTGGTGCAGACGATAAACCGAACGGCATTCGCAACCATCTGTAGCGTCCGAACGGTGTGTTGAATGTCGTCAACAACGAGCTTTCTTCATCCAATTCCATGCCAAAATCCATTCTTAGCATCAACGACACTAAATACCTTTGCCCTACTCAGTTCGGGTAGTAAATCATCGATAGTTGGTAGCGGATAATGACTTCTTTTCAACTGCTGGTTTAAATGCTTCGGATCAATGCATATCCGAAGTTTGTCTGGTTTTGCGACAGTTACCAAACTTGAAACCCACGGAGTTGGCGTTGAAACTGGTTTTATAATTTCTAACTTTGTCAGTCTTTCCAATTCGGAATGAAGCTTCTCTTTATAGCGACAGGTACTTTTCTTGGTGGATGTACTACAGGATTTGCAGTATTGTCCAATTCTAAATGATATTTTCCTTCCAATTTACCAGTCCCTTCAAATATGTCTGCATATTCCTTCATAACTATTTCTTTTGAAAGGGGTTTAGTAAGTGCACCCTGTCTCACTGCCTTAATATTTTCATAATTTACAGTTACCAAATTCATAGCTTGCACTGCTTTGCTACCTAACAACGGAGTCAAAGTGCCATCTTTTACTACTACAAATTCTGCCTTAAACTTATCATTGTTCTTTGGATTGACCAATTTTAAAATGCATTTTCCTATAGGTTTTATTGTGGTATTGTTGTACATTGTTAATATTTGACTTGTTTTCTGTAATTGGTTAATATCAAGCTCTTTCAATGTTCTTGCAGTGATTATATTGCATGTTGCTCCACTGTCTAATTGGAATCTTGTTAATTTACTTTTCTCATTCTTGCCTATTATCTTCATAGATGCATATATGTGCCTGCTGTGCTTTTCTTTAACAGAGTTTACATTGGTGAGTGTTACTGTGTTTATTTCAAAATAATCATTACTTTCGTCGGACTCTTCAGATATTGCTCGTACTCTGTGTCCTGGGTGACGTCTTTGCCTTGATTTTGTTCTGATTTACATACTTTCGAAATGGTTAGCTTTACCACATTTCCTACACTCCTTCCCAAAAGCGGACATTTTGCCTTGTTAAATTCGTGTTTTCTTCCGCAATATTTACAAGCAGATGAAGTTTGTGCATAAGATGGTTTAGTTTTATGTGTATATTGCTTTTGCTGTTGATAATTAGGATTTCTTTGTTTGTGTTTTACACCATGTACTTCAAGTCAGAAAAGTTGGGTTTTCTAGTGTTTTTATTCTCTCCTTAGACAGTTCTGCTGCTCTTGAAATTTGCAAACATTTCGGCAAGTCTAAGTCTATAACTCTTAATAATCTTTCTCTCAGATGTGAATCTTGTATACCACAGATAATTTTGTCTCGGATAAGTGACTCTTGCAGTGCTCCATAGTTGCAAGTCGTTGCTAAGATTTTAACTCGGTGACATACTTGTCAAATGTCTCTTCTCTATTTTGGTTTCTCATGTTAAATCTGTACCGTTCTACCGTTTCGTTACGCTTTGGATTGCAGTACCCATCAAACGCCTGTAGGACCATTTCTAGCGTCCTATTTTGTGGTTCTTGGTCGAACGCCATTGTAAGGTAGATCTCACGGCCTCTCGTACCGACTAAATACAGAAACAGTTTAACCTTTGCTTGCTCATCCTCACTGTCCATTACCAAATCAATATATAGATTTAACTCTTCCTTCCATTTCTTCCATGCATCGGCAAGATCATGAGCGTCTAAGTTAAATCTTTCTGGGGCTCTCAGTTTCTCCATTGTTTACGTTTTATAGACAAAGGAAACGAACGAGGTCAATTGCGATGGGCAGTGTTTTGAATATATATGTACTCCCTGACTTATTTATTTCTGTCCAGATGCCGGACTAATGTCTTTTCTCGTTACTTCGCTTCTTTTAGCACATCTGACACCATGTTTCGTAATGGTGTGAGGCGATGAACACAAAGGCAGTTTCCTTCTACATATTTAATTAGCTACATGATAACAAGAGAGCGCATGCTACATCAGCAATCTATTAATACATTTTGGTTGTGCAAGTATATCTAAAATAATTCTGACTGAATTCTGATATTGGAATATTAATAGTATTGTTACAAGTCTTCCTGGTCAATCACCACTCTTCGTCACTATACTGTTTATTTTATTTTTTTTTTTTTCATCTCATCTTGTTATGTGTGTTTATGTAATGTTATAACGTTTGATGAACTTCTTTTTACCATTGTAACTATATGGTGTTGCAGAAATAAAGAATCTGAAAATCTGAATCTTCAAATTACATATTGTTCATATTGAATTCTAAAACAAAATGTAAAGTGATCTTCATAAATCCCATTATTGCTTAAGGCATACATGTAACTTCATTGCGAATATTGCAGAGTTAGTGTTTCACCGAATAGTGATCGCTTTTAAATTAGTAAATATACTTGATACACCAGCAGTAGTGCGTAGAAGTAAAAAAGAGAAAACAGATTTTGATGGGTCAATTCAGAAAATACCAGGATGTAGAAATTAACAGACTTTCATTTCTCAGAGCAATTTGCTGCAAATTTTCAGCACATACCGACATGTAAAGTCATGTACTATCATTACTTTTAATTTTTAGATTAGCTATGTTTTAACATTTTAACATTTTTATCTGTATAGATTTCTAGGATTTAGTGCTTGTGCATAAATAAACGGACTTATCCTGCTCGAAATCCCACTTCCACCTCCTCGTTGGTGAGCAGGGGACTTAGGAAGGGGTACTTGCACTTGCACTTGTAAATAATTGAATAAATTAATAAATAAATATGTATTATTATCTGAGTTTACCTGTCAAATAAATGCGCGCAAACGTAATGATTTTTGTGCGCAAATGTAATGGTAATGCGTGCAAACATAATGCACCGAACAGATTACTGGTTACATGAAAGAGAAGTAGCAAAAAATGTAATGAATGAAAGGTATTATACAATGTTTTACGTTTACAAAGGAGAGTACAAGTGGCTTGAAAATTATCCCTAAAATTAATTGAGTTTCAAAAATGAGAAGTTCTTTAGTTCCATGTTAAAAAACAAAGCTATTTTTTAAAAGTATATTTGTTTCATTGGTTACAACTTATACAGTTATCAAATGACAGAATATTTGGTAAAATTGTGAAAGTTAAAAATCTTGACCATTTAAGACACACATTTCAAGATATGTACTTTGTAATAAAGTAATTATCTTCTCACTGCTATCAACACAAAATTCCCTACAGAAAAAAACAAACATTTAATGTAACTAAAGACAACCACTTACTGGCAGAGTTCGCGAAAATGGTCGGTCCTGTCGGTCCTGTCGGTCAAAATAAGGCTCGGACCAGTATTTTGAAAGCTAGTGCCGGTCCTGATGACCGATGTAAAAACGGCCGTTGCAGTGCCTTTTTTATAGGTAATTAGTTGTACCGCAACTAATTCCAATACGCGTTTACATCGGTCATCAGATGTACCTGCTGCTAATTTCCGGTACTGGTTTCCCATTATAAACAAACGGAAACCTACGGAAACCAAAGCGCCGATCTACACGTGGCCTGCTAAATTTGTTCATGTAGCCATCCCAGGCAAACAATCGGCGATTGAACCCTTCGATGGAGATAACAAATACTGAGAAAGTGATTCAGATGATGAAATGGATAGTGAAGATTACTTTAAATAAGAACAATCAGAAGAAAGGAAGTGGTCATTCATTGTTTATTTGTCCGTGGCTGTGAAAAATAAAACTAATAATAATAAAGTTATTTTCGATAAAATATGTTATTATTTTTATTTCAGGATAAAATTGACGGATTTTTAGGACTGGCTAAAATTTTGTAGGACTGACAAATAATCTTGCTTTGTCGGTCCCATGACAGACGGGTCAAAACAAGTTTTCGCGAACTCTGTACTGGTTCCTGCCATGGGACAGATACATGAACATAAGGCACTGATCATTTCATTTTTACAGCACACAACCTCCCCTTTTTATATCAATCAGTAAGATAATAAAAGGAAATAGAAAAATAGTTAAAAAACCTAACTTATATGTTACCAGTATAATAAATAAAATCACAAATACCAGTAAAACAATACTAAAAATAAATAATACTAGTCAGTTACTGAAAGCTAAAAATCAAAGAACTTATAAACCTGCTGATATACAATTCTTGTTGTCCTACATAACATCAGTGGCTTTACTTCCAAGTAGATTTCTTACAGCAGTGTCATGAACAGGAAGAAACAATCATGTTGCTTTTTGTTTTACTTTTCAGAGAATCAGCAGTAGAGAGAAGGTAAGTCTTTATTCTGGAGTTCTAAATTCCATTAATATATACATTTCATCCATCTTCAATGTGAAACTGTTTCTCAGAAACTTAGGAAAAACATTGATTGATGTCACTGCCTATTGCTGATGGTTTGCATGGAGATCCCTCATTTCTTTATTCTATAATTTTTGATACCATTTTTCTCTGTTCTTTATTTATTTTGCCCATTACTCTTCTTTTTTTTTGCCCTATTTTTCTCTATTCTTTTTTGTCCTTTATTCTGCACTTTTTGTCCATTAATCTCTATACTGTTAGGCCCATGAAGACCCTCATTATTAGAAATTAATGTAACTGATGACATTCTACTCAAAAAACTTCTTTTTTTTTAATTAACACAAGTGTCTGCATGTAGAATTTTTCTGGAACAACAAAAAAATCTGTCTTGTCAGCAGCACTATCTGCATTTGTTTTAGGTAGTTCAAATGAGATAAGGTTGGTTGAAAACAGGGACTGTCCATATTTGAATACTCAACCATTGACAATATTGGTTATATTCATGTTTAATCTAGACAATGGGTGAACCCTTTTAATTAACTTCTGAACATAAAAAAATTGATTAACAGCTTACATGAGCGATGAAAAAACCCTAACTTACCTCTTTGAAATAATAGTATATCCCTTCTGTTTCAGTATGAGTACTATTGATGATATTCAAGATCAACTGAAAACTATACAGAGGTGAAACTATGGTGGACTTTGATGTGTAATTTATTTGGAATAAAAAGACATTCATGATATACTGACCATTCCAATTAAATTGAAATGAAGTAGAACTAAACTGATACATGCTGATCCCTTTCAAGAAAGCAGATAACTTGCTTTATTATTTCAGTCAGGTTCTGATTTTGTTTAATGATTTTTGGAAAAGGAGAAGTTTCAGCCATATGTAGTACATTATACAATGTATGGACATCTTTATTGATCACAAAGTGGAAGACATATTTCAGTGTTTAAGTTCTCCCATTTTTATACGAATGCAAAATTTTGCGGTCGTATATTGGTATCACGTCGTCGTTTTCGTCGGTGTCAACAAGGTTCAATACCACAAGTAGAAGGTTGGGATTAATTTTGGTGGTAATTGCCCAAACTGTTCAGGAATTAGGGGCCAAATTTTTTTTCTTCAAGATTTAAGAAATTGTCAATTTTCAAAAGAAAAAAATTGGGGGTCACAATTTATTTTGCTAATTCTTTGTATATAGTCTGAAAACAGATTTACTAAGTATTGCGCAATAGCACAGTGTATTGCACAACAGCAAGAAATCTTCAATTGAATATAAATTCAAATCATACAACCAATTTCAAGTTCTTTGACTACATGTATTCTGTGTCAGAAACCTATAATGTGTCAAATATTTAATTACAATCCTAATTCAGACCTGTATCAAGCTTGAATATTGTGTCCATTTTTGCCCCAACTGTTCAGGGTTGGACCTCTGCAGTCGTATCCAGCTGCGCTCGGCGAAGCAGTTTATTCATGTATGTTTTGTCTAATTTATGTGCAATAGTTATCCATGTATATGTATTCAAATGTGATATTAATACAAACAATTGTATAAATTTATAATAAAAATACTATTATTTATAGACAAGTGTAAAATTTGGTTATTTAGCAAGTGTCAATGGTTTACCATAATCACTTGGCACCTGTAGTCAGAACTGTTAATTTCTGTTAATATAAAAGTAAGGAGATGTGATATGGTGCCAAAGAGACAACTATCCACCAAAGTTCAAATGAAGTCAAGAAATATTTCAATCTTTTCATAAACCAAAATCATATTGTAGTCCAAATTTGACAGAACTGATCAGTAATATAAAGCCCACTGAGAATATTTTTATGCAGCCTAATCCATCATCCAGTTTTAACAATACTAGTGGCTGACTGATGTAGGAATTTCCACATCCTTTTCCCAAACTACTGTTTCAAATATATACCTGTAAATGTATCCAGAAAGGAAAAAGTCCTTTGTTTTACCCTCTGAAAATTATGATATCAAAATGGATAAAAGACTCAAATGGCTAAGCTCCACAGATTGTTTCTTAAACAAACAAGAAATGGATATAAGAAGATGTGGTATGAGTGCCAATGAGACAACTCTCCATCAAGTCAAATTTATAAATGTAAACCATTATAGGTCAAAGTACGGTCTTCAACACGGAGCCTAGGCTCACACCGAACAGTAAGCTATAAAGGGCCCCAAAATTACTAGTGTAAAACCATTCAAACGGGAAAACCAACGGTCTAATCTATATAAAAAGCGAAGCGAGAAACACTTATGAACCACATCAACAAGCGACAACTACTGAACATCAGATTCCTGACTTAGGACAGGTGCAAACAAATGCAGCGGGTTTAAACGTTTTAATGGTACCAAACCTTCACCCTTTTTCTGAAACAATAGTGTAACATCACAACATAGAAAACACACTATAAAATATCAACTGAAATAGCTTAACTCAATCAAAGGACATATTAACACCATTGAACATACATTGAACAAATAAATTTGACCTATGATACAATGTAAATTCAAAATAAATGGTCTACTATTGGACTGAACATTTTGGTATATGGAAATATAAAATGGAAAATGGAAAAAATTCAAAAATCTTAAAACAACTCTATGGTGGAAGGTGCACAAACACCAGGTTTGCAAACTCTCTGAAGTTCGGAAGATCTGGGTTAAAAATAAAAATTGTTACTGTCTTTTGAAAAAATGGATAAATTGGTCTACATTAAGGTCCAAAGGGTCCAAAATTAAACTTAGTTTGATTTTAACAAAATTGAATTCTTAGGGTTCTTTGATATGCTGAATCTAAACATGTATTTAGATTTTTGATTATGGGCCCAGTTTTCAAGTTGGTCCAAATCGGGTCCAAAATTAAACTTTGTTTGATTTCATCAAAATTGAATATATGGGGTTCTTTGATATGCTGAATCTAACCATGTATTTAGATTCTTAATTTTTGGTCCCGTTTTCAAATTGGTCTACATTAAGGTGCAAAGGGTCCAAAATTAAACTTAGTTTGATTTTAACAAAAATTGAATTCTTAGGGTTCTTTGATATGCTGAATCTAAACATGTATTTAGATTTTTGATTATGGGCCCAGTTTTCAAGTTGGTCCAAATCGGGGTCCAAAATTAGACTTTGTTTGATTTCAACAAAAATTGAATATATGGGGTTCTTTGATATGCTGAATCTAACCATGTATTTAGATTTTTGGGCCCTGGGCCCCGTTATCAACTTTGTCCACATTGAGGTCAAAAGGGTCCAAAATTAAACTTTGTTTGATTTCATCAAAAATTGAACTCTTGGGGTTCTTTGATATGCTGAATCTAACCATGTATTTAGATTTTGGATATTGGACCATAATAGGTAAATTAAAAAAAATTAAGTTCTTAGACTACATTCATTCTGTGTCAGAAACCTATGCTGTGTCAAATATTTAATCACAATCCAAATTCAGAGCTGTATCAAGCTTGAATGTTGTGTCCATACTTGCCCCAACTGTTCAGGGTTCGACCTCTGCGGTCGTATCAAGCTGCGCCCTGCGGAGCATTTTATTTTGTGAATTTTGCTGAAACATCACTAAGGTCCTAAGTTCAGAAAAAAAGGAGAAAATTCCTCAAACAATTCATTTTTGCAGGTGAATAATATCAACATGCGTGCAATATTTCTGGGATTTTTCAGGGATCTGGTTTGAAAAATGTAGGAGTTGATAAGATACACACTTTTCCCAGCCAACCAATTCACCCACCTACCTGCCCTACCTGCCCCCAACATCACCATACTATAAGCCAGTTTCAGACTTTGTTCAGCCTGGCCAAAAATAGAAGACTTATCCAACAACACAAGCAAGCAATAAAAGCAGAATGTGTCTATGAGATACAGATGCCCATCTATGTTATGTAGGCAAGAGAAGCATCAGTTGTTTTTCAAGATAAGGTCGAGACTTAAAAGGCATTGGAGGCAAATTTATAAAGTGTTTATTTTCATTCACCAGCACTGGGTCCATACTGCTGCTGTCGGACTTAGTCTCGGAGAGTATCTTCAGGTCAGTAGTCTGTGCTTTGGCACAGACATGGTTTATAAAAACTATTTCAAAATTAAACACTGGTAAGTAAAAAAACTATGGTTCCAAATCTCTAATGTTTAAATGACCTTAGATGAATATGGCTAGGTCCTTTTGGTTACATAGCTCCTATATATATATAGCTAACATTTCTACATAAAATACATACCTGACTTTCAAATTTTTAGTTTTGAGCTTATGTTCCTGATAAAGGTAAATCAACAAAAGTGAATTTATGAAGTGTATTTTCATTTTAAGTTATTTGGTTAAGGCAAAAAAACTCTTTTGTCTTGTTTTGGGCATTTAATGTGCTCAATACTGTATAGGAACCAACTTTTGTAAGCTGCCACAGATGATGTCGAAACTACATCTTTGTCCTAAAAGTTTCAAGTTTTTTTGGAGGCTTATTCAAGTTATGTGCCAAAACCAACATTTAGGCTATTATCCTCTTAAATCTCTTTATCAACGGGCTTAATTAATTCAACCTTTGTAAATTCCTCACCCTTCATTCTGTTTGACATACTTTTCAAAACTTAGTGATTGAATTAAGAGTTTATTTGTTCCCATCCTGAATAAACATGAAATATTTGTCGCTGAATGTTAAGGAAACAACAATCTGTCACTTAACCTCTGACTCATGCAACCTTTGTGGCTGAAAGTATAAGCAGTTGTCAACATTTATGGAAGCAATCACTGCAGCATATCATCACATCATCGCAAAAGTAGCTTTTCAAGTGTCTCTCCAGCCATTTGCAAAAAATATTTTGATTCTATATAGTTCTTCTGGTAAATTTCGAGTGTTTTCAGTTTCTTGCTTAAGGTTAGCATTAACCAGGACAATCTGATTTCCTCAACTTGCTTTGCCATTACATCACATAAACCAACACACAGACAAATACTCTTCAACTCACAGACTCTTTAAATTAATTAAGACAATACCAAAATATTCCTAAATTGTCATCTAGTTTTGTGTAAGATTTGAAGTATCGTAATGTTTTTAGTTTTTGTGGTACAGAAAATGAACTTTTCTAGAATATTCTTATTCAGTCAAAGCAAGGGTAAAATTACAAGCTCTCAAATATCATGTTAGAAGCATTTTCCAATGTCATACATTGTCATGGACTCATAGTGATATATAAATAAGGAAGCAAAATGATATTTATATATTTATTCCCTCTGTAACAATTTATATATGTATATATTAAAACAATTAATAGAACAGTAATAATATACCTATAAAGCATATTTCAGGAACCAAGAGTATTATTTATGTTTCTAGAATTTATTCTGAGCCACTGCTTCTCTATTAAAACTGAACAAGATCATTTTGCTAAGAACTGATTGAAACATGTGTAAGGTGTTCTATTTGAGGGTTTGGATAGGGTTTACAGAAAATAGAGAATAAAGGGCAAAAACATATAAAGAATAGAGAATACTGGGGTGCTAAAATATGAAGAATAACTTGCAAAAAATAAAATGCTTCGCTGAGAGCAGCCTAATACGACCGCAGAGGTCGAACTCTGAACAGTTGGGGCAAGTTTGGACACAATATTCAAACTTGATACTGTCTGAATTTGGATTGTGATTAAATTTTTAACATAATATAGGTTTCTGACACAAAATAAATGTGGTCAAAGATCTTAAAAATTTGAAATGGGACATTTAATTTATCTAGAATGGTCTGATATCCAAAATCTAACAACATGGTTAGATTCAGCATATAAAAAAACACCAATAATTTAATTTTAGTTGAAATCAAACAAAGTTTAATTTTGGACCCTTCAAACCTTAATATGAACTTATTTGAAAACAGGGCCCAAAAAAAAAATCTAAATGCACAATAAGATTCAGCAAATCATATAGCCGCAATAATTCAGTTTTTGATGAAATCAAACAAAGTTTAATTTTGGACCCTTTTGACCTCAATGTAGACCAATTTAAAAATGGGGCCCAACATCCAAAAAAAATATACAAGGTTAGAACCCTCAAAAATTAAAGACTTAATTAATCCTATCGAAATTGGTTAAAACATTTGTATTTGTTTTCAATTGAAGATTTGTTGCTATTGTGCAATACTGTGCAATTGAAGATTGTTTGCTATTGCGCAATACTGTGCAATTGAAGATTTCTTACTATTGCGCAATACTGTGCAGTTGAAGATTTCTTGCTATTGCCCAATACTGTGCTATTGTGCAATAGAAGATTTCTTGCTATTGCACAATACTGTGCTATTGTGCAATAGAAGATTTCTTGCTATTACACAATACTGTGATATTGCACAATACTGTGCTATTGCGCAATACTGTCCAACCCATTTTTTTTCACTTTCCCCTTTCTCTTATTCTAGAAATAGTCTCAATTCAAATTTAATGAAATCAAACAAAGTTTCATTTTGGACCTTAAGGACCTCAATGTGGATAAATTTAAAAACAAGGCCCAAAATCCAAAAATCTAAATAGATATAGGAAGATGTGGTGTGAGTGCCAATGAGACAACTCTCCATCCAAATAACAATTTATAAAAGTAAACCATTATAGGTCAATGTAAATACACAGTTAGATTCAGGATATCAAAGAACCCTATATATTCAATTTTTGTTGAAATCAAACAAAGAGTGATTTTGGACCCTGATTTGTACCAACTTAATACTGGGCCCATAATCAAAAATCTAAATACATGTTTAGATTCAGCATATCCAAGAACCCCAAGAGTTCAATTTTTATTAGAATCAAAATAAGTTTATTTTTGGACCCTATTAAAATAGAAATTGACATAATAATCATGGCTAAAAATAAACAAAAAAAGCTTCATCAGCAACATTTTATATTGGCAAATTTCCAATAAAGTTATTGGCAAATTTTCAATGGAATTGATTAATAATAAAGTTTTTGGCAAATTTCCAATATACATAATTTAAAAGCAGTTTAGGTGAGATAAACAAAAAAGCTTCATCAGCAACATTTTATATTGGCAAATTTCCAATGAAGTTCATAAAAACTAAAGTTATTGGCAAATTTCCAATGGAATTTATTAATAATAAAGTTTTTGGCAAATTTCCAATATACATAATTTAAAAGCAGTTTAGGTGAGATAAACAAAAAAGCTTCATCAGCAACATTTTATATTGGCAAATTTCCAATGAAGTTCATTAAACTAAAGTTATTGGCAAATTTCAATGGAATTTATTAATAATAAAGTTTTGGCAAATTTCCAATATACATAATTTAAAAGCAGTTTAGGTGAGATAAACAAAAAGCTTCATCAGCAACATTTTATATTGGCAAATTTCCAATGAAGTTCATTAAACTAAAGTTATTGGCAAATTTCAATGGAATTTATTAATAATAAAGTTTTGGCAAATTTCAATATACATAATTTAAAAGCAGTTTAGGTGAGATAAACAAAAAGCTTCATCAGCAACATTTTATATTGGCAAATTTCCAATGAAGTTCATAAAACTAAAGTTATTGGCAAATTTCCAATGGAATTTATTAATAATAAAGTTTTGGCAAATTTCAATATACATAATTTAAAAGCAGTTTAGGTGAGATAAACAAAAAGCTTCATCAGCAACATTTTATATTGGCAAATTTCAATGGAATTTATTAATAATAAAGTTTTGGCAAATTTCAATATACATAATTTAAAAGCAGTTTAGGTGAGATAAACAAAAAGCTTCATCAGCAACATTTTATATTGGCAAATTTCCAATGAAGTTCATTAAACTAAAGTTATTGGCAAATTTCCAATGGAATTTATTAATAATAAAGTTTTGGCAAATTTCAATATACATAATTTAAAAGCAGTTTAGGTGAGATAAACAAAAAAGCTTCATCAGCAACATTTTATATTGGCAAATTTCCAATGAAGTTCATTAAACTAAAGTTATTGGCAAATTTCCAATGGAATTTATTAATAATAAAGTTTTTGGCAAATTTCCAATATACATAATTTAAAAGCAGTTTAGGTGAGATAAACAAAAAAGCTTCATCAGCAACATTTTATATTGGCAAATTTCAATGAAGTTCATTAAACTAAAGTTATTGGCAAATTTCAATGGAATTTATTAATAATAAAGTTTTTGGCAAATTTCCAATATACATAATTTAAAAGCAGTTTAGGTGAGATATTCAAATGAGTTTCAATTACAAACCTTACACTGCCTTTAAAATTATGTTTAGTACATAAGTTATTGTCCATTAACCTGGAAACCCTTTTCCCCCCTTTTTTGCACCTTATTCCTTAACGGTTTGAGCCAATACTCCCAAAGACAATTCTTACAATCCCTTTGTGGTATTCCAATATCCAAATACATGGTTAGATTCAGCATTTCAAAAAACCCCAAGAATTCAATTTTTGATGAAATCAAATAAAGTTCAATTTTGGACCCTTTAAACCTCAATGTGGACCAATTTGATAACCGGGCCCAAATATCAAAAATCTAAATACATGGTTAGATTCAGCATATCGAAGAACCCCATATATTCAATTTTTGTTGAAATCAAACAAAGTTTAATTTTGGACCCCGATTTGGACCAACTTGAAAACTGGGCCCATAATCAAAAAACTAAGTACATGTTTAGATTCAGCATATCAAAGAATCCCAAGATTTCAATTTTTGTTAAAATCAAACTAAGTTTAATTTTGGACCCTTTGGACCTTAATGTAGACCAATTTGAAAACGGGACCAAAAATTAAGAATCTAAATACACGGTTAGATTCGGCATATCAAAGAACCCCAATATTTCAATTTTTGATGAAATCAAACAAAGTTTAATTTTGGACCCTTTTGGCCCCTAATTCCTAAACTGTTACGACCAAAACTCCCAAAATCAATCCCAACCTTCCTTTTGTGGTCATAAACCTTGTGTTAAAATTTCATAGATTTCTATGTACTTATACTAAAGTTATTGTGCAAAAACCAACATAAATGCTTATTTGGGCCCTTTTTTAGCCCCTAATTCCTAAACTGTTGGGACCAAAACTCCCAAAATCGATCCCAACCTTCCTTTTGTGGTCATAAACCTTGTGTTAAAATTTCATAGATTTCTATTTACTTATACTAGAGTTATTGTGCGAAAACCAAGAAAAATGCTTATTGGGCCCTTTTTTGGCCCCTTATTCTTAAACTGTTGGGACCAAAACTCCCAAAATCAATCCCAACCTTCCTTTTGTGGTCATAAACCTCGTGTTTAAATTTCATAGATTTCTATTTGCTTATACTAAAGTTATAGTGCGAAAACCAAATGTCTTCGGACGACGACGATGACGATGACGACGCCAACGACATACCAATATACGACCGCAAAAATTTTGCGGTCGTATAATAAAGAAATGGGTAAAAATATACTGATTACAGAAAGGAACAATGTCCAGAATACAGTTATCAAGTAATTACAGAATAGCCATTATTTTTAAAGATGAAGAATAATGATCGAAAAAATTGAAGAATACAGAAATGAAGGATCCCCAATCCATACCCTCCTATTTGAGCATAACACAACTGAGTTCAATATAAAAATAAAAAGATGTGATATTATTGCCAATGAGACAACTTTCTAGCAAAAGACCATTGAAATAGAAGTTAACAACTATAGGTCACTGTACGGCCTTAAAAAATGAGCCAAACCCATGCAACATAGTCAGCTATAAAAGGCCCCAATAAGACAAATGTAAAACAATTCAATGTCTGGTGCTGGGAACTGGTATAAGCTCTCACAAACATGCTTAACTGCACCACATGCTGTATGTAACTGTCAGAAATCAGTAATGCAGCAGTTTTTATTGTATGCTGCCTGCAACAAATGTTTTTTTTTTTTGTTTAAAGTCATTTGCTTAAATCAGGCAATTAAGAGGGTCTGGTGGGGTTTGCAGAATAGAGAATAATGGCCAAAAAAAAAATGAATAGAAAAAAATGAACAGAAAATATAAACAATAAAGAAACAGGGGGTATAAAAGTAAAAAGAATAACTGTGGAAGATAAAAGAATTAGGTAATACAATACTGATTACAGAAATATACGATGTCCAGTATAAAGAAATCAATTAATTGCAGAAAATCATAATTGTAAAATCATTTCATGAGAATTTTACAGAATAAGCATTTTTTTTAAAGAATATAGAAATTATGGACCCCCAATCCATAACCCCCAATTATTTGTGTAAATTGTTTGAAGGCCTTTTATAGCTTACTACATGTATATGTTAAGGTTTTTGCTCATCATTGAAAGTTGTACCAGTGACATGAAGTTGTTAACTTCATCATTCTTTTTTCTATGGTAGATGTTGATAGTTGTTGCATTGGAAATCATACCACATTTCCTTATTTTATATCAATATAACATGTGTTGATACCAAGAACAGAAATTTGTCTTTATATCATGTGGGAATATATGGCAAAAATGCAATCACATTTAAAAATATACTAATAAAATTCACATTTTGATAGTAATATTTAATCACTTGAAAATATCTGCTATTAAAATTTCCCTCAACATGTTGGCAAAAAAGCACTAAACTATATTTCTTGGAGTATTATGTTTTTTATACTATAATAAGCTGAAAGGAATTCATGTCATTGATGCTATAAACAATAGTGAACCAAAACATGCCAAAAATGCTGTATACAATAACACTGATGATGCCAAATTGTCCCCCATATATTATATAATATTAAAATGTCCCTGGTGTATTATCCAAATTGTCCCTCATGTATTATCCAATATTAAAATGTCCCTGGTGTATTATCCAAATTGTCCCTCATGTATTATCCAATATTAAAATGTCCCTGGTGTATTATCCAAATTGTCCCCCATGTATTATCCCCATGTGGTAAAATGCAAGTTGATTCCAATGGCATTTTGAAGAAAAGTGCTGAACACACAAATGCACATTGAATTATATAGAATAAAAAATAATATGATGGATTTTAAAAGTATTGCAATTTATGAATTAAATATTAACATAAAAGAATATAAAATTCAAGGATTCTGAAAGTAATGCAGTTAAATTTACTGGTGATTTTGGGTGTGAATGGGAGGAATGGAATACAAACAAATTATTGAGACACTGCCATGACTGTCAGTTGGGGTTTTGCTTATACAAGGTTATTTTTTTATTTGCTGGTACAGATAAAAAAAATAAACAGCTGCGCCATGAGCGCATGATACGCCTGTCGTCTTGTGTGTGAATTTTTATGCAATAAGCATAAATAGTTTCTGACATACGGCGTGACATGCAAAAACCCCCCCTTTTTTTTTTACAAAAAACTCAATATCTCTAAAATAAAATTTTGAATCAAAACCAAAAAGTATACAGATCTTTAGATTAATATAATTAAGAAGTGTGTAAAATTTTAAGCAATAATCATAGTTTTTGAGATACGACACAACATGTGAAAACCCCCCTTTTAAAAAAAAAAAATCAATATCTCAAAAACAAAATTTTGAATCAAAACCAAAAAGTATACAGATCTTTAGATTAATATAACTAAGAAGTGTGTAAAATTTTAAGCAATAATCATAAATCGTTTTTGAGATACGGCGCGACATGTGAAAAACCCTCCCTCTTTTTTACAAAATACTCAATAACTCAAAAATAAAATTTTGAATCATCACCAAAAAGTATACAGATCTTAAGGTTAATATAACTAAGAAGTGTGTAAAGTTTTAAGCAATAATCATAAACTGTTTTTGAGATACGGCGCGACATGTGAAAAACCCCTCCCCCTTTTTTAACAAAATACTCAATATCTCTAAAATAAAATTTTGAATCATCACCAAAAAGTATACAGATCTTAAGATTAATATAACTAAGAAGTGTGTAAAGTTTTAAGCAATAATCATAAATTGTTTTTGAGATACGGCGCGACATGTGAAAAAAAAACACACATCTGTTTTAGTTACTAAGTCCCGTAACTCAAAAAGTTTTAATCTTATTTTCACTAAAAAGTATACATATCGTTTGACCATCATAAGAAACAACTATGTGAAGTTTCATGAAATTTGGATAAGTCATTCTCAAGTTACGGTGCGACATGTTTACGCCGGACAGACAGACGGACAGACACGGACATTTGTATACCATATCGTCCGTCAAAAATTGACGGGCGTATAAAAATTGGATGTAGAGTTATTTCCCTTAGACATTTAGATTTTTGTTACAAAAATAAATAAGACTGTCACATTTTCTTCTTATCTTGAGATTTTTAACAAGACGGTACATTGCTCTAATATAACGTTTAATTGTTTGTCTATAAAAAATGTTTTTCTATGAAAATGAAAAGTATAATTTCATGGACAATGACAATCTCATTTGTATAGATATATACTAGAAAAACAAAGGATATGGGGTATCCATCCATGACACAAAATCAGTACATGCACAGCAAAAAACACAAAGGAAGACCCTTTTATTGCTGTGACTGCCTATATACAA
Organism: Mytilus coruscus; assembly: GCA_017311375.1. Lineage (NCBI taxonomy): Eukaryota > Metazoa > Mollusca > Bivalvia > Mytilida > Mytilidae > Mytilus > Mytilus coruscus. The sequence goes on from CM029601.1 coordinate 86,090,729, forward strand.
GGCTCAAAGGAGCAATTTTTTAAGGCCAAACTTGCACACTTACTTAACATCTGTGTACATTAAATTTCTTTGTTTAGTTCATGAGATGAAAGGTTTATCATATAATAGGCTGCAAACCACTATAAAATGTTTGAACCTTGAAGCATGCTTTGGCGTTTACCGACCTTGCAAGGGGTGTATAGCCAGTCAAGGTTATAAAAAATTTCATATATATGCTTTGGCTACCCAAAACAGGACCCTCACCTCTTTATTGAGCTACATATATATGGTTGATGCATAGACTTTTTAGAAGTCCCACTCCTAACTTTGCTTTGGTGGGCCCCCTTTGCAAAATCCTGGATGTGCAACTGATTTTTATGACAAATTATGCAAGTCAATTTTGGTATTATTCAAACCTCAGAAAGAAAATTAAAATCTGATAAATTTACTTGTACAAATTTGAATAAATATATTACTTACATAACCAAGTATATAAAAAGACACTTGTATAAGTATCTCACCTCCCTGACTAATTGTACAAAATTTCAATGTAGAATGAATGGCCATTTAAATACGTTGCAAGCTAAATAAAAATTTTACAGTTGCTTTTTAAATCCTTACATGGGAAATTCTATTCTTCAGTATTTAACATATTATTAAACAAGAATGTGTCCATAGTACACAGATGCCCCACCCGCACTATCATTTTCTATGTTCAGTAGACCGTAAAATTGGGGTCAAATCTCTAATTTGGCATTAAAATTAGAAAGATCATATTATAGGGAACATTTGTACTAAGTTTCAAGTTGATTGGACTTCAACTTCATCAAAAACTACCTTGACCAAAAACTTTAACCTAAAGCGGGACAGACAGACGGATGGACAGACGAACAAACGCACAGACCGAAAAACATAATGCCCCTAGGTGGGACATAAAAACATTCATATCAAAGCAAAAATTTGGTGACATACTTAAGTTTAAAAGATGAATTTACAAAAGAGATTCAAATAAAATGTAGGTGTAATTTAAGTTTTGATGAAGCATATAGTTTGAGTTTGTGATAGCAAAGTATAAGAAAAGAATAGAATTATCTTACATCAAGTTTCATAAATATTTATTTTGCAAAATTTCAACCTTATTTGTTGTTTGTTTTTTGACATTTTTTTTATGTTTAGTGGTAATAAGCAAAGTGAAATGATCTACATTTGTACATGTACATCATACATGAAATACATATATATTATAATTATGTACCATAAACATGTTTTTCATCTTGCTCTTGCAGGAACAGTTTTCTTCCCTTCATGAGAGACAATATTTTAGATTTGACAAATTTTCATATTAAATGTATTCAATTGGCATACATGAAATATGTTATATTCAGTGGGGGATCCAGGGGGGGAGTGTTCTGTGGGTTAAAACCCCCTTTTTTGATGATCAATGCTTTTGAATGGGGACATATAGATGGAACCCCCCCATCCCCCCTTTTTAAAAATGGCTGGATCCACCCCTGTATATTTAATAATTTACAACTTAATCTTATTATTCATTAATTATACAAAAAATGTAAATACAACCAAGAAGCCTTTGATTCAAATATAAACATAACCATGATAACATATTCAACATAAATCTAGAAAAATATTAAATATGCATGATCGTGTTACGGTGTATAAAAATAGTCCTAACAATATGATAAAAAAATTGAAATACCATGAATACATGTGAATAAACAAATAAATGCAAACAAAGATGCTCAAAGACAATACATTTGATAAAATATATATTATAATCTGATATATACATCACGTACAAAAAGAGAATGTTTTCATTGACATGGATGCAGGGGTTTTATTATCTCTCATGTTGACTGGTACTTTCCATTTTATGTGGTACTTTTAAATATATCCATGAATATGAAAATTCCTTAATTCAGAATCAGGTGGTACTTATCAGTAACATAGGAGGGTAAAAGTACTGGGTACCACTTTCTACTGAACAGCCTGTGGATGTCTTCAATCATCGAATTATGTTTGGTGAACAGAGTTGGTGCCATCTACAGTTAGTTAATATTACAATGTATACTAAGGTTATCCAAATAAAATAAAAAAATTTTTACAGAAAAATATGAAAAATCGAAAATGTCGAAACCTGTAGAGAAATTTTCAGCAAGTACAAATGTATGTCAGTGAGACTGTACTCATGTTTCGATGCTTCAACTCATAAAGCATAACTATGAATCATGAACTATTTTTCTAACCCCTAATTTAAAAGACACAAATGTATTTTTTGACCCCCAAACCTTTTACTGTCACCAGATCCAAGGGGAACTAAAAAGTTATCCAATAACTAACTTTGTTAGTTTATTGTAAAGATAATTTCTGAACAAATGCTGAAATTTATTGATTGTTACCATTTGTCTGTACATACACAAATACAAATACATTTGACATACAACAAGAGATATAAATTCATGTAACTTTAAATTAGATTTTCTACCAGTTGCTTTAAAATTTCTCTCTATTTATCATGTTTATTGTAGTTGGAAATCTACAATACATACACAAGTTGAAATTCTATTTTTCTGTAAATAATTATTACCTTGTACATTTTTATTAACTGTATGCCCATTCATAATATAAGCTAATTGTAATTTGAGATACTGTTATCTCATGTACATGTACATGATGTATGTATAATGTTTCTTAAAATTTGAAAAAAATGTGTACAAATGTGTATTTTTACACACTAAAAGAAAATTAAACATGTTAAATACAACATACAATGTACATGTACATGTATTATCTGTTGTAGTTAAATCCAGTATGTGTACATGATGTACATATCTTCTTGTGCATTTGACATGAAGAATGAGACCAAAGTTTTAGCTTAATTTATTTGACTAAGATGTAAACTATATCAAAGCAATGATACACAGTACGTATTCTGTGATTAACCATAAACTGCAATACCCAACTTCACTTTGTATACTTCCTTAGTATAGTTTCTTTGTTATACACTAGAATATGTAATACTTCGTCCCAGGAAGTACAGTTCAATGTCTTCTAATGATTTGCCTTTTGTTTCTGGAAGATATTTGATAACAAACATTACACCACCCAAACAGAATGCACCAAAAATCCAAAATGTCACTGCTTCTCCAAACCAGTCTTGCACAAGTGAAAATTCTTTAGTAACAATAAATGCACAAAGCCAATTCACAAATATCGCAATTCCACTGGCAGCACCTCTAGCTCTTGCAGGAACAGTTCTGACATTGCTAATAAAGGAATTGGTCCCCATCCCAATGAAAATCAATAATATATATGATGAGACTTCCAACAGCAAGCCAGCTTAAGGTTTCGGGAGATCTCCCAGCTTTGATAGCAAAATAATAAGCACCAAAAGTAAAGCAAGTGACAGTCATAATTGATCCAGCAATAATTAGTAATCTCCTTCTTCCAGCTTTATCCATTAAAAAGCATGCAACCACAGTAGAAACCACTTGTACAGCTCCTATTATAACTGTTGAAAATTCTGAGTTCTGAATACCTGCACTTTTGAAGATTGCTACAGTATAGAACATGATGGCATTAATTCCACTGAACTGTTGAAAGAACATTATAGCGAGTGAAATATAAAGAGGCCTTGATAATTCTGGCTTTTTAAACTCTGAATATGTGAATGTGTCTTTAGTATCAATTCCTTCTTCAATATCTCGACATTCATCTTCAACATCTGTATGTGGTCCTCTGAGTTTGACAAGAGATTGCAAAGCTTGAATTCGTCTTTCCTTCATCAACAAATACCTTGGTGTCTCAGGAACAAAGAGCATAGCAATTGCTGTCAGCCCTGCTGGAATACTTCCAAAAAGTGCAAGGGTATCCCATTTAAAGTGTAGTCCAAGGGCATAAACCATGAGAATCCCAAAAGTTATTGACAACTGATTGCAAGCTCCAAGGAGACCTCGGAGTGACTTAGTTGAAACCTCTGCTATGTATACAGGTGCACAAACAGTTATCAATCCACTAGCTAATCCTGTTAAAAGTCTGCCAAGCAACAGCATGGTGACATTGCCACCTCTAGCAATCAACCACCATCCAATGATATAAGGTGCAGATGTAAACAATAACGTTGATTTTCGTCCATATTTTTCAATCATCCACCCACCAAGTGGGCCTCCAAACATTGCAGCTAGTGGTAATAATGATCCAAACCAAGCTGCATACTCTTTGGTTAAAATTCTTGATGTCTGCATCTGGGGAAGAGCAGGGGAACTGTAACCAATAGTATAGCCAAACGCAAATGGCCCCAGACAAACAAATGCAACAGTGACATATAATCTAAATGGTGAACCTTCATACTTTGTGCTAGAAAGCTTCGGGGAACTTCGCGCAGAAGAGCTGTCAAGTGAATCTATGTCCATTATTTATATTTTTTCCTACAAAAATATTAGGAAAATCGTCATCAATTATTTTCCTCGCTGTCAAAACGTTCTTTTAACTTTAATGTTATAATTGCTTTTCTTAAGCGTTTTGAAGACTTATTTTTATCAAAACCCGATCTCGGAAACGGAATTCAAAATTTCCGGTTGTTAACTGGCCTAATCCTTAAACTAATCACACTTTTATTTTCCATATCAAGCATATATAATCAAGTTACAATCACAGACAATACGATATAAATTTATGTTCTATTCATCAATACACATATGGAGTTGTCTAAGTGAACTGAAAATTTATTTATTTATTAAGCACATATAGGACATAGGCGCTAGGGGAATGGACCACCCTATACTTTCTAAATATATTTTTTATTGTGTGTGTGTTTTTTTTTTTTTTTTTCATTCCATTCAATGGCTATGAATCATGTTCAAAAATGCTTATATATGTATAGACATAAATCGAATCATGTAAATACATAAATATTTAAGCAAGTCTAAATTGAAAACAACGTTCAAACCTATGGTTGCGTTGGATAAAAACCGCAATTTTTATACGTGCATGTGCATGTAAAACAAATTTCTTGGTTGAGGGGTCTATTAAATACAGCACAAACAACATTTTCCAAAACACCAATAAAGTGAAAAAAGTATATTTTAACAAAACGCATTCGACTAACAGGTCGAACAACGGATGTTCTTAAACCCTGCTGACTGCCATTGGCGATTGTCAAATAAATTGATCACCAGATGTAACAAAATGGATCTTAATATTAATTTAAAACCAAACAAAAAACAATAAACTTGCGGAAAAGACGATATACCACAAACATGAGGTGTACACCATATCCGGATTTCGACAATTAATGTCTCTTCAGTGATGTTAGGGATCGAAACGGTATTTGGAAGGCCATATAATTTACCTCAATTTAGGACAAACTCTTGAATTTTAAAGAGTCGAAATATAATGAACGGATCATATAAACCCGAAGGAAAATATAATACAAGCCCAAACGAAAAATATAAACAAGTCTAAATTTAAAACAACGTTCACTGAAACTTATGGTTGCGTTGGATAAAAACTGCAATTTATATACGTGTCCATGTAAAACAAATTTCTTGGTACAGGGGTCTAAATACAGCACAAACAACATTTTCCAAAAGACAAAAAAAGTAAATTTTAACAAAACGCATTTGACTAACAGGTCGAACAACGGATGTTCTTAAACCCTGCTGACTGCCATTGGCGATTGCCAAATAAATTGATCACCAGATGTAATAAAATGGATCTTAATATTGATTTAATACTAAACAGAAAACAATAAACTTGCGGAAAAGATGATATACCACAAAATATTTAAGAATGTACATAATTCGATTTATGTATATACGTAACATTTAACGTGATGGTACTCAAATTGCTCCTATTTTGACAGTGTTTTTTTCACCCACGTTTATTTAAGATCAAGATACAAGTTTCCATTCTGTGTTTAATTTGTACCTGTATCATGAATCACTACTATAGTTCCACAAAATTAATTTTGAATTGATACTGAATCATAGAAAAATGGGTTGGAGTTTGAACCAACCTCCAAACGACCAAAGCCGGATTCTGTAAAAAGGAGTATTTATAACGAAATTGCATCCATGCTTAAATTCAGGTAAAAATCGAATAACTGATGTTTTGTTTTATTTCTCTACATTTTAGAACAATTTGACATTTGTCTGCTTACTATTCATTTTGTAAGAAATAGATTCATCGGACATATATTATATTGCTCATTTTTAAAGGGTCGTTGCATACGACGTTTCCGTAAATTTTACTTTTTTCTCAAAGTTACTTCATCTGTTGATCTATAATGTGACCGTGTTTTGCATATTAAAATATGTTTAGCTATTTTGAAAGACGTACATAATATGACAAATTATTAAAATATACGAATCATTTTTCTAGGAAAACTTGTAACTTAAAGATTTCCGCTGCTATTTTTGCAATTTGGGTACTGTGACGTTATGTGCATGCGGTTACATGACTCGAATTATGTATATTTTCCAGACCATATGAGTATTTGGACCGTACGCTATGGAACGCCACAGCTGTCTTATGTGGAACTCTGATATTACGTTATGTTGTTTTATTATTACTTGATGGTATTTTGTCTTTACATAATATGGTTTTTACATTACGTAATGATGTTTTGATATAACTCAATATGGAAAAGTCATTACTTAATGATATTTCGATATTACACGATATGGTTTCGTATTGACATGATATAGTTTTGTCGTTACTTAATATGGTTTTGTCATTAATCGATGTGGTTTCGCCATTATTTAATGTGGTTGTGTCCTTAGGCAATGTGGTCTTAACATTACTTGATGTGTATGTGACTTAACGTAATGTATTTGTTTCATTACATGATGTGGTTTCATTATTTCGTAATGATGATTTGCCAATTCTTTATATGGCTTTAACATTACGTAATGATGTTTCAAAGTTTGACGATTTTACACTACATGATGTGTTTGTTTCAGTATTTGATGTGGTCCTGTCATTCTTTGATGTGGTTATCACATTACATGATGAGGTAAAACCACGTGACCAATTTGGAAAAACTAGTTCTATTTTTAAATAGATTTCCATGTTTTATGTGCCTTGGATGAGTAAAATTCGGGTTACTGTTCGAGTTAAACTTTGAGTTAGTCTTCGATTTCGAGTTAGAATTCAAGCCATTATTAGAATTAAAGTTCTAGTTAGCATTGAGTTTCGAGTTGAACTTCGAGTTTGAGTCACATTTAAAGGTAGAGTTCGAGTTACAATTCGACTTCAACTTTAAATTTGAGTCACCTTTTGAGGTAGAGTTTGAGTTAGACTCGAATTTGAGTCTCATTTAGATTACGATTTCGAGTTGAAATTCGGGTATTTAATATGAGTTCGTATTTAAATTTTCTATCGCGGATCAAGGGCTTTTGCTCGGCCGACTTCCGAAAAGAGGGCTGAGGGGTATGCGTACAACAGATAATTATAAACAATGTTACAGTATACAAAACACAACATAGAAATTGAAATAAAGTTAGATGTGGTGTGATTGCCACTGAGACAACTATCCACCAGAGTTTAAATGCAGTGTATGTAAGCAATCATAGGCAACCGTACAGCCTTCAACACACCGTATAGTCGGATACAAAAGGCCACCACGTGAAAATGTGAAACAATTCAAACGAGAAAACTAACGGTCTAATTTATAACTAAACAATCTGCGAAAAACAAATATGACACACATGAAACGACAACCATTGAACTACAGGCTCCTGACTTGGGGCAGGCACATAAAGAAAGTGCACGTGGCGGAGTTTAACATGTATGTGAGCGCTAAACCCTAACCTAACCTCGGACTGTGGTGTAACAACACAGCATAAGAAAATAAAATGCTCCGCTGGGCGCAGCTTGATACGACCGCAGAGGTTGAACCCTGAACAGTTGGGGCAAGTATGGACACAACATTCAAGCTTGATACAGCACTGAATTTGGATTGTGATTAAATATATGACACAGCATAGGTTTCTGACACAGAATGAATGTGGTCTAAGAACTTAAAAAATTTTAATTTACCTATTAAAACCATATCATTATTATTTGCTTTTATATATAAATCAGAAATAACCAATTTAAAATGGAAAATTTTTAAGAAAAAAAATGAAAAAAAAAAATCCTCCCTCAAATTTTTTGAACCCCCTTATGATTCATCACCCCCAAACTCAATCCCAGCCTTCCTTTTGTGGTATGGTACCTTGCAGTACAATTTCAGAGAGATCCGTACACTTGAACACAAGTTATTGCCTGGAAACTAGAAAAATGCTTGTTTTTTGGCCCCTTTTTGGCCCCAAATTCCTAAACGTTTATGGCAATTACCCCCAAACTCAAACCCAGCTTTCCCTTTTTGATATGGAACCTTGTAATACAATTTCATAAAGATCCATACACTTACACACAAGTTATTGTCCTGAAACTAGAAAAATGCTTGTTTTTTATGCCCCTTTTTGGCCCGTAATTCCTAAAATTTTGAGGCAATTACCCCCAAAATCAATCCCAGCCTTCCCTTTGTGGTATGGTACCTTTCAGTACAATTTCAGAGAGATCCATACACTTACACACAAGTTATTGTCATGAAACTAGAAAAATGCTTGTTTTTTGCCCCTTTTTTGGACCGTAATTCCTAAACGTTTTGGGCAATTACCCCCAAACTCAATTCCAGCTTTCCCTTTGTGATATGGAACCTTGTAGTACAATCTCAGAAAGATCCATACACTTACACATAAGTTATTCTCATGAAACTAGGAAAATGCTTGTTTTTTGCCCCTTTTTTGGCCCGTAATTCCGAAAATTTGGAGGCAATTACCCCAGAAATCAATCCCAGCATTTCCTTTGTGATATGGAACCTTGTGGTACAATGTCAGAGAGATCCATACACTAACACATAAGTTATGTCTGGAAGTTACAAAAATGCTTATTTTTGGCCCTTTTTTTGCCCCTAATTCCTTAACTGTTGGTACCATAACCCCCAAAATCAATCCCAACCTTCCTTTTGTGGTTGAACCTTATGGTAAAATTTCATAGAGATCCATTTACTTAAACTAAAGTTAGAGTGCGAACACCAATGTGTCTTCGGACGACGCCGGACGACGACGACGACGCCAACGTCATACCAATATACGACCGCAAAATTTTTTTTGCGGTCGTATAAAAATATGAAAAAACAGTTTCAATTGGCTTAACTCAATAGATCGGTATGAATGGGTAATGTAAAACCATCGGGGTGATCTCGGGTGCTCCGGAAGGGTAAGCAGATTCTGCTCAACGTGTGGCACCCGTCGATCGTGTTATTCGTGAAGGTAAAAACCCAGTGATTTGGTTTTATTTGGTAGTTCACATTCGAGGAAAAGATGACGGGATTGTGGTTACGACAACTGGAACATATCCGTCGTCACCTGTGAAACAGATATTCCAAAAAGTTTGTTATTTCAATTAGTGCGAAATATATCAGACAATGCAATTTATAAAAATAAAAGATTAATATTCGTATATGTTCAAATGTATAAACGCTAAAAAAAATCGGAGAATTCTTATTTTATAGAATTGATGCTTTGTCGCTCAGTCCGATCCTCCCATTTCCCTGTAACTTTAGTGTGAGTTTATTTAAAGTGTCTCATTTGTTGACAATAAAGTACAAGTCTTTTGATTTGTGTCGAGCCTGCGACATTAATGTAGCGGCAGTGAGACACAACAAACCTATGTTCCGTCGTCGGTAGTGGCGTCGGCGGCTATATCATTTAGATCGTTAGGTTTCTCGTTTGCATTGTTTTTACATTTTTCATTTCGGGACCGTTTATAGCTTACTATGTGGTATGGGTTTTGCTCATTGTTGAAGACCATACAGTCATATATAGTTGTTTATTTCTACGTCATTTGGTATGTGGTTGAGAGTTGTCTCATTGGCAATCATACCACATTTTCTTATTTTTATATAAGGTTTTTTTTTGCATTAAATATTACCGAATTAAATTGTTTTGACATGATAAATTTGTAAACCTCCATGAATTGTTATAAAACTTGTATAGGAGTTATTCTTCAAGATCAAGATAAAGCATCTACAGAAAAATATTTTTTTTTAAATTTTGTTTTTACCGATAAATGTACAGTCAACATTACGCTTTTACACTGACAGCAGCAATATCAGGCGAAACACAGGGTTCCGTGGAATCTTTTACGAATTTATTATAATACTGCTTCCATTTGAGAACTAAGGGAAAAACGGCAGGACCAAGTGGTTTGGGGATATCCCACTTATGTCCGAAATACTGTTAATTTTTTAGTACTTCTTTTCTTAGTTTTGTCTGCCGTTCCCCTTTTCCATACCAAATAACTCTGAACAACAACTCGAACTTTAATTTGAACTTTAACTCAATGGATAGCGATACTCATTCAAAGCACATTAAACGAATGACATATGGAAATCGGTTTAAAAATAGAACATATTTTTTTCCGAAATGGTCACGTGGTTTTACCTCATCATGTAATGTGATAACCACATCAAAGAATGACAGGACCACATCAAATACTGAAACAAACACATCATGTAGTGTAAAATCGTCAAACTTTGAAACATCATTACGTAATGTTAAAGCCATATAAAGAATTGGCAAATCATCATTTCAAATAATAAAACCACATCATGTAATGAAACAAATACATTACGTTAAGTCACATATACATCATGTTATGTTAAAACCACATTGCCTAATGACACAACTACATTAAATAATGGTGAAACCACATCGAGTAATGACAAAACCATATTAAGTAATGACAAAACTATATCAAGTCAATACGAAACCATATCGTGTAATATCGAAATATCATTAAGTAATGACTATTCCATATTGAGTTATATCAAAACATCATTACGTAATGTCAAAACCATATTAAGTAAAGACAAAACATCATCAAGTAATGATAAAACAACATAACATAATATCAGAGTTCCACATAAGACAGCTGTGGCGTTCCATAGTACGCGTACGGTCTGGACCGTATGCGTACTTTTTCAAAATACGCATACGGTCAGACTGTACGCGTACGGTCAAACCAATTTTAAGAAGTTGGTCAAGTTTATTAGATACAAATAAAATTGAGAATGGAAATGGGGAAAATGTCAGAGACAACAACCCGACCAAAGAGCAGACAACAAATGTATATTACAGATCAATATAATTCAAATCTCGAATTAATATAAAAAGTTAATTGTAATTAAGATAAAAATTTAATATTTCAACTATTTAAAAAAAAGCTAGTCACATTAATTTAATCTGTTAATCTCCTGTATTTGGCATGTCAGTAAGGTGTCTTCCTTGAATGCCAACATTTTATATGTTACCTATTCCTTGAATGCCAACAAAAATATTTCAATGGATGTATATATAATAACAATAGGTGTTTTATAAGTATTTAACTGTTAAAAATAATTAATGAACTTGATAAAATTGCAACATTTTATCACTTTTGATAAAAAAAAAAAAAAGTAGAATTAGGGTTAACATTATTATGAATTTTAAAGTAATAAAAATGAAAACATTTTATTACTTTTCAATAAAAATGATATTTTGAGAATGGAAATATTTATTAACATAAGACATTTTAGTTAGATACAATTATTTCAAACTAAAAAAGAATATTAGAGTTTTTAATATGAACTATATGAAAATTCCAATTGAACAAGTAATTAAACTTTAAAAATCATCAGAACTAATTAAGTAAATTTGATAACTTCCAAGCTGGAAACTTTACAAAGTTTCAAGAAAATCCATAAAATAGGGAAACAAGAATTCCGATTAGTTGCGAACATAATAAACACATAAACATTATTATTTTATGAATCACTTACAATAAAAAAATAAAGGGTGTAGTAATATTACAAAAAAAAAAATATCCGGAACAAACTGAACAAAAGAATAAAAAAAAAACTAATACGTGATACAAAGTTTCAAGAAATTCCATCAAGTAATATGGGAGGATATTACAGCACACGTAACTATAGAAATATTGGAAAAAAACTTCAAAGCCCAAAGAGGCTATTGTAGAATTTGAGCAAACTGGAATTCCTGACAATATGCACATGTTGACTTTGTGATGCAAAACTTTTCAAAGTTTCATTTTAAGAGAATCCATATTTGTTTAAGCAGTAACAGCAAAAATGATTTTCAACAACTTGACAAACATGAATTAGATTTAGGTACCTGTAATTTACCTATCTGTTTAATTAGTATGATTGTTTCGATAAGCATGCACTTTTGTTTTGATATGTACTTGCACCTATTCCTCGAACGCCAACATTATTTTACAGGTAAATTGTCGGTAGATCAAAGAATGTTGGCATTCAAGGAATAAACCGTCAGTAATACATTGAAATTTAATCATGCTCACTGAAATTGAAGTTATCGGAAGTAAACATAATGTTGGAAGAAAAGTTTTTAGAATATATAAAAGTGTTAATACAAACACCGTCAAAGACACTGGACAGAAATTATAAAAGATCTGTTGAAAATCCAATGAGAAAACATAATAAAAACGTGCCGAAAACTAATGTTAAGTTTTAAAAAGTGTTGTTACTGTAAGAATACCAGTTATTGATAGGATTTTTCCCGATTATTATGTAGGGTTGATGATATTATTGGTAAAGATGCAAGTTTGTACAAGTGTCACCCTGGGTGAGAGTGCCAAAATAGGATTCAGATAGAAAATTAAATAAGTATTCAATTTCAATTGATTGAATGTTCACTTATTCACTTTAATCATCTTATTAAAATTTGTAAATCACAATAAAAGATTAACCCATATGCTCCAAATACATATATGGTCCAGCTCGTTATGAGTATACTCATACGGTCCGACCGTACGGACCGTACGAGTATACGCGTACGGTCCGGACCGTACGCGTACGGTCCAAATACTCATATGGTCTGGAACATATATACTTAGATATTTAAGTATATACCGTTGGGCATAAATCGATTTACTGATATATATATAATTCGATTTAAGTATATACGTAAATCGATTTATGTATATTCGTGAATCGACTTTTATGTATATACCTAAATATCTAATTACATACATAAAATAATGTGTACGTTTATACATAATTGGAATTTATGATTTTATATACATAATGTATTTACATTGTATCATAGGTCAAATTTATTTGTTCAGTGTATGTTCACTGGTGTTAATATGTCCTTTGATTGAGTTAAGCTATTTCAGTTGATATTTTATAGTGTGTCTTTCTATGTTGTGATGTTACACTATTGTTTCAGAAAAAGGGTGAAGGTTTGGTACCATTAAAACGTTTAAACCCGCTGCATTTGTTTGCACCTGTCCTAAGTCAGGAATCTGATGTTCAGTAGTTGTTGTTTGTTGATGTGGTTCATAAGTGTTTCTCGTTTCTCGTTTTTTATATAGATTAGACCGTTGGTTTTCCCGTTTGAATGGTTTTACACTAGTAATTTTTGGAACCCTTTATAGCTTACTGTTCGGTGTGAACCAAGGCTCCGTGTGGAAGACCGTACTTTGACCTATAATGGTTTACTTTTATAAATTTTGACTTGGATGGAGTATTGTCTCATTGGCACTCAAACCACATCTTCTTATATCTATAAATATGCATTTTTGACAATGACCCCGCACCAAAGGGAAGACCTTTCCGCATAATGCATTTTTTGTACAGAGTGGAGAATTTTCGATGTTGATAACTAAAATATTGGATTTTTTTTAAATAGTACTAGTATGTAAATGAATCCGCCTGGTCGATTATGGTAGTAATTAAGCATTGTGAAAGTAACCTTTTGCAAAACCACTTCTTCTCAAGCGAAATCCAGACGAAAAATATTAAATACTTTCGGAAAGAGTTTTTGCGTTTTTATCAGGTGACAAAGCAGTCAACGATGTAGTCGTTGTTTGACGTAGGTTGTACCGGGATACTAAAAACCGAAATTACAAATTATAATAAGTAAGCTAGCTATAAAACCAGGTTTAATCTACCATTTTCTACATAAGGAAATGCCTGTACCAAGTCAGGAATATGATATTTGTTTTCCATTCGTTTGATGTGTTTGATCGAGCTTTTGATTGTGCCATTTGATGTCCAGCGGCTAAGTCCAATATTTTGGCACAATTGATCACTTTATGGTAAAAGCATGAAACTTTGCACAGTGTTAGTTATGATGCTTATACACCTTTTTGGATATGGAGCCATCGAAAAAAAAATCCACAATGGCCGCCAACAGTCAAGAGGCAGAGTCCAAAAAAATGGTATAAATGACCATTTTGAAATTAAAGCACAAAACTTTGCACAGTGCTAGTTATGATGCTAATTAATCTTTTCTGAATATGGAACAATCAAAAATAATTCCATAATGGCCGACCAATTCAAAATGGCCGCCAAAAGTCGAGAGGCAGAGTCCAAAAAATTGTTATAACTGATAATTTAATAGTAAAAGCATAAACCTATGCACAGTGTTAGTTATAATGCTAAAGATCATTTTTGAATCTAAAACCATATAAAAAAATCAAAATGGCCGACAAATTCAAAATGGTCGCCAATCTGTCTTTCGTTTTACACATGATTTAATTCTTATTAACAAAAACTATATCATGTACATCTAGAAAGTTAACAATCAACAAACATTTGTGCTTTGTAAAACCTTTAGGAATTTCAGGTCTTCAATCTTGAATAACATACTTTTTTTTGTCTTTTTAACTTTTTCGATTCAAGCGTCACTGATACGTCATTTGTAGACGAAACACGCGTCTGGCATACAAAAGTTATCCACAAGGAATATATAATAGTTTTAAACCAATTTACGATCATAGTTCTTACAACATGGCTACAGAAAAGATGTTCAGGATATCAAGTGTAGAATATGACAAACCAACTTATTCAAAAAATATTGATTGGGCAAATTGCATCCTATGCCAAGAAATTACAGACGAAAAACTAATATGTCCTTTTGATTCTAAACGTCTCAATGTTGGGGCCGGTTATCAAACTTTAGCTGGCAATATTAAGAAGTTTCATGAATTACGATTGATGCCTGAAGGCATTTATGTGTGCATTGAAAAGCTAGATGAGGGATCTGGAATAGCACCATCTTTCATTGACCACAAAGCATGTTGGCACAAATCTTGCAACTTAAAACTGAACAGGACAAAGTTGAATAGAGCAGAAAAACGAACATCACATGAGAGAATAAATGATATAGCAACCACATCTAAAAAGAAAACTAGACATAGTCCACCAGTAACCCGTCTGTGTGCTTTTTCTGTAATGAAAATGGCCAAGAAGCCCTTCATAAGTCCTCAACGTTTGTACAAGAAACACGTGTGAGAGAATGTGCAGTAAAATTAAACGACACGTTGTTACTTGCAAAGTTAAGCGCTGGTGATCTAATTGCACAGGAAGCAAGGTACCACTCTAAATGTTTAGTTTCCTTATATAATCGTGCATCTCGAATTGAAATGAAAATGATGACGTCGAATCTAAGAAGGAAAGGCAAATCCATGGTATTGCATTTTCAGAACTAGTCTCTTATATAAATGAAACAAGGTCATGCGATGAGACCGTAAGTGTTTACAAGTTGTCAGATCTATGCAAACTTTATACGGAAAGAATAACATGTCTAGGTGCAGATGTTTCATCTCGAGTTAATAGTTCTCGACTAAAAGACAGAATTGTATCTCATTTTCCTGACTTAAATGCCTACAAACAAGGCCGTGAAAACATTCTTGTTTTCAAAGATGACATTGGTCCTGCATTGAAGAGAGTCTGCTTAGAAGACTTTGATAATGAGTTTGTCAACAGCAGCAACACTTCTTCGTAAAGATATTTTCGCATTAAGTTCAGAATTTAAAGGAACTTTTCCAAAGGAATGCCAGGAAGCTTCTGTACCCCAGTCATTGCTTTCTTTGGTCAGTATGATTTAGTTTGGATCCAACATTCAGGATCGTTTATATTCTCAGTCGACATTAACAATAGAACAGCTTCTGATGTATAGTTGTACAAAGAAACAATCCAACGTCACATGAAAGATCATGAACCTCCAGTTTGTGCTTATTTGGGAATCATGATCCACTGTAAGACTAGAAAACGTGATCTAGTAGATACTGTTTTCAAACTTGGACTATCTGTCTCCTACGACCGAGTGTTAGAAATTTCTACTTCCATGGCCAATGATGCTTGTCGTCGTTATATCCAAGAAGGTATTGTTTGCCCTACCAATTTACTACAAAATGTATTTACTTTGTCTGCTGTAGACAACATTGACCACAATCCAAGCAGTATATCGTCAAAAGATTCATTCCATGGTACCGGTATATCTTTATTCCAACATATTTCGGAGGATGTTCAAGGCGTTTTGCAAACATTTGACCAATCTGAAGCTATGTTGAAATGCCATTCAAAGAGAGTCTTCCTTTTACTAGAGAGTTATTCAAATCTTCCACCAGCTGTACTAAGATTCAGCGAACCAGATATCCCATTAGTTGAAGGAGAACTATATCAATTGATATGTCTTCATTCCCAGCTGCATTAAAAGGGGAATTGAAATGGCTGAAACATGTTGCGGAAAGTTCAAGTGTTAAGGCTCAAGTAGGCACAAATATTTCATGGTCCGCCTATCATGCTGCATCGTTGCCAGATGGGAATAGATTACCAGCAGTGTCTGCCCTGCTACCTCTGTTTCATGAGCAAGCTAAATCTGTTGCAATGATACGACATTCATTGAACATTATTCGTAGCGCTGTAAGAAAGCTAAATCCAGGCCAAACTCCTGTTGTTGCTTTTGACCAACCACTTTTCACAGTAGCAAAACTTATACAATGGAACTGGCCTCAGATGTATGGTGAGGAAAACTTTGTCATGATGTTCGGCGGCCTACACATAGAAATGGCTGCGTTCAAAGCACTTGGTAGTTGGCTTGAAGATAGTGGATGTACTAGTGTTTTAGTAAATGCCAAGGTTACATCACCCGGTACAGCAGATTCATTCCTGAAGGCTTCTCATGTTACAAAAACACGTAGAGCACACCAAGTTACAGCATGCACACTTTACCATCTATTGTCAAACGATTACTGCCAGTACAAAGATGCTTTGAGGGATGATGAGGTGCTACTCTTAGAATTCGAAAACTGGTGTTTGGAACGATCTAAAGAATCTCCTCATTTTAAATTCTGGTATGTAACCCTCCAATTTGAATTGGCAGTATTGATATTTGTGAGGTCTATTACGTGAGGCTAACTTCTTATTATATATTGAAGCTCTCTCGAAGATCATTCCTTGGTTCTTTGCTTTGGATCACACCAACTATTTACGATGGCTGCCAATTCATCTGCGTGATATGCTTCGGTTACCAAAAAACGAATCCAGAAACTCACAGAGCATTTGTTGGCGGGAATTTTGTGGTCAACAAGACCGAGAAGAAATTTTCCTGTATGGCTATTGATCAAGCCCACGAAATAATGCGTGTGTTAAAGCAGATGGTGGTGCTGTTGGATTGACGGAAAATCCAGGAGCTCTTCGTAGATGGATGGTTGCTGGGCCTGAAATGGCTAGGTTGGTAAATGAATATGAAAATGTAACTGAATGCTTTTTGAACACTAATGAATCTAATAAACTTCATCATGAACAAACATTATCTTTTCAAGAATCATTCCGAACCGAAATGACATTGTGTCTTTATATGATGTAATTGATGATCTTGGAAATCCGTTTTTAGAGACAAGTAAGGATTTGCTAGTATTAGATTCGAAGAACATTGTTGACAAATCAGTTGTTAAAACCGTTTATACAATAGAAACATTGGGACAAGAACAGTTTGAAATTATATGAAAGAACGCCTTGTTGATCGAACAACGTCTGTCTTTGATAAAATCAAGAGGAACAAGTTACCACTTTTTCAAACACCACCTCCTGCAAAGAAAACGTCTACGATAGATCACAAATTAATGTCTTTAAAAGTAATTGTTATTTATTTTCAAGACTGTATATTGCTTGTCAATCAAGGGATGGAAACCTTGACGATTTCTTCAGACATCAGAATCATGCTTTCCCTCCATCGCTTAGTCAAAATGGTACTATCCGTCTAGGAACAAAAGCTGACCTTCTGTCAAAATGTCTGGATAGTTTATCGCCTCCAACAGATGTTCAACCTGTAGTATCTTCTATAATTCTTGATGGATCTGCAGTTGTTAATATGCTTAAGCCAGCCAATATCAAATCAATATTTAATGAATACGCTTCAAAAGTGTTTATACCGTATATTCAGAATATTGGAAAAGATGGACAAAGAATTGACATTGTATTTGACACGTACATTGACATTAGCTTAAAAGCGTCTAATCGTGGAAAATGTGGAAAGGTATTCGTAGGTGAGTTCAAGATGAAACGATTGTTCCAGGAAACTGGCAAGAATTCTTGCGCCTAGACGACAATAAAGTTTTTTTCATTTTCTCGCTGATAAAATAATCAGTAATCAATGCTGGTATGGACAATGAGATCGTAGTAGCTGACAAGAACAACGCCCATGGAAATACTGCAGAACACAGCTATGAATTATTGAGCCCATGTTCACATGAGGAAGCAGATACCAGAATGTCGTTGCATGCCTTAGATGCCTCCCAGAAAGGCCACAGCAGAATACTGACCAGAACAGTTGATACAGATGTTGTTGTCTTGTCTGTCTCTTGTTTCAACAGACTGCAGATTGAACAGCAGATTGAACAGCTGTGGATAGGTTTTGGCACTGGAAAGAACTTCCGATATATTTCAGTTCATGGATTATGCCTTGCTCTAGGACCATTGAAATCGAAAGTCTTTCCACTGTTCCATGCCTTCACCGGTTGTGACACAGTATCAGCTTTTTCTGGGAAAGGTAAGGAATCAGCTTGGGACACATGGTCCGTATATGAGGAATTGTCAGAAGCATTTCTGCAGATAATTGAAAATCCAAATGAAGTGGAAATTTTAAAAGTATTAAAAGTTATAGAACGGTATGTTGTGCTTCTGTATGACCGGTCTAGTACAGCTAATACGGTGAATGAGTTAAGAAAACACTTATTCACACAGAAGACAAGAACAATTGACAATATTCCTCCTACAGGAGATGCACTACTACAACATACGAAACGTGCAGCTTACCAAGGTAGTGTTATTTAGAGCAATTGTTTAGTTGCAAATCCAAGTATGCCATCACCAGATTTATTTGGTTGGCAAAAACTTGATAGTACTTGGGTTCCATTCTGGTCTGTGCTTGCAGAAGCTTCAATGTCATGTCAAGAGCTCATCCACTGCGTCTGTAAGAAAGGATGTCGAGGAGCATTTACATGCTTGAAAGCAGCATTGAAATGCACAGCATTAAGTAACTGCTCACCAGACTGTGAAAGAGAAACTGATTGAGACTGTGCTTTATTATGATTATCCTGCATTTGGATCATATTTTAATTATAATTTTAATTTGTTCTATATAAGTTGTTATGCTAAATAGTCACTTTTGAAAAGCCATTTTTATTTTTGACCTCATTTCGAAAAAAAGAAATACTTTTTGTAGGATTTAATACATATTTTTTTTTTTTTTTTCATTACAGGAAAATTGTAAAATTTTCTAAAGTCATATAAATTAACTGTAACTGTGAAAAATTTAGAATTTGTCAGAGACGCCATTTTGAGTTGTATCGGCCATTTTTATTTCATAGTTTATATCATCTGTTACATAAAATAATTATATGTGTGTATATACGTGCTTGTATTGAAATAAATGTTCCATTTTTTTTAATCATTTTTAAACCACATTTAAAGACAAACGTCAAATTTTGACATGTTTAACGGCGCCATTTTGAATATTGCCGCCATTTTGCAAATATAATCTATGCACCATGGTATAAATGATACATTGTAGGCCTGTGTCTTCAAATGATCAGTTTCACGGATTTGGTAACTTTTTATCACACATTGATAGTGTATACATACGAATACTGTCAAACTCGGACATTATGGACGGTGCCATTTTGAATTTGGACGCCATTTTGATGATTTCTGTATTATAAGGTCTTAAAAAATAATAATTGACATATCTTAGTTGTAATTCCTTAAGTTTGTGATATCTTCTGAACTCTTGAAAATTGGAAGACTTCATCAAGTGAATGATGTTATATCCTCAGTACCTTATGTCGGCCATCTTTAATTTTGGTTCCTCATGTAAATAAATGTTGTTGAAACAAAAAGAGGAAAGAAAAAAGTAATATGGGATGTAATATGTTAAATGTTTTTTTCTGGATACTATAATCAAATTGCAAACAACAACATATATCAAAATAAGAAGTATAGATGAATGTGTACCTTAATCTAATTATGACAAAGAGAAGAAACAGTTCCTATATTGCACAGGGCGTATATAAGGAGCCCATTGCGTACGTCCTCTAGGACTTGAAACATTTGAGTTAACCTTTTAAACTTTTAATGCTGTATTGTAATGGACATTATATTTTCATAGTGTGCCTTGTTAATTTTATTAAAATTTATTAATTATAATTTTTGTCGCTAAAATGGGCATTGATTATTTCGTTTTTCGCTAAAAAGGGGGTTTAAAATCTTGCGCTTAAATGGGCATTGATCATTTAACTTTTCGCTTAATTGAGTTAAAAATCTTGCGCTAAGACGGGTTAAACTTTGGCGCTAAAGCGTCCGATTTTTTTTCGCTAAAATGTTCTGTCAATGCGCTAGAATGTCCTCCGCCAATTTGTTTGGATAGACAAGACTGAACATGCATAGGAGCATAAATTAGCTTTGAAAAGAAAGGATACGGGGTATCCTTCCGTGAAACAAAATAAGTACATCATCAGTGCACAACAACAAAAAACATAAAAAGCAAAGGAACAGCGCTTTTATTGCTGTTCTTCATCTCAGAGTCACAGAGAGGCAACTTTGAAGGAATATGACAATAACTACCTGTACCTTTGAAATATCAACTTGAACACGTTTTGTGACGTAGATTGATTGATTGTTGATTGTATAAGGTACAGGGACAATCATCAACAAACAAATAGATAAATAAACAAGTTTGACAAAAAAGCGGTCTTGTATTGACCATGCCGGCGGTAAATACTGGTCAATACTGGCCAATTGACATTTTGATAGGACATTACTATAAAAAAAAAAACAGTCCCTGTCTGGTCAATTACTGGGTAAATGGACAGTTATAGTTTCAGGAAATAATTTACTATATTGGTACTAGGACAAAATGTCACAATTATTCAACAAGTTTTTTGAATATATAAGTTATTATAAGATAAAGTCATTGTACAGTTTATGAAAAACGTTCATGAACATGGTTATATGAAGATTTATCAAATATTAATCATACAAAGGATACATTTCTTGGCACTACTAAAATGATACTAATATATGACAGCTTGATTTCTTAACAGTAATTTCATCAAATATAATTAAAAAAAAAGTTGTTTTATATATATGTAATATTTTTACATATACCCCCTAGTAAATGTTGACACTTCAGTAACATATAGCATTTTTGCGCCTGTCCCAAATTAGGAGCCTCTGCCTTTGTTAGTCTTGTATGTTTTTTTATTTTAGTTCATTTATATGTTTTGGAGTTTAGTATGACGTCCATTTTCATTGAACGAGTATACCATTTGTTTAGGGGCCAGCTGAAGCCCGCCTCCGGGTGCAGGATTTTCTCGCTGTGTTGAAGACCCATTGGTTGCCTTCGGCTGTTTTCTGCTCTTTGGACGGGTTGTCGTCTCTTTGACACATTCCCTATTTCCATTCTCAATTTTATTAGAAAAAAAAGTTGTCTTAAATATAACTCTTTTCTTAAAAAGTTCTGTCAAAACTTAATGTTCTCTTTTCTTAAATAAATTGACAATCTACATGAATACCTGACTGACTGTGGTAATATTAGAACAGAATATCAAAGAAAGAGATACATGCAGGTATAAGAGTAAAGATCCTTCAAACGTTCTATTTTCTGCAATTACAAAATTTATATCATGCCGTTCAATAATCAGGAATACATTTATTGTTATAAACTTTTCAAAAATTACTTTTATGACCTTTTTTCCTGTTATGTCAACAATTATTAGGGGGCTTTTTTACAGTAACTTTTAACAGCTGTTAGCCATATAATAGGTAAATGCTCTGATAATCTGAGTGTAGGAAAAAAAGTCACCTGTAATTCTATTTACGTGTAAAAATCAAACCTTTTCAAGAAAAAATATCTTGATATAAACATGTGGAAATAATTGATATAGCAATTTTATATATCATAACTATTAAGAACTAAATTAGTCATTATTCATGTTAATAGTTAATAAATCATACACATATCATTCTTTTTTATAAACTGAATCATGCAAAAGGAATAAAATTAAAATAATTTCCCCCATCAACCAATGTTTTACTTAAAATTGAAATAAGTCTGTCAAAAGAACCATAAAATTTAAATCGACCAGTATTTGCCAGTATTGACCACTTGAGGAGTATTGACCGGGGCGGTAAATACGGATAAATACCACTGGTAATACCGCCAACCAACTTTGTAAATAAACTCAACTTGTGATTATAAAGAATTACGGACTTACTTAGCTGAAGAGGTTCACCTGCTGCTAACAATCGGTCTAAAACTATTTCCGTTCTCTAACTTTAGTTTGCCTTAACCAAATGTTATGAAACTTATACACAGTGCTGTTTTCTGCTCTTTGGTCGGGTTGTTCTCTCTTTGGCACATTCCCCGTTTCCATTTTCAATTTCATTATCACCACAAAACACAGATCACGTTTGAATTTGGGTTGTGTCACTTCTACCGTTCTTGAGTTATGTCCGTTTATTATATATAATAGACCAGCACGCTAAAATTCGTAAAAAATCCTTATATTAGAGCAAGTATTCACTTTATGGTTGCAGCCATACAACACTTTTGTAAATCTTGAACTTCTGACAACTGTTGCTGTAATACTTACTATCTACTTTAGCTTTCAAGATAACAGGCAAAAACACGAAACACATGATTCACAGATGTGTTCGGCCTGTTTAACATCTACTAGTTTAGACTAAAAATTTAATGAACCACGATTGAGGGGATGAGGTTAAATAATCTTATACCAATGCTGATACAACTGCATACCAAATATCAATGACTGACTATTAGTGGTTATCCTTAAACTGGCCAAATCACAAATTGCAATAGTTAATTATGCTTACAATGTCGAACCAAGAAAGAGCAGTCTTGTCTCAAGGACAAAAATGGGTAAAAATCGTGATTTATTGCAATTGTTCCAATCAGGAGCCGATCAATGACTTATTTGTTAAAATTGTATTGCTGATAATTTTTGCTGTCTATCCATTATAATTTAAATGATGATATTCAATAAATTGTTGACACATAGATATAATGTGTGTAATTTTGATAATAAAATGCAAATGTTGAAATTAAAAATGGCAATACCTTAACATTGGCAATACCTTAACATGTTTTATATGCATACAAAAAATCAAAGTCAATGAACATTGACGGAAATGCATGACCAAATAATGTCTGTGGAAATGAGATATGCTAATGCTAATACAACTGCATACTAAATAGCATTGATTTATCAAAAATTGTTTACCTTAAACTGACCTAATCACAAACTTCAACATGTAAACTATGCAAATGCTTCAAAGTAAATGAACCATGACTGAGGAGTCAGAGTCAAATAATCTCCATCGAAATTAGATGTGTCAATACTTATACAACTGCATACCAATTATCAGTAAGTACCATAATATGTTCATCTTAAACTGACTTAATCACACACATTATCATGTTAACTATGCAAAAGTTTCAAAGTCAATAGATCATGACTTAGGGGGTAGTGTCAAATAATCCCCACGGATATGAAATGTGCCAATGCTAATACACATTGCATACCAGATATCATTGACTTGCCATTAGTGATTAGTGGTTCCACTTTAACTGACCAAATCACAAACTTAAATATTTGAAATAAGCAAATGGTTCAAAGTCAATAAACCATGACTGAGGGGGTAGGGTCAAATAATCTCCATGCATGGAAATGAGATTTGTCAATACTAATAAAACTGCATATCTAGTATCATTGATTTGACATTACTGGTTCCCGCTTAACTTACCTAACCACAAACTTTAACAAATTGGTAACAAAGCTGCAGGAAACAGCACACCGAAATTTCGCCTTCACGATTTCAAGGCGAGTCAAAAAATCATGACCATTTAGGCAAGCAATCCTCATTCGTGAGAAATAACTCATAGCAGGAGTAGTCTAAATAGAAGTTAGGTAGATCGGAACATTCTTAGCATTTTATTAGTAGCAGGCATAATCAACATAACTTTGTAAATAAACACCCTAAGGATGATTCTAGCTCAAAGCTTGGTCCATATTGGCCTGATGGTTTCAAAAAAAAGATTTGTTACAAAATGAACAACAATGATGAAAATGATGCCAAGTAATGGCAAAACGCACATAGCCTGAAAGAACCAGTTGAGTTCATTTAAAAAAAAAAGGTTCTCTTTCAAAAATATTTACAAAGTTCTATCCTGTAGCATACTTTTTAATCAGCAAACAATTATAGCTGACTATACCATATTTACTTTTAAATTTGGAGAAAGGTACTTCCCAAATCTGTTTTTAGAATCAATTGTTTGTAGTTCTATTGATTTTTGTAACATTTTGGAATATGGCGGAAGTATATGACCTTTAAATTTAGAATTCTTTTCTTGTGCATGCAAAAGTTATTCAAAATAATAGAAGATATGACTAAAAATCTTGCCTAGCTGATAATTTAATAAGACCCAGTTTCTGTCTGTCCAATATAGTTTTCCAAGATAATAAGTGAAAATAAAAAAAAAATAAGTTTAAGTGCTCTTAAAGGAGTTGACTGAGGAGTTCATTCATAATGACTTAATTGTATAGTTCTATGGCTAATTATTTTAAAAAGTCATCCCTCAAGGGAAGCATCACCTATATGTTGACTATTTCGGCCATGTTGACTTATCTGTAGACCTTATCCTGGAGATTGATTTTTGTTATTTGCAGTTTTTCTGTATTATAATTTTCAAGCTTAAAGCAAAATTTCAACAATAGAAAAATGGTAAAATCGTCATTCACCTATTAGGAGTTACTACTTCGAAAATGTATTCACTTTTTTGTAGATCTTATTTTGTTGATACTTTTTTTATATTTATAGTAATACTCTATCTTAATTATAGTTTCTGCAAAAAACACCAGCCATGGTTAACTATTGTCATTCAAGGACTATAACTCGTAGAAAAAGTCTGCTTTACACACTTGTAGATCTTTTTGCTGTTTAAAGTTTCTGTCTATCTATTATAGTTATCAAGATTAAAATTCGTCATATAAGGGCAAAAACTACTATAAGAAAACAACTGACAATTTTATCTATGTTAACCTATTTGCAGATCTAGTCTTGCTGATAATTTTTGCTTTTTTATCATAATATTCAAAATAATATGGTCCTTTTGATTTTGCTGGCAGTTTTGACTTTTCAACTCATTACACTACTCTTCCACACAATCTTATCAAACAAAAGTTTTTCTATTTAATTAAATGGTCGTTTGAAAAATCTGATGCAAATATATTTGCTACAACTCATTTAAACCCTACTTCTCTAATGAGAAAGGTAAATATGCTAGATATTATTACTGGAGGTATGATGAGATGATTGAAGCTGCTTATTTTCTCCTTTACAACATTTCTGTACGTTTCGGCAATAAAGTGTATCGACAGGTTGTATGTATTCCTATATGCACCAATTGCACCCCTATAATAGCAGACTCATTCTTATACGGTTACGAATCACAGTTTATGGCCAAACTTAGTAAAGACCCGTTTTGCATTTGATACATTCAACAACACTTATCGTTTTCTTGATATGTTTTCGTTATATAATCAAGAATTTTCTGAATATACTGCTGAAATGTACCCAAAGAAACTTACATTAAATAAATCAAATACAAACGGTAATAACTGTCCTTTCCTAGGTTCTACAATCTGTCGATACCTGTATTTTGGTATTCCACAAGGTTATGTTTTCTCTGACTGTAAATTACGTCTTTACACTAAATCCATTGGATGTTGGACTTGTATTGATTGTTATTTTAGTCTTAGATACAATATGTTTTTAACTGTAAGTCTTCTAATTCTTTTAAACAATATTAATTAAATGACTGCTCCTTAAGTATCTTTTTTATTCAAGAATTTTATCTTTCTGTTTGTTAAGTTCTTATTGGATCCACCAAATCAAATAGTGTATAATCAATTAGCAATTTGTTTTTTCTTGTCAACCAACGTTGTTGTCAAAGTAGAAATTGGTATATAAATTTTATTTAGAATCAATTCTAAGAAAACCTTCGAAATGACTCCAAAACTCGAAATCAAATCGGACTTGATAACTGTAAATTCAAAAATAATTACGTGCATTTAATTTGCAATTCGCCGAGACGCCATTTACTTTTGTAACAGTCGTTGGTCAAAGCTGTTTACCTTTTTATTCGAAAACATCTTGTTCTTATCATTGATCAAATGACTTCCAATTCCATTTCTGTGTCGAATAAAAGTGATTATTCCTTATTGGTATTCTAATCAAAATGCTAATAATCACCAACTGCATTTAAAGATGGATGACGAAAGAAATAACAACCAGCAATATAAAACAAACAATGAACCAGTTCATAACAAGAGCAATAAATAATTATCTCAAATCAGAAGTTAAAGATCAAATGAATTTGACCGATGAAAAAATTTCAATTTCGTACACAGAATGTGAAGCAAAACCGACACAGAGAAGTCAACAGCAAATCCATATTGAGAACTGAAATTCAGGAAAACGAACAAGATAGAGACAAAGCGAGTACTAGTACCAGTGAGCGCTATTAGCTGACCCAAAAAGACATATACAACCCCAAAAAACAGTTATACTATAAACCATAAACAACTCAACAATACAGGAAAATCATAGTGTAAGCAGGAACACAAAGGATCACCATTTTCGTCTCACCATCCAGAGAGGATGGCCTCCAGAAGTATCTCACCAAAAATTCAGCCAATAAAAAAATCGGGATAAAAACATCAACATTATAACATGTAATATTGAGGGACTAAAATCACTATTGCATATTTCATACTATAGATCTTTCGAATACAGTATTAACTCTTCACGAACACTTCTTAAGGGATTTTCATAAAAGGAAGTCAAAGATGGATGATCATACAAGATGTTATGATACAAACGGCCCTTTAGACAGTTTTAACTTACAAAACGGAAGAGGAGGAGTATCCGTTCTGTGGCCTACACACTTGAAAAACAGAATCAAGAAACTGAAAGACGGAAATGACAGGATATATCAATCCTTATTGCAGGTACTAATGATATCTGCCTAATCAATGCCTATATGCCAACCCCAAATTATGACTCTCATTTTGAAAAGACAGAATGCTTGGACAATATCTTTGATATAATACAGAAATATGACAACACTCACAAGAAGTTCCTGTATGAAGTCAGCCTCATATGAATAAAGGAACAAGTCGGCAAGAAGAGGAGCACAGTTGGTTCCCATCGTAATGCGATTGTCTGCTGATACCCCGTTCTCCAATCGTAACAAATATATTGGTTGTCAATGAATAAATCAAGCATAGTAACAATGTCAGTTTCAGAGATATTTTTTGTCTGAATCAGAGTGATTTTTTCCAAAGTACGATTTATCCCTGCCTAACACAAGATACTGGTATCTACGTTGGCCATTCTATTTTATGAAACAAAGCAGGACCAATTCTTTCAATTTGTTTTTTAGCTTGGAATGTTGAATACAAGTACTTGTGTGAAGGGTAGAAAAGTCAAATGTTTCAATACTATTGCAAGATGAAAGAGACTTAGTTTGTATGTACTCTAACAGACCTTTCGATTGTTTTAGTATCCACATCTGATTCACGCCGCCCCTAGAATGGGTAGCTTTACAATTACTTTGAAGCCCGGCTTTGATTGTTGCTAAAATTGATGTTAATAATTTAGAAAGAGGTTTCGTGGAGCACTTGGAAGAACCAGCAATATAATCGTTTGTAAGTACACTTATGTAATTTAGGTATCCAATACAGTGAAGGAAACTCAAGTTCTTCATCTTTGGCTGAAATTCTAAAGGAACATAGAACAGACTTAAGATTATCCAGGATATCCTCGCTGGTAAGTATCGTTTGGGTATATGTGGAGTTTCCAAGTGATTTGTCAATACCTAATTCATTCATCAAGCAGTTTATGTAATGTGATCTACACACATAAAATATGTTGTTTGGGGCTTTATCTGTGGGGACACTGTCATTTGTCGTGGACAGAGGTAGAACAGGTGCTTTGCAACATGTGGGTCTTTAAAGATTGATGTAGAATGTGAATTTATAGACCCATTCAGTTTTTTAACTCTGATTTGTATCAACGACCTCACAGCATTAATCCATTCGGAAAGAGTATCTAAGTCTTCTTTCTTGCATTGCGCCCATTGCCTGGCATAATCCTTGACTGAATCCATCAGTATTTTGAAGTTGTGTTTCCAATTGATGGATTTTCACGCTTTTTCGGGCCTTTGGATAACAAATTTTGCAGAAAAGTGCAATCAGGAGGTTAAGACTTGAAGTCGTTCATATTGAGATTCTGCTACACGTGTTTGTAATTGAAAATTTTGTTTGGCTACAATTGGTTTTGTATAGGTATAAGAAATGATAGGTACAGACTGATCTTTAAAGTAGGGAGGTATTTTCGAGTGAACTGATTTATTAATCCCCCATTTTTTTCTTAAAATGTCCTTTACCAAGTCAGGAATATGGCAGTTTTTATCACACAGTCCGTGTTTATGTATGTTGGCGTTTGATTTTGATGTAGTTTAGTGTTTCTGTTGTTCCGTTGTTTTCCTCTTATAGTTGATGTTTTTCCCTCAGTTTTAGTTTGTTACCCGGATTTGTTTTTGCTTAATCGAATTATGACTATTGAACAGCGGTATACTACTGTTGCCTTTATTTATCACCATCGGATCGGAATCTCGGCCCTGTCCCCGAGGATCTACCAGTCCGGCAGCCTAACGGCACAAATACAAGTAGAATAGATAATTTTATACTGGATGACACGTCGCCCAGGATAAAAAGGTGTCGATCGGATGTTGTCAAGGATACACCAACACCGATTATGTCAGTGTCCACAGAATTATCTTAAAGGATGTAATGAAAACGACTAATGTGCAGTCTTTTGATTCCTCGTTGTACTATAAAAATCCAGACAAGTTTGTTTTTATTCGGCCCTGTACTGTTCAACTTTCAGATATTTTAGATTTCAATGACAATTTGCAATATTGCTCTATTTTCAAATGTAACCGTAAAATTTGTTAAACCTGTGATATACCAATATCTTATACCTACTTTCAAAGTAGCTTGACCACCAAAAGTTACAATACACACAGTCATGAGGATGTAAATTGTACTGCTTCCAATATTGTGTACGGTATGGAATGTGCTCTTTGTGGATTGATCTATGTCGGGGGAAACTCGACAAAATCTTAAATTAAGAATAAATGACAATCGATCTAATGTTAATGATCCTAATAACAAAAAATTTCCCTATAAACATTTTAATCAAACTTACCATTCTATTGTTTCAATGAAAGTCCGGATTATAGAGAAAATTTATCATTCAACAAATGATCCTATATTGAGCACACTATATCGTTTACAAAGAGAAGGCTTTTGGATTAGAGAGTAGGGAACAGCCATTCCCTATGGATGTAATAACAAAATTGATGGTGTAGATATTTTGTCTAGTCCCAGGTGTAGTACTGTCAATGAATTACAATTATTTATCACTTTTGCTCAACGAAATAGAAGTCATGTCACAGAAATTATACACCCCTGCTTTTCGCACCGTGACAATTGATAGTTTGTTATCGTCTGTTCAAAAACCTTTAAGAATTCACCATATGAAAACTAGATTATACTCCATTCCATTATCTAAACTTTATTTACTATTTCAAGAGGCCCAAAATACTTCCGTTATTGATTCTAATTCTGTTTTGTATAGATTAGTTGCACTAATTATGGACATAGCTAACTATAGACAATTCAAACCCGTATCAACTACTTCCAACGATTAGGAAAAACGTAATTTTTTAAAAGTAGAATTCGCCAATAAAAGTTTAAATCTATCCATTCGTGTATCGTACAGTTTGTGGTGTCCTGTGCTGTTGTTAATGGGAGATGTCCATTCTTATTCTGCGGTTTACATGTTGTAATGTACTATTATATTATTTTTTATGCATTTCTCTGTGCTCAGTGTTGCGTTTATTTGTACTGTATTCCTGTCACGCAGTGTTGTCATTTTAGCGATATTTTTTAACATTGCCATATAAGCGGGAGGTTTGGCTAGCCATAAAACCAGGTCCAACCCACATTTTTTTCTTACAATGTCCTGTACCAAGTCAGGAATATGGCAGTTGTTATCAACCAGTCCGTTTCTATGTATGTTGGCGTTTGTTTTTGTTGCACTTCAGTGTTTCTGTTGTTCCGTTGTTTTTCTCTTATAGTTGATGTGCTTCCCTCGGTTTTAGTTTGTAACCCGGATTTATTTTCCCTTAATCGATTTATGACTTTTGAACAGCAGTATACTATTGTTTCCTTTATCTATCAATACTAGCAATATTTTCCACCAGAAATCTGTACAAAAAACTATACTTCAAAAATAAAGCTACACCTGTAATTTTATATACTTACACCAAGCCTAGCCTCCAATAATATCGTCTTCATATGTAAAACCATTATTTGGAATGTCTCGCAAAAGAGCTTGGAATAAACAGCAAATTTAAACTGGTAATCCTACATATTCTTTAACATCATTTACAAAGGATGAAATTTATAAAATCACAAATCTGTCCTTCTTTCTTTTGGTATAAACATCAAAGAAGACGAAGATCGACTTCACCATCTCATTAAACAGAGCTTTTTTCTATAAAAATGGGAATCGTAGATATAAATTACTTGTTTTGGGTTATAATTATTTTGTGAAAAACCAAACTGATTCTCTCAGAAAATACACTGAAGATGATATTATCAAAATGCTAGATATTTTGATCGACAATATATTTGTTGAGTTTTGAGGATTGATATTTCAATAGACAGTCGGTATTCCAATGGATACTAATTGTGCACCCCTACTGGCCGATTTCTTTTTGTACTGGTATGAAGCAGAATTCATTCAGAACCTTCTTAAAGACACAAAGAAAAAGCACCTTGCAGAATTCTTTAACTTTACTTTCAGATATATTGATGATGTCCTATCACTGAATAATCCATATTTCAGTCAGTACTTGCATCTCATATATCCCAGTGAACTTGAAATTAAGGATACTACTGATACTAGAAGGACTGCTTCATACCGTGATCTTTTCCTCAATATTGACACAGATGGACGACTTCAGACTAAGATCTATGACAAACCGGATGATTTCAACTTCCGAATTATCAATTTCCCATTTCTCAGCAGTAACATACCCTCTGCCCCGTCGTATGGTGCTTACATATCTCAATTGATACGTTATGCTCGTGCATGTTCCCACTATACGGACTTCATCTACAGGAGTGTGCTCCTTACTCAGAAACTGCTCAAACAGAGTTATGAGGTGGAAAGATTCATAATGACGCCGTAAATTCTAATCATCACGAATTGGTTGATCTATACGATGTGTCTGTGTCTTAACTAACAAACGACATTTTTACCAAGTCTTAGATTGTGGTTTACCATCTACGTCGCATGATCTGCTTAGTACCATGTGTGACCTATTCCCGAATATGACTGTTTTGCCGGTTGAATTTGCATTGCTATACGACGTGTCTCTATATTTATTTATCAAAGTTTCATGTATTTAGATATGATGTTTCTTATGGCAAGTCGTTTTTATATTTATTCAATTTCAAGATATCTTATAAATTAAATAAGATATCTTATAAAGTACATAAGATATCTTCTAATGTTTATAAGATATCATATTTATTTTAATTTAATAAGATATCTAATTTATTTTATAAAATATCTTATTAACTTTTAAAGATATCTTGTATAGTTTATAAGATATCTTATATCTTTTAAAGATATCTTTTAAACAAATACTTTATGAGATAT
The DNA here is from genome assembly GCA_017311375.1 of Mytilus coruscus. NCBI lineage: Eukaryota > Metazoa > Mollusca > Bivalvia > Mytilida > Mytilidae > Mytilus > Mytilus coruscus. Next base: position 86,122,959 of record CM029601.1, read on the forward strand.
CTTGCATAGTTTATAAGATATCTTTAAAAGTATATAATATATCTTTTACTTTATAAGATATCTTATCAACTATATAAGATATCTTATAAGTTATACAAGATATCTTATAGGATTGATTTATCAGATATCTTATTTGGTTAATAAGATATCTTATTTAGTTTATCAGATATCTTATTAACTATATAAGATATCTTATTTAAAATAACATAAGTAAATAAATTCAACAATGAACGCTCCCTCTGGAACTACGCGGCAGTAAATAGATCATGTGATCGCACTTTCAAAATGGCAGTTGAGAATAGTCGGTTTTTAATAAAATAAATTATATTCCTGATGTTAATATCCAGAAAGCATATATATGGGTGTATTAGAAATGACAAACTGCGACCTGAATTAATTTTTGGCCTTGAGATTACTAGTAATTGCGCTACAGACACGTTAGCTGTATTCTGAAAGGAAGAACATTTTGAATTTATCAAATTACCCCCTTATTTACCCCTTTTTTTTTTTTTTTTTTTAGTAATTTTGATTTCAACAACATGCACTTCCATTTAATACAGCCGAGAATAAATGTTTGCCAATAAAATAAGGCTTAATTGATAACAAAAATGGAGAAAAAAGTATTGAAAAGAAGCTTAAGTGCACAGTAACTATTTTGACATTACACGGATGATCAAGGTTGGAATCTCCACAGGTATCATCAGTTGTAATCAAATCAAATAGACCGTTGTTAACCAATTATAAATTTTGGTTATCATACGGGTGCATGCGAAATAAAATCAAAGATAATTTTATCTTTGTATTGTGAAATTATATATTAATTGTACATAACGGTAATGAAACAGAAGTCATTTTTATTGATATATTATTGTCTAGTGGGTCGTGAAGGACACTTAATTTTTTATTCTATTCCATTGGAGGTGTGCCTACACTGGCAGAATCTATTATACAGATACAGATACAAATTAGCAATCTCGATCTGAATTGCTATTGATTTTATGATTGGTCAATCTTTTTCCCAACATAAAGGGATATTTTATTTCAATTCGTAAAAAGAAAAGAAGATATCTTATTTAGTTAATAAGATATCTTATTTAGTTTAAAAGATATCTTATTAAGTTTATAAGATATCTTTATAAGAAACTGTATAAAAGATATCTTATATAGTTTCTAAGATATCTTTTAAACTTAATAAGATATCTTTTAACTAAATAAGATATCTTATTAACTAAATAAGATATCTTATTAACTAAATAAGATATCTTATATGTAAATTAGGATATCTTTATAACCAGTTTAATAAGATATCTTATTTAATTATCAAGATATCTCAATTAATTTATAAGATATCTTATCTAATTATAAAGATATCTGATTTAACTTTATAAGACATCTTGAAAGTGAATAAATATAAAAACGGCTTGCCATAGTTTCTTTTGTAAGTCCGGTTGGATATTTTGTTATGTCTTATGTTCGCTGTTGGAGACGACGTGGTTCGGTATTTATATATCCCGCTTTAGGGCATTTTGTTGTTACTTTCTTATACATGTGGGTACGATAGGTCATTTTGTGCTGAGTTGTTGTCTGTTTATTTCATTTGTGGTATGAATTCTGTATTTTCGGTACATTTTACATATGTCTTATTTGTCAGTATAGTCGAGTTACTCGTGGTTTGTCTACAAGATTTTTTGTTTTCATGTGTGTTTACTGTTTGGTCTTACATGATCTTGCCTTATATTACAGTTATTTTATTTTTATTTTTATTTTTATTTTCTATATGTATGTAAAAGTTAAAATGAAAAATCAGCTACTTCATTTATATGATTTTAAGTTTAAAACAACGATATGCACAGGATTTTTTTGTTTATACACAATTTTGATTTAGAAGAAAAACCAAAAAACTCTCTACACTACACTTCCACACAATCTTATCAATAAAAAGTTTCATATTTAATTAAATGGTCTTTTGAAAAATCTCATTGCAAATTTACTTGCTGTAGCTCGTTTAAAGCCTTTTTATGTATCGAAAAAGCAAAGTATGCTAGATACACTTACCGGAAATGTGAATATTTGATTGAAGCTTTAAATTTTCTCCTGGACAACATATATGAGCGTTTTGGCGATAAAGTGTATCGACAGGTTGTAGATATTCCTATGGGCACTAATTGCGCCCCTTTAATAGCAGATTTATTCCTGTATTGCGATGAATCACAGTTTATGGCTAAACTCAGTAAAGTCACGTCATTGTTACATTTGGTTGACACATTCAACAATACCTACCGTTATCGTGATGATATTTTTTCGTTAAATAATCCAGAGTTCTCTAAACATACTACCGAAATTTACCCAAAGGAACTTATTTTAAATTAATACAAGAGAGTTAATTGGTGCACGCACCAAATTTTTGGGCCGGAAATATGGAGGTTTTTGGTGTAAAAAAAAGTGCAAAATATTATATAAACAATCTGTATATGATCGTATATTGAGTTGACTTAAATCCTCAATTGCAAGAAATGTTCAATGCTATAAAATATAACTTTATTGTGCAGTTGATGAAATCAAATATCTTTTAAGTGCAGTTGATGAAATGGAATATCATTTTATTCATTTTCAAGACTTGATTTTGAAACTCGTGACTATCAAAGTTGCATCTACTGACAAAAAATTTGTATTCCTCATCTCAGATATGACTTTAACGCAGCCTTTCACCTCTTTACTCATCAATGAATTTTATGTCAAGATGACATATTTTTTAGGACCCTCCTGACTATTAAAGACACATCTACTGACAATATTATTTCTCCACGAGTTGTATCTCAGATATGGACTCTAAGGCCAACTTTAATTAGTCACTGATATATTAAATGTAGGTTAACATTACCTTATTTTTATCAGGACGCATCTATGAACACAATCTCATGAACTATGACTTATACTTCCACAGATAGATGAACTATAACTTTGTGACGGACAGACGAAACACTATATCCCTACCCCAACTTCGTTTGACAAAAGATATAAAAATCTTAAAGTAAACAAATGTAAAATTTATTCCTCTCAGTAAAGGTTGATAAATCCTGGACATAATGTTTTCATTTCTATTCGGTTTTGGTGAAATTTAAAAGTATCAACAAACAGTCATAAAAATATGAATGTAGCTTTGTATGATATTAAAAAATGAATTCTGCACAAACCGATGCGAGGGGTCAACTTGAACTTACTACCTGTTGTGAGAAATATTGATCATTGTTGAATGCCTCATGGTGACTTGAAGATGAAGGACAACAATAAAAACGTTCCATTTTTGGGTTTTACCATGTATTGATATTAATATTGTCTCATGTACATTTACTCCATATCCCTGTATATTGGGTATACGACAGACTAAAAAACTGCTTACATACTACAACTAAAATCGGAAAGCTTCAGACAGTATAGCAAATTATTCTCTTCGTAGAAATTCCTGACAAAATCTTTTCATTTCTGTTGGGTTGCAGTAAAATTGCAAAGTATTAACAAACACCAAGTGGATATTTGAGAGGTTTGAAAATCACTTTCAGTTACTGAAACATGTTACCTATAAAAACTCCCGAGATCGTTTACGTTGATATCTTTATTATGATTATTTTTCTAAATGATGAAAACTGTATGTATAATAATCAAAATAGAATATAAAATATTTTGAGAAAAAAAATCGCAAACTATAAATCATTTCCCATCTTCCGACGACGAGTTTTTGTAAGAACATGGTACCTTGTTTAAATTTCTAAAAATAACTTGGTTTGGGAATTCCCCAAATATGGGTCACGCATTCTGTGCATAATAAAACAATGAACATTCATTGTTATAAGTATGTTTCATTTTTTTTTTTGCATCTTCTTTTTTAAAAAATTAATAAAAATATGTATTTATTTCAATTAACATAAAATCTTTAATTTTGCATATACAGAAAATAATAATAGATCCGCAGAAAATCAAGTAACAATCTCAAACCCATATCATATAATGGACCGGCTTAGTGCCGGCCCATAATAACTTAAACAGCAGTAATCGTCCTTTTCTAGATTTAAACATTGCAATTTCTAATGGAAAACTCCATACTAAAATTTACGACAAAAGAGACGATTTTTCAGTCCCTATTGTTAATTTTCCTTTTTTAGATGGCGATGTTCCTTTGGCTCCATCATACGGTGTTTATATATCCCAACTCGTTCGTTATGCCCGTGTGTATAATGATGTCATAGATTTTAACGAACGTAATCAATGCATCACTGGTAAATTATTAAATCAGGGATTTCGTTACCATAAATTACTTAAAACATTTACTAAATTCTTTCATAGATACGAAGACTTGATTGGTAAATTTGGCTGAACCTGTAGAAAACTTATTAAAAACGGTATTTCACATCCTAAATTTTACAGTAATATTGTACTAAAAGCGCGAAAATCACTATGTGAACCTTTAAACAAACTTATTATATTATTTATGTTGTAATAAGATCTTTGAATATTGTTTACATTGGCACTAACATCGAGTTTGTCATCAACAAATTAAAACATAACACAATTTTTATTCTTTTCGATTGTTTTTTTTTTTTTTTTGGATGTATAAATACACATCCACGTTTATTTTCTATCCAGAGATTGCTTTATCTAAATATAACATGATACATATTTATTAAATCCTAACGATCCTACTGCCTGTCGATACTTTTATTTTGGCATTGCACAAGTCATGGTGTCTTTGACTGTCCATGGCGTTGAAACACTAAATCCCTGGGATGTATTAATTGATTTTAGTCTCTGATGCATGATCTTTTATTATTAATTGTTTTTGGCTTTTAACTAGCTTTCAGTAACTGCGAGTACTCTCAAATCGTACTTTCGTGTTAATTTGACCTGTTGAAACAATTTGTAATGCATTTTTGTTATTCAATGATTACTAATTTGTGTTATACATGTTATATCTCGTCTCACTATTTTTTTATATGTACCACCATTGATAAGTATTTAGTATGACGATAAATTTTCACTTTTGTACTTGTACTGTGAACAACAAATGTATTTATTTTGTAAAAAATATTACCTGTGTGCATTATTTTATTTAACACCATTTTGTCCTAGGTTATCGTTGTCTTTTTGACATTGTTTTACATCTGTTTTATTATTATTGTATATATATTGTGTCATGGATCAAATTTATTCGTTGAGTGTATGTTTACTTGTTTTTGTTTATATGTCTTTTTGATCGAGTTAAGCCTTTTCAATTGATATTTTATAGTGTGTCTTTTTATGTTGTAGTGTTACACTTCTGTTTCAGGTTAGGGTGAAAGTTGGCGCCTGTTAAAATGTTTAAACCCGCTGCATTTGTATGCACCTGTCCGAAGTCTGTAGACTGTTGTTCAGTGGTTGTCGTTTGTTGATGTGGTTTATAAGTGTTTCTCGTATTAGACCGTCGGTTTTCCTGTTTGAATTGTTTCACACTAGTCATTTTGGGCCCTTTATAGCTTGCTGTTCGGTGTGATCCAAGGCTCCGTGTTGAAGGCCGTACTTTGACCTATAATTGTTTACTTTTTATACATTGGGACTTGGATGGAGAGTTGTCTCATTAGCACTCATGCCACATCTTCTTATTTATATATGGTTAGAAAATACAAATAATAACACCATTACAAACACAATTCCACTTTAATATTCTTGTCATGGTTACAAAATACATAAAATAACACCATTACAAACTCAATCCCAATCTATATTCTTGTAAGTGTCTCTAAATGAAACAAATCTATTTTATTTTTACAAATTTTATCTGTGATAATATAAACGTCACAAAAAATACATCACTTTTTGTGACGTTAATCCATTCATATGACGCGCAGTTTATATTTTGTTTGTGGTGTCCTGGTGTGCTGTCATAAATTCATTTGAGGTGTCCGTTGTTATTCTGCGGTTTACATGTTGTAATGTACTATTATAGTATTATCTATGTATTTTTCTCTGTGCTAAGTGTTCTTTCGTTTGTTTGTACTGTATTCCTGTCACGTAGTGTTGTCATTTTAGCTGTATTTTTAACATTGCCATATAAGCGGGAGGTTTGGCTTGCCATAAAACCAGGTTCAACCCACATTTTTTTTCTAAAAATGTTCTTAACCAAGTCAGGAATATAGCAGTTGTTATCACACAGTCCGTTTCTATGTATGTTGGCGTTTGCTTTTGATGTAGTTCAGTGTTTCTGTTGTTCCGTTGTTTTCCTCTTATAGCTGATGTGTTTCCCTCGGTTTTAGTTTGTTAGCCGGATTTGTTTTTGCTGAATCGAATTATGAATATTGAACAGCGGTATACTGTTGTTGCCTTTATTTATGATGAAAGATATTGCCCAAGTTGGCATCGAAACCTTTGTTGGCAAAGGTAAGTTTTAGAAATGATCTTTTTTCTCTTTTCATCTTTTCAAATGCGAACTGGTCTGAAAAGTCAGTGTCTTGCAATATCCGAGATGATAGCTGTAAGTCTTTATTGGTTTGAATTAGGGTTTGTATCAGTGGTTTCCACGCATAAGTTGTACAGATAATGACATTTTAAAAGGTGTAGTGAATAAACTTTGTGCGAACGTGATGAATACCCAAACAGTAGAGTTGAAAATGTTTATCACATTCACCGAGCTACAGGGAGGACTATATATATTACATATATCATCAATTTTGTTATAGCAACCATATGGTGTCGCAGTTCCCAATTCTCTAATGCAGTAGTCTTTCTTTTGTCTAAAGAGAGGTGTTGCAAAACGAGGATTATAAAGAAATTAAGGTTTCAACTCCCTCAGGCAAAGTTGACCTTAGATGGATTTGGCTATTTTGTTTAGGTACTAATTGGTTATAAATCTCTTCAACTGTTTTGGTTCTTATCTATTTTGGCTTTCAAATATTCGGCTATGAGCATTCCTTATGAAAGTAAATCAAGAAAAGCGCTTCGGACGCATGAAATTAATAATGTTTTGTTTTCAATTTTTTTTGTTAGTCCTGTGGTATACTTTTTCGATGATGCGAACTTGCATAAAAAGGATTGATCTGATTGATTGAAATGTTGATAAACAATGTCATTGCATTATTGTTAATGTCTGATCTATGGTACAACATACGTTTATTACCCTTCCTTTCGTGTCATCGACATATACCAATCCGCAAAGGTTAAACTCTGATCTGTAGACCAACGTATAGAACGGCACATTTGGCACATGTTTGACACTAGGTGGCTGTTTCAAAGCGAAGAAAAGGGATCAAGTTAAATAAAAATATCAAATTTTCATTTTTGGAGAATTATTAGCATAAAATGATATATTGAACGTAAGGTAACGACCCATAATATATTTCCAGAAAGCAAAAGCAGTCTTTCACCTGCTATGTTTTCCCAAACACCCCTCCTCAAATTTCCGTGTCGCTGATTTTGAGACTTCAAATGCAAATTTCTGCATATAAACTACTTTTCGACAACCTATTTTCGTACTTTTTTGTATACAAATGAATTCATATCATAGAATCAGACGTAATGCGTTCTTCCCAGTCAACATTTCGTAATGTTAAAGTTAATTTTTCATCAAAATGTAATATGTCAAGCGGGGTGGTATATATTGGATTTCACGGGGCGAGGCATTAATTTAAACAAGTATAGCTTTGCCTTTAAGGTCAAGTTACAGTAAATGGGCTTTGTCACAGATTTTTGTACAATTTTGCATACAACTTTGGATCGGTGAACTATAACTGAAAATAGAAAAAAATGATGCATTTAACTCTTATTTTTAGAAATATTACTGATTGAAATATCTCAAAATAGGTGAACAGTTGTATAGAAAGTGTTTAAAATCGGCGAAAATCGTTCTTTAATTTGTCTTAAAATCATCTCCAATTTCTAATACATAGATTTTTCTTTAAAATTCATATGTTGTTGATACATAGATTTCCATAGATTTCCGTTTTACTGATGCAAAATAAAAAAATATACGGTGTATATAAAAAAAACAAGAAGTTCAAAATATGACATTCTAATTCAAGGTAAAATTCGTGGTCCCTGAAATGAAATGAATAATAACACTGTATAAGAAATAACATACCGGAGACGAAATAAGAAAAGGCAACGAGCAGAAGATAATGCTCCCCCTAAAATATACTACAATAAAAGGGGGAAAAACCAATTCATTTCAACATCACCGACCAAGACCAAGGTTTGAACGCAGGTGCTAAGAAAGTGTAAGCAAATTTTGTACTAGGCAGTTACACAAAATATCGAAAATAGGTAAAATCTAAGATACATGATTTTTTTATTTGTTGTTTTTGGCTTTGGACTAGTTTTTATTAACAGCGAGTTATCTCAGATATGTGCTTTGTGTCTTTTGTGTTTTGTTGTTTTGTAGTGCTTTGTATCGATCCGATGAGTTACGCCCTTTTCAGCTGATTTTTGGAAGTTTGTTGTTATGTTGTACTGTTACACCACTGTCCCAGATTAGGGGGAGGGTTTGTCGCCAGCAAACATGTGTAACCCTGCTAAATTCTGTATGTGCCTGTCCTAAATCAGGAACTTGTTATTTAGTGGTTGTCGTTTGTTGCTGTATATCATATTTGTTTTTCGTTTATTTTGTACATAAATCAAAGGTGTTTTCTCGTTTGAATTATTTTACATTTGTCATTTCTGAACCTTTTACAGCTTACTATGCGGTATGGGTTTAAGCTCATTATTGAAGGCTGTACGTACACCTTATTTGTTACTGGTATTTTCTACGTCATTTGGTCTCTTGTGGAGAGATGTCTCATTGACAATCATACCACATCTTCTTATCTTATATTAAAACGATTAGATAAATGTAAAAGAAATGTCTGTATTAATTCTTGCTAACGATTAAAAAGATAAAACAAATTCTTTATGAAATGCTTACCTATGATTCTATGTCATAACTTTGTTATATCAGATTAGGAATGAAGAACGAATTGTCAGATCAAAATATAATATTGTACTTCTTGATATACGTGTAGTAAAGCTTTTACATGAAGATAAGAAAAACATGAAAGGCAAAATTATCCTTGTTTTAATGAATGCCTCATCCCCGTGAAATGCAAAATTTACAACCCGTGTGATACATTACATCTTACTGAACTATTAACTTTAAAACCAAGAAATATTGTTTGGGAACCAAGTATTTGGTCTTATTCTATTCTATGAATTCATTTCTTTATAAAATTTACGGAAATAAGTCCCCGAAAAATAGTTTTATCCCAAGACACGGAAAACTGTGAGGAGCTGGTGTTCGAGAAAACAGATCACCGTTGACGTCTGCTTCAGCTTCTTGGAAATAGATTATGGGTCGGTTCCTTCCGTGCAATCCATTAACTGGGTCTAACAGTTCTCAAAAAAAAAAAAAAAAAATTTGACACCTTTACTTACCTTGATTGTTTTTCTTCGCTTCGAAACCGCAACCTAGTGTAAAACATAGCCAACACCGCATGTGGTGTTCTACACGGTGTAGATGAGATGAGATTTCTTGATTTACCATTCAGATCTTAGTAACGTTTGGTAAAGTAAGATTTTTTAGTAACAGTAGGCATCTGTTTTTTTTTTTTTTTAAATTCACAGGTATTTGGCTTTATATTTAGAAATAAGACACTGTTGTTCAGAGACATTAAAGTCCAACATGTCTTGTAGTAGAACTGAACACGACCGCGTACGATGATTATTGCTATTGTCATGATCTGAATGTGTTGTATCCGAGGTATTCGAGGTATTTGTCATGTCTGGTGACGACTGTTTCGGACTTTTTCATACTGGGCAACGTTCGAGCCAGTATTCATACATTGTATGCAACTATGTCCTCGAGGACAAAATTTTCACCACCAGAAAATATTGTGTATTCTTTCATGTTTATATTTTGTTTCTTTTTTTTATTTCACTTTAACTAATCATTGATAATCAAAGATTTTAATTTTGAATATCTAATTGAGAATTATTAAATAGTTTATTGCATAATCATTGATAATCTAGAAAACACTTATAATTTAAAAAATCTTTTATTATATATATACATTGTATATTCCTTTTGAATGCATATAAACACATGAAAATGCATTCAGAAGGAATATACACCTTGTTTACATGCATTTCGGATGACACATATACCTATGTGCAAGCTATGAAATACAAAGTTTTTATGACCACCATTTATCAGATTCTGTCCAAGGTCGTACTGTATGAGCTGAACATTATCTTATTACTAAATGGTATAAACTCATATGGAGGTTATCCTACTAACAGGAGGCTAATACATAAAACACGGAAGGTAAAATTGACATATTTCATAAAAAATAGAGTAAATACAAGGGAATAACAACACATGTAAGTGGACGACAAAAAGCACATTAGAGACGACAAAGATTAGAAGACAGTTTAATTCATTTCTCTAGAACTGTTCAACATAACTAATTATTGGAACGGATTTTGAAAGCGTATAAACTAGTCTCTAACTTGAAATACATATAATTTTTATCGGACTTCAACTCGGCGTCTCAAGTTGAAAAAAAGCCAGACGAATAACAAAGAGGAGACAGCTAATTAATTCATCAGGAAAAATGAAGTTGTCTTTGCATTAGTCTGTATGTTTATGGAAGGTAAAGTTTTTTTTTTTTTATAAATATGAAAATATTAATTTAATCTTCAAAAACTTGAACATGTGTAAATGCCTTGAAATACCGGCATCTAATTTTTTCAGAAGTTTGAAATTGGTGGAATTTTACAAATGTTAATATCAATTGCATTTAATCAGTTGTCAAATTGCATGTTCTTCATGTGCACACAGGTATATGTTCATATTTGTGCTAATAATCATCAGGTGAATCATCATCATCATAATCATTTTTTGCATGTGCTTGTTTAAATGTAACAACAGTTATATCCCATCGCTTTTAATTAACCAATTACTGTACCATGTTGACTGACAGAAAGAACACATTGAACTTTTTTTTTTTTATTTTCATGATTATTTAGGAAAATATAAAAAAAAAGTGCAATTAATTAAATATAAGGCAACACATTTTGGTGAGCAACTTTTCTCTGCACCTTATTTTGTACCAAATCTTTTCTAATAAAATGACAAATTCGGAGGATCGATCTAGCTAGTTATTCACAATTAAAAAAAAGACATTATCAACAGCTGCATCACAGTACAATAGATATACAAAAATGCACTCCTAGGTTGTATTTGTGTTAATTTTACCATGCAATTTTCTATAGAAGCTCTTTAAGTTACGCTTAAAACTGTGTCACTTTTACGATGAACTTTCATAAAAAGATCCTATTCTAGTACAGAAATGTCAAATGCAGTATTTCTTTTTAAAAGGTCACAACATAGAGTTATGCGATATTTTTTTCAACATTTAGATGCTTCCGATTCCTTAGAGTAAATGTTTGAACTACAATTTTGTACAAACCCTCCCTTTACTTTGATTTTTCTGATAATTCATATTGACTGCTTTCCCACTGTATTCATTCTGGTAAAATCCACGTTTGTGTCTCTATCAGATGAAGCATGGAGACTATATTTATCTGAACTATTATGTAATCAAACAAGAAGTGTCTGTTCTGTAAATACTTATGTACTCTCAAAAAGATGAGTTTGTTAATCAGCTATATTAACTAAGTGCAACCGCCTAATATTTTTGCATTAGTCTTTGTTTAAGTTGACAGAAACTGTTGTTTATACTATATCATATCTTATTTTAAGGATCTTCTAAATATTCCTTTTATTGCAGTGTCGTAAGAATGTCACAAATTTAAAAGTAACAGTACTGTACATTTATATATTACTCGTGATATTTATTAAGGCATGTTAGGGAAGTTTAATAAGTTGACTGTAAACAAAACACAGCAGATTATACAAGTTTTCATTTTTTCTCTAAAAAGATTAACATCCGGATATTTATCTAATCCAATTATTTTATCAACTTATTTAATTGGCACAGGGGTTCACCGTTTAATTACATTTTGTTAAAAAAAAGGCCTTTAGAGGAGGCACTTAGAAATGGAGATAATCTAGAAACCATAAACTAATTCCTTTTTTTATCAGGCCTGATATGAAAAATCAAAATACATGATATTTATATCATAAGTCAACTTCGACGTTATCTCGTCGTTAAGTTAAGTTGATTATTTTTTTTTTTTTGAGAAAAAAATGAAAATAAAATGTATATGAAAATTTCGAGAGATTTCACACCAATATTTCTCATTAAAATTTTAATGGATTTTTTGTCAACTTTATCTCAGAGAAATTGTTAAATCAGTGTTAATCTGTTATTTTTACAGGAGTTTTGTCCCTGGTTAATATAAGTGAAGTGGAAAATTCCACATTGAATAGGCTGAGGATTTTTGCTTCTCTTTTATTATTGTTCTATCGTGTATTATCATTGTAAACACTTTACCCCTGGCTTGGTCCTCTATTGAAAAATAGACATTATTCTACTTATATGATTGATTGGGTGATTGATACAGACCTCTTGGGCATGTTTATTTAGGAAGTATATTTGTAAAACTTCTATGGCGAAGTTTTTAAACACCTTCGATGAATAATTTACAAATTTGTGTTTTTCTGTGTATGTAAAACCTACGCAAATACTGTCACAGATGCATTTATTTTTATTCATATCAATTCATGAAAGTAAACAGACATATTCTTTAACGAAGAGAATTGGCCTAGGTGTCAACGTATAACCGAGTCTAAAATATTTGTACATTTTATTTATTGCCAAATTGCATAGTTTTCTCCTTACAACATTAAATCGTCCAGAAGTTCAAGCTGTTCATACCAATTGGTGAATGACATTTCAATGGGGTGTGTAACTGTAGTCTATTAATTAGGTTTAGATCTGTAGAAATTGGACACTCTTTGAAAATTGTGAAGTGCCCACTAGTCATATCTAATTGAATGAATCCTGAATATAAATAGATAGAAAGATAAATGTAGTTTTTTAACGACTTACACATAAACTTAGTCCTCTTAGTCAGAAGTTATTCTTATGATGTCTACTTCCAAAAGACTTGATTAGTTGTTATTCCTGGATAACAGGAGAATTTTATTGGGAATGGGGCGCCATGAATGTATTCCACTCATAAAAAAAGGCATTTTCAAAATAAATCTTGCAATTTGAGAGTGAATGGTTTCAGAGACTTATAAACTCTAGTAGTTTTATAGTTATGCAGGTTTTGGGGTACCAATTCTGTAAAAAATTGGACATTAGTCCTGCATTTGAGAGCCTCACAAATTGTAGCAGTTTTATTTATGCAGTCATTCATATCATAAGTAAATGTTTATAAAACTAATTAAATTACTTGTTTGATTAAATCTTGTAAGGCTTTGAACATAACATAGAGTTTCATTGACAATGGTATATTTCGTTTCGTGTGTAAATTATGGCACGAATAAATATTCAGCTGCTGGTGGGTGTTCGTCTTCTTATAGTTAGATCTGTCGTTAAGTTCGTTCTATTCTTCAATATAAGAACTTCCAGAAAGGGCAACCAAATATCACTTGATTCAATGGTAAAGTCGTCGTCAGCTTGTTTCGTTGATACATTTTATATCCTAGAAATCCCATCAGGAGAGTTGCGTATGTTGGAGCAACTATTGTTTTCATAGCTGTACCAGAGATCCGCAGATAATATTTACCATCACAGAAGAATGTGTTATTTTCTAGTAGGATTTCTCACTATAAAACCAGGTTTAACCCATCATTTTCTTCGGTGAATGCCTATACCAAGTCAGGAATATGGCAGTTGGTTTTCACTTGACTGTTCCGTTGATTGATAGTGTTTGATTTTGTCAGTTTTATGGACGTTCCCTTTTGAAATTTGCCTTGGAGTTCGGTATTTTTGTTTAAGTAAAGGTTTTATATTATTTATGTTAACGAAATTCCTGACTTAATAATATACTAGTAATACATATATTACGTTCATTGAAATCCAGAACGTCAAAACAGACACGGGCATAGCGAACGATTTGTGATTAAAAACATCGTAAGATGGTGACAAAGACACATCACCATCTAAAAAAGGAAAATTAACAATAGGGAACGAAAAATCGTCGCTTTTGTTGTAAAAAGTAAAATAACAAAAATACCGAACTCCGAGGAAAATTCAAAACGGAAAGTCCGAAATCAGATGGCAAAATCAAAAGCTCAAACACATGAAACGAATGGATAACAACTGTGATATTCCTAAATTTTAGTGTAAAGTTATCCGTGTAAAACTGTAATATCTAAATCTGGGAAAGGACAGTTATTGCCGTTTATATTTTATATATTTAAAGTAAGTTTCTTTGGGTAAATTTCGGCAGTATATTTAGAAAATTCTTGATTATTTAACGAAAAAATATCATTAAGATAACGGTAAGTGTTGTGGAATTTATCAATTGACGGGTTTTTACTGAGTTTGGTCATACACAGTGATTCATTACAGTACAAGAACAAGTCTGCTATTAAAGGGGTGCAATCTGTGCCCATAGGGATACCTACAACCTGTTGATAAACTGAATTGCCGAAACGTACATAAAAATTATCAAGGAGAAAATTAACAGCTTCACTCATCTCATCACACCTCCAGTAAGTATATCTAGCATATTTACATTTCTTATTAGAGAAGAAGGCCTAAAATGAGTTGCAGCTAATATTTTTGCATTCAAATTTACCAAACGACTATTTAATCAAATAGGAAAACTTGTGTTTGATAAGATTGTGTGGAAGTGTAGTGTAAAGAGTTGAAAAGTCAAAACTGTCAACATTATCAAAAGGACCATCAAAAGCACGTAATTTATCTAAAACATCGAAAGAACTTTTTCCACTCCAAAAATAGTTATTTCCACTATTTTCGTATGTTTGATTACAAAAGTTAGTGATAAGCTCTTTGATATAGTAGTTAAGGAACTAGTAAAACTCACTAAAAGATTACTTTAAGAACACTTACTATAGGCCGAGATGAAACGATATTTTACTGGTTTTTGTGTAGGTTAAGTAACCAATACATAGTAGGAACGGGACCTTCAAATGTTTAGAAGAGGCCTTAAGCTATGATGTGGTTATGATATTATTGTTCAAGATATGAGTCTCTGTGGAGCGCACGGACTTGAATGTAGAAGAATTTAAAACTTCATTCTTAAGAACTTCCGTGTAGTATTTACGTCATACCACCACCACATTGCTGGCTGCTTTGTCGGCCGGTACAATCACAAACCGCTTTGCGAGTACTTGAGGTTTGTTTCTTTTTCTAGAAATAGTCAGATTATGTACTCTTTTATTTATTTAAAAATTTTCATTTGAACTGTAAATAATAACTTTCCGTTGAAACTATAAAGTCTCAAAACAGTTAAATGCAAAACATTAAATTCTTTGGAATCTAAATTGTTCTTTTTGGAAATAAAACAAATGACAGCGTATACAATTGCTGGCACTGGAAATCGAAAATTGATGTCAATCTCTCCGGTCATTGTAGCTTTTTGAAAGTGAGAAATTTAATGTTGGATTTTATTGCCGGAACAATTATTTTTCTAATAAATTGATAAATTTTATATAACAACAGTTGATTTTTTTTAAAAATGCCTTCTGTTTTAGAGATAGCAAGCGTTATCTTGATCAATTTTCCATTAGGACAATTTTAAATGAAACAAATGACAAAATACAATGCACTTTTTGTTTTGAAAGGTTTTCTCATTTAAGCAGTATAAATAAAAATAAACTTCATTACAAGAGTGGACATTGTTTTACGGGAATCAGATAAACTACTCCTTCCAGACAATAAGTAAAAGTCAAAATTGGTGCCATTACATGTAGATCAAAACTAATAAAACCATTTTCTATCGGCCTAAACTTTTAAAAGCTCAATTGTCAAAATCACAAAAGTTCAAATTCTAAGCATAAGTCAATTAAAATTTATTCATGAACGTATAGTAGTAGTTTAACGTTTAAATGCTCAACTGATAAATCTTATTTTTTGTGTTTTTATCGTATGTTTTGAATTATACTATTGCTTAAATCACAAATATGACTTCTATTGCACACTCACAATCTCATTCATAACATCGTTTCCAGAAAAATATGAATTATCTGTCTCTGGAGTTAGTAAAGTTTTCAATGATAAAAATACACGTGGAAGTGTATGAATCTCTTATTCACACTTCGTTACCAATTAAAGTTCACTGAAGCCTTTAAACTCGTGATTAGTAAAACATGCTATTTCCAATATTTATCCAATATTTAATCCTGGCATATCTAACAAACCTTCTATAAAATTTCTTTTTCGAGCTAAATTCGTTAAAGTCGTCGGTCTACCATAATTCCATGGTGTTTTGGTAAATCTGTTTTATTAGTCGATAGAACTTTGTACGCCTGCACATTTATAAGGTCAATTCAGAGTGATACGAGTATGGGTGAAGTTTTCAAAGGAGTTAAACTTTTAAAAATTAATTTGCCAATAAAATAGTTAATAAATGTGAAAAGAACTTCAAGATGGCAATAAAATACCTTCCATTTGTATTTTAGATACAAATATACATTTTTGTAGTATTCAAAATTATCAGTCAATATGTGTTCTACAAGGATCACCAGTCCCTTCACCTTTCATCTGATACCTTGATTACTAAAATATATTCTGCATAGTTTTACATTTACACCTATGCGAAGAACCATTTTGTTTTAAATATGTACTACTACAGTATGTTTTTTTTTACCGGGCCCGATTTGGTGTTGTTACATCTTACAAAGTCTATCCAAATTATTTTTGCTTAGAATTCCGCTAAAGCCGCTGCTAGGGGACGTCTTAAACTTGCAGTGAGGTGAGAGTTTTTTTGCTCCATGTTGACTTTGATTGTGACATGAAGAACAGCAATAAAAACGCTGTTCCTTTGCTTTTTGTATGTTTTTTTGATGTGCATGTACTGAATTTATGTCATGGATGGATACCCATATCCTTTGTTTTTCTATTACATTTGAACATCCTTGTTCAAAACATTGTCAGCCTATTTGTAGATAGCAGTACTGCTTCTTTAACCAAGTATTATATATGAGACTGTAACTTTACTTGGATATGTGGTCACATATACATATAATAAGAGGAAGAACACTTTTGATTTTGAAGTCTCTTGATCTAAGGTCAATGTCATACTGACTAAAAATAGAGTGCGTAAGACAATATTACTGTCTAAAACCATAACGAAAATGAATCATACCTTAAATAAACAGAAAAAAAAACTATCCCATCAGGTCACTATAGACTTTCCCTTTAAGAAGGAGACGTGTGGTATGTACGCCTGCTCACTTCAGGATTCTTAAATTGTCATTATTATACATTATACCCCCACTCTTAGAAAACAGACTGTATAAAACAATAAAACAAAAATTATCAGCAATACAAGATCTTCAAAATACTTATATGGCTGAAGCTATCACTTAACTCTTTATAGGAGTTATTGACCGTTAGTGATGTTAATTTAACTCGCATGTGTTTGGTTATAAACTTGAAAAAACATAATCGTTCATGGACAAACACTGTTAACAGGATGAATTATTGCCCTTAGATGATTGACTTGTTTTGTGTCCTAATGCCCTGTCTATGATAAGATTGGGACATAATGTTTTCTAATCTGTGAATCCCACTATCCCATATTAGGTTAAAGTTTTGGTCAAGGTAGATTACCATGAAGTTGTAGTCACATCAACTTGTAACCTAGGACACGTGCTCATTGTGAGGTAAATTTTCAAATTTTATGCTTAACGATGGTTTTGACACCAATTATACGGTTCACTAAATATCGAAATGTGATAGTTGAAGCCAGTACATTTGCAGGTTTAAGTTTTTGGAAAATGTAGTTTACCATAAAGTTGCGGTCACTTAGTAATCATTTTTATTATGATGTGAACTTTTTCATTTCAACCCGGATCCTTTGAAACTTTACAGAAAGATTATACACTTATTGAAGTTGTGCACCTGTTATTATGCAATAGTTTGAGGAATTTTCTCCTATTTTCCAGACTTAGGAACATTTTACACATTTCTAAGCTATAATCAACAAGATAGATAATGAACTGTTACCTTTCCATCATTGGAGTGTCAAAGTATTCTTGTACATCTATTAAACGGTTAATTAAGATCACAGTTATTGAACTTCTTGTCTATGAAAAACACTATTGGCAATAGTTTAAAACTTTAGTCACCAAAAGTCTCATTGAAAATAAAATTGGCGAAAACAAATTATACTGATTGCTTGATGTCGTGGTTGGGCCAAAGAAAAAATGGAGTGAATTAGGGAATTCCTGCAGGGTTCCACGAGCTAAAATCAGGTGTGAAAGTTAACCGGTATGCAGTATGCAATAATATAATAATGCAATTTCCATAGAATGCAAAATTTGAGTTTAATGTGTTTAGTTAGGCTTCTTTATTTGATTTGGCTTTGATTCAGATTTTTGCAGATCTGTTATTGTGCAAGATTCAGTCAACTGATTAATATGTATGTTATAAAAAATCGTTCTTGTTGTGAGGTTGACAAAACTAGCATGTTGCAACTTTTAATTAAATTAATGTGTCATTCTACAATACACTCGTCATAGATACCAGGCATACAATTTTGTACCCCAGACGAGCGTTTCGTCAAAAGACTCATCAGTGACGCTTGAATAAAAAAAAATCAAGTAGGCCAAATAAAGTTCAAAATTGAAGAGCAGTGAGGACCAAAATTCCGAAAGGTTTTGCAAAATAAAGCTAAGATAATTTATTCCTGGTGTAGAAAATACTTAGTGTTTCGAAAAATTCATATTCGACCTTAACTATTACTAAATGCTGTCTTAGTATAGTCTGGTAGAATTGGTTATACTTGTTCAACTTGTCCATTGGTCTGTCTGTCCATCTCATCATATGTTTGTTACACTTTCTCGGTCAGGTACTACAAATCACTGCTGTATGAAATTTGGTATCAAGCTTTCATCAATAACCATGTTTCGTTGGATTGGGGCATTGAATCTGCTGCCTTATGTAAGGAGAGTGTCACACTTTTAGCGTATGAATGATACCTTGGAACAATTATTTGCATGGAATTGACACCTTGCAACAACTATTTGAGGGGCCTGTTTGTAATTGATTGCAATGCAAACACCCCCTTTTCCAACAATTCCTTTTCTTCGGTGGCAATCTTAATGTCTTGTTCTACTCCCTGGTGGACCCACTTTTCAGGACCTGACTATTGAATTTATTGTTAATTCGTTCTTGTCCGGAATATGCTATACATTTTGCCATTTATAATCTGCCAATAACATCTTAAACACTGCCTTACCAAATCATATTGAAAGTGTGACAAATTGCATTAAAATAGCTAGTGTGTTTGGAGTTTTTACCATCAAAACTATCAGTGATATTTGTATTGGCATATACCAAATTAAGGATCATTTGGATTTACTGGTTTTTGATTGGCTGCTGCTTCATTGTGAGCAAAGAACAGATATGTGTCTTTTAACAGATCAAAGCAAGCATAAACTGGTTCAGGTGATGGTAAATACATTTTTAACGAAATCATGAAGTTTACTGTTTTCACATCTTGAAGCATAATACAACGGTATAACGATGAATCAAGTAAGAATGATAGTACAGTAGCGGCACCAATTGGATTTAATAAAAGGATCTAAAATATTTTACAAGTTCAAAATGGGAAACACTCCCACGCGTGCACATTGCCAAGTATGAGGCAAATGCCTTTACCAGTTTTTTGTTTTTGTTTTTTGTTTTTTTATTATTTCAACAGCTGTAAATGGAAATTGTGACAGAAATGCTCTATTAGCATGTTTGACTAGTATGGGTCAAAGTGAAAATTTGCAGGAACAATGTGCGTAAGTATTTATCATTGATAATCAACTCAGAGATTTGAATTGTTTGCTTTTGAGAAAAATAATAATTCAGAAATGTAAAACTCATATGTAAAGGGGATTTATTAAGCATTATGTAAACATAAAAACTTTGTTCTTTGGTCTGAAACAATTAATCAGCAAACGACAATTCAATATTAAGCTTTTACAGAAGAAGTATTCAATGAAAACACCTTTGTATGGCATGACGATAAAGTATCGACACATCAAATTTCGCAATAGAAAGACATCATTTTACCATTGAGTGTACATATCAATAGAAAACAATTATGAATTACGTTATTTGTGGGGTATAAACAAACGTTAATTATGGCAAGCCGTTTTACTATTTATTCGAACTTCAAGATAACTCATATAGTATATAAGATATTTTATATAATATATAAGATATCTTATATAATATATAAAATATCTTATACAATCTAGTTCTAGGGGCCGTCTTGACCTTGTTGTAGGGTATGAATGATTCGTTCATTGTTGAAGACCCTACATCAATTGTCAAGATGAAGAACAGGAATAAAAGCCCTGTTCATTGATAATTTTCCATGTTTTCTATGTATTGTGTGCGATTTTGTTCCATGTATATTTACTCCATATCCTTTCATTTTCTATTATAAGATATGTTATAAACTTTATAAGTCATCTCATATACTTTATAAGATATATATCTTAAAATGTATATAAGATATATTATAGATATTTTTAATAAGATATCTTATATACTTTATGAGATATCTCATATATTTTATACGATGTAACTCATAGTTTATAAGATATCTCATATAATTCATAAGATATCTTATAAAGAAAATTATATGAGATATCTTATAAACTATATGAGATATCTTTAAAGTTTATTAGATATCTTGATGCTAGAATAAATAGTAAAACGGCTTGCCATAGTTATTGGAATAATCCTGGAACTACATAATTGAAAACAACCATATCTTCATAAGTGCCAAAGCCAAGACCAAAATGAAAAGAAAAAAATAAACACTGTAAAGTTCTATTCTGATATTACTTGCTAAGCTTAGTGGAACACACAGTGCGAAATATAATTATTTACATCTTTGTTTCTTGGTCTTTTGTGGATAGCTGTATCATTTAATACAGCGGTGTACTACTGTTGCCTTCATTTAAATCATACCGCGTCTCCTTTTAAGCTCATTTGGTCCAAAGGGCTAGTGTGAGCTTTTGCAATAAAATGCCGTCGTGGTCTGTCGTTTGTTGTCCTTTCACGTTTCCAAAGATCATCTCCTCTGAAACTACTTATCCAACTTAAACCAACGTCGGTCACGATCCGATCGTTATGTTGGTATCTAGTTTAAAAATGTCCTCGCCAACATGGTCGACATGGCTAAAGATAGAACATGGGATAAAATGCAAGTTTTGTCTATTATCTTGAAAATCACAATAGATAGAGAAAATCTGACAGTTGCAAAAAGCTTCAGAATGATGAGATCTACCTTCTGTATATAATTAACATCACAACTGTCAGACGAATTCTGGCAGGAGTTATTGTCCTTAAATTACGAGTTATATCATTTTTCTTTGCCTACTTTTGTTGCAAATTTTAATTGAAAGAATATCAACTTTATGCAGTAAAAATGATAAGCAAATCAAGATCTACTAACAAGTCTAATGGTTGAAATCGTAAGTCGATTCCTTACTGAAGTAATAACCCTTTGAAGATTTTTACTACATTTGCGTATTTGCCTATTATCTTGAAAACACTGATAGATAGATAAATCTTTAAAACGCAAAATGATCAGTAAGACAGTGTTATGCAGAAATCGTCAGTTGATTCTTTATAGGAGTTATTTCCTTAAATGACTATTTTACAATTTTTTTTTTTTTTTTTTTTTGCTTATTATCTTGAAAACTATAGTAGAAAGGTTGAAATTTAAAAAAAGATCAGCAAACAAGATCTGCAAATAGCTAAAATATAGATGAATTTGTAGTTGTCTTATTATAGGAGTTATTGCCCTTCAATGACGATCTTAATGCTGTTTTGTGTTAATAGAAGATATAGAAAAAAATGAAAACAGAAAAAGGATCAGCAATACAGGTTCAACAAATAAGGGATTTTAGTCATGAATAATATTTTTGTCTAAAATGTTGGGAGGTAGTCCATTGATGGATATGCACATAGGCTCCTGAGAGCCTTCTAGTTTACAGTGTATAATATATAAAGTACGACACTGAAGATGTAAGATTAAGCTTCAGCGCTGATAGTTTTAAGTCCAGTGCTGATGATGTGAAGTTCTGCGCTATAGATGACATTCATTAGCTGTATAATGAACTTCAGCGCTGAAGATATAAAGTACGGCACTGGAGATGTAAAATCTCAAGAGCTAGACTTCAATTACGTCGGTGCTGGACTTGACATCTTCAACGGCAGAGTATACATCTTCAGCGCCGCAGTTTACTACATCTTATTGCTTGATTTACACTTTAAAACCATAATTTGTTTTTAACATATCATAAACCTACTTATTTCATAAAAATAACTGCTTTCTACATTGTTGTTAGTTTTCTTAGCAGAAATTGATCTGATATTTGAAATATCTTCAGAGCCTCTAGGTATATGAGTTAAAACCAAGGGTCCCCAAAGTTTTTCATGGGATTATGGTCCTTTTTTGTTGACTAGATAGTCAGGTTTTTTTCAAGCTTTCAAATTCATTCCAGTAGTCATAGTATAAACACTAGTGAGTCCAGGGTTGTTAAGTATGCACATATGACATTTTAACACCTGTTTCGGTAAAAAATGAATATACACGACTTGTGAAACGTAGCGGTTAAAATCAAAATATCTTTTATGAACTAAATTTACAAATTACTCAAGGATTGATCATGCATATTTCAATTCTGAGACCATGATGTGAAAAACCTGGAGTTGCAACATGATAAAAATTTATGAATTGTCATTAAAAGATGGTTTTTACCCATTTTTTTGTGTTTCATTTCTTTTTACAGAAAGGATAGTAGATGGAGAGAAACTTTTATAAGCAATAAAGATCAGAAAAATGAGATCAACAAAAAGGCAGAAAAATTATGTGCAACTCAGGGGACATTGGAATGCTGTTCTTCTTTTTTTTTTATCTTTTTTTTTTATCTTTGAGAGCATACTTGATATACAGAAACTTGGTCGTAGCAAATGCTCGGCAAGATAGATTGAGCTTACACGCCCATACAGTTTTCATTCAGCACACTTATTTTTATTGCATCGTAACAAATTTATTTTTTGAAAAATGCTAAGTGAGATACAGGCTGTATGGAGCCTCTAGTTTTAGTACTCAGCCACGTCTTTAAGAAGAGGTGGATCCTTGATTAATAAATATAAAATTAAGGAGATGTGGTATAATTGCCAATGAGACAACTATCCACCAAAGTTCAAATGAAGTAGATGTAAGCAATTATAGGCAACCGCACGGCCTTCAACAATGAGAAAAACCAATACCGTATATATAGTCAGCTATAAAAGACCTCGACATGAAAAATATGAAACAATTTAATTGAAAAAACTAACGCCTATTTTACCATGCTAATAAATTAGTCGTGCAACTGCTATATAAACAGCATTTGTATCTAGTGAAACTTCATAAACTTCTTATTTTTATCTAATACTTAGAGTATACAATTCTTTCAAGGAATGTATAGAACCACATAAAGATGCTTGCGATTTGGATCCAACACTGTCTGCCAAAGCACCTTTAGAGCAGATGTGCAGTGGTAGCATGCCAAATATTCCAAATGGTAATTATTCAGTAATTTTGTGATTATCTATTTTTAAAAGATCCACCAGTCTGACTTAAGCCAACCCCCACTATCCACTTGATTTTGTAGGCAAACGCAAGAGGATATCAGAGTGTAGCATTAGTCCGACTGAAGAAACATAGTTTTTAGCGCTCTCACGTGTACAATTTTTGCAAATTTTTTATGAAATTTATATCCAAGGTTATTATCTACCACGTCTCGGACAAATTCGAAAATTTGTGCCGATCAACTATTTTTTTAAAAGGGGAATGCCCTTGACAATATTAATTTTATGTAAGCTCGCGTAAGCATTTCTTAAAGGATTAATGTGAAAATTATATCGAATGTTTATATCAATAATGCTTTAGACAAGTTTGAAAATCAGCCCTGATCAAATATTCTATATTGTTTGTAAATGTAAATTATATAGAAAATTATATTGTAAGCGCTCTCACGTATACAATTCTGCCTGATATTTATGAAATTTAAATCAAGGGTTTACACAAATTCGAAAATCAGTGCCGATCCATTGTTTTAAAAGAGTTATGCCCTTGAAAATATCAGTCATATGAAGCGAGTTTCTTAGGGAAATTATTGAATTGTTTCAAAAACATATAATCGATAGAATAGTCCATTCTGTGAAACAGTCCCTGCTAAGTTTCGTGTTTTATTGTCGAAGTTTACCTTACACGACCTTGATAATCAATCAACACAGAATCATGGAGCATTTGAACAATAAGTGAGATGATAGACATGTTATTGAGCGATGATTTTTTTTTATTTTTCATGCGTTCCTATTTGTTATTTAAACTTTGTCATAACAGTTGTTAAATGATTTTGTGCATCAAATTTTTTTTTTCAGAATCAATTAACACTATCTAATTTCCACGTTTGTTTACTTTTTCTTTCATCACGGTTTTCCCCTCGCACTTGCGCTTTGCTGTTCCGAAGAACTAACCTCTTAATGTTTGACCCACAATTGATAAGTTTGATTTGAACTTATCAATCCAATAAATCAATTTA
The DNA here is from genome assembly GCA_017311375.1 of Mytilus coruscus. Taxonomy (NCBI): domain Eukaryota; kingdom Metazoa; phylum Mollusca; class Bivalvia; order Mytilida; family Mytilidae; genus Mytilus; species Mytilus coruscus. The sequence goes on from CM029601.1 coordinate 86,147,665, forward strand.
TCTGGATTTATTTATTGTCATGGAACCAATTTTTGGAGATTGCGGGAAACAATGTATTTTCTTGAATAATTGATTTTGTGATGTTAACAAATTCTGCATACAAACCTATGGAAGTTTTGGATTGTTAGTCTATCCTTACGAAATCGAAAAACAAGACTCGGGTTAGCTGTTTTCTGCGGCAGAGGCGGTGTCAACAATTTATTAGTTTGTGATTAGGTTAGTTTAAGGGGAACCACTTGTGCAGGTCAATGATATTTTATATGCAGTTGTATGAGCACTGGTATAACTTATTTCTATGGAGATTTTTTGTCCCAACTCTTCCAGTCATGGTCTATTGACTTTGAACTGTTTGCATAGTGTACATGTTCAAGCTTGTGACTAGGTCAGTTAAACACGAGCTACTAATGGTACCGGTAAGTCAATGATATTTGGTATGCAGTTGTAAAAGTATTGTAAGGTCAATGAATCTTGAAGTCTTGTTTTTCGATTTCGTAAGGATAGACTAACAATCCAAAACTTCCATAGGTTTGTATGCAGAATTTGTTAACATCACAAAATCAATTATTCAAGAAAATACATTGTTTCCCGCAATCTCCAAAAATTGGTTCCATGACAATAAATAAATCCAGATAAATTGATTTATTGGATTGATAAGTTCAAATCAAACTTATCAATTGTGGGTCAAACATTAAGAGGTTAGTTCTTCGGAACAGCAAAGCGCAAGTGCGAGGGGAAAACCGTGATGAAAGAAAAAGTAAACAAACGTGGAAATTAGATAGTGTTAATTGATTCTGAAAAAAAAAATTTGATGCACAAAATCATTTAACAACTGTTATGACAAAGTTTAAATAACAAATAGGAACGCATGAAAAATAAAAAATAAATCATCGCTCAATAACATGTCTATCATCTCACTTATTGTTCAAATGCTCCATGATTCTGTGTTGATTGATTATCAAGGTCGTGTAAGGTAAACTTCGACAATAAAACACGAAACTTAGCAGGACTGTTTCACAGAATGGACTATTCTATCGATTATATGTTTTGAAACAATTCAATGATTTCCTAAGAAACTCGCTTCATATGACTGATATTTTCAAGGGCATAACTCTTTAAAACAATGGATCGGCACTGATTTTCGAATTTGTGTAAACCCTTGATTTAAATTTCATAAATATCAGGCAGAATTGTATACGTGAGAGCGCTTACAATATAATTTTCTATATAATTTACATTTACAAACAATATAGAATATTTGATCAGGGCTGATTTTCAAACTTGTCTAAAGCATTATTGATATAAACATTCGATATAATTTTCACATTAATCCTTTAAGAAATGCTTACGCGAGCTTACATAAAATTAATATTGTCAAGGGCATTCCCTTTAAAAATAGTTGATCGGCACAAATTTTCGAATTTGTCCGAGACGTGGTAGATAATAACCTTGGATATAAATTTCATAAAAAATTTGCAAAAATTGTACACGTGAGAGCGCTAAAAACTATGTTTCTTCAGTCGGACTAATGCTACACTCTGATATCCTCTTGCGTTTGCCTACAAAATCAAGTGGATAGTGGGGGTTGGCTTAAGTCAGACTGGTGGATCTTTTAAAAATAGATAATCACAAAATTACTGAATAATTACCATTTGAATATTTGGCATGCTACCACTGCACATCTGCTCTAAAGGTGCTTTGGCAGACAGTGTTGGATCCAAATCGCAAGCATCTTTATGTGGTTCTATACATTCCTTGAAAGAATTGTATACTCTAAGTATTAGATAAAATAAGAAGTTTATGAAGTTTCACTAGATACAAATGCTGTTTATATAGCAGTTGCACGACTAATTTATTAGCATGGTAAAATAGGCGTTAGTTTTTTCAATTAAATTGTTTCATATTTTTCATGTCGAGGTCTTTTATAGCTGACTATATATACGGTATTGGTTTTCTCATTGTTGAAGGTCGTGCGGTTGCCTATAATTGCTTACATCTACTTCATTTGAACTTTGGTGGATAGTTGTCTCATTGGCAATTATACCACATCTCCTTAATTTTATATTTATTAATCAAGGATCCACCTCTTCTTAAAGACGTGGCTGAGTACTAAAACTAGAGGCTCCATACAGCCTGTATCTCACTTAGCATTTTTTCAAAAAAAATAAATTTGTTACGATGCAATAAAAATAAGTGTGCTGAATGAAAACTGTATGGGCGTGTAAGCCCAATCTATCTTGCCGAGCATTTGCTACGACCAAGTTTCTGTATATCAAGTATGCTCTCAAAGATAAAAAAAAAAGATAAAAAAAAAAGAAGAACAGCATTCCAATGTCCCCTGAGTTGCACATAATTTTTCTGCCTTTTTGTTGATCTCATTTTTCTGATCTTTATTGCTTATAAAAGTTTCTCTCCATCTACTATCCTTTCTGTAAAAAGAAATGAAACACAAAAAAATGGGTAAAAACCATCTTTTAATGACAATTCATAAATTTTTATCATGTTGCAACAGGTTTTTCACATCATGGTCTCAGAATTGAAATATGCATGATCAATCCTTGAGTAATTTGTAAATTTAGTTCATAAAAGATATTTTGATTTTAACCGCTACGTTTCACAAGTCGTGTATATTCATTTTTACCGAAACAGGTGTTAAATGTCATATGTGCATACTTAACAACCCTGGACTCACTAGTGTTTATACTATGACTACTGGAATGAATTTGAAAGCTTGAAAAACCTGACTATCTAGTCAACAAAAAAGGACCATAATCCCATGAAAAACTTTGGGGACCCTTGGTTTTAACTCATATACCTAGAGGCTCTGAAGATATTTCAAATATCAGATCAATTTCTGCTAAGAAAACTAACAACAATGTAGAAAGCAGTTATTTTTATGAAATAAGTAGGTTTATGATATGTTAAAAACAAATTATGGTTTTAAAGTGTAAATCAAGCAATAAGATGTAGTAAACTGCGGCGCTGAAGATGTATACTCTGCCGTTGAAGATGTCAAGTCCAGCACCGACGTAATTGAAGTCTAGCTCTTGAGATTTTACATCTCCAGTGCCGTACTTTATATCTTCAGCGCTGAAGTTCATTATACAGCTCATGAATGTCATCTATAGCGCAGAACTTCACATCATCTTAAAACTATCAGCGCTGAAGCTTAATCTTACATCTTCAGTGTCGTACTTTATATATTATACACTGTAAACTAGAAGGCTCTCAGGAGCCTATGTGCATATCCATCAATGGACTACCTCCCAACATTTTAGACAAAAATATTATTCATGACTAAAATCCCTTATTTGTTGAACCTGTATTGCTGATCCTTTTTCTGTTTTCATTTTTTTCTATATCTTCTATAAACACAAAACAGCGTTAAGATCGTCATTGAAGGGCAATAACTCCTATAATAAGACAACTACAAATTCATCTATATTTTAGCTATTTGCAGATCTTGCCTTGCTGATCTTTTTTTTTTAAATTTCAACCTTTCTACTATAGTTTTCAAGATAATAAGCAAAAATGAAAAAAAAAAAAAAAATTGTAAAATAGTCATTTAAGGGAAATAACTCCTATAAAGAATCAACTGACGATTTCTGCATAACACTGTCTTACTGATCATTTTTGCGTTTTAAAGATTTATCTATCTATCAGTGTTTTCAAGATAATAGGCAAATACGCAAATGTAGTAAAATCTTCAAAGGGTTATTACTTCAGTAAGGAATCGACTTACGATTTCAACCATTAGACTTGTTAGTAGATCTTGATTTGCTTATCATTTTACTGCATAAAGTTGATATTCTTTCGATTAAAATTTGCAACAAAAGTAGGCAAAGAAAAATGATATAACTCGTAATTTAAGGACAATAACTCCTGCCAGAATTCGTCTGACAGTTTTGATGTTAATTATATACAGAAGGTAGATCTCATCATTCTGAAGCTTTTGCAACTGTCAGATTTTCTCTATCTATTGTGATTTTCAAGATAATAGACAAACTTGCATTTTATCCCATGTTCTATCTTTAGCCATGTCGACCATGTTGGCGAGGACATTTTTAAACTAGATACCAACATAACGATCGGATCGTGACCGACGTTGGTTTAAATTGGATAAGTAGTTTCAGAGGAGATGATCTTTGGAAACGTGAAAGGACAACAAACGACAGACCACGACGGCATTTTATTGCAAAGCTCACACTAGCCCTTTGGACCAAATGAGCTTAAAAGGAGACGCGGTATGATTTAAATGAAGGCAACAGTAGTACACCGCTGTATTAAATGATACAGCTATCCACAAAAGACCAAGAAACAAAGATGTAAATAATTATATTTCGCACTGTGTGTTCCACTAAGCTTAGCAAGTAATATCAGAATAGAACTTTACAGTGTTTATTTTTCTTTTCGTTTTGGTCTTGGCTTTGGCACTTATGAAGATATGGTTGTTTTCAATTATGTAGTTCCAGGATTATTCCAATAACTATGGCAAGCCGTTTTACTATTTATTCTAGCATCAAGATATCTAATAAACTTTAAAAGATATCTCATATAGTTTATAAGATATCTCATATAATTTTCTTTATAAGATATCTTATGAATTATATGAGATATCTTATAAACTATGAGTTACATCGTATAAAATATATGAGATATCTCATAAAGTATATAAGATATCTTATTAAAAATATCTATAAGATATCTTCGTTAGTTTTTCAATTAAATTGTTTCATATTTTTCATGTCGAGGTCTTTTATAGCTGACTATATATACGGTATTGGTTTTTCTCATTGTTGAAGGCCGTGCGGTTGCCTATAATTGCTTACATCTACTTCATTTGAACTTTGGTGGATAGTTGTCTCATTGGCAATTATACCACATCTCCTTAATTTTATATTTATTAATCAAGGATCCACCTCTTCTTAAAGACGTGGCTGAGTACTAAAACTAGAGGCTCCATACAGCCTGTATCTCACTTAGCATTTTTTCAAAAAAAATAAATTTGTTACGATGCAATAAAAATAAGTGTGCTGAATGAAAACTGTATGGGCGTGTAAGCCCAATCTATCTTGCCGAGCATTTGCTACGACCAAGTTTCTGTATATCAAGTATGCTCTCAAAGATAAAAAAAAAAGATAAAAAAAAAAGAAGAACAGCATTCCAATGTCCCCTGAGTTGCACATAATTTTTCTGCCTTTTTGTTGATCTCATTTTTCTGATCTTTATTGCTTATAAAAGTTTCTCTCCATCTACTATCCTTTCTGTAAAAAGAAATGAAACACAAAAAAATGGGTAAAAACCATCTTTTAATGACAATTCATAAATTTTTATCATGTTGCAACAGGTTTTTCACATCATGGTCTCAGAATTGAAATATGCATGATCAATCCTTGAGTAATTTGTAAATTTAGTTCATAAAAGATATTTTGATTTTAACCGCTACGTTTCACAAGTCGTGTATATTCATTTTTTACCGAAACAGGTGTTAAAATGTCATATGTGCATACTTAACAACCCTGGACTCACTAGTGTTTATACTATGACTACTGGAATGAATTTGAAAGCTTGAAAAAAACCTGACTATCTAGTCAACAAAAAAGGACCATAATCCCATGAAAAACTTTGGGGACCCTTGGTTTTAACTCATATACCTAGAGGCTCTGAAGATATTTCAAATATCAGATCAATTTCTGCTAAGAAAACTAACAACAATGTAGAAAGCAGTTATTTTTATGAAATAAGTAGGTTTATGATATGTTAAAAACAAATTATGGTTTTAAAGTGTAAATCAAGCAATAAGATGTAGTAAACTGCGGCGCTGAAGATGTATACTCTGCCGTTGAAGATGTCAAGTCCAGCACCGACGTAATTGAAGTCTAGCTCTTGAGATTTTACATCTCCAGTGCCGTACTTTATATCTTCAGCGCTGAAGTTCATTATACAGCTCATGAATGTCATCTATAGCGCAGAACTTCACATCATCTTAAAACTATCAGCGCTGAAGCTTAATCTTACATCTTCAGTGTCGTACTTTATATATTATACACTGTAAACTAGAAGGCTCTCAGGAGCCTATGTGCATATCCATCAATGGACTACCTCCCAACATTTTAGACAAAAATATTATTCATGACTAAAATCCCTTATTTGTTGAACCTGTATTGCTGATCCTTTTTCTGTTTTCATTTTTTTCTATATCTTCTATAAACACAAAACAGCGTTAAGATCGTCATTGAAGGGCAATAACTCCTATAATAAGACAACTACAAATTCATCTATATTTTAGCTATTTGCAGATCTTGCCTTGCTGATCTTTTTTTTTTAAATTTCAACCTTTCTACTATAGTTTTCAAGATAATAAGCAAAAATGAAAAAAAAAAAAAAAAAATTGTAAAATAGTCATTTAAGGGAAATAACTCCTATAAAGAATCAACTGACGATTTCTGCATAACACTGTCTTACTGATCATTTTTGCGTTTTAAAGATTTATCTATCTATCAGTGTTTTCAAGATAATAGGCAAATACGCAAATGTAGTAAAAATCTTCAAAGGGTTATTACTTCAGTAAGGAATCGACTTACGATTTCAACCATTAGACTTGTTAGTAGATCTTGATTTGCTTATCATTTTTACTGCATAAAGTTGATATTCTTTCGATTAAAATTTGCAACAAAAGTAGGCAAAGAAAAATGATATAACTCGTAATTTAAGGACAATAACTCCTGCCAGAATTCGTCTGACAGTTTTGATGTTAATTATATACAGAAGGTAGATCTCATCATTCTGAAGCTTTTTGCAACTGTCAGATTTTCTCTATCTATTGTGATTTTCAAGATAATAGACAAAACTTGCATTTTATCCCATGTTCTATCTTTAGCCATGTCGACCATGTTGGCGAGGACATTTTTAAACTAGATACCAACATAACGATCGGATCGTGACCGACGTTGGTTTAAATTGGATAAGTAGTTTCAGAGGAGATGATCTTTGGAAACGTGAAAGGACAACAAACGACAGACCACGACGGCATTTTATTGCAAAAGCTCACACTAGCCCTTTGGACCAAATGAGCTTAAAAGGAGACGCGGTATGATTTAAATGAAGGCAATAGTAGTACACCGCTGTATTAAATGATACAGCTATCCACAAAAGACCAAGAAACAAAGATGTAAATAATTATATTTCGCACTGTGTGTTCCACTAAGCTTAGCAAGTAATATCAGAATAGAACTTTACAGTGTTTATTTTTTTCTTTTCATTTTGGTCTTGGCTTTGGCACTTATGAAGATATGGTTGTTTTCAATTATGTAGTTCCAGGATTATTCCAATAACTATGGCAAGCCGTTTTACTATTTATTCTAGCATCAAGATATCTAATAAACTTTAAAAGATATCTCATATAGTTTATAAGATATCTCATATAATTTTCTTTATAAGATATCTTATGAATTATATGAGATATCTTATAAACTATGAGTTACATCGTATAAAATATATGAGATATCTCATAAAGTATATAAGATATCTTATTAAAAATATCTATAAGATATCTTATATACATTTTAAGATATATATCTTATAAAGTATATGAGATGACTTATAAAGTTTATAAGATATCTTATAATAGAAAATGAAAGGATATGGAGTAAATATACATGGAACAAAATCGCACACAATACATAGAAAACATGGAAAATTATCAATGAACAGGGCTTTTATTCCTGTTCTTCATCTTGACAATTGATGTAGGGTCTTCAACAATGAACGAATCATTCATACCCTACAACAAGGTCAAGACGGCCCCTAGAACTAGATTGTATAAGATATTTTATATATTATATAAGATATCTTATATATTATATAAAATATCTTATATACTATATGAGTTATCTTGAAGTTCGAATAAATAGTAAAACGGCTTGCCATGATTAACGTTTGTTTATACCCCACAAATAACGTAATTCATAATTGTTTTCTATTGATATGTACACTCAATGGTAAAATGATGTCTTTCTATTGCGAAATTTGATGTGTCGATACTTTATCGTCATGCCATACAAAGGTGTTTTCATTGAATACTTCTTCTGTAAAAGCTTAATATTGAATTGTCGTTTGCTGATTAATTGTTTCAGACCAAAGAACAAAGTTTTCATGTTTACATAATGCTTAATAAATCCCCTTTACATATGAGTTTTACATTTCTGAATTATTATTTTTCTCAAAAGCAAACAATTCAAATCTCTGAGTTGATTATCAATGATAAATACTTACGCACATTGTTCCTGCAAATTTTCACTTTGACCCATACTAGTCAAACATGCTAATAGAGCATTTCTGTCACAATTTCCATTTACAGCTGTTGAAATAATAAAAAAACAAAAAACAAAAAAAAAACTGGTAAAGGCATTTGCCTCATACTTGACAATGTGCACGCGTGGGAGTGTTTCCCATTTTGAACTTGTAAAATATTTTAGATCCTTTTATTAAATCCAATTGGTGCCGCTACTGTACTATCATTCTTACTTGATTCATCGTTATACCGTTCTATTATGCTTCAAGATGTGAAAACAGTAAACTTCATGATTTCGTTAAAAATGTATTTACCATCACCTGAACCAGTTTATGCTTGCTTTGATCTGTTAAAACCGCATCGGTTGCTTGAAAGCATAATCGAGTACACACAATATTGTTTGCAATAAATACGAAAAATATCTACGTGAAATTAATACCAAGTTGCAGCTATAAATCCCCCAAATACTTTTGCTTCAGATTCATAAAACATATGTTGACATGCACCTGTCCTAAGACAGGAACCTGATGTTCAGTGGTTGTCGTTTGTTGATGTGGTTCTCGTTTCTCGTTTTTTATATAGATTAGACCGTTGGTTTTCCTGTTTGAATGGTTTTACACTAGTCATTTTTGGGGCCCTTTATAGCTTGCTGTTCCGTGTGAGCCAAGGCTCCGTGTTGAAGGCCGTACTTTGACCTATAATGGTTTACTTTTACAAATTGTGACTTGGATGGAGAGTTGTCTCATTGGCACTCATACCACATCTTCTTATTTGTATTGTAGTGGATAAGTCATTCGTTTTACGATGTGATAGTTTAAGGATGTTTACTCAAACGAGAAATGAGAAACACCTATGAACCACACCAACAAACGACACCCACTGAACGACATGCTCCTGACTTAGGACAGTTGCATACACATATAGCGGGTTTAAAAGTTTTAACAGGCGCCAACCTTCACCCTAACATGAGACAGTAGTGTAACATTACAACATAAAAAGACACAATTTAAAATATCAATTGGAATGGCTTAACTCGATCAAAAAGACATTTAAACAAAAATAAGAAACATACACTGAACGAATAAGTTTCATTTATGACACAATATAAATACAATATTAAACGTAGGTGCCTATATAACATAGGCGTTACAGGTAGTAATAAATAAAAAGATGTTGGAAGAGTGTCAATAAGACAACTCTTACCTGGGACAAAATGGCATTACACAGGTAAATTTAAATATAATAATTTTGTTGTTAGGAGTACGGATGTAAACATTTTTTACAAAATTAATAAATTTGTTGTTCAGAGTACCGAGTACAGAAGTAAAAGTTTATCGTCATACTAAATACTTATCAAAGGTGGTACATATTAAAATAGTGAGTCGAGATATAACAAAATAAGTAAACATTGAATTACAGAAATGCATTACAAATTGTGTCAACAGGTCAAATTAACACAAAATACGATTTGAGAGTACGCGCAGTTACTGAAAGCTAGTTAAATGCCGAAAACAATTAATAATAAAAATCATGCATCAGAGACTAAAATCAATTAAAACACATCCCAGGGATTTAGTGTTTAAACGCCATGGAGAGTCAAAGAAGACATGACTTGTGCAATGCCAAAATAAAAGTACCAACAGGCAGTAGGATCGTTAAGATTTAACCATATAATAAATATGTATTATGTTATATATAGATAAAGCAATCTCTAAATAGAAAATTAACGTGGATGTGTATGTATACATCCCAAAAACCATTCCAAAAGAATAGAAATTTAGTTATGTTTGAATTTGTTGATGACAAAATCGATTTTAGTGCCAATATATACAATATTCAAAGATATTATTACAACATTAATAAGATAACCTTTACTAATAAGTTTGTTTAAAGGATCGATGAGTTTTCACGGATCACATAGTAATTTCCACGCTTTTAGTACAATATTACCGTAAAATTTAGGATGTGAAATTCCGTTTTTAATAAGTTTTCTATATGTACAGCCAAATTTACTAATCAAATCTTTGTATCTATGAAAGAATTTAGTAAATGTTTTAAGTAATTTATGGTAACGAAATCCCTGACTTAATAATTTACCATTGATTACGTTTGTTAAAATCTATGACATCACTACACATACGGGCATACCGAACGAGTTGGGATATATAAACACCGTATGATGGAGCTTAGTCCAGAAGACAAACTGCATATCTCTAATCTAGCATAGTGCAATTAAGTCAGTGATTTTCTGGAAGAGTCATCACTCTGAAGTGTTTAACCTATGGCTTATAAAGCGGCATTCGCTACTTCATTTAAGGGGTTAGATCTGGGTTAAGGATGGTAAATAAATTAGCAATGCATTTGTTGTAGTCCGTTCCATAAATGGTTTTTGATCAATTATATGAAGCTGAATTAAGATAAACAGTGTTACTAGGTTAGAAGCCTAGAATACATTTGTGAAAATGGTTGAAACGAACATATCAGTGATTTTATAGGGCTATGAATGACATATCCGGTTCGGTCAAAGTTATAATGTTTTTCTGTGAATTGTTGCCTTTGTGAGGTAGCACCTATGAAATTTGTATCAGTCTAGTTCTGTACAAAGCAGCGTATATATTATGACTTAAATATTAGTTCTAACTATGCATGTAATAGTTACAGAGAGTTGTAGTGAAATATTGAGATTTGCTATTGCAGCCTATGGAAAAAAGCCTTAATGAATTAATGCACATTTGAAAACTAACTTTCTTTCATAAATGCACATTTACAGAATTTACAGAACTTTAAAGATATATTTCTGTTAGGAAGTGCTGCTCCTAGATTGATGACATGTGTTCGTATGCTTGGCAGTTTAGTAACAGAGGATTTTGAACGATATCCTTCTTCTCAGCAAATTAATACAGGTTTGCCCGTAAGTATATATTTCTTACACATTTCTTCTAAAATTGTCATTTGGTATGGCACTCACTAAGAGGTTTCAGTCTATTGTTATTACCATTAAAATCAGTCCTGAATTTGAAGGAGATTTTTGGTATAGATTTAAGTAATCCAACAACTCAATAAAGTTAATACAAACAAAAAATACATCGAGTAGTTATTCTAAATTATATATGATGTGTTTATTTCGCTTGGTAAACAGATATATATATCAATGGTTGTTACAATTTACTTCCCACGTAAATCCACATGTATCGTAACCAATACACAAACTTTATGCTCTTTCCTGTGACATACCGAATGAGCAACACGACTGATGCCACTTGTGGACCAGGAGCACTTGAGATCACCTGGGGTTCGTGTTGATCAGTCTTTAGTTTTCGATGTTGTGTTTTGTGTTCCAAGACCTTGTTGATAAATATTCCGTATCAACTTCACAAATAATACATGATGGTCTTGAAGTATAGATTCTAGGTACTGACGTTGTTTATCATTTTAATTACGTGTTATAGTGTTCTTTTATTTGTCTTTGTAAATTATTAACCTTTACTGTTTATTCCATTTTTGGTAATATCCTTTTGGCGTGGATCGGTACTTATACATCCCGCCATTGTGTTATTGTGCTATGGTCATGTTTTGTATTCTTGTCTTTCATTTTTGCTTATGTGCTTTGTCTAAATGCAATTTTGTTATCTTTGTTGACATGTTTGTTTGTTTTTATAGTCATTAAGATTATAACACAATGTTGACTGCTGTACCCCTATTTTTGATATTTTTACCTATTATGTCTGTTTGTTTTGTTCACACATTGTTGTCAATATAATGGAATTTTATGCGACTGTCATACAAGTGAGAGGTTTAGCTAGCTATAAAACCAGGTTTAATCCACCATTTTCTACATAAGGAAATGCCTGTACCAAGTCAGGAATATGACAGTTGTTTTTCCATTCGTTTGATGTGTTTGAGCTTTTGATATTGCCATTTGATAAATAAGGGACTTTCCGTTTTGAATTTTCCTTAGAGTTCGGTATTTTTCTTATTTTACTTTTTATCCACTTTCGTAAATTTGATCTTTTAGACAAAATAATTTCAACAACGTTTTAATTTCTATGACAAGAACATTGTCTTTAATATTCTTTTTCAAGTTTACTTTTATACCTACTTTCACTTTCTATTTACAATTATTTACAATGGTGACTTTGTGACGTGGGAATTATCACTTTCAGTTTGTACTTAAGCACGTTTTTATTGTTTTTATTCTGATGATGGTGCCCGAGGCACTGAAACATAACGAACTAATTAAATTCATGCTGCCATCTCTAAAGTGGTGTTGTTATAAGAGTCTTTACTAAAAACAATCTTCTAAAAAACTTCTAATGGTTAAACAAATAAGACTGAGTAAGAACAAAACAAAACAGAAGAGTTGACTTAAACATGCATCACTAAAATGTAAGTAAATTAAGACGATTTGCAACTTTTAAGGCAAGTTCATATAAACAAAAGAATGGAAAACATTTTTTTCTTCTTAAACACTGAAATATAATGCCTTTGATTTATGCATAATACATGTATTGGTGTAGCTTCAAATGAGAATACAACAGTATGATTAAGTAACAATAGTTTATACTTATTGACTGGGTATGAGTGGAATAGTAAGTTTATTGTCCCCCGAGGTGCAACTATTGCCCTGAGGCGTAGCCGAGGGGAATAGTTGTATCCGAGGGGACAATAAACTTACTATTCCACGAATATCCAGTCAGTTAGTATTTTATCGTACCGAAAGAGACAACAGACAATAAATGTCGGGGCTAAATCAACTATCGTCATATAAAAAAAACAGAAACACAAGCATACTGTTTCACGTTTACTTCATCTAAGGCTACGTCCCGCACTGACGTCAATAGATATAGGAAGATGTGGTGTGAGTGCCAATGAGACAACTCTCCATCCAAATGACAATTTATAAAAGTAAACCATTATAGGTCAATGTACGGCCTTCAACACGGAGCCTTGGCTCACACCGAACAACAAGCTATAAAGGGCCCCAAAAGTACTAGTGTAAAACCATTCAAACGGTAAAACCAACGGTCTAGTCTATATAAAAAACGAGAAACGAGAAACACGTATAAATTACATAAACAAACGACAACTACTGTACATCAGATTCCTGACTTAGGACAGGTGCAAACATTTGCAGCGGGATTAAACGTCAACCCTAGATACAATAGGTAAAACGCGACGTCGTAACTCCCGTGGTATTATCAACATCCCTCAATCCCGTAGCTGCAGTTGAAATTCAGCGAAATATAATGACGCTTGCGGTCAAATAGTTTCATCGAGGGCAAATAGTTTGAAACTATTGACCGGTCAAATAGTTTGAAACTATTGACCGGTCAAATAGTTCAACGCTTGCAATTTGAAAAATAGTGAAAATATTGTGTACTTATTCTATATAGAAAATGATAACTGAGGTATAATAATAAATACTCATGCAAAAACTTTTGCATGATAATTGTTCCATCTAGTCCAATGTGTATTCAAGGACCAGCCTTATTAAAAAAAAAGATCTTCTCCCTTAAGGGATCTCTTAAAATACAGGTTTGACTAAATAGTGTTCTTTTTACACTAAGCTGTGAATGTTTTTACTCTCCTAATACTTAGATTCAAAGTTGACCAAAATATTACCTTTTGCAGATAATAGAGGCATGTTATTGTATGGTATTTATTTGAAAAATATTTATTCAGTTTACCAAATGTTTTGGGGAAAATTGATAAAAATGAAACTATTGCTTTACTCAATATGATTTAATTACAATGCATATTATGCAATAAACATTTTATTTATCATCTATTTTAGAAAATTCAAAAGTTTCAAGGATTGTATATCTCCAATCAAATCTAAGTGTGACTCTACTAATACGGCTCAAGCACAGCAAATCAGCAAGGTATTGAGGCAGCTGTTATTTTGACCGACTTGGTGTGTGGCGCTGAATTAAAAGCAGGTCTATATATTTTTCATGTTAAATACAGTGGTTTTCTCTTAATTGCATACTGTAACTGTTGATGTTTTTTTCGGATTTTAATGCCTAAACTTGTAATGTGTGGTATCAATTTGTATATCAGAAGATATGTGTGCCCTGAACACCATTATTGTTGACTTGTTCAAACGAAAGGCAAAAGGGATATTTTTGGGGTATTTTCTGTGATCAGGAAATAAGCAAAAATAATCCTTAAGTTAAATTTCTATATTTAGAGTAGTCAAAATGATGGCAAACATTATCCAAATATCAGAATAACACTTTTATTATCAGAAGGAGTTGTATGCATATTTCTTAACAAAGACCTTCTGAGACAATTATGAAGGACCCATGATCTTGGTACATGACAAACTTAAAAACAAAATAACTCTGAAATTACGCTTTTTGGATAATTTTTATACTATTACTAATTAATTTAATCGCAAAGATAGTTACGTTTCCCCCTAAACATGAGATAGGGATAGTTGATTAATTTGACATTGTTACAGGGCCGAGTTCAATTGAGTCAATTGAATCAATTAAATTATAGTAATCAATTTGTTCCATTGAATTAGTCTAAGAGATTGAGAAACATGAACATAGGGGAAAAATAGGGATGGCCTCGAGTAGTCCGTAGTTGAATGCAGTTTCTGCTCCACGAGTGTCACCCATGTGTTGTTCGTGACAAATGTAAATTTGTTGATATGTTGTTTTGGAAGACATGACAAATGTAAATCTGGTGATATTTTGTTTTGGAAGACAAGACAAATGTAAATCTGGCTATATGTTGTTTTGGAAGACATGGCAAATGTAAATCTGGTAATATATGTTTTGGAAGATCTTACAAATGTAAATCTGATTATATGTTGTTTTTGAAGACATGACAAATGTGAATCTGGTAATATATGTTTTGGAAGACATGAAAAATGTAAATCAAATGATATATTGTTTTGGAAGACATGAAAAATGTAAATCTGGTGATATGTTAATTTTGAAGACATGACAAATGTAAATCTAATGCTTTGTTGTTTTTTGAAGACATGACATATCCAGAAATCAACGCCACTTTGCTTATTTGAATATTATACTAAAGAAATCGGATACGGGTTACGGAAATTATATTGAAATGATAGGGAATTTTGAAAAAAAATGTCTGTTTTAACTTTAATTTAAGTGATAGACAGGTTGCGGGAACAAAAATTAAATATACACAACAATGTACACCATTTAAACGAAACACAATGACTGTCGTTGCAAAAATCAAGGTTCCTGAGCTATTTTAAACATCGAAGCGAGAGGCTTTTAATATTGCAGTATAAAATACAGGCTAAAATGGCTGAAACGTCAAATTTGCAAACTTCGTGTTGAAAATTTGCTAACAAGGTCATTACAAAAACAGGTTGCAGGGATGAAACTTGAAACTTGAATGTCCAAAGAATAAGCAAGTCCAAACCTTGTATGTGTAGTCGTTGAACTCTAGGTTCCCACGTAAAGTTAAAATGCCCCTATTTCAAGAAGAATAAACTCACGAAAACACGAAAAATTCTCTAAATTCGTGTTCATTGTTTTGATTTTGACCGCCTGACAACTTTACGGAAATATCAGAGTGATTATAAACAAGGACTCTGTGACGGGCAACTTATAATATCCGTGTTTTAAAGATTTTAATGATATCAAGCCAGTCCAGTTCAAACTATTATCACGTGGTACAATTCTCATTTACATATTATGAATTTTAATTAGCAAAAGTACTACTAATTTCTGGCTATGAAAAATGTAGATCTGGTGATACGTGTTTTTGAAGACATGACAAATGTAAATCTTGTTATATGTTGTTTTGAAACACGAGACAACTGAAACGTATCCATGGACATCATGAAACACATATATTACAAGTATTGTAGGCATCAGTTAAAACTTCAAAGAAATGATTTCAAATTTATGAATATAATTTTAAGTAGGATAAATATATTCATTTCCCATTTTTAGGAATGAATAATAAATAAAAAGGAATGATAACACAAAAATTTTAAAAATGCACAGTACAACAGATCATATCAACAACCAACCCTCCAAAAACATGCCTACTAACAAAGAAAAAAAAAACAACGAACAAAATATGGTCCAGAGTTATTAACCTTGTACTAGTTTTCCTGTTACTTTTGTATTGTATATTTGCTATATTCACAAATATAAAGTTTTTTTTTTTATAAACAGAAAAGAAAAAATTTTATATGAAGAAAGGTCAAGAATACTAAAGATTTTCAGCTTTAAATAAAATTGTTTGTTTTAATGTGCTGTATACATTATATATTAAAAATAATTTGTGTATAAAGGTTTTTTGAAGCATGGTATGGAGTTCTTTGATAAAACATCCTTCAAAAATGCAACTCGAGATGAATGTGCAAGCATGATGGCTCCAAAATAAGAACCAGAATCTTCATTTCCATCTCCCGAATCAAAAGCTCAGGAATATCAGTAAGTAAATAAAAGTATTGGTGCATAGCATTGAAATAATTTTTGTCTCGCTTGCGACAAAAGTGGCAGAATACGAAACATAGGGATTACAACCCGGCGGCAGCGGCGACGGCGTTAACTATTTTAAAAAGCCAGAAGGTAGACTACCTGGAGTATTGATACCTTGTTTGTAGATGCCTGAAGTTACTAAGTTTCCATTTGTTACAAGTCAAAGGTTCTTGACTTCAATTTCATGAATGCCTGAAAACAAATTATATTTTTGTTGGCAAGTGAAATACTTACTTATTATGAGTAACAGGATAACTATATTTGGTATATGGGTTCTTTGCGAGTCACCTGACCTTCACTTCTTTCATGGATTAGAGATCAAGGTTAAGTTTGTTGCATTTTAGTGAATTTCAACAAGAAATAGGGGATGTAACCTTTTAGGTGGTGATTACATGAATAAAGAGAAAAAACAAAATAAAATCTATTTATATTCAAAATACAAAAAAATGAGAAGACACCAATGATTACCAATGGATAATCAAACTCGGTTAATCCTAGACAGAAGAAGTAAAAACAAAACACAATTTGGCAAAAAGACGGGGACAAACAACAGTCCAAAAATACTACTGAGTGACAGAAAATTAATGATTGATCAACATGAACCCCACCCAAAAAAGAGGATGCACTTGTAGTTGAGGTATAAATAATTCTTGCATAAAATATGCATATTATTAGCTGTTACACAAACTCATTATTACTTTAAGAAACACTTGTTTATACTTTTTGACCTTCAAGAGCTCGCCTATTTAACATTTCTTTTGAGTATTTTTTTTAACCAAAAAAAAAAAAACACACACCGAAAAAATAGTTCAATGTTTAAAAATTATTAGAAATCATACAGCAGGGATTGTGTTCTAATGATTATAATTCACAAAATCTCACTAGGCTTATAACTTTTTTGATTTTTGCTTTGAACAATAAATTTCACATTTGGGAGAGGATAGATATTAAAAAGACGTTTTGTTTAGAATTCCCTTTTCCTGTGGGCGATCCTATTTTTTTATAGATCGAAGACTTAAATGTGTCAACATCTTGGACTGTAATCAGTCTTGCTCTTGTATATATTGTATTCATGTCAATATGTCTGTAGAAGTTACGATACATTTTACTTTTAGGCGTACTCTGTCAATGTTTGAATGTTTTGTCCAGCAGGTTCACGCTGTGTGTTCAGTTGAGGCAGAAGAGTTTGTCGCAAAAGTTGAGGGCAGATACAAAAACTCTATACTCGGAAATCTTGGTTGTCCAATAAGTGGTAATTACATCAAACATGTATATTGTTATTTCCTAAGAAAATGGAAAAATGTTTTACCTGCATTATCTGATCATGTAATAAGTAGATATTGGTTGTTCTAGATTAAGAGGGAATGATTGAGACCGTAAAGAAAAACTAATTTAAACCTGTCATGTCTTTATGTGCCAAGGAGATGAATGTAAAGTTTTAAGTACTCACAGTGACTAATATCTTATTTACAATATGTTAAAGAATATAATTGAAAGTGCTATCTGATTACAAATCAACAATTGTAGTGGTACTCTCAAAATAACAAGATTTTTTTTCTGAAAATATCTGTGACTTTTTATGTATGACTTATTATCTTACATCCTATACATTTCTAGGAATATGATTAATTAAAAGCAACCGCGTGGAGACCGTGTATATTCCATATTGGGTTAGAAGGGTTCTATATTGGGATAGTAGGCGGGGCTTATTTCAATACACGGTTAGTAGTGGTGTTACGTCCCTATATAAAAACAACACAGTGTTGAGGGAAAATCTTAAAGGTTTTAACAGACGAAGAAATTGATGATGAACGATTGAAATAAATTCATAAAACACATTTAAAGCTAACAAGATGTTATTGTTGGCATTTGTTTTTGTATAGACAAATGGAAGTAGGTTCTTAATACTAAGGTATTGAAGACTTGATCACTTTGATAGGCCACTAGTCTCAATACTACATGTTAAGATAGTCGGTAAGATAAATTCGTTACATAGTGTGCTAGTGACCTAATACGATATACATGGGGTCAGTAAATTTCATATGTGGTGAGAGCGAAGCTCGAATCCTCATATGGAATTTTCTGACCCCATATATATCGTACTAGGTCACTAGCACACTATGTATCTAATAATGTCATACATTTTCTTCAAAATATTCTGATGTACTTAGTACTTTTCCCAATCCTCATATTAATGTTTTAAGTTTATTGAAGTTACGCGTTAAATTTAATCTAGTATTTAACCTCAACTTGACCTTCAACTTTTGATCTTATACATAATTTGAGGTCATCTCATCTTGATGGTTATAACATATTCAGATTGATTAATTTCGGTAAATTAAGTCTTTATAGCATTAGCAAGGTCGTAAGTATGATGTGGAAACTTGATCTCAGTTAGATATTAAGTTGTAAATCATAAAAACAAATACCTTCCATCCTTACCTCATATGAATTATTTTTACCCTATGTGGACATCCTACAAGTTATCCCCAAAAAAAAAACAAGTTTTAACATCCTCATTTCTTTATAATAATAGTTCTAGATGGAAGATATATGCTGGAATACTATTCCACTGGAAGAAATATTGAAGTATTTGTTCTTAACGTACTAAATGGTGTATAACAGGCGTTTCAACATGAAGAGATAGTATAGCAATGTTATTTTGCAGAGTTTCTAGATGCACTTCTGTTAGGTGGAAAAAAAATAACTTCGGTCCAAATTTAAAAGATCATCACGAGAAAGTAACGAAAAAGTGGACAAAAAATTCAAGCGATACCTCTACGCTTTCTGAGAAGAAGCGATAACAAGCAAATTAGTTTTCATGGAGATAACTCCCATACTGAAAAATGTTCGGTTAAAAGGGTGAGTTTCAAAAGTGCAACAACTGTTCGATATGATATACAAAATATCTCTTCGACATGATGCGAAACAAAAGCGTCTCGTCAGAAACAAAAGTGGCATAAGAAAGGTAAATGTTCGATTGTTCACAGGACAATTGAAAGTATTTTCGCTTACCTAAAATTCATATAGAAAATTTGGTAAACAATAAAAGTTTCAAGTTTAAAAAAGTAATCAGTTTATTTCTCACTGATTATAAAAATACATAGATTTTGTTGAAAAAATGGAGATAACTCGACTTCTGGTGAAAGAATTTCACTTTCGGTGTCATTTGACAGGTTATTTCACAATAATTCTAAAAATATATGGTATCTATGCACATTTGCTTAAAATGAAGAAATAATTTGCTACTTCCGTGTTGAAATGAAAAGTAATTTACACTGATTCCCCAAAAATATGATTTCTAGGTACTTAAACCTAAAATTAGTGCAAAAAATAGCTAGTTACGGTTAACATATTGTAAGATCACTTTCGGTGAACATTTTCAGATCCAATGCAAAAAAAAAACCTCTAGTTTTATCATATACAAATATGAAGTTATAGCAACGGCCAAAATCTAGAACGGTAAATAAACCTTTGACTTTGACCTCAAATTCTAGGTCATCGATCATGGATCTCAATTCAAAAGACCCTAGGTCTCTTTTATTTGTGGTAAAGGAGTGATATAGCCAAATAGCTCATTTCAAATATTTAAAGTGGATAATCGGTATATATCAGATAGAATTTTCGTATACTTTGCCAAAATGTAGATAACGCCATGCTTTTTTTTCAAAAATGTAACAAAAAAGTCTGGTTCACCGTGCTATTTTTCAAGCTACAAGTCGTGCGAAATTGCCCAATTTTGCATAGATTTTTTCAAGAAAATACACTTTTCGTGAATAAAAAGAAATCTATGAGATATAATTTTGAAAGAAAATGAGAAAATAAGTTTTATAATATGCTTTAAGAAAATAAAAAGAAAAAGTGGTTGCACCGAACTTGTTTTCTTCCTATAAGTAAAATTTTCCATGTTAGAATTATATCCCCTTAAATGTCTAAGTTGAAAAATTTATTGAAACAAAAAAAAATATTTGGTATTTGTTAAAACAGTTCAAGAATGCAATTAATCACTCATTTGTCTTTATTCAAATAAACAGTCTTACACAATAATTGTCTATTTTTCTCATTATTTGCAAATTTAAGCAAAGAACTAGACCGATTGTGTACTGCTATTTTGATAATCCAAGATAGCAGTATACAGTTCATCTACCTTAAGGGTAAATACTCCTATAAAAAGTCACCAAACAATTCGACCCTATGTATTGAAATTGCGACATGTTGTAACCAAAAATTTAATGAAAATCTTTTGTTCGATGAAAACAAACAAACTTCTAAAATTAGAATTTGACCTTATTTTTTAAAATGTTTTGGTCTTAGATTCATGATTTTTTTTAATTGTTTTTAGCTTTGAACTAGCTTTCAATAACTGTGAGTGCTCTCAGATCTGTAATTCCTTTTGTGTTTTTGTGTTTTTGTAAGTTGTTTTTGTGAATTGTATCTATTCTGTATGTGTCTGTCAGAAGTCAGGAGCCTGTAATTCAGTGGTCGTCGTTACTTGCTGTACGTGTATATCATCTTTGTTTTTCGTTTATTCTTTTGTACATTAATCAGGCTGTTAGTTTTTTTGGGTTTAAATGTTTTACTTTTCATATCGTTGCTTTTTCTAGCTTGCTATGCGGTAAAGGTTTTGATCATTGCTGAAGGCTGTATGGTGTCCTAAAGTTGCTTACCTGCTACGTTATTTGGTCTCTGGTGGAGAGTTGTCTCATTGGCAATCATACTATATGTATATTCATATTGACTTTGACCTTTACCTCAAATTCATTTTGATGTACCTCAAATCAAAACGTCCCTATCACTTTTATATCCCTTACGTAAAAAGCAGAAGGAAAACTAACTCTCATATGGAGTCTCCAGAAAGCTTCGGTCAATAGTATACAAACATTCTTCCTGAGAATATATTGAGCTATTTGGGGGGAAAATGCTCGATATCCTTTACGGTTGCATATGAGCTTCGATAACAAGAAAAACAGTGTACTAGGAGATACCTCTGACAGGAAAAAATGTATGATTACACATGGTTAACTGCGAAAGCGTATTCACTGTTCGATATCATGTGCCAAAAATTTGCGAAAGAAAACAAAAGTTTCAACATCAAAACGTGGTAGAAGAAAAAGAAATAACAAAAAAAATCAGAACAAAATCAAAAGGGGTCTGATATATGGTTATGAAAACTTATGGTCCTACATCCTGCCGATATTATTTACTTATATTTTGGCATTGCACAAGGTCAATACGAATACTTTATAAAACCAATTATCGGGCCATAAAGGGCATGTTATATATAATGGTTATAAATAGACATAATTAAAACAAAAAACAAGTGTGAGAATGCTTATGATAATATGGATTTAACTATAGCAGTTGTTTTCTTATTGTAACACATTTATAACAAATTAAAGCCACAGTGATGCATATTTCTTCATGTGCAAAAGAACGAAACCAAATAAACCTGATTTCTGCTTTTCATAGTTTTCTCAGACTGTTTATGACGTCTTTACACTAAATCCGTTGGCTGTTTCCTGATCGATACTTTAGTCTGGGATAACATGATTTCTTTATTAGTGGTAATTGGTTTTGAACTAGCTTTCAGTAACTGCAAGTACTCTTAGATCGGTACTTGGTGTTATTTGTCTTGATACTAGTTGGGGTTTTTTTTTGCGCTTTGTACCAATCTTATGAATCATGTTATTTCCGACTGGTTGATTTACAGTTTGTTCTTATGTGTGTCATAACACAACTAGTTGAGTGCTCGCATATATGTTTAACTCAGCCACATTCTTTCTGTGTCTATCTCAAGTCTGGATTCTGTAATTAAGTGGTTATTGTTCAAGGCTGTCTATCATACTTGTTTTTCGTTTATTATTTTGTCATAAATCAGGCCTTTTGGTTTTAACGGTTGAACTGTTTTACATTTTGTCATGTCGGGGCCTTTAATAGCTGACTATACGGTATGAGTTTTTGTCATAGTTGAAACCGGCGTATAGTGATCTATAGTGTGTGACTCTGATGGATAGTCGTCTCATTGGCAATCATACTGCGTCTTCTTATTTTTGTATACATACATATTCATAATCAGACAGTGGCCGGATTATACCAGCCCTTACATCTGAATTAGCAAACTATAATATGTTTTATAGCCAAACTTAAACAGTTTTAATAACAAGACTTAATTTATATCAACAATCCTTTCCTCCTGCTACGTCACAGGCTTTGGAACGATTTATACATGGCTATACTAGATTCAAGGTCTATCTTTTCCTTTAAAACGTCTTGGCAACAGAGATGTCGACAGAGTCATGATAAACATTTTATTTACTTTACAAAATATTGATGATTTTAAAAAGAAAGTTTTTGACTAAGATATATCATAGATATTGTTTGTTTCTTATGAAATATTTTTAATATTACAAGTTATTCAGTATACCTTTTGAAAATATTCAAAAGAAATCTTGATTTTTATTATATTTGTCAAATTTTTCGATCGACTGTTTTCGGAGATTTCATAATAAAATCTTAGATTTTGATACAAAATACTATTTTTTTGTCATGAAATTTTGTCAGTTTCCGTATACCATCTTGTTTGTAATCTTTTAAAAGACGTAACAAATTTTCCGGTTTACTATTTTGGGAAATTTTATTATAACATCTATGTGTTTGTCTAAAAACACGGAAGGTAAAATTGACATATTTTATAAAATATAGAGTAATAAATAAATTTGGTGTATTTACTGTCTTCTGATTGGTTAAAAGTATTACGTTTATTTTCAATGTTGTCAATTTTTATGGCGACACGCCCACTCTGACGTTGTGTATTCATACGCCAACATGTGTGTACGTTGTTATTGTAAATATAAATAATATAAAAAGTTCTTTGAGCCTAATTTTTGATAGAAATTTATTTATAATGAATGGCAATAATTTATTTTGATTTATTGAACCATAAAATTAATTTTGACTCTTCATTTAACATAATCCGCTTCGCGGATTATTCAATGTGAAGAGTCAAAATTAATTTTATGGTTCAATAAATTCAAAATAAATAATAGCCATTCATTAAAAAAAGGGAATAACAACACATAGGAGGAGACGACATAAAAGCACATTAGAGACTATAAAACAATGTCGTAAAGACATAGATAAGAAGATTGGAAGATATTTTAATTCATTTCTCTAGAATTGTTCAACATAAACTAATAATTGATTCGGATTTTGAAAGATTATATAAAAGTCACTAACTTGAAATACAAATAAATTTTATCGGACTTCATCTCGGCGACTGGAGTTAAAAAAAAAAGCCAGACGTATAACAAAGAGGAGTCAGCTAATTAGTTCATCATGAAAAGAGAAATTATCTTTGCATTAGTCTGTATATTTATTGCAGGTAAAGTATTTTTTTTTTATAAATATGAAAATATTAATTTCATCTTCAAAAACTTGAACATGTTTAAATGCCTTGAAATACCGCCATATAATTTTCTCAGAAGTTTGAAATTGGTGGAATTATAAATGTTAATATAAATTACATTTAATCAGTTGTCATATTGCATGTTCTTCATGTGTACACAGGTATACGTTTATAATTGTGCTAATAGACTTCAGGTGAATCAACATCATCATAATCATATTTTTCATGTGCTTGTTTAAATGTAAATAGTTATATCCCATCGGTATTAATTAACCATTTACTAAACCATGTTGACTGACAACAAAATAAAAAGTGTATATTGTTTTATTTTCATGATTATTTTGGAAAATATAAAAAAAGTGCAATTAATCAGATAAAAGGCAGCACATTTGATGAGCAACTTTTCTGTGCACCTTATTTTGTACCAAATCTTTTCTAATAAAATGACAATTTCGGAGAATCGTTCTAGCTAGTTATTCGGATTTAAAAAAAAGACATTATCAACAGCTGCTACATAGTACAATAGATATACAAAAATGCACTCCTAGGTTGCACTTGTGTTAAATATATCATGCAATTTTCCATAGAAGCTCTTTAAGTTACGCTTAAAACTGTGTCATTTTACGATGAAGTTTCATAAAAAGATCCTATTCTAGTACAGAAATTTCAAATGCAGTATTTTTTTAAAAGGTCACAACATAGTTATTCGACATTTTTTCAACATTTAGATGCTTCCGCTTCCTTAGGGTTAACACTTATACTACAATTTTGTACAACCCCCTCCCTTTACTTTAAGTTTTCTTCATACTGGTAAAATTCACAGTTGTATCTCTATGAGATGAAGCTTGGAGATTATATTTATCTGGCAACTATTATGTAATCATACAAAAATGTCTGATCTGTAAATACGTATGTACTCCCAAAAAGATGAGTAGTTTTTTAATCAGCTATATTAACTAAGTGTAACCGCCTAATTTTTTGCATTAGTCTTTGTTTAAGTTGACAGAAACTGTTGTTTATACTATATCATATCTTATTTGATGGATCTTCTGAATAATTTTTTTATTGCAGTATCGTTAGAATGTCACAAATTTAAAAAGTAACAGTATATACATTTTCAAGAGTTCTCGTCATATCTATTAAGGCTTGTAAGGGAAGTTTAATGAGTTGATTGTAAACAAAACTCAACAGATTCTGCATGTTTCCCCTAAAATGGCCAAAACTTAGTGTTGACTCCAAACTCTTTTCTCAAAAGAGAGGCGAAAGATACCAAAGGGACATTCAAACTCACAAGTCGAAAATAAACTGACAACGCCATGGCTAAAAAGAAAGACAAACAGACAAACAATAGTACACAAAACACAACATAGAAAACTAAAGACTGAGGAACACGAACCCCACCAAAAACTTGGGGTGATCTCAGAGATAAAACCTATCCTTATCAACCAAAGATTGATTTGAAAGGAACAAACTGTGTTGGAAACCATAATCCATTGGAAATGGGTTTTATGTCTTGATGATCCTGTACGCTTTTGTTAAGTATATTGAAAGTTCGGGGGAAGAAACTTTCTTGGCGACAATAGGGAAAACAACAAATAATAATCATTGAGTGAAATAAACAAATAAAACAATTAGAAGTTGATTGACAGAACAGTCGTTTATACTATATCTTTTCTTACTTAATGGATCTTCTAAATATTCCTTTTATTGCAGTGTCGTTAGAATGTCACAAATTTAAAAACTTATAGTGATTATGATTATAACACAATGTTGACTGCTGAACCCCAATTTTTGATATTTTTTACATATTATGTCTGTTTGTTTTGCTCACACATTGTTGTCATTATAAGGAAATTCTATGCGACTGTCATACAAGTGAGAGGTTTAGCTAGCTATCAAACCAGGTTTAATCCACCATTTTCTACATAAGGAAATGCCTGTACCAATTCAGGAATATGACAGTTGATTTCCATTCGTTTGATGTGTTTGAGCTTTTTATTTTGCCATTTGATAAGGGACTTTCCGTTTTGAATTTTCCTTGGAGTTCGGTAGTTTTGTTATTTTACTTTATGGTTAGTAACTTTAACCACCGTGACATATGCCTTGATCAATCAATTAAACAACCATCTGGATGGTGATCTAATCCAATTATTTGATTAACTAATTTGGTTGGCACAGCGCGCACCGTTTAATTACATTCTGATAAAAAAAACAACTTCAGAGGAGGCACTAAAAAATGGAAATAAACTAGAAATCATAAACAAATTCCTTTTTTTTTTATTAGGTCTGATATGAAAAACCAAGATGCATGATATTGATGTCATATGTCGACATCGCCATTATCTCCGAGGAGTTGTTAAGCTAAGTTGATTATATCTTTGGAGAAAGAAATGAAAATAAAATGTAAATGAACATTTCGAGATATCTCCCACCAATATTTTCCATTAAAGTTTAATGAATGTTTTGTCAACTATATCTCAGAGAAATTCTGAAAACATTGTTGATCTATTATTTTTAGAGTAGTTATGTCGCTTGCAAATATAAGTGAAGTGGAAAATATTTGTACATTTTGTTTCCAAATTAATTACTTTTCTCCTAACAACATCAAATAGTTCAAGCTGTCCATACCAACTGGTGAATGACATCTCAATGTGATGTGTAATTGTAGTCTATTAATTAGGTTTAGATCTGTAGAAATGGGACACTCTTTGAAAGTTGTGAAATGCCCACTAGGCATAACTTATTGGACAAAAGTGAACATAAGTAGATAGAAAGATAAATGTAGGTTTATTTAACGTCTTACACATGAACTTAGTCCTCTAAGTCAGAAGTGATTCAACTTATGATGTGCTTTTCCAAAAGTTTTAATTAATTGAATCATGGATAACATTTTTAAAGAATTTTAGTGGGAATGGGGCGCTATTAATGTATTCCACTACGGAAAAAAGGCATTTTCAAAATAAGTCTTGCAATTTGAGAGTGATGTTTTTTAGTCTTACAAACTGTAGTAGTTTTATTTATGAAGGCATTAGGGTCCCAATCCTGAAAAAATTGAAAATTAATCTTGCAATTTGAGAGACTCACAAATTGTAGCAGTTTTATTTATGCAGTCATTCATATCATAAGGAAATGTTTATAAAACTAATTTAATAAATTGTTTGATCATAATCTGATAATGCTGCGGGGGCTTTGAACATAACATATATCATCGAGTTTCATTGGCAATTGTATATTTCGCTTCGTGTGCGAAAGATGGCACGAATAATTCATGCGGTGGTGGGCGTCAGTCTTCTTAAAGTATAGATCTGGCGTTAAGTTTGTTCCATTCGTCTATATTAGAATATTGTTATGGCCAGAAAATCGCCTTTTAAGCCAACAAAAGACACAAATCAATAATAAAATTTAACAAGATTTATTATACACTAGTTTACAAGAAGTATTACACAAATAGAAATGTCAACTTAACTGTCAAAATATGAGTCCAATCTTTTATCTTTTCTTT
The DNA here is from genome assembly GCA_017311375.1 of Mytilus coruscus. Classification (NCBI taxonomy): domain Eukaryota; kingdom Metazoa; phylum Mollusca; class Bivalvia; order Mytilida; family Mytilidae; genus Mytilus; species Mytilus coruscus. Next base: position 86,175,342 of record CM029601.1, read on the forward strand.
AACCGGAAATCTTCACGGGAATCCACAGAATATTACGTCCAATAGATCACAATTTAGTATGATGTTGTTAGTAAATAAAAGTGTGAATCCAACTGCTGAGAATGTTGATGTATATCGATGTCTAACTTTAGGATCTGCATATATATACTTGTTACGGAAACTTCTAGATAACTGTAGATGTTTAAATTACGCATCTTTTGTTATGATCATTCTGGAAACGTTATGTAAGTGAAATAGAAAGTTCTAATCATTCCATGAGTATCTATGATTGTTCCAGTGATTTCTAAACTGCATAGTTGTAACACAATGTGTATCATTTTGTACACAATGTAAAAATATATAATGTAAACATTCTTAGGCCACACAAAACAAATTAGGCCAACTAAATAAATATGATAGTTACAATATCATAACAATATCCAGAAAGGGCAACATATGATCACTTGATTCAATGGTGAAGGCTACTTCGACTTGTCTTATGGAAGCATTTTAGAAATCCCTAGAATAGTGTTGCGTTTGTTGGAGCAACTATTGTTCCCATAGCTGTACCAGAGATCCGCAGATAATATTTTCCATCAAAGAAGAACGTGTTATTTTCTTGTATGATTTTCAATGCTTCAATCAAAATTTACTCGAAAATCTTTGGTCAATACTTTGCCCATATGATTCTAGTTAAAATTGTGAAGTAACTAGTCTTAGCCTGTGCGGTATATTGGTGTATATAGACTGGTTACGTCGAAGCTTACCAATATTGCATCTCCTTTCACTTCAGCCGGTAAATGATTAAAAAAAATCCAAATTATCACATATAAAACTAGGTACATATTGATATAACATGTTTCAAAATTAGGTCAACGAAATGGCTCAATACATGAGAAGGCACTGAGGTCCAGCAACAATCGTCCTAAATTTTAATCTTTTAGTGATCAGGCACCCCCATTTGATATCTGCGAGAACAGCTCACATCTGCTGTTCTCTGTACCATTGTTTAAAATCTTTAATCAAGTTGGTAAACAAGTTTTATTTCGATTGCACTAAATACTTTTTTCAGATTAATTTCGGTAAATAGTCCACGTATGCAACAGTATGTAATCAGCGGACGTCAATGAAATATTGCATATTGAAATAAAAAGGCTCTCGGCTGACCACATTGGTTTACAGTGAAATCCTCAACTGTAAAATCTTATTTTCTATGCTTATCCTATGTTTTAAATTACAACATTACTTAAATCATAAATATGACTTCTATTACACACTAACAATCTCATATATTACATCGTTTATCCAGAAAAATATGTATTATATGTCTCTGATGTTAGTAACGTTTTCAATGATAAATACCAGTGGTAGTATATGAATCCCTTATCTACATCGTTTCCAATTTAAGTTCATCAAAGCCTTTAAACTGATGATAAGTAATGCTATTTTTTAGTATTTATGCAATATTTAACCCTGGCATATTTTAAAAACCTTCTATAAAGTTTCTTTTTCGAATCAAATTATAAAAATTCGTCAGTCTATCTATATTCCGTGGTGTTTTGGTAAACCTGTTTTATTATTCAATAGAACTTTGTACGTCTGCACATTTATAAGATCAATTTAGAAATATGAATATGGGGGAAGTTATCAAAGGAGTTGGTGTCATACCGATAATAATTCAATTTGCCAATAAATAATTAATTATTGTGAAAAGAACTTCAAGATGGACACTAACATATCTTGCATGATATTTTATATACAAAGATTCTACATTTGTAAATCCTTGAAAAAAATATCAGCCTATTTTTTTTTCTTGATACTTGAAATTTGTAGATTACGGTACTGCCCCTTTAATAAAAATATAATATATGAGACTGCCACTTTACTTTAATATGTGGTCACATGTGCATGTAAGAGAGAACACCCTTTTGATTTTGAAGTCCTTTGGTCTAAGGTTAATATTATACTTACTGAAAACAGATTGTGTAAGACAATATTACTGTCTTAAACCATAACAAGATCTGCACAAATACTTATACGGCTGAAACTATCAGTTGACTCTTTATAGGAGTTAATGACCTTAATAGATGTTTATTTTCAACTTGCATGTGTTTGGGTATAAACTTGAAAACAAAAATCGTTCATGGACAAAAATTGTTAACAGGATGACTTATGGCCCTTAGATGATAGTTTTGACTTGCTTTGTGTTTTGCTTTTGCCCTGTGTATGATATGATTAGGACATTATGTTTATCTGGTTTGTGAATCCTGTCCCATAGCAGGTTAAAGTTTTGGTCAAGGTAGTTTTCCATTAAGTTGTAGTCACATCAGCTTGAAACCTTAAGACACATGTTCATTATGAGGTAAACTTTTAAATTGTATGCTAAATGATGATTTTAACACCAATAACACTGTTCACTAAATATCGAAATGTGATAGATGAAACCAGTACATTCTCAGGTTTAAACTTTTGATAAAGGTAGTTTACCAAGAATTTGCGGTCGTATCAATTTGAAACTTAGTAATCATTTTCATTATGATGTGAACTTTATTTTTATTTCAAACTGGATCCTTGAAACTTCACAGAAAGATTATACGTTGTTTGAAGTTGTGGACCTGTTATTTTGCATTAGTTTGGGGAATTTTCTCCCATTTTCCAGACTTAGGAACATTTTACACATTTCTAAGCTACAATTAACAAGATAAACTTTACAGCAGTGGAGTGACAACGTATTGCTTGTACATCTATTGAACAGTAAATTAAGATCACAATTATTGAATTTCCTGTCTATGAAAAACATGACTGTCGACAGTAAAGTATAATTTTGCACTTTAGACACCAAAAGTCTCATTGAACATAAAAAATGGCGAAAAAGGATCAGTCATACTGAAATCCCAGATGATTGATAATTGATGAACTGGTTGGGTAAAAGAAAATCTGGAAAAATTTAAGAAATTCCAGGGAGCTAAAATCAGGGTTGACAGTTGACAGGTATGCAATAGGAATGAAATTTTCATTGAAAGCAAAATTTGAGGTTTATATGTTTAGTAAGGCTTCTTTGTTATTTCGCTTTGATTCAGATTTGTACAGATCTGTTATTGTGCAGGAGTCAGATAACCGATTAATTTTTATGGTATAAACTTCGTTCTTGTTGTAAGGTTGACAGAATTAGCACTTTGCAACTTTTAATGAAATTAAGGGGTCATTCTACAATAAACTCATCATATTACTAGGCTTAAAATTTTGTACGCCAGACGGGCATTTCGTCTACAAAAGACTCATCAGACTTGAATCAAACAAGTAAAGTAGACCAAATAAAGTACGAAATTGAAGAGTATTGAGGACCTAAAATTCCGAAAGGATTTTTCAAAATACAGATAAAGTAATCTGTTCCTGGTGTAGAAAATCCTTAGTATTTCGAAAAATTCAATATTTGACCTTAATGATTACTAAATGCTGTCTAAGTATAGTCTGAAGGAGTTGGGTATACTGGTTTAACTCTGTCCATTTGTCTGTCTGTCTATCTCATGATATGATTGTTGCTCTTTTCTTGGTCAGGTACTTCAAATCACAGCTGTATCAAATCAGTATGAACGGGTTCATGTGATCGTAAATACTTATTTTACGAAATCGTGCAGTTTATTATATTGACATCTTTTGGCATAAGAGCAAATTTTCTTTATAGCGATGAATCAAGTAAGAATGATAGTGTAGTAGAGGCTCCTTTTGGATTTAAAAAGGGATCTAAAATATTGTACTTGTTCAAAATGGGAAACACTTGAACGCATGCAAATTGCTTAGTATGAGGCAAATACTTTTCCCGTTTTTTATTTTCTTTTTACAGCTGTAAATGGAAGATGTGACAGAAATGTAATATCAGCATGTTTTACTAGTTGGGGTCAAAGTGGAAATAATCAGACACAATGTGCGTAAGTATCTATCATCAATAATCAACCCAGAGATTTGTATTGTTTGCTTTTGAGAAAAATATTAACTCAGAAATGTATACGATACTCATATGTAAAGGGGATTGGTAAAACACTTTTTAAACATAAAAACTTTGTTCTTTGGTCTTACAAAATGAATAGTTGTCTCAATGGCAAGGGCCAAGGTGAGCTTTTGTCTTCACTTGGCGTTCGTCTTTTGTAGGAGTCTGTTAAATATTACAAATATTATGGATAGATGTGATGCCACCATTGATTGAATTACGACAGCTGTCAGAATACTTATGTATTAACCAGCAGACGACAATTGAATATGAAGTTTTTACAGGAGAGATTTTTAGTAAAAGTACCTTTTTATGGCATGATAATTAAAGTACTGACACATCAAATTTCGTAACAGACATACATCCATTTATCATTGAGCGTAGATATCATTAAAAAATAATTATGAATTACATTAATTTTGGGTAGTGTAATCATCCTGAAACCCAAAAATTCAAATCAACCAAAGCATTGACAAAAAAAGGAAATGAGACAAATAAACACTGTAAAATTCTATTCTAATATTACTTGCTTATCATAGTGTTATTGGAACACACAGTGCGAAATATAGTTGTTTACATTTTTCTTCCTTAGTCTTTGGCGGAAAGTTGTTTCATTCCAATTCTACCGTGTCTCCTTTTGAGCTCACCTTCTCCAAAGGATTGGTGTGAGCTTTTGCCATCACTTGCCGTCCGTCGTCTGTCGTCTGTCGTCCGTTGTCCGTTAAATTTTACGAAGATCATCTCCTCTGAAACTAAGAGACCAAATTTAATCAAACTTGTTCACAATTATCATTGGGGTTTATAGTTTTAAAAATGTGGCCGATGACCCCGCTTGCCAACCAACATGGTCGACATGACTAGAAATAGAACATAGGATGAAATGCAAGTTTATCTTAACAACTATAGATAGAGAAAATCTGACGTTGGCAAAAATGTTCTGAATGATGAGATCTACGTTTTGTATATAACATCAAAACAGTCAGACGACTTCTTGTAGGAGTTATTGTTTTTAAATGACGAATTTTACCATTTTTTCAAGAACATTTTGATAGATAGATATAAATTTTATGTAGTAAAAAATGATCAGCAAAAAGTCAAGATCTACAAATAAGTCTAAGGGTTAAAATCATCAGTCGTTTATATTATTGGACTAATAACACTTAAATGACGAGTTTTGCCATATTTTGCGTTTTTGTCTATTATCTTGAAAATTATGATAAATAGATAGAAACTATTAAAAGCAAAAAGGATCAGTAAGACAAGAAGTTCAAATAAGTTTATTTGAGAAATCGTCAGTTGACTCTTTATAGGAGTTATTGTCCTAAAATGACGAGTTTTACCTTTTTTTTATTTGCATTTTCGCCAATCATCTTAAAAACAATAGAAGATAGATTGAAACTTTAGAATAAACAAAAATGATCAGCTAAAATGTAGACGAATTGTCCTCTTATAGGAGTTTTTGCCCTTCAATGACGATTTTAACACTTTTTTGTGAACTAAAGAAGATAGAGAGAACATATAACAGAAAAAGGATCAGCAATACAGGTTCAACAAATAAAATATTTTAGTCATGAATAGTATTCTAGTTGGAGAGTGTCCATTGATGAAGATGCACATAGACTTAGGAGAGTGACATAGGCTCCTTAGAGTACGGCACTGGAGATGTAAGATTTAACGTATAGCGCTGATAATTTTAAGTCCAGTGCTGAAGATGTTAAGTCCTGCGCTAGAGTTGCAATTCAGAAGCTGTATAAAGAACTACATCGCTGAAGATATAAAGTACGGCGATGGAGATGTAAAGTCGAGTTTATATCTCAAGCGCTTGACTTTAATTCCGTCGATGCCGGACTTGACATCTTCAACGGTAGAGTTTACATCTTTAGCGCATGAGATTACATCTTATGGCTTGACTTACGCTTTAAAACCATAATATGTTTTTAAATAGCATATATCAAATATGTTTAGAGTTGTTTTAATATGAATGAAAGTTGTTCTCAACTCATGTAATTTAGCTTGGAATTATTTCATGTTGGCAACTATGTTCAAAATGGCCAAAATTATCAGTGGGAACCTTATAGAAGTCATTGTCCTTAAAAGATGATTTTTACCAATATTTTGTGTTGCATTTTATTACAGAAGTTATAGTACATGGAGGGATACTTTAATAAGCAATAAAGATGAGAAAAATGAGATCAACAAATAAGTAAAGTGACCAAAAATTGTTAGTCAACTCTTTTCAGGAGTAATTGCCCTAAAATGATGATTTAATTTACCAATTTTAACATTTTTACCTAACAACTATAAAAAGTTTGAAAACTATAATAGATAAACTCAAACTTTTAAATCAAAAATGATCAGCAATACATGATATACTAATAAATCTATAAATCCAATTGCATTATAAGCGATCTCAAGTGATTTTTGCATGTACAGTATGTGCAACTCAGGGGACATTGGAATGCTGTTCCTTTATTATCTTTAAGACTATAGTAAATATACAGAAACTTGGTTCTATCAAATGCTCTGCAAGAAAGATTTTGTCCTACATAGGTTTCATTCAACACACATATTCTTATTGCATTGCATCATACTTTTTTGGCTGACTGCATAAGGTGAGGGATACAGGCTGTTTGATACCTCTAGTAGTTTAAGATTTCACCAACATCTTAAAGAAGAAGGAGGATTCTTCTAAAATAAATGCCTGTTAAACCATGCTACGGAGTAAGTTGTGCAGCTGCTATATATAACGCAGTTGCTCCTTGTGAAACTTTATACACTTTTTATTTTCATCTAAAACTTTCATTCATAGAGCATATGAGAACATCAAGAAATGTATAGCACCTCATAAAGATGTTTGCGCTGGGGATCCAACACTGTCTGTCATAGCATCTTTAGAGCAGATGTGCAATGGTGTTGTGCCAAATATTCCAAATGGTAATTATTCAGTACTATTTTCATTATTTATATTTAAAAGATCCATAATTATTAGATTTTTTAATAATTGACTTTAACCAGTTCTCATATAAATTTAACACAACATTAGAATTGACTGAAGAAAGCTCCCTTTAATTGTTTTATTTTTTTGCTTTGTCATTCTAGACTTACGGAACTTTACACTTAGATTTAAGGCAATTTTTCACAAATCGCACACTAACTCAAGTATTCCTGAATTCATTTCCTCCAAACTTTACAATATTGTGAGAATTGAAAAAAGGAAGCTTCCTTGTGATTTTTTTAATTTGCCAGTTTGTCATTCCAGTGTTACTTTTACTGTTACATTTAAGGCAATTTTTAACAAATCGCACAAATTCTCCAGTATTCATGAATTGATTTCCTCCAAACTTTACAGTATTGTGAGGATTGATAAAAGGAAACTCATTTGTGAATGTTTTTAATTTCCGCTTTGTCGTTCCAGAGCTAAGGACGTTTAATTGTTTCATTTAAGGCAACATTTTCACAAATAGCACACTAACTGAGTAACTCCAGTATTCCTGAATTGATTTCTACCAAACTTTATATTATTGTAGGGATTGATGAAAGAAAGCTTCCGTTTGTCGCCCCAGAGTAATGGGACTTTAATTGTCAGGTTTTAGTAAATTTTTAGCATAAAGTTTGATTTTAACTTATCAATTACTGTCCTTTGTTTATTGGCATGGGTATCAACTTTTGTAGATTGAGGGATAAAATTTAATTTCATGGATACTTGATGCTGGATACTGGTGCAGTAAAATTGGTACCGTTTATATTATTGATTCATGGTTTAAACAAATTCTGCATACAAGCCTACATGAGTTTTAAACTGATTGTTTCACCTACATGAAGTTGACTAAGGCGTGTTGCTTCCTGTCGCAGTGGCATTTTTTAGAGATGGCATCGACAGTGCATTAGTCTAAGGGGAACCACAAGTGGCAGGTCAAGAGATTTGGTATGCAGCTGTATTAGCATTGACATAACTCAGTTTCATGGAGATTATTTTTCCCCAATCCCTCAGTTATGGTCTATTTACTATGAATCGTTTGCTTAGTTTACATGATTAGGTAAGTTTAAGGGGGACCAATAGTGGAAGGTCTATGATATTTGGTAAACAGTCGTATAAGCATAGGCGCATCTTTTTTCCGTGAAGATTATTTGGCCCCATCCCCTCAGTCATTGTTTATTGACTTTGAAATTTTTGTATAGATTAAATTAGTTTACATGTTAAAGTTTAAGTTTAGATCTGTTAAAGGGTATCACTTATGATAAGTCAACTGTATTTATGCAATTATATTACCATCAGCATTTCATTATCCATGTAGGTTATTTGACTCTGCACCTGCAGTAATGGTTCATGGACTTTGAATGTTTTGCATAGTTTAGATGTATTGCCATTTTGATTTAAACATTTGCATTGAAGTATTTATTATATAAAGGCAACGCATATCTCTTTGTCCACTTTTTATTTAACACATACATTCATGGTTAACCTATACCCACGAAATTTAAGGTGAACTCAAGGTTATTATTTCACATAAGCTAGTGTGATGACATTCGTTTTAATTTCGGCAGTTACTTTTTGGTTTACAGTAAGCTAGTGAGTGGTGACCGAGGCAGTTGAGCAGTAAAAGCACAGTCTTTCTTGACAATATTCATATGCGCGTTAGCGGTTGTGACTTTAGTGCATTGACGAATGTGTGTCCGATTTCGTGACAAAATGCGCATTGCTTTGTATTTTTCTTAATATCCGATAACGACCTTTCGTTCTTCTTGAATGATGATTTTGTGCGTGAATTTTTATTTGTCAAGAATGTAGCGGTAACGAGTGGGCGTTCTACTTTTTGAGGTAATTTTCCGGCTTTAATAATGATTAATTCGTCTACAATTGCTTTGCGTAATTCGTTCAGTGTCCAGTTTGTTGACCTATGTTCTCTAGCTAAGTTTTGGCGTATTTCTGCGAGCAACTTGTTCAGAATAACTGGTTCAAGTAGTGAACCATAAGTGTCATCTGTCTTTCCGAGCGATTCTAGACCTCGTACTTAAGTTTCAGTTTTGTCATAATAATTGCGGAGGCTAGCTGAAGAATACGTCGACGGCGAAATATCAAGTAAAACTTGCATGTATGTTTGTATAATCGTATGGATCTGTCCATACCTTTCTTGTTACAATGAAATAGCTTTGCCGTAGTAAGTGTTTGTCATAGAAAAACCTGATATGGTCTGCAACGCTTCGCCCTGTAGAAGTGACTTCAAGTAGTTATACTTTTGTTCGTCGCTGAGTGTGGGATTTGTATGAATAGCTGTCTCATACGAATCCCAAAAGGATTGTCAATCTAAAATATTCCCTTCAAAAGTAGGTAGGTTCAACTTTGGTAGTTTGTGGTACTGATTATTTGCGTTAGAAGACGAACGTAAACTTGGAATGTGCATAGACGGGTTCGTAGTAGGGATAACCTCTGGTATAGCGGATTTACTAGTATAAAACGATGATGCATTTGATTGCACATGAGATGTCGAAGTGAAACAATTAGCGTGCGGGTTCAATTGAAAGGAGTCGCTTGCGGGTACACTATTGTATATAGGTAAAACCATGGTATGTAAGGGTGTTTCAGATGGAGTAACATTACTAGCTTGAAAAATGGTAGTATTGACGGGTAAGTGGTGACTTGTTGATTTGGGTTGAATGAGCTTTCTTGCTGAATTTCATCCACAACGTCTTCATCCGAGCTAACTTCCACAATTTTATCATTTAGATCTTTTAAAATGTCCTTTTTCTGTAACACGGAATCTAAAATAGCTATGACTTTTATTTTGAATTTGCATTGTATCATAGGTCAAATTTATTTGTTCAGTGTATGTTCAATGGTGTTAATATGTCCTTTGATTGAGTTAAGCTATTTCAGTTGATATTTTATAGTGTGTTTTTCTATGTTGTGATGTTACACTATTGTTTCAGAAAAAGGGTGAAGGTTTGGTACCATTAAAACGTTTAAACCCGCTGCATTTGTTTGCACCTGTCCTAAGTCAGGAATCTGATGTTCGGTGGTTGTCGTTTGTTGATGTGGTTCATAAGTGTTTCTCGTTTCTCGTTTTTATATAGATTAGACCGTTTGTTTTCCGGTTTGAATGGTTTTACACTAGTAATTTTTGGGGCCCTTTATAGCTTACTGTTCGGTGTGAGCCTAGGCTCCGTGTTGAAGACCGTACTTTGACCTATAGTGGTTTACATTTATAAATTTTGACTTGGATGGAGAGTTTGTCTCATTGGCACTCATACCACATCTTCTTATATCTATGACTTTCTTAATTTCTATATCGGAACTATCTCTAATGTCTCCAAAGTTCTCCCAAAGTCTTGTAATTGCACCTTTGTGTCCGGAACGAATGGCTCAAAGATCTATATCCATCCTGGTCATGGCACCATAATATCATAAAGTGGTTGATAGAAAGAAAAGTCGTCTTGACCATTTGATACATATATTAGAAAGAAAAAGTAACACATCAAGGTGACGTGACGTTACATACAGCGCGGTACATAGTGAACGTTCTATGTGCGGTATTTACGACGATTATAAATGTAAAACATTAAAATCTTTCGAATCTAAATTGTCCTTTTTGGAAATTATAGAATTGACATCGCATACAATTGCTGGCAATGAAAATCAAAAATTGTTGTCAATCTCTCCTGTCATTGTAGCTTTTTGAAAGTGAGAAATTTAATGTTGGATCGGATTGCCGGAACAATTATTTTTCTAATAAATTAATCAATTTAATATATAACAACAGTTTAGTTTTGCAAACCTTAAGTTTTTATTTATACCACATTCAAGTATTGATTTTTCAAAAAATGACTTCAGCTTTAGACGAGAGCATGCGAAATCTTTAAATAAAATAAATGTCAAAATACAATGCACCTTTTTTGTTTTGAAAGGTTCTGTCAATTAAACAGTATTAATAAAAATGAACTTCATTACAGGATCGGACAATGTTTTACGGAAATCAGTTAAACTACTCCATCCAGAGAATAAGTAAAAGTCAAAATTGGTGCCATTATATGTAGATCGAAACTACTAGAACCATTTTCTATCGGCCTAAATGTTTTAAAGCTCAATTGTCAAAATCACAAAATTTCTCATTCTAAGCATAGTCAATGATATTTGATATGCAGTTGTATAAGCATTGGCATATTTCATTTCTATGGAGATTATTTATCCCAACTCTCCCAGTCAGGGTGTACTGAACTTTTTGCATAGCTTACATGTTAACGTTTGTGATTTTGTCAGTTTAAGACGAGCTACTGATGGTACCGGTAAGTCAATGATATTTGGTATGCAGTGGTATTAACATTGGCACGTCTAATTAGGCCTTACTCCTAAGATCGATCAAAAATGTAATGTCCTTGGTTAGATAAAATATGTGCATTAGCAGGAGCCTTGGGAACACTATTCTTTTACTTTTCCTTTTTGTTTTATTAGTGTGTGCAGTTGATGCCTGTGCCATGAGCATGCAGCAATATCAGCAAAAGACTTCAGGTGAACCTATTGAAGCAACACCAGAGCTTTGTGCGTAAGTAATTATAAACAGCTAGTCGTTCAGCACGATACAAAGTGAATGTTTTAAAAAATGTAAGGAATCTAGTCTTTCATTATGAAATTTAAATTGTAGAATGTTTTGTTTAATGTAGCTTGAAGTAACTTAAAATATCTAGTTTGTCAAGGTTCTGGATTTAAATTTGTGTCAGCAAACTTTTGATTATACTCTAGATGCTGATGATTATAATGTATGAAGTGTCTCACAATGAGCAGGATTAGGTCAACATGACATAAATGTCATAGTTGAGATACCTTGATGAAAAAGTTACCATAAAGTATAGGATACTAGTAATCTAATCTTGCACGTAGTTACAGTTTGGCAATCCTGCACATTTTACAAACTACTGTGGATTCATTTATTTTCTTGGGTACAAATTTTCTTGGATTGAGGAAAAAATATATGTTCGTGTATATTTGATTTTGTGGTTTTGCCAAAGTTTACATATAAGCCTATCAAAAATGTTACCTTCGTTGAAATTTAAATTTGCTTTTCATATATAACCATGAAAATTGGTATCCCTCGAATAATAATGACATATACAATGCAAAACTGGGAATTTTCAATGACAAGCAGTATTGCATTGCATAATTTATCATGTAAGTTTACAAATAGGCAAAAGTTTGCCATTTAATATAAAAATAAGAAGATGTTGTATGATTACCATCGAGCCATCTCTCCACCAGAGACTAAATGACATAGAAGTTAGCAACTATAGGTCACCATAAGGCTTTAAAAAATGAGCAAAACCAATACCGCAAAGCAAGCTATAAAAAACCACAAAATGTAAAACACTTCCTCCCCCTAACCTACCCAGTCGCAAGAAAATATGGAATACCCTCGTGGGCTGAGGCGTTTTGTGTTTGAAGAAATGCAAATATTAACCAATTGGATGCAAATTGTATTTCTTATAAGTCCAAATATGTTGTTGGGAATTTCCTATATATATAGAATAACCATACATTGTCTCGAAATATAAATTTTATTTGTACAAGGCTTAGAAACAGGTAACGTCACAGTACCCAAATTGCACCGAGTACCCAAATTGCACCTTTTTAGCAAAAAAGGCAGCGGAAATCTTACAAGTTTTTTTAGAGACTAAACAATTTGTATTTTTATGATTTGACATTGTGTACGTCTTACAACATAGCTAATTATATGTATAGATGCACAAAACTTTCACAGTAAATATCAACAGATGAAGTGTTCACTGGAAAAAGTAAAATCAATGGAAACGTCACCATGCGATGTCCACAAAAAGTCATCTTTTAAAAATGAGCAAATAAAATATGTTACAAGCATCCATTTCTTAAAAAATGAATAGTAAGCATGGACTAATGTCAAATTGTTCTAAATACTTGAAGAAATAAAACAAAACATATGATTTTTGAGGATGTGAATTTAAGTATGGATGCAATTTGGGTACTCATCATTACAGAATCATGGGTCGTTTAGAGGTCTCTTCAAACCAATTTTTCTATGATACAATATGGATTCAAAATTAAATTGGTGGAACTATATATAAGGATACATCTACAAAATAAACCCATAATGGAAACTTTTGTCTGGAACATAAATAAACGTAGGTGAAAAAACTGTCAAAATAGGTGCAATTTGGGTACTCTCACGTTAGAAAGCGAGCGAGGCTTTACCGAGCATTTCTATCCTGTTTTGAGTAGAGTACAAATAAAATTTATATTTCGAGACAATTTATGGTTATTCTTTATATACTGCAACTCCAACAACTGTTCCAAATGATATATTTAGAGTAAAAACCATCATTTTTGAATTTGGAGCGAACGACGTAAAAATTCCGTGAACTTGTACTTTTAATGACGTCACAAATAAAACTCTACGTAAAACGCATTGTCACATAGCCAGAGATAAGTAGTACTTTTGCTAATTAATATTCATGTAAATGAGAATTGTACCACGTGATAATAGTTTGAACTGGACTGGCTTGATATCATTAAAATCTTTAAAACACGGATATTATAAGTTGCCGTATATTCTTCTTGAAATAGGGGCATTTTTACTTTATGTGGAAACCTAGAGTTCAACGACTACACATACAAGGTTTGGACTTGCTTATTCTTTGGACATTCAAGTTTCAAGTTTCATCCCCGCAACCTGTTTTTGTAATGACCTTGTTAGCCAATATTCAACACGAAGTTTGCAAATTTGACGTTTCAGCCATTTTAGCCTGTATTTTATACTTCAATGTTAAAAGCCTCTCGCTTCGATTTTTAAAATAGCTCAGGAACCTTGATTTTTGCAACGACAGTCATTATGTTTCGTTTAAATGGTATATATTGTTGTGTATATTTATTTTCTGTCCCCGCAACCTGTCTATCACTTAAATTAAAGTTAAAACAGACATTTTTTTTCAAAATTCCCTATCATTTCAATATAATTTCCGTGACCCGTATCCGATTTCTTTAGTATAATATTCAAATAAGCAAAGTGGCGTTGATTTCTGGATATGAACTTCATAAACAAGGCGATAACGGTCAATGACTGTATATCACAAATGAGTATACGGTCAATACAATTTGACTGCGCAAATAGCACAGCTGCAATATATATATAGATCTTCTCTGTCTGCAATTCGTACTTAAAATCCGTAGATCTATATTGATTCAAGCACAACTCCGTAGTCAGGTTAAAAAGCAAACTCCGTACAGTGATCGTTTCCGTTCCGGAACTATTTTCCTTTACTCCATCATTATTAGTGTAGGTAGCAATAAACAGTTAGGAAAAAATATTAAAATTTACTCTCATAAATTTTACCATCCCCTTTTCCTTGCTTTCTTGCAAATTAAGCTTACTGTTTGTGTCATATATGCGCATTTGTATGTAATCAGTATCTTCCATAGATTTGATATCTAGTAGTTAAAATGGTAAAATATAATTTCTTTTTGGTGATTCATGGCAACTATCTGCATTTATTTGCTTTAAAATATTGCAAAAAGGGGGGAAAAGATGTCACATATTTCCCAAAAATTTGGCCAGAAGTAGAATTTCAATCCCTTGGAGTGATACCTTTTCTGAAACTGTTTACATATATCTATCAGGAAATCAAATAAAAATCATAGGTCTTTCGTCTCATTTTCTTGTAAAATTGCGTCAAAAACTTCGTGTAGAAAAAAAGTGTTTGTAAACATTACATTAATTTCTGGACCTAAGGCCGGTCTAGCTATGAAAATACGGACAGTCAAACAGAAAATAGCCAATAAAACATGAAAAAAATACTCTTGATGTTCTTATAAACCACCTTTGAAGACTAAATTAGTACTCAGCTGCCTAAAAATGAATTTTATTGCACAATAACTTTCTTATTTGAAAAATCCACAGGAGCCAAAATGCGAAACCAAACTCCTAACTGTGTATTGCTACCGTAGAGTAGTATACGGATCGGAGTTGGAACTGCCGGGGAGTTTGGTTAAAAAGCTGTGCAAAATAACAGCTGATATCTACCGTGGCAGATAAACTTTTAGTGTATTAGTAATGTTTACATATGCTTTTTGTATGAAACAACCAAAGGATTTTAATGTTGTATTGAACAACAGTCGAAAAATAATAACATTTAATTTGAACAATAATTTCTGTTAATCTGTGTTTCTCAATTATTTTTTTTTTAGTTGTCAGCATTTGTTTTTATTTCAAGTTGTGACTTTTCCTATTTCGTACTAATTCTTTCTAGCGGATTTTCCAGTATGAAGTATTACCAATAACGTTAATGAGACGGATAGTATGTTACTATCACATTTGTTCTAGATTGCAGTGCAGTCATGTCCCAAGATGACAATGGACCAATACGAATACTATTGATTTTGATGAAAATCATTTACCAGAACTTTGGAGATTTTAGAAACTTCGACGTACTATTCTCTGCATCAGCATTTCCTTCTGTTGAACATGTTTACTATATTATTCATAGTCCGACTATTTCCATATCGTAAATGTTCCAAGTCATAGAAAAGTAGTTAATTTATAAAATGAAAAATGAATGATTACTCATTGATATAATATCCAATGTCAAATCTTGTGTGAATATATAGGAATAAAATAAATTAGAAATGTATGTCATATAATTTGGTTAAAAGGGGAATTGTTGTTAATATCAGTGAAACAGCATCTCCAAAGTAAGAATAATCAAAAGACATATATATAATCTACGACAAAATAAAATCTAAAAAGTAGGGAACGAAATAAATATACTTCTATAGCAGGGCTTCTGTGAAATATAACAATACTGCAATTATAAAATGGGTGTCTGAATAGTTATACAAGTGACAAATGAAGATTATACGGACAGTAGAATAATTTCAGGATTTCACACCTCATACATAATTAAATTTTCTGGTTTAGTAAAGCGTTGTATAAAAAGTCACATTTATTTACAGAAAAGTGCAATTGAATGGCTGACACTTGGATAAGCTAGCTTTTTTTACTTATCAATAGTCTTCTTTTTAATGTCATTACAGGGCAGTGACTAAATATAAAACTTGTGTAGAAGAGGGAAAGTCTCAATGTCCAGACTCTCAAAGTGTTACAAATGCAGAGATGATGATTAAATCCTATGAATCGTTGTGTGGTGGTAAGTTAGGGACTCTGTGGGATTCTGGCGTTACCGACGTTATATCTGCCACAGTGTAATTTTGACAAACCCTTTTTTCCTGATACTAAAAACAAAAAACTTTTTTTTCCTAATACTAAAAACAAATAACTTTTCCTCTAAACCAACCCATTAAAAATTAATATATAGCGAAAACCAATCTACTATAGTTTTACGACAAAAGAGCACACGAAGTCCGATTTGATGACCAATTGTTACGTTTGTATTGTTAATGTTCTGAATTTACGGTCGTATTCTAACAAACACATCGCACTTAAGACCATTTCGCTATTTTCAATTCAAAAATCTAAATATGACAAAACATAATATATCAAATATTGTATACCCTGATTCGTTTAAGATAGGTATAAAATCAAAATGATGGTGTTAAGCAGCAAACAAATGCATTCATTTCAGATGTATTGAAAAATCTAGGCTTTTGTGGAAAATTTCGCAGTTTTACCAGTCCCATTCAAGAGGGACGAAAGATACCAGAGGGACAGTCAAACTCATAGATCGAAAACAAACTGACAACGCCATGGCCAAGAATAAAAAGACAAACAGACAAATAATAGTACAGATGACACAACATAGAAAACAAAAGACTAAGCAACACGAACGCTACCAAAAACTTGGGGTGATCTCAGGTGCTCCGAAAGGGTAAGCAGATCCTGCTCCACATGTGGCACCCATCGTGTTGCTTATGTTATTACAAATCCGGTAAATAGTCTAATTCGGTAAGTCACATTCGTGAAAAGGGAGGGTATTGTAGTTACGACATAAGGAACATATCCGATATCATCTGTGAAACGGTTATTCCATAACGGTCAACCAACTCGTGATGGCGTCCGTAAAATTTACGGAGGGATGACTTCAACTTCACCATTTGGAACTCTTGGTTTAATAGCTTCCTTGTGAGCAGCAATTCTCTATCAAGGAAATCATGATAGGAAACACAAGCCCGGGAATATCGTATCAATTGGGAGATATATACTCCGTATGCAGGCGCTGCTGGAATGTTGCTACATAGAAATGGAAAGTTCACAATTGGGAAGCTGAAATCATCTCTTTTGTCATAAAGTTTTGTTTTCAACCGACCCTCATTGTCAATTTTTAGATAAAAATGATTAAAGTTAGGACTGAAGTTTACAGATATTAATTCTTATACAAAAAGCGCTTCCCATTTGAGATTGGTATCACTATAAAAAGTAGTATTTTACGTCGTCTATTTTTATCACTGAAAAAAAACGAAAAAGAAACTAGAATTGATCACGTCAATTTCGAGCATTTCTGGAAAGCATGATGCTAATATTGATAATAAGTATTATTTGAAGTTAAATGACCATCCTTGGCTTAATACAACATGCTTTGAATGCATTTGTATTTAGTTTTGTTACGCATATACATCCGTTTGGGATCACCCCACTATGAAGTGAAGAAAAACTGTTTGAGAAATAGTGATATTGGCATTTACTTTTCATCAACTTTCATTTAAAAGCAAGGAACTTTAAAAACTATAAGACAAATAAAACGAACGGTGTAATATTATACACTTATTGACTGGTTATGAGGGTAATAGCAAGTTCGTTGTCCCTGAGATACCAACTATTGCTCGAGGTCGGGGTATTTGGATTTCTTTGAAAATTCTGTTTTTTGGTATAGGAAACACTTTATGACTGGTTATGGGGATAATGGCAGTTAATAATAAACTGTTTGATTTGAAAGATCAGAGAATTAATATATAAAGATGCATGACTTAACCTCATTTTTATATAAGCTGTAGAAAACGGACAAAAATTCTTAATGTGGGGCATAGTACAGATTTAAAATATATTTCTTTATTATGAAGATTGTTTTATTTTTTGACAAGCACTTATATCTTAGAATTGCCTTTAATGTACCGAATGACAACCGATATTCACAAGGGAGCTCTATACAACATAACAGACTTGTTAGTCTTAGACTGATTACTTAAATGATAAACTAACAAATGATTACGTTTATAAGATATACGAACGAGACAGCAACCAAGCGGTACAAATAACTAGAAGACATCTAGAGTGCAACATTGCAATATGTGAAGCTCTACGTCGCACCGAATCAAACAACGTGAAACTAGTAACAGGAAATTTCAACTAATGCGGAAATAATTGTTTACATTTTTTTCATACAATGGACATAATGTACTTTCACAATTTTACAACAATTGTTGGAAATACTTAAATTTTTATAGTTTGATTCAAACAAAGAAAACCACATGACAGAAAAACAATCGAAATCACGAGATAGTACCTATGGACGGAAATGTTAAATGAATGACAAAAATAGATACCAAAAATGATACATAAAGGTCAAGTATTGAGTAGGATGTTTAAACTTAAACTGACTTTTAACTATGAAGAAACTAAAGCTTTAATTTCCTATCTGAAATAATGAAGAGCTTATTATGGTTGAAACATTCTTTTTTACGCCCGCCTACGACAGGAGGGGACCTTATGTTTTCTGTTCTGTTAGTCCGTCCTTTATTTGGTTATGGTTTTGGTTTAGGTAGTTTATCATGAAGGTGTGGTCTCATCAATTTGAAATTAAGGACACTTGTTCATTATATTGTGAACTTTTTATATTATATAGCAGATTACGGTATCGACCACGATTACACGGTTTACAAATTGCGGGCTTTCAAACAAATGAAATATAAACCAGTAATAGTTTAATCTTGGCAGCTTGAGTTAACACGCGCATACATGCATACAAAAATAATTATGATATACACATAAAGATATTCATATAATACGATACAAAAAGACTACACATGCAAATAAACTAAATGAAGCGGGTCCAAATGAAATTACAAAATCCGCCTAATTGTAAAGTTTTTCGGTTTCCATCGAGCCGGGGTTCAAACTCACTACCCCCTCCCCTACTCGCGGAAAATAACAATCTTTAATCCCAAATTGGCTGCAGGCGAATGCAAGCCATGAAAGTTATCTTTATTGTTCCTATACATGGATTCATATAGAAAACTATCAATAAACAAGGTCCATGTTTTGTTTCATCAATTTCTTGAAGTACATAAATCGATGATAATTGTAAATGATAAAGATAAACAATTAGAGAAATGTGAAAAAGAAAGATTTTGCTTAATTCATAAAAAAAAACAATTAAAGGTGTTTTCTTCATACAAAATAAACTAACATTAAGATGATCTTTTCTCGTTTTCATTTTTTACATTTTGGAAATTCCATGAAGTTGACAGATATTAACCACTTTTTTTAGAATCTGGTCGATTTAGAATTCGCATAATGGATAGAATTCTGTCTTCTGTTGAAGACCTTTTGACGAACTCTAAATGTCTTTTGTGTCGTTGGGTTGATTTCTCGTTTACGCATACCACTATTCTCCTTTTATTCATATAAAAATATAAAAATATATAAAACACTTTAATAGTTTTCATTTAAAAAAACATCCACATAGAAGTACAATATCCTGTCATATTTAAACCTAGCAGCCTCAATAGGAGTAGCTTTGTTGACGTCATACATATCAATGAACGGATTACAATACAGTGATTTGATAGCAAAGTCCAGTAGAATTTATGTGTTTAAAGGTGCTATCATTTCTGTATTACAGAATCTGGGGCTAATGAATTAAAAATATAGATAGCATAAGACATTGAAAAGTTAGGGATTTCTGTAGGGGAGTTCTTAGACCCTCATTAATCATTTTCTTTATAATAGCATGAACAGTCAAAATTTGTTCTTCGGTCCTCCTGAATTACATGCTCTTCATATTATTTCTACATTATGGATTAATTTCTTGTAAGTTGAATATGTATTAAAATCTAATTCTGGACCTAAAAAAAGTTAACGCAATCTTAAAAATGTCCGTAAAGTGATAGTATACAGAATATTTTGACTGACATTGCTTAACTAGAGCTTGTTCAATGAAAAAATCAAATTGGACACAACTTTTATGCTTTTAAACAAGCAAGTCGAATTAGGAATTTTTCGCCAAACATCTTCCATCTGTGACTTAAGATCAATACTAGTGTTAAAAGGATATTTGCCATGATAAATCTACTTGTTTTCATGTCAGTGGGATTATGCTGCAATTAAGTCATGTTAAAAAAGTGGCAGATAAACATTTTATTCCAACAAGGCAATAACTCATCCTTAACCATTCAAAATACATTTTTTCCGGCAAATTTTTTTTTCATTTTTGCTTCAATTAATCTTCTAAAATGATGTGTAGTTTAAGTATGATGCAATCAAATAAAAAAAATCCTACAGAGTTCCTAGACCGTAAGTACAACCAAAGAGCATAGGTATTTTTTTCCTGAATGTGATGTTCCATGAAATCAAGTTCGTTATATATACATTTTATATAAAAAGTTATGCAACTGTTCATTCCAAACATTGCATTTTCATTTTACAGTATAAAATTGAATTCCCTTTAAAAGTTTGATTTTGAAAATATTTGCTTTTTAATTCGATATTTCTCGGGTCTCAAACGTACCAAAGATTATTTAGAAAGAACAAATAAGAAAAAAATCAGGGAACTTGCATACCTATTTGAGAATTGAACCTTTAAGTGCATATGTCTGTCTGTCAGAAGTCATATGGCCTTTTTCCTAGTTCTTATGTTTTACTGTTACACCACTGTCCCAGGTTAGGGAGACTGTTTGGCGTCAGCAAACATGTTTAACCCTACCGCATTCTGGATGTGCCTGTCCCAAGTCAGGAGCCTGTAATTCAGTGATTGTCGTCTGTTGCTGTATATCATATTTGTTTTTCGTTTATTGTTTTGTACATAAATCAGGTCGTTAGTTTTCTCGTTTGATTTGTTTTACATTTGTCATTTTGGTGCCTGTTATAGCTTACTATGCAGTATGGGTTTCGCTCATTGTTGAAGGCCGTACGATGACCTATTGTTGTCAACTTCTATGTCTCTAGTGGATATTTGTCTCATTGGCAATCATGCAACTTCTTCTTATTTTTTTTTTATTTCTTTTCAGGGTTCATATTAATAATCAATGTTACGTTTTCTCTCTGAGATTAGATTCTAAATAACTATGAGTAATAGGTCAACCAGATCTAGATTCTTGTCTAGAATTTGCGTAAGGTATACATGTTTGTCTAAGTGTGTTTACATGAGTTTGACCTCATTGTCATTGTTCATGATCAGTGTTAATGTTTAATGCTTAGGTCATGTTTTCAATTTTTATGAATTGTAATTCAATTCTATTCAGTTCGTAGATTCACTGTGCCTTCTGATAGAATTTACTTAAACTTGATCTCATCTTTATGGTTCAATGATCAGTGCTAAGTTTTCCTCTACTTTGAGTAGGTCACTTCTGATAGACGTTACTTAAACTTGATCTCTTTTTCATGGTTCAATGATCAGTGCTAAGTTTACTTTGAGTATTAGGTCGCCTATACTTTGTCTGTAGTAGCAGTGTGAGGAGTACCGGTACATGTTCATCCGACAGAAGTCATTTGACCTTTGCCTCTTATTGGGAGTCAATGATCAACATTAAAATATTTGCACTTGGTTTAATTTCTCTGAGTGATAGGTCAATTTGTCAATATAATCGTTATTAGGTGTACATGTCTGTCTTACAGGAATAACCTGACCTTCACCATTTTTCATGGTTCAACAATCAATTTTAGACGATTATCAAATGCATAAAAAAACTTTGATATTAATTAATGAGTCAAGTTAAGGGAGGTCAAGGTCAAAGAACACCTGTCAGACAGATATTCACACCTAACCTTACTTGAAGTAAATTCAAAGGCAGTAAACACAGCTGTATTATATGAATTGGGAATGTACCCTATTGGTATACAGGCCCTAAAGTCTTCTGTAGGATTTTGGTTTCATATTTTAAACTCAAATGAAAATGAGTCTTTATTATATAATGTTTATAAAGTTAACGAGCAGTTCAAAAATTAAAATGCTACTATTTAATTTGAATTTCACTCATGTTTGGGAAAATCAATGTACCTTTTCTAAAAAAACGATTACTTTCAGCCCTAACGGAGAAGCTCAATGAAAATTACAATATATTTTGGAAAAATTGTCTCTTTAATGATGATAATTCAATAAATGGAAAAGAACCTACAGAAAATTTAAAGTGAAGTATGAACTTGAAAAGTACCTTTTATTGAAATTAGATAAAAATGTTACAAAAAATTATGCAAAAATAAGAATAAGTAATATTATGCTAGCTATTGAACGTGGTCGATACAATAAAATAGCCTTAGAAAATAGGATATGTCCCTTATGCATAAAGACGTGGAAGATGAATTCCGTGTTATCAAAGAACCTACAGAAAATTTAAAGTAAAGTATGAACTTGAAAAGTACCTTTTATTGAAATTAGATAAAAATGTTACAAAAAATTATGCAAAAATAAGAATAAGTAATATTATGCTAGCTATTGAACGTGGTCGATACAATAAAATAGCCTTAGAAAATAGGATATGTCCCTTATACCATAAAGAGGTGGAAGATGAATTCCATGTTATCATAACATGTACAGAACTTAATAAACCTAGGATCAAAATGTTTAATGAAATTTCTAACATTGTTCCCTGTTTTAATTCAATGAGTAATGAAAACAAATTTGATTTTATATTTTCTTGCGAAGAATGTGATATATTAATTATTATTGTTAACAGTATAAGTGAAATTTATAATGAGAGAAACAACAATAATGTCAATACATGAACAGTGTATGATTCATGACTAATATTATAATATATATAATCAGGATGTTTGAATTGAGAACTTTATAGAGGAGGCATGTTGTCAAAAATAGTATTGTAATAAATATTAACATTTTTCTTTTTTTTTTCAATGCTACTTGTTTCTATAGTTTTCTGTCTGTCGTTTTGAAATTTATATGTTTTTCTTTAGTAACAATCCTATTGTTTGGATTTTAAACTAATAAAATTCTTATTATTCTTATCCTAGCATTGATTGTAACTAAATATATTAAACCTAATAGTTGTGGAAGCTGAGAAACTAAAAAAACAAGAAAACTTAACACTGATTTTTAACAATAAAATTGAGGTAAAAATTGTAACATTTCACAAAAAAACATGAAACCTTACCCAGAGATATTATTACTTTGATCGAACCGGAAGTTGCTCGTACTTGAAAAAATGCATGAATTAAAGAAGGTAGAATGATGTCATATCTCAATGAATCAATGAAGGTTGACCAAGATTAGGGTCATAACTCTAATAAAATCACCGATACGTTCGTGTCAACCATTTTTATAAATATATTCTAAGCTTCTAACTTAGTAATATATAAGTATAAGCATAACAAATATGATTGCCAATGAGACATCTACCAAAGTTCAAATGAAGTGGATGTAAGCAATTGTAGACAACCTTTATACCTTTATACCTTTATCTTCGGGTCCTTAAAATAAAGCCAAAGGCTTCTACTGACCCCTCATTATCGTAATGCAATTTCTCCTCTCATAATAATCACATAATAATATATATATATATATATTATACTTATAAAAATAGAACTTATTTAGGTGTGCGCTTAACAATTAACATGAGAGGGTGTTCACATACTAAAACGTGCGAGCCAATCAGCTATTATATTAAAATGTAAGCGTGGTTGCGGTTGGTCGTGGTGTGGTTAACCATATAAGAACGAGTAGCCTCGTCACGAATTATGCTCTCCTGTGTGGAGGGATAAAAGACGATAACATTGGCGCTGTTTGTACGGTGGACCTTAAATCCTATGGCAGCTAGCCAGATCCGGAAAAATCCCCGTTTTTGGTTTTGGACTTTAGTCTTATTGTGTAACTCTTCAATATTAAGATATAAAAGTATTTGTACTCTTAAATGAAGGTAATTTTTATTAGCGATTCTAGATTGTGTGGCGTTGAAAGAATTAATTTGGGATCGAATAGAAATATTGTAAGGAGAATAAACTATCACTGTGTTCCTGGTTTGAAGTTGGGTGACGTTAAACGATACGTGAGGAGTGAAAGCTTTGAAAAACTTTGCAAGCAGAACCGCGTTCTGGTGTTTCTGAGTGTCGGAATAAATGACATCCCTGAGGACATTTATGGTAGAACTGGAGAGGATTTAAATATATTATACAAACGAATCGTCAAGAAGTTTAACCAAATTGAAACAGCAGTGAAGACGGTGGCTTTTAACGCCAAAGTGGTAATTGCCACAATACCCCCAAAAGAATTAGAACGAACCATAAGAAAATATCCTCATAAGAGTGAAAAATTAGGAACAATAACTTTTAATCACCAGCAATCTTTTGAAAATTTTGTATCTAGAATTAATGAGGACTTTATAAATGACTTTAACAAGAAAGAAACTCAAGTTCACATACCCTTGCATAGGGCCCTTAGACAGCACAGAGGAAGGAGAGGAAGTGTTTATTCATACAATAAACTTTGTGATGGTCTACATCCAGATCGTAATTCGAAAAAACATTGGATGGAAATGATAGTCTCAAGACTGGAGCAGTGTATATGAAACATTAAAAAACTTGTAACATGTTATTAGTGTAACAAAAATGTTGTTTGTTAACTTATTTTAATATAAAAGAAAAAAACAAACCAAGGAACCCTCTATCAAACAAAGCTAGATTTTTGCTCTTCATCCTTATCAGTATGTCAACATAAATGCTGCTATGGACACGAGGTCCTTACTTGTGTTATACATGTTAGAAATTCCTACCAAAAAAAATACATTTAAGCAATAGAAATATTTTGATCCTTTTTTCATAAATTATTTAAGAGTAACCACCTTTTACTAAAAATAGCCAAGCAAGGTATCTCACTACCATTTTGGATGAGAGTTCATGGACTCATCATATTTAGGCCAAAGCAATATAAAAATAAGATGTTTTACATGATTGCCAATGAGACAACTCTCCACCAGAGACCAAATGACATAGAACTGAACAACTATAGGTCACGGTACGGCCATCAAGTCCATCAGTGAGAAGAAATTTTATTGCTACAATGTATATATATATATATATATAATCATGAAAATTTAGTCTCCATGACAAAATAGAGTAAGAAAATTGCATCAAGTATAAAATGGAAACCCTAGGCCCAACTCTGAGTTTACAAACTTGGTGATAGTCGTGTTTTAGTAAAATGTTTGAAAGAGTTCTACGAAAATAATAATAAGTTTTCTTATTTTTTTTGTATACAACTTCACATTTAAAATATTATGCCTTTGTATATTGATTGTTGGTGTAAGTTAATGTGCAGTTATGAAATGGCTTTGTCACATTGTGTATTGAGGACTGCTTATCTCCCGGCTTTGGACTATTCTCCACTTTTTCAGAAGTGTTTGATGGCTACACAACAGTTATAGTATACATACCCTTATTTAATTAAAGGCAGAAGACAAAAAGACATTTTACAAATTTCAAATTAAAACTAAAGATTAGCAACACTATCCCCACCAAAATGACATTTTATGGTCATATTTCAACATTCACCAATTATCCATGTACCGGTAGTTTGATTATGATTTCTTTGATTACATGTTGGCATACACCCATTACCTTTGTAGATGCATTAAATTTCTATGATCATACTTTAGCATATAGCTTTATCTGGGTAGCTGTATTAAGGTTTCTATGATCATATGTTGGCATTGACCTTTATCTGGGTAGCTGGATTATGACTTTTATAATCATTTGTTATCATAAACCAATTTTCTGGGTAGCTGGATTATGATTTCTATGATCATATGTTTGCATTGACCTTCATCTGGGTAGCTGGATTATGACTTTTATAATAATATGTTATCATATACACATTATCCGGGTAGCTGGATTATGATTTCTATGATCATATGTTGGCATTGATCTTTAACTGGGTAGCTGGATAATGACTTTTATAATCATTTGTTATCATATACACATTATCCGGGTAGCTGGATTATGATTTATATGATCATATGTTGGCATTGACCTTTATCCGGTAGCTTGATTATGATTTCTATGATCATTTGTTGGCATTGACCTTTATCTGGGTAGCTGGATTATGACTTTTATAAGAATATGTTATCATATACACATTATCTGGGTAGCTGGATTATGATTTCTATGATCATTTGTTGGCATTGACCTTTATCCGGGTAGCTGGATTATGATATCTATGACCATATGTTTGCATTGACCTTTATCTGGGTAGCTTGATTACGACTTTTATAATATGTTATCATATACACATTATCCGGGTAGCTGGATTATGATTTATATGATCATATGTTGGCATTGACCTTTATGTGGGTAGCTGGATTATGATTTTTATAATCATTTGTTATCCTAAACCCATTTTCCGGTAGCTGGATTATGATTTCTATGATCATTTGTTGGCATTGACCTTTATCTGGGTAGCTGGATTATGACTTTTATAATCATTTGTTATATACATTATCCGGGTAGCTGGATTATGATATCTATGACCATATGTTTGCATTGACCTTTATCTGGGTAGCTTGATTACGACTTTTATAATATGTTATCATATACACATTATCCGGGTAGCTGGATAATGATTTATATGATCATATGTTGGCATTGACCTTTATGTTGGTAGCTGGATTATGATTTTATAATCATTTGTTATCATATACACATTATCCGGGTAGCTGGATTATGATATCTATGACCATATGTTTGCATTGACCTTTATCTGGGTAGCTTGATTACGACTTTTATAATATGTTATCATATACACATTATCCGGGTAGCTGGATAATGATTTATATGATCATATGTTGGCATTGACCTTTATGTTGGTAGCTGGATTATGATTTTTATAATCATTTGTTATCCTAAACCCATTTTCCCGGTAGCTGGATTATGATTTCTATGATCATTTGTTGGCATTGACCTTTATCTGGGTAGCTGGATTATGACTTTTATAATCATTTGTTATATACATTATCCGGGTAGCTGGATTATGATATCTATGACCATATGTTTGCATTGACCTTTATCTGGGTAGCTTGATTACGACTTTTATAATATGTTATCATATACACATTATCCGGGTAGCTGGATAATGATTTATATGATCATATGTTGGCATTGACCTTTATGTTGGTAGCTGGATTATGATTTTTATAATCATTTGTTATCATATACACATTATCCGGGTAGCTGGATTATGATTTCTATGATCATATGTTGGCATTGACCTTTATCTGGGTAGCTGGATTATGATTTCTATGATCATTTGTTGGCATTGACCTTTATCTGGGTAGCTGGATTATGACTTTTATAAGAATATGTTATCATATACACATTATCCGGGTAGCTGGATTATGATTTCTATGATCATATGTTGGCATTGACCATTATCCGGGTAGCTGGACTATGATTTATATGATCATATGTTGGCATTGACCTTTATCTGGGTAGCTGGACTATGATTTATATGATCATATGTTGGCATTGACCTTTATTTGGGTAGCTGAATTATGATTTATATGATCATATGTTGGCATTGACCTTTATCTGGGTAGCTGAATTATGATTTTTATAATTATTTGTTATCATAAACCCATTATCTGGGTAGCTGGATTATGACTTTTATAATAATATGTTATATACACATTATCCGGGTAGCTGGATTATGATTTATATGACCATATGTTTGCATTGACCTTTATCTGGGTAGCTGGATTATGACTTATAATAATATGTTATCATATACACATTATCTGGGTAGCTGGAGTATGATTTCTATGATCATATGTTGTCATTGACCTTTATCTGGGTAGCTGGATTATGATTTCTATTATCATATGTTGGCATTGACCTTTATCTTGTTAGCTTGATTATGATTTCTATGATCATTTGTTGGCATTGACCTTTATCTGAGTACCTGGACTATGACTTTTATAATAATATGTTATCATACACACATTACCATTACCCAAGTAGCTCATATGATCAAACACCCATTGTCCTGTTATGACTTCTAGCTACATTTTTTCAACTCATCATATATACATATTTAAATATCACAAACATTTTTTATTATTATCATAAAAATATTATCAAACTTAGCAGTAATACTTTTCAAATCCCTGAGACCTTCCTGGTGACAGAAATTTTAATATAAAGAATGACCATTAAGATAGACTGGCTGTTTATGAAGACTGGTTGAAAATACAAATTTTAAGTATTAGTTTCAAACAATATAGGTTAATAAAAATTCCAGTCATGTCTTCTTTACACATATAGTTAAAAGACATTTAACAGTTTGATTATCAAATCTCCAAATGATGTCACCAAGAAAGTTTCGACCCATTTTATACATGCCCAGATTGAAGGGGTGTTACCTTTGGATAATACTTATTTTAATTGATCGATTGTTAGTTGTTTAACAATCAGTGGCAAATATTTCATGCATGTTCAGAACTTCAGGGCAACATTATAATTGAAATGTAAAGATGTATTTATAAATATAATCCCATCAAACATGGACATGTATTGAGCCACATTTAAAGCTGTCTTGGTATTTTTCTAAACAAAGATTTCTTGTACTTAAAAATCACTTGCATTTTATAGTTTAAAGTCGATAAAAAATTTTTGTAGACAGCAGTTAATGTGACAAGAAGTTCCTGCCAGGGTCTCCCATTTCCAGAATTTACAACAATAATTCTACATATTTCTGAAAATGGGAACACAAAGGTTCATCAGTCAGGGAGCAAGAACTTCATGAGAAATTAAGAATATTTATAATATCAAACTTACAGTAAATAAATAATAGAGTTAATTTGTAGAATATATAAATACACACACAAAATAAAAATCAAGCAGTACCAAAGGAAATGCATTTCAAGAAAAATTTCACTATAAACAGCATTTTCACTCAGCAGAATATATCATTGCAAAAGGTAATAGAAAAGGGTTAGCGTCCATTTACTTTTTGAGAGACGACCAAATGGTCCATTAACAGCAATAGGACCCTTCATTTTAAGATTTTGAAATAGTGATTAAATTGTTAAAGATTAAATAAAATACCAGAGAATTTATGTGACCAAAAGATTCATAAAAAATAGTCAAATTCAAAGGTCAACTCTTGTTCTGAATGAGTAGGCTTATTCTGAATAAATTTCCATCTATCAACATAGAATCTAACAGTCTTTACTGTATAATACAACAATACAGAATGGAATAAACTCAAGGACAAATAATATTACATCAGTACACAATAAATCAAAACAACACAAAGATAAAAAGCATAAACAATATTACAACAATACATCATAGAATCATAAACAAAATATTACAGCTGCACACCGAGTAGTTGCTACCCAATATATTACAATAATAAAAGTCCCAGCCAGCATCAACAATATATTACAACAATAGACAAGGAGATATATCATAAACAGTGAAGCTAAAGTTTCAGCTCTTATAGTAGATAGTGATAAAAAAATACAAAATACCAAAAAATATATCTGAACTCATCACATTAAAGGACTTAGAATTACTGTTGTTTCCACATGACCTGCGGTTTGGTGATAAGTAGCCACAATCTTTTGAAAAAAAACACTTTCAAGAAAGTTAGTTTGAAAAAATTATTTCTTGACTACCTGTAATTTTTCTTTCCAAATGTCTTCAAAAAAAGGTAAGAAGATCAATTTCTCAAATTCAATATTTTGACGAATATTAACTAAAGCTCTAGCAAAAAACTTTTTCAATACATTTTTATTTGAGGTTTGATAATATGGAGCACCAGTTTCCAACCCAACCTTCAAAAAAAAGCATACTGGAAATAGTATAAACAACAAATTACAATTTATACACTTAAATAATAAATTACAACTTATACGCAATGAAAGAAAGTATAAACAATAAACATCAATCCATGCACAATGGGATAAAGCTTAAATTCATGAACAATGCTCTCAAAAACAATCATTACATTCATACACAATGAATCAAAGCATTAACAATAAATAGAAAATTCATGCACAATAGAACCAAGCATAAACAATAAATAGAAAATTCATGCACAATGGAACCAAGCAAAAAACAATAGATACCTTCATGTATAATGGAATCAAGCATCAACAATAAATACATTCATGCACAATGTATGACTAAAGAAGCTGTAATCCAGCTACCCGGATGATGACTCTATACTTATGTATGACTAAAGAAGTTGTAATCCAGCTACCCGGATGATGACTCTATACTTTTGTATGACTAAAGAAGCTGTAATCCAGCTACCCGGATTATGACTCTATACTTATGTATGACTAAAGAAGCTCTAATCCAGCTACCCGGATGAAGACTCTATACTTATGTATGACTAAATAAGTCGTACTCCAGCTACCCCAATGACAACTCTATACTTATGTATGACTAAATAAGTCATAATGCAGCTACCCCAATGACAACTCTTTACTTTTGTATGACTAAAGAAGTCGTTATCCAGCTACCAGGATGATGACTCTATACTTATGTATGACTAAAGAAGCTGTAATCCAGCTACCCGGATGATGACTCTATACTTATGTATGACTAAAGAAGTTGTAATCCAGCTACCCAGATGATGACTCTATACTTTTGTATGACTAAAGAAGTCGTTATCCAGCTACCCGGATGATGACTCTATATTTATGTATGACTAAAGAAGTTGTTATCCAGCTACCCGGATGATGACTCTATACTTTTGTATGACTGAAGAAGTCGTTATCCAGCTACCCGGAAGATGACTCTATACTTTTGTATGACTAAAGAAGTCTTAATCCAGCTACCCGGATGACAACTCTATACTTTTGTATGACTAAAAAAGCTGTAATCCAGCTAACCGGATGACAACTCTATACTTTTATATGACAAAAGATACCCGGCTGCTGACTCTATACTTAGGTATGACTAAAGAAGCTGTAATCCAGCTACCCGGATGAAGACTCTATACTTATGTATGACTAAATAAGTCGTAATCCAGCTACCCCAATGACATCTCTATACTTATGTATGACTAAATAAGTCGTAATGCAGCTACCCCAATGACAACTCTTTACTTTTGTATGACTAAAGAAGTCGTTATCCAGCTTCCCGGATGATGACTCTATATTTATGTATGACTAAAGAAGTTGTAATCCAGCTACCCGGATGATGACTCTATACTTTTGTATGACTAAAGAAGTCGATATCCAGCTACCCGGATGATGACTCTATACTTTTGTATGACTAAAGAAGTCTTAATCCAGCTACCCGGATGACAACTCTATACTTTTGTATGACTAAAAGCTGTAATCCAGCTAACCGGATGACAACTCTATACTTTTATATGACAAAAGAAGCTGTAATCCAGCTACCCGGCTGCTGACTCTATACTTATGTATGACTAAAGAAGCTGTAATCCAGCTACCCGGATGAAGACTCTATACTTATGTATGACTAAATAAGTCGTAATCCAGCTACCCCAATGACAACTCTATACTTATGTATGACTAAATAAGTCGTAATCCAGCTACCCCAATGACAACTCTATACTTTTGTATGACTAAAGAAGTCGTTATCCAGCTACCAGGATGATGACTCTATACTTATGTATGACTAAAGAAGCTGTAATCCAGCTACCCGGATGATGACTCTATACTTAAGTATGACTAAAGAAGTTGTAATCCATCTACCCGGATGATGACTCTATACTTTTGTATGACTAAAGAAGTCGTTATCCAGCTACCCGGATGAAGACTGTATATTTATGTATGAGTAAAGAAGTCATATTCCAGCTACCCAGATGATGACTCTATACTCATGTATGACTTAAGAAGTTGTAATCCAGCTACCCGGATGATGACTCTATACTTTTGTATGACTAAAGAAGTCGTTATCCAGCTACCCGGATGATGACTCTATACTTATGTATGACTAAAGAAGCTGTAATCCAGCTTCCGGCTGATGACTCTATACTTATGTATGACTAAAGAAGTTGTAATCCAGCTACCCGGCTGATAACTCTATACTTTTATGACTAAATAAGCCGTAATCCAGCTACCCGATGATGACTCTATACTTACGTATGACTAAAGAAGCCATAATGCAGCTACCCGGATGATGACTCTATACTTATGTATGACTAAAGAAGTTGTAATCCAGCTACCCGGATGATGACTCTATACTTTTGTATGACTAAAGAAGTCGTTATCCAGCTACCCGGATGATGACTCTATACTTTTGTATGACTAAATAAGTCGTAATCCAACTACCCCAATGACAACTCTATACTTATGTATGACTAAATAAGTCTTAATCCAGCTACCCTAATGACAACTCTATACTTTTGTACGACTAAAGAAGTCGTTATCCAGCTACCCGGATGAAGACTGTATATTTATGTATGAGTAAAGAAGTCATAATCCAGCTACCAAGATGACTCTATACTCATGTATGACTTAAGAAGCTGTAATCCAGCTAACCGGATGACAACTTTATACTTTTATATGACAAAAGAACCTGTAATCTAGCTACCCGGCTGATAACTCTATACTTATGTATGACTAAATAAGTCGTAATCCAGCTACCAGGATGACGACTCTATACTTTTGTATGACTAAAGAAGCCGTAATCCAGCTACCCGGATGACTACTCTATACTTTTTTATGACTAAATAAGCCGTAATCCAGCTACCCGGATGATGACTCTATACTTATGTATGACTAAAGAAGCCGTAATGCAGCTACCTGGATGATGACTCTATACTTATGTATGACTAAAGAAGCTGTAATCCAGCTACCCGGTTGATGACTCTATACTTATGTATGACTAAATAAGTTGTAATCCAGCTACCCAGATGATGACTCTATACTTTTGTATGACTAAAGAAGCCGTAATCCAGCTACCCGGATGATGACTCTATATTTATGTATGAGTAAAGAAGTCATAATCCAGCTACCAAGATGACTCTATACTCATGTATGACTTAAGAAGCTGTAATCCAGCTACCCGGCTGATGACTCTATACTTTTATGACTAAAGAAGTCGTTATCCAGCTACCAGGATGATGACTCTATACTTATGTATGACTAAAGAAGCTGTAATCCAGCTACCCGGATGATGACTCTATACTTTTGTATGACTAAAGAAGTCATTATCCAGCTACCCGGATGAAGACTGTATATTTATGTATAAGTAAAGAAGTCATAATCCAGCTACCAAGATGATGACTCTTTACTCATGTATGACTTAAGAAGCTGTAATCCAGCTACCCGGCTGATGACTCTATACTTTTTATGACTAAAGAAGTCTTAATCCAGCTACCTGGATGATGACTCTATACTTATGT
This sequence comes from Mytilus coruscus, assembly GCA_017311375.1. NCBI lineage: Eukaryota > Metazoa > Mollusca > Bivalvia > Mytilida > Mytilidae > Mytilus > Mytilus coruscus. The sequence continues at coordinate 86,208,826 of CM029601.1, forward strand.
ATGACTAAAGAAGCTGTAATCCAGCTACCCGGCTGATGACTCTATACTTATGTATGACTAAAGAAGTTGTAATCCAGCTACCCGGCTGATAACTCTATACTTATGTATGACTAAATAAGCCGTAATCCAGCTACCCCGATGATGACTCTATACTTACGTATGACTAAAGAAGCCATAATGCAGCTACCCGGATGATGACTCTATACTTATGTATGACTAAAGAAGTTGTAATCCAGCTACCCGGATGATGACTCTATACTTTTGTATGACTAAAGAAGTCGTTATCCAGCTACCCGGATGATGACTCTATACTTTGTATGACTAAATAAGTCGTAATCCAACTACCCCAATGACAACTCTATACTTATGTATGACTAAATAAGTCGTAATCCAGCTACCCTAATGACAACTCTATACTTTTGTACGACTAAAGAAGTCGTTATCCAGCTACCCGGATGAAGACTGTATATTTATGTATGAGTAAAGAAGTCATAATCCAGCTACCAAGATGACTCTATACTCATGTATGACTTAAGAAGCTGTAATCCAGCTACCCGGCTGATGACTCTATACTTTTTATGACTAAAGAAGTCTTAATCCAGCTACCCGGATGATGACTCTATACTTATGTATGACTAAAGAAGCTGTAATCCAGCTTCCCGGCTGATGACTCTATACTTATGTATGACTAAAGAAGTTGTAATCCAGCTACCCGGCTGATAACTCTATACTTTTTTATGACTAAATAAGCCGTAATCCAGCTACCCCGATGATGACTCTATACTTACGTATGACTAAAGAAGCCATAATGCAGCTACCCGGATGATGACTCTATACTTATGTATGACTAAAGAAGTTGTAATCCAGCTACCGGATGACTCTATACTTTTGTATGACTAAAGAAGCTGTAGTCCAGCTACCCGGATGACGACTCTATACTTATGTATGACTAAAGAAGTTGTAATCCAGCTACCCGGCTGATGACTCTATACTTATGTATGACTAAAGAAGCTGTAATCCAGCTACCCGGATGATGACTCTATACTTATGTATGACTAAAGAAGTTGTAATCCAGCTACCCAGATGATGACTCTATACTTTTGTATGACTAAAGAAGTCGTTATCCAGCTACCCGGATGATGACTCTATATTTATGTATGACTAAAGAAGTCATAATCCAGCTACCCGGAAGATGATGACTCTATACTCATGTATGACTTAAGAAGCTGTAATCCAGCTACCCGGCTGATGACTCTATACTTTTGTATGACTAAAGAAGTCTTAATCCAGCTACCCGGATGATGACTCTATACTTATGTATGACTAAAGAAGCTGTAATCCAGCTACCCGGATGATGACTCTATACTTATGTATGACTAAAGAAGTTGTAATCCAGCTACCCGGCTGATAACTCTATACTTTTATGACTAAATAAGTCGTAATCCAGCTACCCGATGATGACTCTATACTTACGTATGACTAAAGAAGCCATAATGCAGCTACCCGGATGATGACTCTATACTTATGTATGACTAAAGAAGTTGTAATCCAGCTACCCGGATGATGACTCTATACTTTTGTATGACTAAAGAAGCTGTAATCCAGCTACCCGGATGATGACTCTATACTTATGTATGACTAAAGAAGTTGTAATCCAGCTACCCGGATGATGACTCTATACTCATGTATGACTTAAGAAGCTGTAATCCAGCTACCTGGCTGATGACTCTATACTTTTTATGACTAAAGAAGTCTTAATCCAGCTACCCGGATGATGACTCTATACTTATGTATGACTAAAGAAGCTGTAATCCAGCTACCCGGCTGATGACTCTATACTTATGTATGACTAAAGAAGTTGTAATCCAGCTACCCGGCTGATAACTCTATACTTTTTTATGACTAAATAAGCCGTAATCCAGCTACCCCGATGATGACTCTATACTTACGTATGACTAAAGAAGCCATAATGCAGCTACCCGGATGATGACTCTATACTTATGTATGACTAAAGAAGTTGTAATCCAGCTACCCGGATGATGACTCTATACTTTTGTATGACTAAAGAAGCTGTAGTCCAGCTACCCGGATGACGACTCTATACTTATGTATGACTAAAGAAGTTGTAATCCAGCTACCCGGATGATGACTCTATACTTATGTATGACTAAAGAAGCTGTAATCCAGCTACCCGGATGATGACTCTATACTTATGTATGACTAAAGAAGTTGTAATCCAGCTACCCAGATGATGACTCTATACTTTTGTATGACTAAAGAAGTCGTAATCCAGCTACCCGGATGATGACTCTATACTTATGTATGACTAAAGAAGTTGTAATCCAGCTACCCGGATGATGACTCTATACTTTTGTATGACTAAAGAAGTCGTTATCCAGCTACCCGGATGATGACTCTATACTTTTGTATGACTAAAGAAGTCTTAATCCAGCTACCCGGATGATGACTCTATACTTTTGTATGACTAAAGAAGCTGTAATCCAGCTAACCGGATGACAACTTTATACTTTTATATGACAAAAGAAGCTGTAATCTAGCTACCCGCTGATAACTCTATACTTATGTATGACTAAATAAGTCGTAATCCAGCTACCCAGATGATGACTCTATACTTATGTATGACTGAAGAAGTTGTAATCCAGCTACCCGGATGACTACTCTATACTTTTTATGACTAAATAAGCCGTAATCCAGCTACCCGGATGATGACTCTATACTTATGTATGACTAAAGAAGCCGTAATGCAGCTACCTGGATGATGACTCTATACTTATGTATGACTAAAGAAGTTGTAATCCAGCTACCCGGCTGATGACTTTATACTTCAGTATGACTAAATAAGTTGTAATCCAGCTACCCGGATGATGACTCTATACTTACGTATGACCAAAGAAGTTGTAATCCAGCTACCCAGATGATGACTCTAAACTTATGTATGACTAAAGAAGTCATAATGCAGCTACCCAGAACATGACTTTATACTTATGTGGACTGTAAGCCACACGTATTGATGAAATATGTACCTCTCCACTAAGATGATTTCTGTGATCAGAAGGGTCTGGCAAAGCAATGAAAAATTTATGCTCAATGCTAAGCTCTTCTTTTTTTTCAATTGCCTTCTTCAGCTTGGATGAAATCGTATCTTTTTCATATGCAGTACTATTCACATCAATCTAAAAAAGTATAAGAAATGTTGTCAATTGATATACCTCGTTTGTTCAGATTATTTAGACATTAAAAAAACTGAAGTAATTCCCGTATGAAGCCCCCATATCTTCATTTGTTATATTTCAGAAACAAGTAAAAAGATAAATTGCCATTGTTTTACATTCACCTTAACAATGAGAGTCTTGTTATTGGTATCTATTTTACATCTCACTTCATCACATTTCAGATCTATGAGTCAACTTTTTTGGTTATTTCTGTTGTTGTGTTGTCAGGTTAGATAGTTGATTGTTAAGGAATGATGTTTGCTTTACATCCAGTGGCAAATATTTCATCGATGTTCAGGGTGATGTTGGGTTATGATCACTTTTTCAAAGTATTCAAATCTATTCAATGCAATATGCCACTAAGTCAATCTAAGGAAATTATTGTCATTTTTTACTCGATTAATTGAAATATGAAACTTTAATTTCAAAACAACAAAAAGTTATTATTAAAATATAAAAATACTTTTCACATTCCTACTAACCTCAGGCAACTCTTGTAAAAATCTTTGAATCATGCTAAATCATGCAAGCAAACAGACTAAAATATTCATGTAAACATTATACAAAACAGATAAAACATGCAAAAACAATCACAATTTTCAAACAAAGGAAAAGGAATAATTTAAACAATAAGATATGATAGTTTCATAGACAAAAGCAATTAAAGTTATACAGTAGTAATTAATACATTACTATTTTTTTTAATTGATAACAAGTATTGAACCAGTTAAATTATACAAGTTTACAGCTGGTTTTGAACTCACTTTGAAACACATTAAAATTACAATTCAAAATTTAATATATATATTGTCGATAAGAGTGATACTTTGCTGATATGAACATTTATCATATACTTGTAGAACATAATGGTATAATTGTACCCAATGATAAAATTAATTTGTAGATATAATTATTCATTAAATTTGAGGAATTGTCTTAGCCGTGTGATAGTATGACTTTTGTTATCAACTGCTTCCTGTTTATATCAACTGCTTCCGTTTTATATCAACTACTTCCAGTTATTATTATAAAAAAAAATTATGGATCAGGAAAATATCTTATTAAAAAATGCAATTCATATATTCCATCAAATGCATTTTTTCAAATGCAAAGTTTAAAAAATTGTTGTTGTCTGTATGTCTTCTGGAAGTATATGATAAAAAGAACATAACATGTCATTTTTCATATCAGACCCCTTATCAGCCCTAGGTCATGATATCAGCCCGAGAGCCAACAATATTTTACTGTAAAAGGGCATTTTTTTTATAATATTAAATGAAACTAATCATGGTATTTAATACATGATATATATATACAGTAATCAAATAGAAAAAAATATGTTCATACTTTAAGCCTGCGCATGTCAAAGAGATGCATGCTTACAAATATCATATCGGTAATATAAATTGTTATAAATGGTTATATTCAAGTGATATAAGTTTCAAACTGTACTAACATGACTACCCAAAGACAGTGTGGTTGAACATCTGAAACAATCAAAAATTTTTTGTTTTTTTTAATTTTATAATTTATAAGTTTGTTTTTTTTTAGAATATTTAGAGGTACATTACTATTACAGATATATTTCGATTCCTAACATCACTGAAGAGACATTAATTGTCAAAATCCGGATATGGTGTACAAAACCTTTGCACCTTTTGTTTGCAGTATACCATCTTTCCGCAAGTTTATCGTTTTCTGATTAGTATCAAATTTATAATTAAGATCCATTTATTACATCGGTGATCCGTTTATTTGGCAATCAGCAATGGCAGTCAGCAGGGTTTAAGAACATTTGTTGTTCGACCTGTTAGTCAAATGCGTTTTGTTAAAATATACTTTTTCACTTTTTTGGTCTTTTGGAAAATGTTGTTTGTGCTGTATTTAGACCCCTCTAACAAGAAATTTGTTTTGCATGCACACGTATAAAAATTGCGGTTTTTATCCAACGCAATCATAGGTTTGAACGTTGTTTTCAATTAAGACTTGTATATATATATATATATATATAGTAATTAAATGTGTCTATGCTAAAAGTACAATAAAAGTGACTGACATGGCATAATCTCATATCTGTTCAATGTACTAGAATAAGAAAATATGATTCAATTATTATTTGCCAGTAAACTTTCACATCTTGTGTCATGTATATCTGGCATATATATAAAATATATACCGGTATACATTATAAATAATTAAATCAATGAAATAATATTCAAATGTAACAAAACTCAATTATTCTGCAAAATAAACTAGTTGAAACTTGACATGCTAGAGATGTATTTCATGAGTAAACCTTGAATCCTGGAAACTTTATAACATGTCTAATTCTTAGTTTTGCAGGACAATTTTTCTTCTTGGTTGGTTGGACTAGTCTCCTATTTCTTCTAAAATCATGATCTCCTGTAATGATCAGAAAGAAAAAAATTTTAAACATACATTTATGGTGTAAAATTCATTTTTAAATGTGATGACAATCATTACAAGTGAACAAATTAGAACTTTGCATTCAAAGTCCAATATGAACAATAAGAGAAGTATTGTATTTTTTCAAACACATGTATATATATAATGTGCATGTATACTTGTATATTGAAAAAGATGAAATGAATGTGTGCTTTTTTACCAAGTTTCATTAATACATTTAATATTGTTAATAATAAGTTTCTAGACGATTTCTAAATTACCACTCTTAGTATGGTCGGTTTGCTGTTTGGAAATATAGAATATTGTTAATTAATCATAAAATTACAATCGCTATGGCTCAAAATTGTAGTCAATTAACTCCGACCTTTTTCAGATCAGGGCCTTATTATATATAAATCAGCTATTCATCTGTTCAATGTTCATGTATAAAATGTAGGTTTATATGATTCAACTTTAGTGAGGACTTTAATTTGTTACATGTACTATCCAAAAATCTGTACTAACAATCTGTTTACATACATCATCATAACATGTGCAAAAATTAATGTCTTTTGACCAATAGTCTTAAAACTTTTCCAGATGCACAGGCTTGTCTGTTCTCATAGTAAATTTTTAGTTGAAAATGCAGCCATCATAGGCTGATCCAGGAGGGGCCCTGGGGAGCCCGGCCCCCTTTCGTGGGAAAAATTTGGTTGATTATATAGGGAATCACTGAAGCATGACTGGAGTGGGCCCCCTTATGAAAAGTTCTGGATCCGCCACTGGCTATTTTAGCCAAAGGGTCCAAATGAACCTCAATATAGGACATGCAAGATGGATTGATTCAATGGCAGTATTCTGACTTGATATCTTATTAATAATTACATTTTTCTGTTTCTCAATTTTGCGTTTTTCTTTTCTGTGGCCATCCCTGTCAATGCCCTGGTGACATTCTAACAGCTTCCTTCCTACCACTACAAAAGGAATTCCATCACAAGGAATGATAGGAACTGAATCTGGCTGAGGATCTCGAAACCGTATTTTCTTCACTAGAAGAGACAAATCTACAAAACAAAATAAAGCCTGAATGAATATGTAGCAGAATATTGATCTGGATGCAGATATTTTCAATCCTATTTTCTAAATCATCAAATGTAGACTGTAGTTTGATATTATAATTTGTAGGCATTATCCACTGCATTTATGCACCTGTCCTTTAGTCAAGAGCCTTTTTTGTAAAATTAATTAAGGATACTGTTTCTTGAACAATATTAACTGAAGTTCACGTATTTTCTTGTGAAATAATCCCCCTCCCCCTTTTTTTTTAATATAGACCATGTACAATGTACCTTTTCCGTCATTTCCGTAGTTGATATCCTTTTCACAACTCGGAATTTAGCATGATTCTCTATTTCATAATTTTGTATTGTTTGATATACATCAGATACAGATTTTACTGAAATTTCTGTCATTTTCGCTTTTCTATTTTGTCGATATAATTTTGTATGTTCTATTCTTCCCGCAAAAAGAAAATAAAAGAAATAAAGAACCTCCAATCCAAGAGAGCTGAAAAAATAAATATAAAAGTCAAAAACGGTAAATCGTCCGGAATCTGGCTAGCTGGTCCACCTGTTTGTACCAAAAGAATGATGGAGATTGGACTAAGGTCCACCTAGCTAACATGGAGGCACGAGCACACAAATAATTTTCAACTGTTGCTACACAGGCTTATCCTTTTCCGCAATCCTTAATCCGCAGCTTTGCCCACGAAAATATATTTTTGCTTGTAACAGTTTTGTATACACCTACATTTTTTTCATTTCCTGCATTTTCTGTTGCAGAATAATCATTGTTATTCTGTCTTGAACAAGATTATGTATCTTCAGCTCTTACAAGCACGTGATTTTCATTTTTGAAATCTTGCCCCCTTTTTAAAGCGAAAGGTCGTCTATTTATCGCAATTTAGAATCTGCAACACCTATTAAAACTATAGTACTGTCTATAGACCAAATGGCAATCTCAAACTGTTTTTCATAGATATAAGAAGATGTGGTATGAGTGCCAATGAGACAATGAATGAGTTACCTTCTCTGTAGGTTTAAAAACAGCTCTCAGAATAGTTATTTGATATTAAATGATAATGTTCTACACCAATGCAAAATGTATCCCCAAGCTGTAGTCCCAGAGAGATTACTCTGAAGTCCAATGACTGTTTTGCCAGACAAGCTGGGGCCGTGGGACGTCAGAGCCATATCAAAAAGTAGAAATTTGCTTGTCCAAAATGGATACACCCGCTTCGTTGCTTCTGTAGCCAACTGACGGCTTTAGATCTATATAAATCAGGCCTCAATTTGTTCATTTCTTTGTTCATTTATTTAAGTTTCACCTACCTACCTACCATATTTTCTTTTTACAGCTGTTAGACATCAAGCGTAATCTCGGACTTCCCAAGCTGGTATGATGATTTCTTTAAAACTAAAAAAACTCAATTAACAACAACAATATGAACCAGAGAACTGATAAATATTAACTGATATCTCTCTGTACATCAGCTGTACATGTACACTGTGTAGAATGGTAAAGGACTTATCATGTTTTTGTCGGCGTTTCTGCACTTATTGGGTTCGGCAACGGACTTATCGCATTTTGATTCAAGTTACATGTAGCATGACACACAATGTGCCACATAGGCGATACGAAGTCGTATGTACTTGTGTTTATATGATTACGGAAGGCACCAATGTTCCAAGTTTGCAATATTCTTTGTTTTGTTTCGGTACCACTCATGGCTTTTTCTAACAGCTCCACACTAAACAGGCCAATCGGCCGCACACAGTTATCAACGGTGTAGTTTCCGTTCCAATACAAAGTATAGACGATTGTACACTTTTTATTCCCCTTTATTTCATTCAAAATACATATTGGAACCACTTGTGTGTATACAAAAAAAAAATAATCTTGTGCATTTGAAAGGAAACTACACCATGATCCATTGGTAACTGTGTTAGGCCAGTGGAGCTGTTTAAAAAATCCATGAGTGGTATCGAAGCAAAATGAAGAATATTGCAAACTTAGATCATTGGTGCCTTAAACACCATAAACACAAACACTTACGACTTCTTATTGTCTATGTGGCACAGTTTGTGTCATGCTGTCTTGAATCAAAACGTGATTAGTCCGTTATGAACCTGATTAGTGAGGAAACGCTGACAAAAATCTGATAAGTCCGTTTCCATTCTACACCGTTATGTGTAATATTAGTTCTCTACCTTTTTAATAAATACGTCCACCATATTGTTATACAAGGAACTTGCACACAAGTTATATTACATGACACGCAGATCGAATTCCTGAAGATAAAGTGTAGTTTATTAGTTAAAAAAAATATGCCAGTTTAAGGTTACATATAGAAAAGATATAGGCTAGGTAGGTCGATATTTCTGTGTTATTAGTTTTTGCGACATGATTTTCAGTCGTGCTGTACGAATTGCTGTTGTCCTAAGTTGTCCATGGGCCGAGTTTATCAGTATACATATTTCTTATGATTTGATTATTCCCCTTGGTTATCGGTTTGAAAAATTATGGTGGCATAGTCATGATAGTGTTTATTTCATGTCATGAGTTGTGAGCTTCCTTAAAACAACTGTCATTTTCACGATTGTGAGCATTGGGCATGTTGGGATGCATCAGGCAATTAATGAAATGATTTGGCAAATCTAACTTCACTTTTTACATGAGTTCAGTTAATTTTTCACTGAACAACAAGCATAAAATTACTTTTGGTCTGTCAAGAAGCCGTTAACAGATATATATCTTATTTTGGTTAATATCTGTCGGTTCTATTGTTCATGCTAACATTTTGGGAGTTCTCAGGAAGTCTTTGTATGTACTCTCCCTATCCAATATATTGGCCTTTCATCCTGGCTTAGTAGTGTGCTCCTTGTTCCTTAGTAATGTCATACACATCCCATCCTCTTTTTCCCGAATGACAATGCTTATTACCACTAAACTTAAGATCAAGTACTAATTTGGGTAGCGTCACTTTTACTGTTCTTGTATTAAGTCCCTTTATAACCTTACATGCAAAATTATTTATTCATAAATTTTATCCCTTAGAAATGTAAAGTCTATTGAAAATTGCATCGTAAGTGCTCTCATATGTACAGATATTCTTGTCAGATGTGAATGAAATTGATATCAAAGTTAAAGGCCAGGGTTTTTTAATTATTTGGTTTTTGTATTTTTACATGAAAAAGTTTTGTCCGTTAGTCAGAAAAAAAAGAAAAAACAAACATCGATCAAGACATAAAAAGGAAAAAAAGAAATATGTATTTCACCTATTGGTATGCTATTTTGTCATCATTTCTTAAATTTTAGTTCCAAATATTATTGCTCAGCAGTTTTAAACATAAAATGCATGTCATCGTCATAGAATTTCCAAAAAGGGGGATATGTCAACAGACAAAGACAAAATTAAATCGTCATCTCACAAACAAGAAAAAACAGATCCAATGTTGCTTTTAATCATATTTCAGGAAACATGGTGAACGATGATCTTCAAGCACAAAAAACTAATAAATAAAAACTGTAAACACGTACTTTAATAAATTTTACCATCCCTAATGTCCGTGTCAAAAACAAAATAGACTCGTCAACTTTAAAAACACGGTTATCAAATTCATAAGTTGTCATGCATTCTGTTTATGATATCCAAATGGACTTTCTTTTTTAATATCTATGAAACAAGAAAATTCCAAATTGTTTGTGAATATCCATTACTTGGACTTGATGTCTTTCCTGTATGCACAGGTCCATTTCATCTATGAGATGATGCATCTTACAGAACTATGACAAGAAAAGAAAAAGAATTTATTGTTATGGGTTTTAAACACAGGTTTCGCTCCTCAAAATGTTTTGTGTAAACAACATTTCAAGGTCAGTTATGATTGATTTGTCTATTTTTAGATGCGTAAACATACAGATTATTTTTTTAATTCTTATTTTTTTGCAACACAATGTGTAATCAACATGTTGTGGTCTTATCTTGAGACCATGGATTGATTTGACCACCCACAACATGCCATGGTCTTATCTTTACATTATTATCCATAAGACCATGGATTGATTTGACCGCTAACAGCATGCCATGGTCTTATCTCTCCATTATTATCCATGAGACCATGGATTGATTTGACCACTCACAACATGTCGTGGTCTTATCTCTACATTATAATCCATGAGACCATGGATTGATTTGACCACCCACAACATGTTGTGGTCTTATCTCTACATTATTATCCATGAGACCATGGATTGATTTAACCACTCACAACATGCCATGGTCTTATCTCTACATAATTATCCATGAGACCATGGCTTGATTTGACCACTCACAACATGTTGTGGTCTTATCTCTACATTATAATCCATGAGACCATGGATTAATATGACCACCCACAACATGTTGTGGTCTTATCTCTACATTATTATCCATGAGACCATGGATTGATTTGACCACTCACAACATGTCGTGGTCTCATCTCTGCATTATTTTCTATAAGACCATGGATTGATGTGACCACTCACAACATGTCGTGGTCTTATCTCTACATTATTATCCATGAGACCATGGATTGATTTGACCACTCACAACATGTCATGGTCTTATCTCTACATTATTATCCATGAGACCATGGATTGATTTGACCACTCACAACATGTCATGGTCTTATCTCTACATTATTATCCATGAGACCATGGATTGATGTGACCACTCACAACATGTCATGGTCTTATCTCTGCATTATTATCCATGAGACCATTTATTGATTTGACCACCCACAACACGTCATGGTCTCATCTCTGCATTATTTTCTATAAGACCATGGATTGATTTGACAACCCATAACATGTTATGGTCTTATCTCTACATTATTATCCATGAGACCATGGATTGATTTGACCACCCACAACATGTCACAGTTGGATAATAAATATAATGAGGTATGTAAGAAAACGTATCATATAGAAGGTTTATTTTACATGGACTTTTCAACTGGAATTTTTATAAAGTATCCCAGAGAAAAAAACTTATTATTATTGTTTATTTTTTCAGAAACCAAAGAATGAAGAAGACATTAATGCTGCACAATCATTATATTGTATGTCATCAACATTACATGTTTGTGAATTTGAGAAGGAATAGCAGTCTACATCGACTTCTGGATCTTTACCACCACCATGGCCATAATCATCGTCATCATCAGTGAGTAATTAAAACAAATAATACATTTGAGTGCATCCATATTGTTTTGGTTTTTTTTATAAGATATTCAATAAAACATGTAACCCATCACTTTGCTTCGCAAATCACTAACTTTATATGTCATATATTTTTTTTATAAGAGCAAACTTTTCCATATCAGAAAGGTAATCAACTTCTTGAAAAGTCTATTTTTTTTAAATCATGTTGGTATATTAAACATATGATAGATTTGTTTTCTCATGTAGGTTTTCTGCATCTAGATTTTTTTTTTATTTCTATAATGGATATTTTGACTTTCTCTTTTGTAGGTATGGTAGTGAAGAAGAGCTTTTAGATCATAAGAAAGTTTTGTACACAGGTAACCATAGAAATATGTGTTTCAGAATTAAGCTGACCATTTTACTATTTAAGAATTATTTACGTAATCTTAATGCCAATACAAATATATATGCATAACTTATACTTTTGAATTAGAAGAAAGGCATAAGGAACTAAATATAAGTATACATTACTCTACCATCTTTTTTACCATTACTATCTGATAATAAATATTGGATTTATGAAAAATAATAATGATTATTTTTTTTTTTATTCATACCATCCTTTTTTGCAGTGTAACATCGAAGCTTATTTGATGGTTGAGAAAAGTGTTGAGAATATAACCACAGTTGCTGTTGGTCCTGATTTTCTTCTGTCATACAGGCATAATGTTATTTCATTCATGTGTCTGAACCAGAAGAGCTTGACCTGATAAATTCATTTAACATGAGGTGAAATATTATTTTTTTTTTATCCATACCTATGTATATCTCTGAACAAAATTTCTTGTCAAATTGCAACAGTTTTATTGTGACAAATTAAAATGGAAAAATTTGTAATATTACCACTTTCTAATAACTGTTTCTGATTGGATAACTTAATTGGTATGTATACTATAGAATACGCCATTTAAACATCTCTTCTGATAAGTCTGTTGGTCTGTTTTTGATAAACGGCTAACATGATTTAACCAAGTGTTCTAAACGCAATTAAGTACCAACAATCAATCATTTGAAAGAATATGAATTTGTCATGGACAGACCAAGCATTCAAAACTTACTATTAAACTATTTTGAACGCAACTCTACAGAGATAAAGTAATATTTAAAGGAATTAGATGTCAAGTTACAATGAGTCTTTTTAGCATTAAAAAACAGGAAATGATAGTTGTTTAAATTTTTTGCTTTAATGCATTTCTACACCTTGTGTGCTACTGTTAATAATCATCTATATATGTAGTATAATTTTTTTAATTTGACAGATCTTTGTACATTTACTACTTCTTTATATGGAGACTGGTGTTTCTGTCCAGCCTATTACATTTGTGTGGAAGCAAGACAGCAATCCATCATTCGCCAGCGACATCAACATAAAGGTTAAGTCTGCTGTTAAATTCAATGAAGGTATGACAATTTTATTTACTTTGTCAAACCTTCATTGAATTTTACAAAACTCATACAGAAGCTTTTAAATTATAAAAAAAAAGATTATTTTTGTCTTCCTTTTTCTGTTCTTTTGTACATTTCATTTAGATTACACGCAAGTCTTCAGTTGTTTTTATATGACTATAAAAAAATGTTATGGTGTTGTCAGTGACTGCGTCTTAAGACATTTTGGTTCGCAGACTGATCCAAATAGGTTCATGGATCTCTATGAATTTGTTAGCACAAGATTCTATTCCACTTAAGGATGAGTGGGATTGTTTTTGGTGGTTATTGTCCTTGTGGTTTTCTTATTAGGGCCAAAAACAATTATTTGTCCTGTTTTAAAGACAATGACTTGAGTAAAAGAGATATTCATTTGGTCAATATTTTAGCACATGGTTCCACACCGCAATAGGAAGGTTGTGATTTATTTTGGGAGTTATTGTCATAGCGGTTTAGGAATTATGGGCCACAAACAAGTATTTTTCAAGCTGCGTTTAGTGGAGCATTTTATTGTAGAACATATAATAGATGTACATAAGATAAAATGTTAAAAAACAAATAAAGCGCATCAAGATTTAACTATTTCAAATATGAAACTGCATAATAAAAATAAAATTGATTGATTGAAGATAATATTTTCTGTTTTATTTTCAGCTCTGATAGTTGAAATTATTGACTTCATGTGTTCAATGGTATAACTTCTGTCTCAACTCTGATCTTACCTTTTTCCTGAAAACAGTTTAGTTGATGGCTAACGCTGGGACAATCATACAGGTAAATCATAAGAGTAAATATTATTCTTGCAATAAAAAAATTGGGCAAGTGTTGATAACATTTTATTATGCCCCTGCCGTAGCAGAGGGGTCATTAAGTTTTACCCTTGTCCGTCTGTACGTACGTACGTCCCAAAATTGGTTTTCGTTCTCTAACTTGAGTTTGCCTCAACCAAATGTAATGAAACTTATACACAATGCTTATTACCACAAAATACAGATCAAGTTTGAATTTTGGTAGTGTCACTGTAACCGATCTAGTGTTATGCCCTTTATAAATGGAAAAATTACAAAATTTTTAGTTTCCTTTCTCCAACTTTAGTTTGCCTCAACCAAATGTTATGAAACTTATACACAATGATTATTACCACAAAACACAGATCAAGTATGAAATTTAGTGGCGTCACTTTAACCGTTCTAGAGTTATGCCCCTTTATAAATGGAAAAATTGCAAAATTTTTAGTTTCCGTTCTTTAACTTAAGTTTGTGTCAACCAAATATTATGAAACTTATAGACAATGCTTATTACCACAAAATACAGACCAAGTTTGAATTTTGGTAGCGTCACTCTAACAGTTCTAGAGTTATGCCCCTTTATCAATGGAAAAATTACAAAATTTTTAGTTTCCGTTCTCTAACTTAAGTTTGCCTCAACCAAATGTTATGAAACTTATACACAATGCTTATTACCACAAAACACAGATCAAGTTTGAATTTTTATATATATGTAGGACTCTGAACCACGATGGTCAGGCTGATGTGTGATGGTTTGACACTGAAGTGGGATGACGGCATTGTGACGCTATCTTCTTAAAAGCTATGCTGACGTGCGATTGGCTACAAAACTAAATTTTCAATGCTTTTCAATTTGTTGAAGAAGTCAATTGGTTTGTTTAAAACAATTTGTCGGTATTTTAAGTTAATAAAGAGCTTGTAAGCCTTTAATACTATGGGAAACAGGAAGTGATTGGTTGAGATAGGAAAGATCTCTCATTTAGTATTGCAACTGTAACTAAGGACATACAAACACAATAACAATATTCAATGCAAATTTATTTACTATTAAAAAATTCTACCTCTCATAATAAAATTCATATCTGCAGATTTTAACTAGCCATCACATGTGATATAGACAATCACACATCAGCGAACAGACCAAAACGCTTCAGCCCAGACCATCTTAGCCAAAGCATCTCTGAGTCCTACTTATATATAATCCGGATATGGTGTACAAAAACCTTTGCACCTTTTATTTGCGGTATACCATCTTTTCCGCAAGTTTAGTGTTTTCTGTTTAGTATTAAATTTATAATTAAGATCCATTTATTACATCGGTGATCCGTTTATTTGGCAATCGCCAATGGCAGTCAGCAGGGTTTAAGAACATTTGTTGTTCGACCTGTTAGTCAAATGCGTTTTGTTAAAATATACTTTTTCACTTTTTTGGTCTTTTGGAAAATGTTGTTTGTGCTGTATTTAGACCCCTCTGACAAGAAATTTGTTTTGCATGCACACGTATAAAAATTGAGGTTTTTATCCGACGCAATCATAGGTTTGAACGTTGTTTTCAATTTAAACTTGTATATATATATATCAAAAAAGTAATTGAATTAGGAGAAGTGTTATATTTGCCAATGTGAGAACTATCTACCAGAGACCAACATACAATGTTAAATATTTATAGTATTATTATAGTAAAAAATTCAGACATATAACTCAACAGACCATACTCCTAACAATATTGAGAATAATAATAAATCACTATCAAGAATTGTATTAACCAAAAGATTTACAGATACTTTCAACTGACTAAACATTGACTTTCTGACAACTTCATTGAAAGACATACCTACATTCGCAAACAATCATATTACTAACACTACATCTACATTCATAACTCTTAACGTTAAGCAACCAACGATCAATCAATCTATATTCATATCCCTTTATTGTTCAGAAAGCATTATTATACATTACTAGCATTGCATTTAGACCATGAAGATACACAATTGAAATAGACATTCATACAATACAATAAGACTGAAAAAGTTTAATCTTAATCCCTATAAAACATTACAAAATTCAAAATCTAATCCATGCTTATAAATGCATGATAAAATACATTCATACTTCTTATATAGATATAGGAAGATATTATATATTGGTTTCTTTCTTTTAACAGGACAAAGTTCTGGATATTGTTTAGACCTATATCCAAGACTTAGATACCAACAGCCACACTAATGAGCAAGCAAATAATGGACTATAGAAAAATAAAAGACCCGTTGTCATATATGACACCTGAAAGTTTTATGCAGCATTGTTCTTTGTATCTATAACAACAGAATTAATTAAAGATTAGACATACATTTTTCATATTGTGCTTGCATTTTAATTTCATAAAAAATAATTCTAGAAATTGGAATAGCTCCTCAGTTGTTTTTGTTCTTATTCATCCTTGGCTTTCAAATATTTGACTTTGAGTGGTCCAGACGAAGGAAAATCCAGAAAAGCACTTTGGAAGAATGAAATTAATAACCTTTTGTTTTCATTGTTTTTTTTAAAGTACATTTGTAGCAATTTTTTATGTAACCGTTTTCTTTAAATTACATGTTTATGGCCCAATCAATCCCTTTGATGATCGTCAATATTTTGATCATTTGATCTCGATTAATTAGTGCAATCACTTCTGATTACAAGTGTGCAACAATTAAGATGTTTCCTTTGCAATTTCCTTCAACCAGACAATTTGTAAGCACAGATGAATTAAATTATTTTTAAAGCAATTATTTTTATTAAAAAATTGATGAATGTTGGCTTTGATAATAGACAAATAAGTGAGTGATAATGAACACTTTTTTTTTATAATGTACCACAAATCATTTTAAAACAGCGAAATTATGATTATTTTCAAGATTTTCGTTTCTATATAACTATGAGTTCTTCACACATTTTTTTTTCCAGAAAAATAAAATCCATGCATTTAAGAACATGTAACTTTTGCTCACACCATATTCTTTTATACCCATGAATAAAATTGCTTCTACAGTGTATATTATCTCTCTGTTTTTGACTCATAATTATCATGAAAAGGACTAATGTGGTGACCTTATTATGTAGGTCAAATTGAAGACAGATTTACCATTGTTTTGTGAGAATTCGATCAGGGAATTTTTACAAACATAGATATTTAGAGTCCTGTATTTGTTTATTTGGAAATCAAAAGTTTTATTTCTTGATATTTATATAGATGCAAATGTAATATCTGCAAA
Source organism: Mytilus coruscus (assembly GCA_017311375.1). NCBI lineage: Eukaryota > Metazoa > Mollusca > Bivalvia > Mytilida > Mytilidae > Mytilus > Mytilus coruscus. The sequence continues at coordinate 86,226,241 of CM029601.1, forward strand.
TACCCTTTAAATTAAAATCTAAAGAAGTGATTCACTCTTCAGTTAAAATTTATTCCTAAACTGTCTTGTTTGCACCTTTGGTATATTTGTTTGTGGTCAGATATTAATGCATTGTGAAAATTATTTTTTTATGTATATTGAAAATAAAGATCATAAAAACAATGCTGTTTATGATTTGACACTAGGGAAGCTTTCGTGAAAAAGGGAAGACTAAAAATAAGAATATAGAGAGGGCACCATGCTGGAATATGCATTTAGTCTTAGATGCATAACTTTATATATTAGTTGTTATTGGCTTTGGACTAGCTGTCAGTAACTGCAAGTACTCTCAGATCTGTACTTGGTGTCTTTTTGTTGTTGGGATGTACAAGTACCGGTCACATCCACATGTATTTGTATCCATCTGATGAGTTAAGCCTTTTCAACTAATTTTTATAGTTCATTCTTATGTTGTACTGTTACACAACTGTCCCAGGTTAGGGGAGGTTGGGATCAAGCTAACATGTTTAACTCTGCCACATTCTGTATCTATGTGTCTGTCCCAAGTCAGGAGCCTGTAATTCAGTGGTTGTCGTTTGTTGCTGTGTTACATATTTGTTTTCGTTCTTTTTTGTACATTAATTAAGCCATTAGTTTACTCATTTGAATTGTTATATATTTGTGATTTCAGGGCCTCTTATAGCTGACTATGCTGTTTGAGTTTTGCTCTACAGTGACCTATAACTGTTAATTTCTGTGTCATTTGGTCTTTTGTGGAGCTTTGTCTCATTGGCAATCATACCACATCTTCTTTTTTATATATGATACATCAAACATACTGTGGATTGAGGAACAATTGACAGTGTAGATACTTCAATATTATTTTCCATAAGACCATGGATTGAATTGACCACCCACAACATGTTGTGGTCTTATCTCTACATTATATGGATTGATGTGACCACTCACAACTTGTCATGGTCCTATCTCTACATTATAATCCATCAGACCATGGCTTGATTTGACCACTCACAACATGTCATGGTCTCATCTCTACATTATTATCCATGAGACCATGGATTGATTTGACCACTCACAACATGTCATGGTCTTATCTCTACATAATTATCCATGAGACCATGGCTTGATTTGACCACTCACAACATGTCGTGGTCTTATCTCTACATTATAATCCATGAGACCATGGATTGATTTGACCACTCACAACATGTCGTGGTCTTATCTCTACATTATTATCCATGAGACCATGGATTGATTTGACCACCCACAACATGTTGTGGTCTTATCTCTACATTATTATCCATGAGACCATGGATTGATTTGACCACTCACAACATGTCGTGGTCTTATCTCTACATTATTATCCATGAGACCATGGATTGATTTGACCACCCATAACATGTCGTGGTCTTATCTCTACATAATTATCCATGAGACCATGGCTTGATTTGACCACTCACAACATGTCGTGGTCTTATCTCTACATTATTATCCATGAGACCATGGATTGATTTGACCACCCACAACATGTCTTGGTCTTATTTCTACATTATTATCCATGAGACCATGGATTGATTTGACCACTCACAACATGTCGTGGTCTTCTCTCTACATTATAATCCATGAGACCATGGACTGATTTGACCACCCACAACATGTTATGGTCTTATCTCTACATTATTATCCATGAGACCATGGATTGATTTGACCACTCACAACATGTTGTGGTCTTATCTCTACATTATAATCCACTCACAACATTCCATCGTCTTATCTCTACATAATTATCCATGAGACCATGGATTGATTTGACCACCCATAACATGTCGTGGTCTTATCTCTACATTATTATCCATGAGACCACGGATTGATTTGACCACCCATAACATGTCGTGGTCTTATCTCTACATTATAATCCATGAGACCATGGATTGATTTGACCGCTCACAGCATGCCATGGTCTTATCTCTACATTATTATCCATGAGACCATGGATTGATTTGACCACCCATAACATGTCGTGGTCTTATCTCTACATAATTATCCATGAGACCATGGCTTGATTTGACCACTCACAACATGTTGTGGTCTTATCTCTACATTATTATCCATGAGACCATGGATTGATTTGACCACTCACAACATGTTGTGGTCTTATCTCTACATTATAATCCACTCACAACATGCCATGGTCTTATCTCTACATAATTATCCATGAGACCATGGATTGATTTGACCACCCACAACATGTCTTGGTCTTATCTCTACATTATTATCCATGAGACCATGGATTGATTTGACCACTCACAACATGTCGTGGTCTTATCTCTACATTATAATCCATGAGACCATGGATTGATTTGACCACTCACAACATGTTGTGGTCTTATCTCTACATTATAATCCACTCACAACATGCCATGGTCTTATCTCTACATAATTATCCATGAGACCATGGATTGATTTGACCACCCATAACATGTCGTGGTCTGATCTCTACATTATTATCCATGAGACCATGGATTGATTTGACCACCCATAACATGTCGTGGTCTTATCTCTACATTATAATCCATGGGACCATGGATTGATTTGACCGCTCAAAGCATGCCATGGTCTTATCTCTACATAATTATCCATGAGACCATGGATTGATTTGACCACCCATAACATGTCGTGGTCTTATCTCTACATAATTATCCATGAGACCATGGATTGATTTGACCACTCACAACATGTCGTGGTCTTATCTCTACATTATAATCCATGAGACCATGGATTGATTTGACCACCCACAACATGTTATGGTCTTATCTCTACATTATTATCCACGAGACCATGGATTGATTTGACCACTCACAACATGCCATGGTCTTATCTCTACATAATTATCCCTGAGACCATGAATTGATTTGACCACCCATAACATGTCGTGGTCTTATCTCTACATTATAATCCATGAGACCATGGATTGATTAAACCACTCACAACATGCCATGTATGGCAAGCCGTTCTCGTCAAAACTATGTTTAAACCATTTTTTCGAAAAAATTACACACTGAGATTTAAGAACCTTAAATAACACACTGAGAAATTGAAATTACACACTGAGAAATCGAAATTACACACTGAGATTTTATAATTACACACTGAGATTTAAAATATGAAAACACACACTGAGAATTTAAAATTACACACTGAGATTTTAAAAGACACACTGAGATGAAATAAATTGAAAAACACACACTGAGAATTGTTAATTACACAATGAGATTTCAAAAATACACACTGAGATTAATATGCAAATTACTAATGAATATTCATGAGATGAATAATTCATCAGATTAATATCTTGGTCTCTCGAACTCTTGCCATTATAATGAAATGCGGTTTCTACAACCAACATTCGTAATAAATTTTCAAGACTTAACAAATTTTTTTGCTAACTCGTATTCATAAGTTTTTTGCCTATAATTCAGATTATTACTAACAGTATATCGGGATTTCTGTTTGAAACTGTTTAAGCATGGTCCCTTTTCAAAAGTCTTTCAACTGTTACCCTGATTTCGCAAGGTAATCTTTTATATTTTTGTCACGTATTAATAATAGGCACTTGGGAAAAATTCACTGCATTGTTTGTATTTTGCAGATTGTTCCAATGTTTTCTTATAATTTTAACAAAGTTTTTCACCATTTGGTTATATTTTGTAATGAGAGTAAGTGGGTATTTTTCTTCTTCTATTGGTCTTTAATAACGTAGTTTTTCTATTAGTTGTATTTTTAATGTTTTTATAAAACATTTAGCGCCAAATTGAAGGACTAACGAGTTCTGTCCCTAGTTGTTTTAAGTTTGTAATAGATTCAGATTAATTATGCTAATTAGATATGTGCGCATAAAAGTGCGCACAAATCTCAGTGTGTAATTTCAAATTCTCAGTGTGTGTTTTCAGTTTATTTCATCTCAGTGTGTCTTTTGAAATCTCATTGTGTAATTTTCAATTCTCAGTGTGTGTTTTCATTTTGGTAATCTCAGTGCGTCTTTATGAAATCTCAGTGTGTAATTTTTAATTCTCAGTGTGTGTTTTAGGTTTTTTAATCTCAGTGTGTTCTTTTTAATTCTCAGTGTGTAAATTTTTCAAAAAATGGTTTAAACATAGTTTTGACGAGAACGTCTTGCCATAGCCATGGTCTTATCTCTACATCTCTACATAATTATCCATGAGACCATGGATTGATTTGACCACCCATAACATGTCGTTGATTCAAGAGAACATAGACGGACACACTGCTATTTCTTATAAAAATGATTTATACAAGGGAATATAGACGGACACACCGCTATTTCTTATGAAAGCCGTAGAAATGGGGGAATACAGACGGACACAGCGCTATTTCGTATAAAAATCATTGATACAAGGGAATATAGACGGACACACTGCTATTTCTTATAAAAATGATTGATACAAGGGAATACAGACGGACACAGCGCTATTTCGTATGAAAAATCGTTGATTCAAGAGAAAATAGACGGACACACTGCTATTTCTTATAAAAATGATTTATACAAGGGAATAAAGACGGACACAGCGCTATTTCATATAAAAAATCGTTGATTCAAGAGAATATAGACGGACACACTGCTATTTCTTATAAAAATGATTGATACAAGGGATACAGACGGACACAGCGCTATTTCGTATAAAAAATCGTTGATTCAAGAGAATATAGACGGACACACTGCTATTTCTTATAAAAATGATTTATACAAGGGAATATAGACGGACACAGCGCTATTTCGTATAAAAAATCGGTGATTCAAGAGAATATAGACGGACACACTGCTATATCTTATAAAAATGATTGATACAAGGGAATACAGACGGACACAGCGCTATTTCGTATAAAAAATCGTTGATTCAAGAGAACATAGACGGACACACTGCTATTTCTTATAAAAATTATTTATACAAGGGAATATAGACGGACAGAGCGCTATTTCGTATAAAAAATCGTGGATTCAAGAGAATAAAGACGGACACACTGCTATTTCGTATAAAAATGATTTATACAAGGGAATATAGACGGACACACCGCTATTTCTTATGAAAGCCGTAGAAATGGGGGAATACAGACGGACACAGCGCTATTTCGTATAAAAATCATTGATACAAGGGAATATAGACGGACACACTGCTATTTCTAATGAAAGCCGTAGAAACGGGTGAATACAGACGGACGACAGCGGTATTTCGTATAAAAATCATTGATACAAGAGAATATAGACGAACACACTGCTATTTCTTATGAAAGCCGTAGAAACAGGGGAATACAGACGGACACAGCGCTATTTCGTATAAAAAATCGTTGATACAAGAGAATATAGACGGACACACTGCTATTTCTTATTAAAAATCAGGGAATATAGACTGACACGCTGATATTTCCTATAAAATAAATCATTGATACAAGGGAATATAGACGGACACACTGCTATTTCTTATGAAAGCCGTAGAAACGGGGGAATACGGACAGACACAGTGCTATTTCGTATAAAACATCATTGATACAGGGAAAATAGACCGACACGCTGCTATTTCCTATAAAAAGAACATTGATACAAGGGAATATAGACGGACACACTGCTATTTTTTATGAAAGCCGTAGAAACGGGGGAATACAGACGGACACAGCGCTATTTCGTATAAAAATCATTGATACAAGAGAATATAGACGAACACACTGCTATTTCTTATGAAAGCCGTAGAAACAGGGGAATACAGATGGACACAGCGCTATTTCGTATAAAAATCATTGATACAAGAGAATATAGACGAACACACTGCTATTTCTTATGAAAGCCGTAGAAACAGGGGAATACAGATGGACACAGCGCTATTTCGTATAAAAATAAATTGATACAAGGGAATATAGACGAACACACTGCTATTTCTTATGAAAGCCGTAGAAAAGGGGAATACAGACGGACACAGCACTATTTCGTATAAAAATCATTGATACAAGGGAATATAGACAGACACACTGCTATTTCTTATGAAAATGATTGATACAAGGGAATATAGACTGACACGCTGATATTTCCTATAAAATAAATCATTGATACAAGGGAATATAGACGGACACACTGCTATTTCTAATGAAAGCCGTAGAAACGGGGGAATACAGACGGACACAGCGCTATTTCGTATAAAAATCAGTGATACAACACACTGCTATTTCTTATGAAAGCCGTAGAAAAGGGGAATATAGACGGACACACTGCTATTTCTTATGAAAGCCGTAGAAACGAGGGAATACAGACGAACACAGCGCTATTTCGTATAAAAATCATTGGTACAAGGGAATATAGACGGACACACTGCTATTTCTTATGAAAGCCGTAGAAACAGGGGAATACAGATGGACACAGCGCTATTTCGTATAAAAATCATTGATACAAGGGAATATAGACAGACACACTGCTATTTCTTATGAAAATGATTGATACAAGGGAATATAGACGGACACACTGCTATTTCTTATGAAAGCCGTAGAAACAGGGGAATACAGACGGACACAGCGCTATTTCGTATAAAAATCATTGATACAAGGGAATATAGACGGACACACTGCTATTTCTTATGAAAGCCGTAGAAACAGGGGAATACAGTTGGACACAGCGCTATTTCGTATAAAAATCATTGATACAAGGGAATATAGACGGACACACTGCTATTTCTTATGAAAGCCGTAGAAACAGGGGAATACAGATGGACACAGCGCTATTTCGTATAAAAATCATTGATACAAGGGAATATAGACAGACACACTGCTATTTCTTATGAAAATGATTGATACAAGGGAATATAGACGGACACACTGCTATTTCTTATGAAAGCCGTAGAAACAGGGGAATACAGATGGACACAGCGCTATTTCGTATAAAAATCATTGATACAAGGGAATATAGACAGACACACTGCTATTTCTTATGAAAATGATTGATACAAGGGAATATAGACGGACACACTGCTATTTCTTATGAAAGCCGTAGAAACAGGGGAATACAGATGGACACAGCGCTATTTCGTATAAAAATCATTGATACAAGGGAATATAGACAGACACACTGCTATTTCTTATGAAAATGATTGATACAAGGGAATATAGACGGACACACTGCTATTTCTTATGAAAGCCGTAGAAACGGGGGAATACAGACGGACACAGCGCTATTTCGTATAAAAATCATTGATACAAGGGAATATAGACGGACACACTGCTATTTCTTATGAAAGCCGTAGAAACAGGGAATACAGTTGGACACAGCGCTATTTCGTATAAAATCATTGATACAAGGGAATATAGACGGACACACTGCTATTTCTTATGAAAGCCGTAGAAACAGGGGAATACAGATGGACACAGCGCTATTTCGTATAAAAATCATTGATACAAGGGAATATAGACAGACACACTGCTATTTCTTATGAAAATGATTGATACAAGGGAATATAGACGGACACACTGCTATTTCTTATGAAAGCCGTAGAAACGGGGGAATACAGACGGACACAGCGCTATTTCGTATAAAAATCATTGATACAAGAGAATATAGACGAACACACTGCTATTTCTTATGAAAGCCGTAGAAACGGGGGAATACAGACGGACACTGCGCTATTTCGTATAAAAAGTCGTTGATACACGAGAATATAGAACGCCATTTCTTATAAAAATGATTGATACAAGGGAATATAGACGGACACACCGCTATTTCTTATGAAAGCCGTAGAAACGGGGGAATACGGACAGACACAGCGCTATTTCGTATAAAAAATCGTTGATAAAAGAGAATATAGACGGACACACTGCTATTTCTTATCAAAAATCATTGATACAGGGAATATAGACTGACACGCTGATATTTCCTATAAAATAAATCATTGATACAAGGGAATATAGATGGACACACCGCTATTTCGTATGAAAACCTTAGAAACAGGGGAGTCGTGAACGAAGGACACAGCACTAAGTTTTTCTTATATAAATCATTGAAACAGGAGAATAAAGACGGACATAGTGCTATTTGATATAAAAATTGTTGGTACAAGCAGAGACATATACCATTAGACACATATGTCTCTTGTGCAAATAAAAACAGAGAGACCCCACACTTTTTCTTTGAGAAAATCATTGAAACAGGGAAGTGCAGATGGACACACGGTATTTCTTTTTGAAGTATCATTTAAACAGCGGAATACAGACGGACACACTGCAATTTCTTATAAAAGTCGTTGGTACAAAGGAATTCTGGCTGACACAACACTTATAAAAATCATAAATATATGCTGATAGAAAGTTACTTCTTATATTTCCTTGACCAACCATTGGGGATACTGACAGGGGGACAGTTCAGCCACATTTCGATTTGTGTATATACGTTAATATTTCTGTCTAGTTGTTAAACAGAGCTAGGTGTCACAAAAAAAGGCTTATAGGGTCTTTGCATCGGAAATAAACACATTTATTCTAAAAAACCAGTTGTTGGCGTGATGGGAGTCGTGTTCTTCTCATATATTGTATGACGGTATGATACTAAACCCCTAACGGACTGTGCTTGATTTTCATATAATGAAGACATAATCTTTCAATCAGTTTAATTGAGACCTGACCTGGAGCTGGCATGTCAGTAACTGCTAGTGGTCCTTTGTTAATTTATGTATCATTGTCATTTTGCTTAGTTTCTTTTGATACCTACTAGAACACACCCGCGACATCGCGGATCCGTGACTGAATTAAAGTACCTACGCCTTATTTTAAACCTGGATTTTTAGTATTCGTATTGTCATCTGATAAAGTCGTGCTGATTACATGTATAAGGTACAGTTTTCTCTGCTTTCAAAATCTTTCTGTTTGAACCCGTCCTGGTTTTCTTACTACAACCGGAAACTTCATGTGACAATGATTGAATTTAGTAGTGTTAATCCCTGTATAATGACGAAGTTCGTGTGTGATTATGACCCGTGTATATAGCAAATCCCAAATGCACCTTTTGGTGGTGCGCCTGACAGGGGCGGAACGTACAGAGTAGGTAACAGGTGACATATACTTTTGGTATCGGTATCGGATTCGACACGGAACTTGTTAATTATTAGAAATATTAAATATGTGGAAAACAAAAGTGCCAGGAATGGTGTAATTTTTAATCAACACCATTGTCCTATATTAGTTACATATAAAGTTGAATTCTTTGATTCGTCGTTTTTACCCCATGCCCGCTGACAAATTGGACCTCGTTATTTTAGTATTATAGATTCTGACATCAGACTTCTTATAAACTGAGTTTTACTGAGTGTGTTTTTTTCTACATTGGCTAGATGTGTAGGTGGAGGTTGATATCTCAGTAAACATGTTTAAACCTGTCGTATTTGTGCGCCCATCCCCAAGTCAGGAGCCTCTGGCCTTGTATTTTTTTTTTGTATGTTTTGGAGTTGAGTATGACGTCAATTTTGACACATTCCCCATTTCCATTCTCAATTATGTTATGATTTTCACTGATCTTAAGTACAATGCATATTTAATAAATTGCGATTAATCAGTCATATTATTTTTTGGGCAACTTTGTCCTTGTTGTTTCTCAATACTAGTATTTTGACAAATTGTTACTTTCAGATATCAGAACTTTGCAATGCCACAAATGGCTCTGTGTTGAAGACCGTACTTTTACCTATAATGGTTTACTTTTACAAACTGTGACTTGGATGGAGAGTTGTCTCATTGGCACTCATACCACATCTTCTTATATCTATATATGTATATATACAACTTTCTTATTGTATCTAATATGCTTTTATGAAGTTAATTATAACTATTCTGTTTCCCTGAATTTGAGATTCAGCTTTCTCATTCTTCAAATTGTATTTCGATTCATCAAACTGCAGTGAAGCCTTTATCAAAGAAGTTGGGTAAGTTTAAGAATTTTACCATGTCTACTATTTCCAAACATACTTTTGCTTCAAATACCATAAAAGTATGTTTGCTGTTATTTTTTTTTTTAAATCAAACAACTACCTTAATTTGAAGAATGTTACACATACATTATGCACCTTCATTTAACTTTAAAAGGGCATAAAAACAGATGTAAAAAATTCAAATAGATCAACTTGGCCATGTTTACCTTTTCTAATAAATATTTCCATTTGTTTTGTTTAATTTAAACTAGATATTAGCAAGATACAGTAGGTACTTTGTAAAGTCTTAAAGGAGAATATACCATCATGTACATCATGACCAATGCAGCTTCTATTTATTACTTATTCTTCAAGTTGACTTGTTCCTATATTCATTATTCCTCATACAGTGACTCTATAAGCTCTTTAAATTTATAAAGATGATAAAAAGATAGAAACAATTTATTTTATAATAATCAATAATGGCTTTATTAAGAACAATAAATTCAATAGTTATTCATAGAACGCATATAATCAGATAACATTATTTGGTAAATACCACTTTGATATTGAAAATAAAGTATAATCCTAAATCATACATCTTCAAGGGAACAACAATCTTACTATATATATATATATCAATCACCTCCCTTTGTCATGTAAAACTATATATGATACAAAGGGTTTCCAGACTGTGATACCTTTGACTCATCAACAATTAAACAATGAATTCTTTGCAAGAAAATTAATTTAAAAAAAATATGTATTGAGAATAACTATATGTAAGGGACGACATCAAAAGATCAATGTAGGATAAAAAACTTAAATCAAATAGTTTGGGGGTGGGGGTTAAAATTGCTGCAAGTTTTGTTAATCCAAAATCAATTTTACATATATCCATATTGGTCAATCAATTTTTCCCAAATTAAGTTAAGAGGAGGGTGGGGGTCAGTGAAAAAACTATGTGAATTAAGTTTTTTATCCTACATTGAACTTTTGATGTCGTCCCTAACAAGAAACTTTTATCAAGATAAAGTGGTCTCCATTTCTTACTGAATAATTTGCAAGTGCACCATCAGCCTAAACTGATTTCATGACTACAAAAGTTTTACTGACACATTACAGGTTGATCACAAATAAGTCCGTTTCTTTTTTGAAAAGACGCTGATCTCACAAAGTGGTTCTATTTCTCTTACTATACTTGACACCTACAAAATTTAAATATTGCAGGCAATGACCACATAGCAATTTTAAATGTGTTGCTTGAAAGACAGGATGTACTCACTATTTAAGCATCTGATATCACTAAAGTACTTTATAAGAACTTTTATTGTTCAAAGCTAGTGTTTAGAAATCTCTTAATATAACCTCTGATGGTTGGTTTTAATTGCACTCATTTGTGTATTCATATGCGAGTTTCAATTTCCCCTTCAAAACAGATGACCAGATATATTTGGAAATGATTCAGGAATATACACATCTTAAGAAGGGACCAAAGAAACATCACTGTCCAAAAAGGAAAATTAGGAATCAATGAAAACAGACTGTAGAAAGTAAAAAGTTCCCAATTTGTAATCAATAAATAGTTACACAATGAAGTAAAAAGATTTACACGAAGAAAAGAAAAAATTTCTAGAATATGCACTTCAATAGTTAAATAAGTTAAAATTTAAATATTTAAGAAGATGGATAGAGATAAGTGTTACAGTAGTTGGTGCAAGTTTTAATTGAATCAAATAAAGGTCATTTGCATACCAGACGAAAGTAATAATGTCTCTTGGGTGTCATAAATTTACATTCTACCAAGGCCCTGGTGGCCTGTCCTGAAATCTGCTATGTAGCCAGTGTGACAGACATAATTTAAATGAATAGTTTTAGATTGCACAAATACGAATAATGAAATATTAAAAAGAATGCAAATCCTTGAGACTGATGACTGTTACATTCACATAATTCTTGGTTTCAATGATTAAAAATTTGTTGTTTGTTTGCCTTTCCTATTGTTGAATGCAGGGTACCTAATTACAACTATTACAGAAAAATGCATATTGCAATTGTTTTGAATCTCGATAGTATATTTTCAGAATATAAAGTGTGGAATAGTATAAAACCTTATTAAAGCTAGGTTAATCTTTGACCAAAGTTTTGGTTTCGAACATACATGATTACTACTCAAGATACCTAACATATGTCATAGAAATGGGAAACGTTTTGTATCAGACATTTAAATCAAAGTTTACGCAAAACAAAACAAAACTTTTCATACATGAATACATGATACAACAAAATAGTTAGAACATACAGTTAACTAGTTACCAAAAATATTAATAATGGAAATGAAAAATCAAATATTTAAATTTAAATTTAAATTTAAATTTAAATAGTTAAAAGTTAACATTAATATAATTCTAACTACCAATTAAGTAGTTTGAGTTTACAATGGACTTTAAAAAAAATTACAATAAAATACATTAACAATGAACAAGTTTAAACAATCGAATTTACAACTATCAAAATATGTACAATATAATTTTGCAACAAATTGATAAAAATGGGCTATAACAGATAGGGTAGGAAGGAATAACTTATTTTGAGACAATTTATAAGGTAATCAAGATTTTTTCCTACCCAAATAAATCTCTTACATTCGAATAATTTTAGAATATACTATAAACTGCATGTAGCTAATCAATTACAAAAGAACAATAACAGTAAGTGAAAAGATTACAAAAATTGTAAATGAATTCAATCTAGTTTTACACCACTGTCCTTCACTTTCTTCTTTTGGTCTGTACTTTTCTGAAAAGAAATAAGGACATCAATTTTTTATCTTATTATATACCTATGCGGTATAGACTTTGCTCATTGTTGTACGGTGACCTATAGTTGTTAATTTCTGTGTCATTTGGACTCTTGTGGAGAGTTGTCTCATTGGCAATCATACCACATCTTCTTTTTTTTTATATATAATCATTAACAAAACAAAAACAAACTATTGAGCAGTTGTATATTGAACCATCACAATGATTTGTTAAACAACAGAAACAAAAGAAAACGTTAAAACTTCTTTTCTGAAAATCAATTGCCATGAATTCTATTCTGTGTTCATTAGTGAATTGCCAATTAACTGAATATGCTATTAATGTGCTATGAAAATATTTTTAACCAAAATCAACATATAAACAATAACACTAACAAATCAAAGCCAATCTGGTCTAAAACAGAATCCTGAGTAAAGGGAAAAGTAATCGAGACAAAATGGCAACCTCTAAAAGTTGAGAATGTTATAAAATTAAATAAAATGCTTAAATTTCTAAATCTGAAGAACTTCAAGCCCCAAATCATAACCGATTTATATAAATTAATGTTGATATTAGTACTCTGAAATCATAGATACAATTACTTAAAAACAGAATACAGTAGTAATATAGCTCTCATAATTTTTTTGGTTACTAGCTTGCATATAAGAGTACTTACCTTAAACACAGAAGGCACTGTGGTTACTTTTCTTTTCATATTAGATGTCCCTGAAAATATAGAACAACAAAAGAGCAGAAAAACATATAAAATAAAAAAAATTTCCCTGAAGCTACCTCTACGATTGAAAGCAATAATGAATCACAAAAATACAATTTGTTTCAATATGCTTGAAGATAAGTTGTCTTGGCTCTGTTTTATTGTCACCTCTTTTTTAAACGACAACCCGATCATTAAAAATTGTCCTTTAGAACGAACTAGACATTGCATTGTTTTCCTTACTAGCCCTAACAAAAGTGTGTGAAGCAAATACCAATCTTAATCCTTTTGTTTTGCCGGAGACTGGTATTTAAATAAATAACCTCATAAAATTTTGCAATTATGCAATTATGCCACCTCATTGACTCAACATAAAGACTATGGCTTAAAAAATATAATTGTAAAGAAGACTTACCGCTAGCATCTTTGAACTGTTCTTGACTTGCCAACTTATACAATGAAGGTACCCATTATTAGTCTCTTGAAATAACACTATTAGATAAAGCACCTTCATTACCAGCTAATCAGATCATTATTAGAGTATGAAGCAAATTACTTTGTACAGTTATTTTAATTATCTAAGTGACGATATTGATAAAAAAAAATTAACAGGGTTAAACAAATGACTGAAGAAATATGATTCATATGATCATACAGTTAAAATTGAAATATACAATTATAAAACAACACCAGAAAGTAATTCTAAATGAATTTTTGTCTGAATTTGTATCTTAATATCAACACAAAAGATTAACCAGAAAAGTCAGTATACTGATGAAAATAATAATATTGTATCCAAAACCAATCATCAGTTCTGATTATTTTTTTTAGTATAAAAGTTATTGAAAGAAAAAAAAACTAAAATAAATCTTACTTTAAGATAATTTACAGACTTGTACAGCCCCATTACACTGCAATTGCAGAAGTCTTTTGCTTTTATTCGCGAAATAACTGTACAAACTTGTTCATTTCAAAAGTCTAGTAAACAGTTCTGTCAATGAACAGTGATAATATAGAACACGCAACCAAATATTTTTCTAGGCAAGATATGCAGCTGCAATACCACATCTTTTTTCAAAAGCTTCCCGTTTCCTCTCACACCAGTGGTAAATCATAAACTGTAAATAAAAACAGAATTTCTCTAGTGTCATGGATCTAGCAGAATATTTAATTTTCTGTATAAAAGAATTGAACTGTTCACATATTTCAGTATTAAGCCCTTGTAAAGGAGCGAGTCTCTGTGATTTGTAACAATAAGGACACTTGTGAGAATATCCATGAAACAGATCATGCCAGAATCGAGTATTTTCCCAGAATCCAGGTTCTCTATTCAAACAATACTCTTCAAACTGACAGGAAAAGTCATAAAAAACTTCTTCTGGTGCCTCTTTCAGATAACAGTAAGCAGATGAGAAGGGATCTTTCCTTCCTTCGGAGCCAGGAATAATGTGAAATCCATAGCAATGACCATAATGTTTAGGGTCAAACCATAAAAACAAATATGTTGTGCCTTTCCGGGAAACCTCAGGATAAATCTTATTGCACTGTTCATTGGCTCTGGCTGGAAGATCGTCATAATTTTTCGAATGGGCTTTGTCATTCATTGTATACTTTGGCAAGTCTCGTTGTTTCTCTCCAGATGGGGTGAAGTAGTATGCCACACCATTTTTTGTTGGATTATAAGAACCATGCTGTGGATTTGCTGGAGCTGCTGGCTTATTAAGCTGTTTAATTTCATCAACCCTTGACGTCAGATACTGAAAAAAACTAATAACATCTGTTAGATTATTTCTGTTAGATTGAGCAGCATTCAGAACATCTCTGATTTCTGGTGAAAATTCAGAAACCAAGTTCAGTCTGATGCAGTCACCATTCTCAATTTCATTTAGAATAGACATAAATAATTCAGTGTATTTGAAAGGAATAAAAGCAGAAAGCGAATGATTTGATGATAAACCTTTAAATATAATGGATAACTTTTTCATCAGAACATCAGGGTACTCATTGCAATAAAATCTTCGGATAATATCTTTGCACTTTTCATCTACAGTGTTTATTAAATTCTCTGTTCGGTCAGTTTCTGTCTGAAAACTTAAGATGTCATTTGCTCCTGTTAATCCTAATCGTTTTCGTGCAAGGTATGCTAGATGATCTCTACAGTTTCGTATGTTGTCATTTTCATTTGGTAAATCAGCACGGAAACGCAGAAATGCTCTATCATTTCTCCTGTGACAAGGATCAATCAATTCAGCGGTTGGTTCAGGTGTTTCAATCGGTTTAACATTTGATTGACGAAAACTAATACCAATTTTTGTACCATCACAAGCCAGGAATTTTGGATTACTTTTACATATGTAACATTGCTTTCGGAAATCAATTTTAAATTTGCTACTCCATGAAAACCACCAAGAAATAAAAGTTTGAACAGACATAAATTTAGCAGAAGAATAAATTCTGGAATATTTGTTAGACATAATTTTACAAAAAGCACTAAATGTGACATGTGTGTTAAGAGCATGATCAATAAAATCCCATCCGATTTCATCTCCAGCAGCAGTTTCTTTAGACAAAAAATGGAGGCTGTTGATATCACCACTATACTTCACCAAGCATCCTGGACATCCAGCAAGGCATTCACGATCTCTGACCTTGAACAAGTAAAAAGGATTCATGGTTATTTTTTTGAAGTTTTTGAAGTTCATTCAAATATTTTACCTTTTTATCTTTTCAGTTTAACTATTTTGGTCTTAAATCTTAACACCAAATTGGACAATACACATTAACTGATTTTGCACATATTCTGGAAATTCTGTGAGTGTAAAAAATACATTTTGTTTACTTATCAATTGTTTAATTGTCTGTAAAAATATTTGACAGTCTACTGATGGATTTGATTAGACTGCCATTGTTCAGAGCACAAAGCCAATAAGGAGAATATTTCAACAAGTAAGATTTAAGAGCAACTCAAAGTTAACTTTTTTCAACATATAATGTCAGACAAATTGAGTAATGTGTACTTGATACAGCAATTGAAACATAGATATGTAAAAATATGACTTAAAATAAACCTTACATTTTATCTTAACTTTGGTGGATAGTCTCATTGGCAATCATATCACATCTCCTTATTTTTATACGGTGAAAATATACAGAGCAGTTCTTTAACATGTTTAACACTAAACTGACTTATTTTCTTGTGTTTCTACAACAGTTCAAAAAGTTCCACTTACAACATATCTTGCAGGTCCATTTGTCAGATACACTGTTGGTCTATACCTTACTTCTGACAATTTTCCTTCTGGGAACATCTCGCTGTAGTAACCAGTCTGTAATAAACGATATTTTAGTGAAATACAATATTCTGATATAAAAAATAATTTATTTCCGAAATACAAACAGAAGACATAAAGCTTTCAGTAAACCATGATGATGGAAGTTTTTAACGACTTGACTGGCTATACAGCCCTTGCACAGTCGGTCAGTAAACCATAAAATTTTATGGTATCTATTTATGAAAAATACACAAAACAGACCAAGAAATATATTTCTTTTTAATTCAGTCACACCGAAGACAAGTATAGTTGTTTTCAAATATTTCGAGTTTACAAGAAAGGAAATTGACTTGTATACGTACCCCACATGGACAATTATCCAATGGTAGTGGAGGACACAAAACCAGTGTTTGCCCTGTAAAACATCCTGTACTATCTCTGTGAATATCTTTAGCTCCATCAAATATAGCATGTCTCAACTGTATGGCCTCTCTAAAGCTAGGATCATTGTCCTGTTTCGGTGGGTGTTGACTTAAGCTTGGAAAATCCCATAATCCTGTGTTTTCTTTGAAAACGCCATCCTAAAAAATACCATCATACATTTAAAATAATGAATTCTAACACATTTTTTACCATGATACCAAAATTTAAACATATAAAAGATGCTGCAAGTGTACAAAACAACAATGATATTTTGCAGTAATAAGGTACAGAATTGGGATGACCTAAAACCGGCTTTAAATGTTTTTTGTGTCGCCTTGATTACCAGCATTCAGATCAAGGCTTGTGGTACAAGTTTGAAAGACAATTGTCTATTGCATTATCTTATTGTGGAGGGTGAAATGTATCTTTAAAAGTTTTGGACTTCAATTCACATTAAATTTTGTTTATATATGTATAAGAAAAAGTAAGACCTCGTAATTAATTAGTTTTTAACAAGGATGAAATCCAGCTATGTATCTCGTAGGCCTTCTTTAAATATACCTGTGAAATTCTATCAGTTTGTACAGGTTCATTGAGTTCTGCATCATCATCATCTGGGTTGGGTTGGTTGTTAAACTAATCATCGTCTTCATCATCATCGTCATCCTCCATGTTATCCAGATTAACTAACCATAAATTTCTGTTCTTCTTCATGGCATCAAGATGAGGACATATGTTGGTAGTTTCTTCCAGATATATTACTTTTCTTTGAGAGCATCCATATATTGTTTGGCATTCCCCAGATTGACAGATTAAACGGTTTTTGGATAGGTGAACAAAATTACAGGATTCAGTATCATTTTCGTCTCTTACGGTGAATTTCTTGGTTTTCAATGTTGATGGCAAAATACAAACAGGTTTGTCCAGAAGTTCTAAAGATTTAATAACAATTTCTTGACTTTTAGTTGGTTGTGGAATGGATTCTTGAGTAAAAACATTAACAAAAATTGGTTCGATCACTTCCTTAAAAAGACGAATATGGCAGCATCGAATATTAACATCATAGATTTCAGCATCAAGATTGTCATTTAAAGTTGCAAGTTGAAGAAGGGTGGCATATAGTTTACAAGTACAATTATAATGTAGTTCATTTCCTTCCAAAGTTCTAGTCATATGAACATAAGAAAAGTCATATATAGTTCCAGTATTCATGTTGATATCATTCATGCATAATATGTCAATGTGGGGTTTGTGAAGTCTCCATTGAAGGGTTCCTGATTCTATTTGTGCAGTTTTATACTGTTGGTACAATGAGTTTTCTGTGGATCTGTTTTCTTCAATAAAATCTGGATTTAAGATGGTCAAATTTCTTAGAATGTCTTCCTCTGTAAGAGCTTTGCGTCGGGTTCTAACAGATCTTTGTTCTTCAGGTTGACTAACATCGGTGTAATTTGAGGTTTGGTTTACCGTACTCTGGATTGCAGATGTTTCTGTTGCTGGGTTCTTGTACCTTTTAACTAGCTGATAGATGGTCCCAAAATCTTTGTCTCTGGAGTGGAGCAATATCAAATTCCTTAAAGATGCTGGCTTTTTCTTCCCTACTTCATCTCTAACAGACAGCATCCTAGCATATCCCACATGGGCCTGATCTACTTCATCCCAGTAATGGTTGTTGGGGATAGCCGATATTATCATGCACTTCTCATGCCAAGTGAAATGTGAACTTCTTGGAGTATCTAATAGAGATGAAAATTCAGGTGGATGTTGGGGAACACCATTCACTCTATACTGCTGAAAGGAGTTTTCCCATGTATGTGATGCCGATCTAAATGCACCTGTAGCGTCATGGTACCTAAAAGGAAAAGCGATTATTTTAATATTTTTATTTCATTATTAACATTCTTTAATGTTTTCAAGCACTGTACATATTGTGATGTACAATGTATATGTCTGTGAATGCTGTGCAACTGTTGTTTTTCTTTGTTTGTTGTTGAACTGATAGAAATAATTAACTTGTAACCAATTCTATTTCACAAAGTACTTCTTGTTCAATTAGTAGAAGTATATTTTCCATATTCATATCCAATTCTCTCTTTATATTTTTCAGCATGATTGAAAATACAAGTACCAATTGTCACATTTAAAAGAATACTAGTTAAAATTGGAACATCCAAAAGATGCTTTCCAAATACAGCACTATCTTTATATGACACCAAATGTCTCTAGTGGTAAGCATAAAAGGAATATAATAGTACTTTTAGTAAATTGTTGTTTTACTTTCTCATTGACATTTAACTCTACACATATTCAAGCAGACAATTTTTGCTTAATATCTATTACTACAAACGTTTAATACATTTATCTTACTAGAAAAAAATAATTGTGAGCTGCAAACTTTTCAGTAGAACTCACACTCAGTTTTAGTAAGATATATGTACTTTCTAAAAAGGTGTATTGGTCTTATACAATATTCTTTTTCTAACCTTGCTAATAACTGATTTGTTTCTTTGTGAGAATTCTTTTTAATAACATGCAAAACAGTTCCAAGAAACTGGAGGTTTTCTGACGTTGGACTTAATGTTTGTGCCTTGGCCAAAAGATTTCTGTGTGCATTCACAACACTTCCTTTATTTTTTGTCATCAAATAGTTAAATCTTCGCCCAATATCTGCAGAGGGTTGACCTGAAATATATAATGAAGAATTCAATATAGGTGGTAGTTTAAAAATTCAATCTTTAATCCTAAAATTTGATTTCAAATCTTGAATAACTCCATTTTAGCATAGATCTACAATAAGAATAGATCTTATCTTGTAGGTCACATATATAGGATATGAAAAAGACATTGCAATTAACATAAAATGAGTACTGGTAACTCTTTTTAATATTCTATATTTGACTAATTGAACGTAAATAAGATGTAGTCACATAGTATACGCACACAAGAGTATTCTTAAGGTTTCTGGAAATCTAAATATTCAACGATATTTTTTTCTTAAACTTCTGTAAAAGACTTCTATGCCAATGTTCTTTCAAACTTCAATATAAAAACTGCGGGGTCATGGACCTTGTTTTTTTGTTAAAGTACATTGAAATAAACAAAATATTGGTTTTATAGGGGAAACTGAATATTTCCTTAATGAGGAAACACTAAGCGATAGAATTTGATAAAATTCAACGAGAAAATTGATTTGCATTAATACATCTAAAATATCAGATAAAAATAGAGAGTTTTTGATAGTTTAATCTTTAAATTTAAAGATATTTTTGTTGTATATTTAATGATAGTTGGTTAAATAAAATTAAAACAAAGAAATATTTTTATAAAATGCCAAGAAGGAATGCTTAGAAAACAACACAAGACCTCCCTGAATATTTTTTTATCAAGTGCTTTTAAACATACTTATAGCCTTATGACTTCTTTTTCTGTCCAATCTTTTGGCATATCTTTGATGGTACTGTGTTATATCTTCTGGGGTTGAAACCTGGCACCAAATGAACTTTCCCATTGAAATATTGTCAAAATTCTCTTCCATGTAAGATTTTACATATCTTATACCTGTAATATATCAATAAAAATTATAATTAATTTCAAATCTAAAATGATCTCATTGTTTTATGTGAAAAGAATGCAGATTGTAATGAACTGCTTAAAAACACTAATGTTAATGCTTTATACAGTCAGATCCTTTTACACAATTTTAATCGATATTTATTACAGATGATTGCATAATTTTTTACTCTGTATATTACTAATGTGATAACTTTGAAATCAAATGTTACAACACAAAAACTGCTTAGACATGTATTGCATTCTAATTACTATTTGATATACGACATTAAGGGACTCCTCTCTGTTATCATGGTTATTGGGAAAAATATTGCTTAAAATAATTGGATATACTGTATATCATGTATATATTACTGCCTTTTGCCTAAAATATTTCTTTTAGTAAGAATGTACCTTACAATTTAGAAACATGCAAACAGAACTTGAATTATAATAGATCACTACAGTTTGAGTAACCAACAACTATTGATTAGTTATAGAACAGTGAAGCTTATTCAAAATAAAACTTACCTTCAGCTAAAATATAACCTTCCAAAACACCACTTTCAAAAAATCTACAGTAGCAGTTGTTCTCAATTTTGAACAATGAACAGTAAAAGGTCCCATCAGATAAGGCTGGCAAAGCTATATCAAGAAGTGACTTCTCTAACTGTAATAAAAATGGTGTTTCTGGTGAAGCAAAGCCAGCTTCCTTCAGGGCAGATGAACAATGTTCCTCTTGGTGAATGACATCTGTACACTGACTTAAATTTTTGAATAGATTGGATTTCCATTCTGAAAAAAATTGAGTGTTGTATATGGCATATTACATGTATAGCTGGTAAAATAAAAGACAGGTTATTCCAATAAACTATCTTAAATAATATAACATGTGTACATGGACTGCAAGAAACAATTGGAATGATGGCAAATAATTTATTAACTTTTGGAATTACTACTATGGTGCAAAAAAGAGGCAGTGATTTTATTACATGTATTAATAGAGTTATTTTTTTACATAATATTACTAAAAGTGCACAAGGATGAAGTATTAACTTCTTTGTTCATTCATTCCCAGTATGGTACATCTATATGTACCAAAGCATAATTAGTCTTACCCCTATCATCAAACTGTTGTACAGTTGCTGCAGCTGGACACTGAAGTTCTGGTCTGGATGATGTTGCTCCAAAAACAGTCTAAAATATATAAAAAAAACAATTCCCTTTTAAAATATAGTTGTTCCATTAAAACAATTTACACACTACATGTATGTTTTTCATTTTATAATATGCATATATTATTACGAGTAAAGATACATGTACACAATTACTTAATTATATAAACGCCTAAAGAGTGTATAAAATATTTCATCAAAACACTGGACAGATATGACGCAAAATGTGTTAAAACCACAAGTTCATTTATTGACAAATTACAAATGGTGCAGTTCCTCATGTTCCTGGTTTGCGTATGTTAATTATTCTGATTTTGACCAATGAATACAAAAATATATTATTTCCAATCGACTGACCCTATTCGTTTGGGAGGGAAACCCTTAACACACATTATTTTGAATCTACAGTTAGAACTGGGTTTTTTTTACAAGCCTGATAGCAATTTTACAACCTGGGCTGCTGGGCCTATGCAGTGTAAAGACTGCATAAAACACCATGCCCTACATGAAATAACACATAATACACCTTTTCACCATTACTGGACATCACAAAGGTTTCCGTAAATTTTGACGTAATAGAAAATATCTGACGCCACAATGTTAAAGTGATTGTTGTATGGCTTCAATAGTTCAAGTGGCGAATATTCCCCGGTCAACTGGCACAGATTTCCAAATAGTGATAAGGTGTATAAAATCTAGATGAAGCCAAGCCGCAAAAAGTTGATTTTGCACTTGTTTGGAATAGGACAGCTGTCCAACTCTAACGTCACAGTACCCAAATTGCACCTATTCAACAAAAATAGCTTTTTTCCCTTTTTGCCCCTAATTCCTAAATGGTCTGAGTCATAACCCCCCAAAGTCAATCCTAACCACCCCTTTGTAGTATGGAAACTTGTAGTATAATTTCAGAGAGATTCATACACTTTAACACAAGTTATTGTCTGGAAACTACAAAAATGCTTATTTGGGCCCCTTTTTTGGCCCCTAATTTCTAAACAGTTGGGACCATAACCCCCAAAATCAATCCCAACCTTCCTTTAGTGGTTATAAACCTTGTGTTAAAATTTTATTGATTTCTATTTACTTATACTAAAGTTATTATCCGGAAACCATCTGTCTTCGGACGACGATGACGACGACGACAACGTGATACCAATATACGACCAAAAAATTTTTAATTGTATAAAAATAGCTGTGGAAATCTAACAAGTTTTCTTTGAAACAAAACAATTTGTATTTTTATGATTTGACATTATACACGTCTTTCTACCTTCGTAAATATATGTAAATATACACAAAGTTGTCGTCTGTTTATGTAGTTCATACGTGTTTCTCGTTTCTCGTTTTTATATAGATTAGACCGTTGGTTTTCCCGTTTGAATGGTTTTACACTAGTCATTTTTGGGGCCCTTTATAGCTTGCTGTTCGGTGTGAGCCAATGCTCCTCCGTGTTGAAGGCCATATCTTGACCTATAATGGTTTACTTTTATAAATTGTTACTTGGATGGAGAGTTGTCTCATTGGCACTCATACCACATCTTCCTATATCTACAAAACGTTCACAGTACATGTATGTATCAACAGATGAAGCATTCACTGGAAAAGTAAAATCTACAGAAACGTCGCTATGCTATTAAAGTCATCTTTTAAAAATGAACAAATAAAGTCTTTTCCAAGCATCTTAATTCAAAGTTAAATGGTGTAACTATAAAGTAAATAAGGATAGGTCTACAAAAGAAACACAGAATGGAAACTTTCGTCTAGACCATAACAAATGTAGATGAAAAAACCATCAAATGAGGTGCAATTGTACCCTCACGTTATATTCTCACCATTTGTATAAGGGAGCAACCATTTAACTTTTTTTTTTCTTAGTTAGCAATTTTTTATCGCGCAAAACACAAATTAATTTTTTTATCGCACAAAACACAAACAAATTTTATTTAGTTGTTGGACACGATCAATTAGATTATTTTTTTGTCATCTGCTTGACCAGAATATTTTTTTTTCATCAAATTGGGGATCAGAATATTTTAGAAAAAAAACATAACATAACCCCCCACTCCTGGAAGTTAAATGGTAGTTCCCCAACATTGTACTGGCAGATTTGGTAAGAAAGAAAAATCTAACCTGCTAATTATATAATGAAAATGGAAAATTTTAATGGCAATTGGATATTCTACCAGCCCAAACCCCCTTTTTTTCCACCAATGACGTCACCTTGTGTATATATGTCACCGACACCGCAATAACTAATTGATTAATGAATATTGAGCTTTCAAAGCTCTATTAATCAATCTATGACATTTAAACTGAAAATATTGGCTTATGTTTAGTTCTGCTGAATATTGACACAATCCGATATAATTTTCACTGTCCGGCGATCTAACTCAGTAACTGAAAATGAGATGCACGTGCTATAGATATTTAAAAACAGAATGGAATCTTCAATTTGAACCACTTACTCTTGAATCGGAATTCATGTCTTTTTTGTTTCGACTGAAAACAATGAAAATTGAGGCGAACAAAAATTGTGGTTTGGATCTAAATAAATTCAGCAAGATGGCGAATGTTGTGGGTCAGCATCTAGCATCTTTTAGTCACATGAAACCATTGACCAATCGCACCGCAGGCACCCGAAATTTTTTGTAATATATTATCTGATTGGTGCGCACGTTTTGGTAGATGAATGCACTGTGAACATATAAATTTATACGGGTTCCAATTCTCGCCATTTAACGAAGACTTAAAATTATTCAAAGTCTTTGCCGTCACTGTTAAATATGACAGGTTATTCCACTGATCCACTACTCTGATTGAAAAAGTATTTAGTCTATGTGTCGTCTTACACTGTTTCTTAAAGAGTTTTAAGGAGTGACCTCTAGTATTATTAGATGGTGCTAAAGTAATTAGGCTCATCCAGTTTATATCATCTATACCATGCAACGCTTTATACACTTGTATCATATCATTTCTATCCCTACGATATTCCAAGGTTGGCAATCCCAATGAGCGTAATCTATCTTCATAACTTAAATGATTTATATTCTTTACGAGTTCATTATCAGGATTAATATGTAATACTTTACATTTAGCAGCATTAAATTTCAATTTCCACGTATTTGACCATTCTTATGGCCTTCATCAATGAGAAAAACCCATACCGTATAGTCGGCTGTAAAAATATGAAACAATTCAATTTAGAAAACTAACGGCCTAATTTATAACAAAACAATTTACGAAAAACAAATATGACAGACATGAACCAACGTAACACTGTTTTTTTTTTTTTTTTGTTAATTCAGCTCCATATGATTGATCAAAACGCATTTATGGAAGTAACTATTACAAATGCATTATTCATTTAGTATCATCCTTAACCCAGATCTAACCCCTTAATTGAAATAGTCTTAGGTTTAACTCTGCACTGATTTTATTTCTCAATAATTTATTATGGTAGATTAGAGGTATGCAGTTTGTCTTCTGGACTTGTAGTGATAAGTCACGTTATTTACCATGTTATAGTTTAGCACCTGAGATCACCCCCGGTGTTTTGGTGGGGTTCGTGTTGCTCAATCGTTAGTTTTCTTTGTTGTGTTTTGTGTACTGTTTGTCTTTTCGTTGTTTTACGTTTTTTGCCATAGCATTCTAAGTTTGTTTTCGGCTTATCAGTTTGAATATCACTTTGGTATCTTCAGCATCTCTTTTAATGATGTTAACGATGGTTTAAGGAGGTTTACGGCTGAAATTCAAAATACAAAATAATGCCATTTAAATATAGTACTGTGGATTCATTATTATTCGTGGGATACCAATTTTCATGGATTTCGTGGATATATAGGCGAACCACGAATTTAAATGTTCAACGAAGTTAATTTTTTCTATCGGCTTGTATGCAGACTTTTGTAAAACCACGAAATTAAATATCAACGAAAATACCATGTTTCCTAAATATATGAAATTTGTATCAGTCTAGTTCTGTACAAAGCAGCGTTTATAAATGACTTTAAGTATAAGTCCTAACTAGGCATGTAATAGTTACATGTTAATTCCCCATGAAAATATTGAGATTTTCTTTTGCAGCCTATGAAAAATAGCTTTCATGAATTAATTCACATTTGAAAACAACTTTCATTCATAAATGCACATTTACAGAACTTTTAATTTGTGTATATTTCTGTTAGGATGTGCTGCTCCTAAATTGATGACATGTGTTCAGATGCTTGGAAATTTGGTAACAGAGGATTTCGAAGGATATCTTTCTTATCAGAAAATTGATACAGTTTGTCCGTAAGTATATATTTCTTACACATTTCTTCTGAAAATTGTCATTTGGTATGACATTAACAAAGAGGTTTCAGTTTATTGTTATTACCATTAAAAATGATGAATTTGAAGGAGATTTTTGGTATATGTTAATCATGTTAATGATTAAGTAACCCAACAACACAAAAAAGTAAATACAAAACAAAAAAGACACCAAGTAGTTACTCTTAATTCTAATATGATGTGCTTCGACGGCTTCGTAAACAACCAGATTCCTTCTAGTTCGTCAAAATAATCTCCCTATTATGCCACCTATTTTTTTCAATCGCGAAGATGAAAGCCATTGTATGGATGACGCGCTGTCAATTTAGCTCTTGAAAACCGATAAATGTATCCACATAGTATCATTACCATTCTTATATGCCAATTGTATTTTAAAAGAAAAATATATCTACTAGCTATTAAGCATCATGTAATGTATTTTTATGGCATTTGTCAACGTAAAACTATTGTCTGATCGGTTGTCAGGGTGAATTTTCGTAAATTCTAAAAACATTAAAAAAATTCTAATTTAATATTTCATGGAAGGGCAGACAATAAAATTAACATTTAATGTGGCGGCATGGTAATTAACATTATCATCCTTTACGACAGACAAAATAGCTGATCTGAAAAGTACACCATCTACTTGCCACTATACATCATGTACTGTGTTACAACCCTAGATAAAGCCGACGAGGAAAGGCATTACTTCGACCACCGAAAGCTATATTTTTATGTAGCCTAGGTGGTCGAGTGGTCTAGGGCGCTGGACACGGTGCAGACGGTGTTGCCACGATGTCACAAACGCAAGGGTTCGAATCCCGCTGAGGGAAGAACAAAAATTTGCTAACGTAAATTTAGTGATCTAACATTGTTGGGCTAAATTTGAGACGAATTATATATATATGGTGTTAGCCCTGTATAACCACTTGTTATCCGATGGAGAATGTCTGTTATAAAGTTGTCACATGTTTAGACGTGTCTTATAAAATTAACATTTGATGTGGCGGCATGGTAATTAATATTATCATCCTTTACGACAGACAAAATACTTAGTAGCTGATCTGAAAAGGTACACCATCTACTTGCCACTATACATCAAGTACTGTGATACAACCCTAGATAAAGCCGACGAGGAAAGGCATAACATCGACCACCGAAAGCTAAATTTTTATGTAGCCTAGGTGGTCGAGTGGTCTAGGGCGCTGGACACGGTGCAGGCGGTGTTGCCAAGATGTCACAAGCGCAAAGGTTCGAATCCCGCTGAGGGAAGAACAAAAATTTGCTAACGCAAATTTTATGATCTAACATTGTTGGGCTAGATTTGAGACGAATTATATATATATATATAGAGTAGATTTGATTCGTAACTTCCTCCCCGGCGCCGGGGCTGGAACCTGTACTTTTTATTTCTAACTTCTACGACAACACCGCCTAGCATTGCGCAGAGACCTTATCCCCTCCTCTAACTCTAGCTTATTAAAATAAGCTTTCGTTTCGGGAGGTGTTACCTTCTTGTAGGAATTAAATAAGGATCTCTGATACAATACACGAAGTATTCTTATTAGTGTTCAGAAATGATCATCTACTCATCTCTTCAGTATAATTACAGGATGCTAATCTATTTTTAGAAGCATACAATCACTGTAAATAAATATATGTATATGTCTGCCTGTGTGTAGTGACAACTGCAAATTATACCTTGTCCATCGGATTTCTTATGATTAAGAAATACCAGGCCTAAGAATATGTATAAAGTGCCTAGAAAATCAATCTAACGATGTTAGAGTAGATTTGATTCGTAACTTCCTCCCCGGCGCCGGGGCTGGAACCTGTACTTTTTATTTCTAATATATATATATAATTCGTCTAAATATCAGCCTAACAATGTTAGATCTGTAAATTTGCGTTAGCAAATTTTTTGTTCTTCCCTCGCCGGGATTCGAACTCATGCTACTTGGATATCGTGGCACCAAATCGCCTTGCACTATGCCCGACGCGCTAGATCACACGACCACCTAGGCTCTACAATAATAATAAAGCTTTCGGTGGACGTGTGTTACCTTTCCTTGTCAGTTTTAATCTAGCGTCGTAACACAGTACATGATATAATAGGCATGAAGATGGAATTTTTACAGATCAGCTCAGTTATCTATTGTAAAGGATCCTACAAATTAATGCAAGATGCAGTCACAGAAATATTTATATTATAAGTACGTCTGAACCAGTGACGACTCTACAACAGATTTTATCCATCGGATCACCAGCAGTGATGGTTATACAAAGCTGAAAATACATTCTGTATATATAATTCGTCTAAACAACAGCCCAACAATGTTAGATCTGTAAATTTGCGGAAGCAAATTTTTTGTTCTTCCCTGACCGGGATTCGAACTCATGCAACTGAGATATCGTGGCACCAAATCGCCTTGCACTATGCCCGACGCGCTAGACTACTCGACCACCTAGGCTCTATAAAAATAAAGCTTTCGGTGGCCGGGTGTTACCTTTCCTCGTTAGTTTTTATCTAGCGTCGTATTACAGTACATGATATATAAGGCATGAAGATGGAATTGTTACAGATCAGCTGAATTATCTATTGTAAAGGATCCTACAAATTAATGTAAGATGCAGTCACAGAAATAATTATATTATAAGTACGTCTGAACCAGTGCCGACTCTACAACGGATTTTATCCATCGGATCACCAGCAGTGATGGTGATAC
The DNA here is from genome assembly GCA_017311375.1 of Mytilus coruscus. Classification (NCBI taxonomy): domain Eukaryota; kingdom Metazoa; phylum Mollusca; class Bivalvia; order Mytilida; family Mytilidae; genus Mytilus; species Mytilus coruscus. Next base: position 86,255,160 of record CM029601.1, read on the forward strand.
AAAGCTGAAAATACATTCTGTATATATAATTCGTCTAAACAACAGCCAAACAATGTTAGATCTGTAAATTTGCGGAAGCAAATTTTTTGTTCTTCCCTGGCCGGGATTCGAACTCATGCTACTGAGGTATCGTGGCTATACATAGCGGAGACTCGGAGATATCCATATAAATGGCTGTTACAAATTACCTCCTATGTAAATCCACGTGTATCGTAACCAATATGCAAACACTATGTCGATTTCGCTGTGTTAAATTTCAAATTGGAAAGTCAAAACATGACGTCAAACGAATGAAAACTTTCAAACTGAAGGTTTTTCCGTTACGTTTACGCTTTGTATAATATCGCATCTCAATGGAGGAGTTTGTAATGTAATGTAATGTTTTGGGGTACGTGTGTTTCATTTTCTATTATATTGCAATATTCGCACATTTACGGATTTCAGCAAGTCAACATGGCGGCTCACTACTTGTGTCAACTGCAGATTTGACTGTAAATAGTAGCCAACGATTAAAAAATATTTGGGTTGAGAACTATCAGGAAAAAACACTTTTTCAGAGGTTATTTAGGAAAGGATTCATGCAAGACATAGATTGTTTTGAAAATTTTAGCCTAACCCTAACCCTAATCCTAACTTAATCCTAAACCCTAGCTCAATCTTACATGGGGTAAAATAGAATAGCCAAACACACGGCACAAATACCTTCGCTTCATGTGTTTAGATTACCGTATTTGTCATATTAGAATCGAAATGTTTTATGCGAGCCATAGATTTATTATCATTTTCACACGACCTTGCCATGTCAAAATTTCCAACAAATCTATGGCTTGAATTGATTATTATTTAAATGGAAAACTTTTGGCAAGGGATTGTTTTCGCTTATTTTTCAATTGATATAAAACTGCAACTTATCAGCTTTCCGCTTGTGAACTTTCAATTTCTATGTAGCAAAATTCCAGCAGCGCCTGCATATGGAGAATATACCTCCCAGTTGATACCATATTCCAGAGCTTGCGTTTCTTATCTGCTTTTCTTGATAGAGGGTTGCTGCTCACAAGGAAGCTATTAAATCAAGCGTTCCAAGAGGTGAAGTTGAAATCATCCCTTCGAAAACGCCATCAAACGGGGTGGTTGACCGTTATAGAATATATATTTCACATAACCACAATCCCTTCCTCTTTTCCTCGAATGTGACCTATCGAATTTGACTTATCACGCGGTTTGTACCTGCATGAGCAACAAGACGGGTGCCATTAGTGGAGCAGGATATGCTTACCTTACCGGAGCACCAGAGATCACCCCCGGTTTGTTGTGGGGTTTATGTCGTTCAGTATTTCATTTTCTACGTTGTGTTTTGTATCCTGTTGTTTGTCGTTTGGTCTTTTTTCGTTTACGCCATGGCATTGTCAGTTTATTTTCAACTTATGAGTTTGAATATCCTTTTGGTATCTGTCGCCTCTTTTTTATCCACTTTCGTAAATTTGATCTTTTAGACAGAATAATTTCAACAACGTTTTAGTTTCTATGACTAAAACATTGTCTATAAAATTCTTTTTCAAGTTTACTTGTATACCTACTTTCACTTCCTATTTACAATTATTCACAATGGTGACTTTGTGACGTGTGAATTATCACTTTCAGTTTGTACTTAAGCACGTTTTTTTTTTTTTTTTTTATCCTGATGATGGTGTCCTAGGCACTGAAACAATTCGAGCTCATTAATTTCATGCTGCCATCCCTAAAGTGGTGTTATCTATAAGAGACTTTACAATAAATAATAGTGTATAATTCTAATGGTTAAACAAACACGACTGAGTAAGTACAAATAAGGATAAGTATGAACACCATTTGATTGATAATCCCTTTGATTTATGCATAATACATGTTTTAGTATAGCTTCAAATGAGAATACAACAGTATGATTCAGTTACAATAGTACTCATTCAAAAATTATGCCTGTTAATTATTCCATCTAGTCAAATTTGTATTCAAGGACCAACTTGGTTAAGAAAAACAGATCTTCTTCCCTTTCGAGGTCTCTTAATACAGGTTTTACTGAATAGTGTTATATTCTGCAATTTATTATATAAACTGTTGAGTTTTTACACTACGCTGTTAATGTCTTGACTCTTCTTAAACTCAGATTTAAAGTGGACTGAGTATAACCTTTTGCAAATAATAGAGGCATGTTATTGTATGGTATTAATTTGAAAAAAAATAATTTCAGTTTATACAATTCTTTGGGGAAACTGATAAAAAGGAAATTACTGCTTTCTCTGAATGTTATTTAATTACAATGAAAATTATGCAATAAACATTCCATTTATCATCTATTTTAGAAAATACAAAAGTTTCAAGGATTGTGTATCTCCAATCAAAACTAAGTGTGACGCTATTGATACGGCTCAAGCACGGCAAATCAGCAAGGGTATTGAGGCAGCTGTTAGTTTGACCGACTTAATGTGTGACGCTGAATTTAAACCAGGTAGATATATAGTTTATCTTAAATGTAATGGTTTCCTCTTAATTGTATACTGTAATTGTTGATATTCTTTCGAGATTGTAATGCCTAAACTTGTTATGTGTGGTATAAATATGCACATCAGATGATGCCCTTAACACCATAATTGTTGACTTCTTCAAACTATTTGCACAAGGGATATTTTTAGTGTATTTTCTGTGATCGGGAAATAAGCAAAAACAGTCCCTAAATGAATATTTTAACATTTAGAGTAGTCCAAAAGATGGCTAAATTATGCAAATATCAGAAAAACATTTTTTTTTTTTATTAGAAAGAGTTGTATGCATATTTCAAAACAAAGACCTTCTGAGACAATTATGATGGACCCATGATATTGGTACAAACAAACATAAGACAAACAAAAACAAAATTTCTCTGAAAAACGCTTTTTAGATAGTTCTTTTATAACTATATAACATAATGAATATAAAATATCGCAAAGATAGTTACATTTCCCCTAAAAATGAAATGGAGATAATTGATTCATTTGACATTGTGACTGAACCGAGTTTAATTTGGTCAAATGTATCAAATTAACTTCAGAAATCAATTTATTCCATTGAACTAGTCTAAGAGATTGAGAAACATGAACACAGGGGGAAAACCAGGGATGAACTCGAATTGCCCGTAGTTGAATGCAGTTTCTGCTCCACGAGTGTCACCCATGTGTTGTTCGTGACAAATGTTAATCTGATGATTTGGAAGACAAGACGAATGTAAATCTGGTAATTTTGTTGTTTCGGAACACAAGACAGATGTAAATCTAGTAATATGTTGTTTTAGAAGACAAGACAAATGTAAATCTGGTAATATGTTGTTTTGGAAGACAAGACAAATGTAAATGATTGATATGTTGTTTTGGAAGACATGACACATGTTAATTTGGTAATATGGAGTTTTGGAAGACATGACAAATGTTAATTTGGTGATATGTTGTTTTGGAAGACAAGACAAATGTAAATATGTTGATATGAAGTTTTGGAAGACATGACAAATGTTAATTTGGTGATATGTTGTTTTTGAAGACAAGACAACTGAAAAGTATCCATGAATATCCCGAAACACAGATTTTACAAGTATTGTTGGCATCAGTTAAACTTTCAAAGAAATAATTTTAATTCATTAATGAATAAAAAAGGATGATAACACGAATTTCAAAAACACTGCACAATACAACAGACCATATAAACCACCAACCCTACAAAAACACGTGCATACTTACAAAAACAAAACAACGAACAAAACTTGGTCCAGAATTCTTAACCTTTTACTTGTTTACCTGTTCCTTTTGTGTTGTATATTTGATATATTCAAAAATTCAAAGTTTATTTTATAAACAGAAAAGAAAACATTGTGTATGCAAAAAGGACAAGAATGCTAAAGATTTTCACCTTTAATTTAAACTGTTTGTTTTAATGTGTTGCAGACATTATATTTTCCAAAATATTTTGTGTGTAAAGGTTTTCTGAAGCATGGTATGGAGTGCTTTGATAAAACATCCTTCAAAAATGCAACTCGAGATAAATGTGCAAGCATGATGGCTCCAAAACCAGAACCAGAATCTTCATTTCCATCTCCCGAATCAAAAGCTCAGGAATGTCAGTAAGTAAACAAAGTATTGGTACATAGCATTTAGATAGTTTTTGTCTTGCTTGCGACAAAAGTTGCAGAATACGAGACATATGGATTACAACCCGGTAGCAGCGGCGACGGCGTTAACTATTTGTAAAAAGCTTTATATGTCAGAAGGTAGACTACCTGGATTATTGATACCTTGTATGTAGATACCTGAAGTTACGAAGTAACCGTCTGTCACATGTCAATGGTTCTTGACCTCAATTTCATGGTTCAGTGACTGCCTGAAAAAAAAAATCTATTGTTTTTGTCAAGTGAAATACTTATTATGAGTAACAGGATAACTATATTTGGTATATGGGTTCCTTGCGAGTAACCTGACCTTCACCTCGTTTGATGGATCAGTGATCAAGGTTAAGTTTGTTGCATTTTAGTGAATTTCAACAAGAAATAGGACTAAAGTAATGTAACCTTTTAGGTGGTGATTACATGAATAAAGAAAAAAACAAAATAAAATCTGTTTTTATTCAAAATACAAAAAATGAGAAGACACCAATGATTACAAATGGACAATCAAACTAGGTTAATCCTAGGCAGAAAAAGTAAAAACAACACTATTTGCTAAAAAGAAGGGGAAAATGAAGTAAGGACAAACAACAGTCCACAAATACTATTGAGTGACAGAAAGTTAATGATTGATCAATATGAACCCCACCAAAAAAGAGGATGCATTTGCAATTGAGGTATAAATCATTCTTGCATAACATATGCATATTATTAGCTGTTACACAAATTCATTTTACAATAAAAAAAAAACGCTTGGTCATACTTTTTAACCTTCAAGAGCTCCCCTATTAAACATTTATTTTGAGTAAGTTTTTTAACGCAAAAAAAACACAAAAATTATTTCAATGTTTAAAAAACAATTAGAAATCATACAGCAGGAATTGTGTTCTAATGATTATTATTCACAAAATCTCACCAGGCTTATAACTATATGGATTTTTGCTTTGAACAAGAAATTTCACATATGGGAGAGGATATATATTAAAAAGACGTTTTGTTTAGTATATCCTTTTCCTTTGGGGTGATCCAATTTTTTTGATAGAGTGGAGACTTCTGTGCAGAATATCTTGGAGAGTTATTAGTTATGTTCTTGTATATATTGTATTCCTGTCAATATTTCTTTAAAAGTAACGATACATTTTACTTTAAGGCGTTATCTGTCAATGCATGAATGTATTGTCCAGCAGGTTTATGCTGTGTGTTCAGCTGAGGCAGGAGAATTTGTCAGAAAAGTCGAGGGCAGATCCAAGAACTCTATACTCGGATTTCTTGGTTGTCCAACAAGTGGTAATTACATCATACATGTATTGTTATATCCAAAGAAAAATGAATAAATATTTAAAGTGCTTTATCTGATCATGAAATAAGTAGATTTGGGTTTGTTCTAGTATAAGAGGGGAAGGTTGAGACCTTAAAGACAAACTTACTTAAACCTGTCACTTCTTTATGTGCCAATGAGATGAATGTAAAATTTTAAGTAATCACTGTTACTCATATCTTATATACAACATGTTAAAAGATATCATTGCAAGTGTTATGTGATTACAAATCAGCAATTGTAGTTGTTTCCTCAAAAAAGTAAGATGATTTTCTTCTTAAATATCTGTGACCTTTTTATCTATGACCATAATGTCCTACATATTCTTCAAAATATCCTGATATACTAAATACTTTTCCCACTCCACATGTTAATGTTTTAAGTTTATTTAATTTTCTCAGTAAATAATCTGTCCTGACCATGGTTTTTAGCCTCAACATTACTATCAACTTTTGACCTTATACATAAGTGGAGTTCATCTCACCATGATGGTAATAACTTATTCAGATTGAATAATGTTTCAGTAAATCAAGTCTTAATAGCATTCGCAAGACCATAAGTCTGATGTAGAAATTTGATCACAGTTAGATCTTTAGTTGTAAATCATAAAAGCAAATACATTCCATCCTCACTTCATATGAATTATTTTTTACCATATTCGGATACCCAACAAAAAGTAAAATCACAAAAATACTCCGAGGAAAAATCAAAACGGAAAGTCCCTAATCAAATGGCAAAATCAAATGATAAAACACATCAAACGAATGGACAACAACTGTCATATTCTTGACTTGGTACAGGCATTTTCAAATGTAGAAAATGGTGGATTGAACATGGTTTTATAGCGCTAAACCTCTCACTTGTATGACAGTCGCATCAAATTCCGTTATATTTACGACGATGCGTGAACAAAATAGACATAATAGGTAAAATCACCATATGGGTACAGCAGTCATCACTGTGTCACAATCTCAAAACAAACAAATATTTAACAAAAAAGCACAAAAAAAGTAAAATCACAAAAATACTGAACTCCGAGGAAAATTCAAAACGGAAAGTCCCCAATCAAACGGCAAAATCAAATGATAAAACACATCAAACGAATGGACAACAACATCGTTAAGCATCTATAAAATTTAAAAACCACATTCATTGCTTTGCGTGTCTGACGTCAGAAAATATAAACGTCACATAGGAAGAAATTTTGTCGTTCAAAATATTTTCAAAAAACAAATATATATATAATTTTACATGGGGAATGGTGGTATACAGGGTTAAAAAATCAAAAGTTGTGTTAGAACTATTAATCCACTGGATGAAATATTCAGGAATTTGTTCCTAGCGTAATAAATGGTATATAATAAGCGTTTCAACATGAACAGATAGTATAGTAATGTTATTTTACAGATTTTATAGAGGCACTTCTGTTAGGTGGAACAAAATAGATTCTGTCAATTTAACAGCTTTCTAAATATTTTACCTTGAGTTTAACTTCATAGAAACCAGGTATATCCTGAATTGTACATGTATCACCTTTCTAAATGCCAATTTTCAACCAATGTTTAAAGTCTTGTAATAAAATACTACCGTTCAGAAGTCAAGTACTACTAACAATAACCCCTGGTTTTCTTGAAATCTTAAATAGGTATACTATGGAGTGCATTATTTCTTTATTTTTTTTATGCAAACTCATGGACAAGTAAATTTTGGCTCAAAATGGTCTACTTATATTTCTCTTTCACCAACAGTTTCATTTCTGCAAATTTGTTTGTTAGTTTAAGTAAAAAATGACATCAAAAGCACTATTTTTTGTCAGTGAATGGCTACTTTTACATATGTTCTAAATTGAAGTGGGTGAATTGGTGGTCTGATACCGAAGATGGATAAAAAAAAGTGTAACAATACGATGATGTAACCTCACAGTAGCATCTGACAACGTCTTGTTAAGTCTCGTGAAGGATGAAAGCGCAAAAAGTTAAAAATATATGATACTAGTAATGCTATTTAAAGAGGATTATGTGATAACATAATTTTGGAGATATGTTATTATATTATGAAATGTGACCTTGACTTATGACCTTTTCACAGACAAAGAGACTAGTTTTCCTAATTTTACTAAATTGTAGCCATCAATAGAAACTACTTTTTTCTGCGTGTATTTCAAATAAGTGCTTCCTTAAACATATTTCTAAAATTAATACCGTTTATATAGCCTTTATAATTATATACCATAAGTATTGATGTTACTTCATTTTTGTCTTTGACCCATTTTATTTGTATCTTATAGGTAGTGTCAGACTAGTAGCGCAGTCATCAGCATCCTTAGTTTTTCTGTTGGCAGCTTTCTTCATGTACTAGACAATCTTTGGAAAACATAAACAGCATGAAGCAGATATTATATTGAGTTACCATCAGATGGATAGTAAAATGGATATTTCATCATTGACAGAAACAATCTAAACGAAAGTTTTTAAAGGAATTATGAACAGCAATGCTTCGAACTAAAGAACTTCAACCGTTTCGGTTCTGATACATCCTTGGCTTTCAAATATTCGGTTTTGAGCGTTCCTGATAAAGGTAAATCCAGAAAAGCGCTTCGGACTCTGAAATTTATAACTAGTTGTTTTCATTTTTAAGAAGGTGTGACAAATACAAGATGATATATTTATGGAATTGAACTGGAGAATTAAGAATGATTAATGCCGTTGTCACCATAATCTTTTAATCGATAAATTTAGATATGAAAAAATCATAGATAAGTGAATTAAGGTTTCGTGCCAGTTTTTTTTTTTATTTTTTGTTGCTTTTATTTTGCACTTTACAATAAACAGAAAACGATATGGTTTATAAGATTTATATTCTAATTTAAAGGGAACAATTTTTCATAACTTTTAGTATTGTATAGAGATTATATTGTTATTAAATATTACTTAGGAAATATTATACAAATTAATTTAATGTTATGCATATTTATTTTGTGACCATAAAGATCACAAGAATTTTCTAAAAATAATCAAAAGTTGACGTGATTTCTACATCAATTTGTCGTTTTTCAGCATTTTGTTATTTTGTTTTTTTGTTGTTGTTTGTTTTGTGTTTGTATATATAATCATATTGTCATGACACAGAGACGCAAGTACTTGGTTTTTTTGCGCAATGAAAGTGTCATACAGAATTTTTTTGTGTATCATATTTCAGTTATAATAGAATAATCGTCTCCACCGAGGCCCCCTATTTTTTCAATGATTTGCCGTGTATGTTTGATGATTACTGTGTACCAGCTGAAATAGGAAGTACAAAACTTAATTGTTTAATGTATGCCGATGATGTTGTGCTTCCTTGTACTAGTCAAACAGGTTTGAGTAGATGTTTAAATAAGTTAGAAGAATATTGTAAACGTTGCTGTATTCAGGTTAATCGTAAGAAAACAAAAATTGTAATTTTTAATAAAGGTGGTAAAATGATTAAAAGTAACTTTTATTTTAATGGTGAACCAATTGAGAATGTTAGAAATTATAAATATCTAGGTGTTATTTTTTCTGCTTCTGGAAGTTTTTCTACGGCTAGATATGATTTGTATCAAAGGGGATTAAAAGCTTTTTTCAAGTTAAAAAGTACTTTCGGTGAAAACATCCCAAAAATTGATAGTTGTTTACATATCTTTGACCATACAATAAAGCCAATTTTAACATATGGCTCAGAAATTTGGGGAACTTGTACTTTTAATTTTTCAAAATGTCAAACAAACAGACCGTTTGAAATTGAGAAAAAAAATTAGTAAGTTTGATTGCGAGAACTTAAGTTTAAAGTTCTACAAATACATTCTCGGGGTAAATAAAAAGTCATGTAATTTAGCTGTAATGGGAGAGTTAGGTCGTACTCCATTGCATATTGAAATTATTTGTTCTATTCTTGAATTTTTACAAAGAATTAATGGTTTAGAAAAGGATCATTTGTTAAAACAGGCCCTATTCACAAGTATTGACACTCACAAATGTAATAAGTCATCTTGGTATTCCAATATTGTATATATTTTAAGATGTATTGATGTTGATATGGAAAGTTTTGACATTGAAAAGGTTAAAAATATTTTGATTAGTAGATATATGCTTTACTGGAAAAATACTATAAAAGATATTGCAAATGTTAAAAAAGGAAAATTGCGTACTTATTTTAAATTTAAAAACATCTTCAAAAGGGAAGCATATTTATGACAAGTTAATAAATTTCAGTATCGAAAAAGCTTATCTCAATTTAGAATCAGTGCTCATCAGTTAGCTATTGAGAAAGGTAGATATAAAAAAAATCGATAAAGATAAAAAAAAATTGTGGGCAGTGTAAAAATATGCAGGTTGAAGACGAGTTTCATTTTTAATGGAATGCACTGCATATGAAAAGGAACGGCATTTTATTCTAAATGAAGCATGCATTCAATGTAAAAACTTCCTTTATATTTCAAAGTATGAACAATTTATTTGGTTAATGTTAAGTGAGTCTGAAAATGTTAATATGTCAGTGTCAAGATTTATAAGTACTTGTTTTGAAATAAGAGAAAATTTGCATTCCAGTAACTAACTAAATATACATGTAGTAGTGATGTAGTTTTTTTTTTTTATTATGTATTAGAGAGGGTTAATATTCTATTTTATTTATTTTCAAACACCATCTGGTATGGAGTATAGTTATTTAATCATTTATTTTTAATGTAATATATCTTAAAAATTACTGTATAATTAATACTATATATATATGTATATGCTCGGAAACGGGCCCTTTAATTGGATTCAATAAATATTCTTCTTCTTCTTCTTATTCATTTAAATGGCCGTGATTGTGATGAGATACAAATGCAGCATTTCCAACGACAAGAACAGTTTATTTTATTATTTTTTCAGATTTCTCACTCTTGCCAATGAAATATATTTGTTACAATCAGTATCTTTACTTTCCTGTATCTTCCAATATTTTTTTTTTCTGATTTAATAAAAAGCCTTCCTTTAGACCTACTGGAAAAACGGAATGTTGGATGTGGGAAACAAAACATATTTTTAAATATATCTTAAAGGTTGTAAATGAATCAGGTATAGGTAATTTTTCTATACTAACAAGTTTCTTTTATTTACTGGTACAGTTAAATTATTTTCGAGATAGAGTTACTTTCCTTAGACATTCAGATTTGTGTTACTAATATAAGTAAAATTGTCATGTTAATTATTTTGGAGATAGAGTTATTTTCACTTAGACATTCAGAGTTTTGTTACTAATGACAGACTGGTATTTACATTTACTAGTTTTGTGTTGTACTATTAGTCACTTTAGTGAGTCCTACACCTTGTTATGCCCTTAATTGGAGGACCATGGATGTGCACAGAATCACGTGCCTATCATGTGGTTGTTTGTTGCCTTATTGACCTATACAACACATTTCTTTCTTTCACCTTACTATATATATAAATTACACAGTACTGGTATATTTTTTTCAAGTTGAAATTTTATAGATTTTTAACTATAAACTGCTTTTACGGTGCTAATTAAGAAATTGGGAATATGTCCTCTAATAAATATTTACTGAAAATCTTGAATTGTTTCAAGGTTGTAGAATATAAAGATAAAGAGTAAACTACAAATAAAGTTTGTAAAGTTCTACTCAATGTATTTTTCATTTTTATTTATTTTATTTTTAGGGGGGGAGGGGGCATTAAATGATAAATCAATTATTTTGATTAAGAGTCTTGGGAATATTCTACGAGAGTAGTATCAGCAGTCATCATTTAAGCAGTAAAAATAAATTACAATTCTGGTTATTGTCAGTAGCTGGTGTCTTAAGTTTACACCCAGTGTCCTTTATGTTTGGTCACACTATATTATTCACAGTAGATCTGGTAGTGATTCATTCGCGTAAAGCTGTTTTTATATATATAGTATTATTCATTGAACAAATCATTGTGAAGACACTAGTTTTGTTTATGTATTAGTCTATTTAATACTGATTTACACTTTTGTCTTGTGCTTCACTTATATCGTCGATGATTGCAAGTTCGTTATGCTTGCAAGTTCGTGACATTTGGGGATTTCCACTTTATTCGTGACGTCATGCAAAAGTATTTATCATCGGCAACGTGCTACTTCAAAAAACTGAACCGAATATTTTTCATTGCATTTTCACTAATATCGGCTTGAAAAAGAGAAGTTGTGTATGTTCTAGCATATTATTTGTTTAAACGTCTATTTCCACTACTACTGTTTTATTCCTCCCTAGAATTTCGTTGAATTCTTGGGAAAATCCTTTCAGCAATGTTACTGACATCTCAACAATGAGTCATCATCTATTTTAGGCTATGTGGCCTCTTATTCCTTTTTAAGGCCAAGAGTATTATTTTTAAAGTCTGTATGTGAGCGGATTTTTAAGATCAGAAAATGATTTGATATATTTTGATGAAAACAAAACCTGCCGATATTGTCTCGTAAAGTAATTCAATCCTATGCCATTGAATGCAAATTGCATGAAAAATACTTTAATGCATTAATGACATTGTGACATCGTTATAGTTCTATCTTAAACGTGTTTAAAGTGTTTAATTCTGGACTTTCCAATTGACCATTGAAAGTCACGTGTAAAAATTAGAATAATCTTTGTAGTGAGAATAAAAAGTTAGTATGCCCCAATTTCTCTTTTTTTCGAGATATTCATTTGTTATTTGATCTCAAATTTATTCTGTAATGTTCAAATACATAATACAATAGGCCTGACCTATATATTGTTGCACATGAGCAAAAGCCACCGCCAAAGACAAAGGTCACGAACTTACAAGCATGTCTACATATTTTACGGAATCGGGTCACAATATGAAACATAGAAAGATTGACCATGTTTCTGAAGCTATTCATCAATTAAATGTATCAGACTGTTTGCAAATAAGTAAAGAATATTTACATCCACAGTGGATAATATTTGCTCCAAGGTTGTGATTTTTTTCTTCCGTTTCGAGTTAGGGTAACGAACTTCCAATCATCGAGGATACATTATGTTCACATGATACTTTGGTATATATATTGGTGTTTATTTTCAATGTCTTTCATGTTAGTGTTAAGTTAAAGAAGAAAAACCTTTAGCATACTATAAATATGTGTGTCACTGAAAAGAAGTCCTGATTGTTTTTATAGAACCCTTAGACAGTTGTTTTCCATTCGTTTGTTGTGTTTGAGCTTTTGATTTTGCCATTTGATAAGGGACTTTCCGTTTTTAATTTTCCTTGGAGTTCAGTATTTTTGTTATTTTACTTTTTAATAACTTCCTTGAGGAAACTTTTGTAAATTTCTTTCAAACTTTCATTGATTAATGAAAATAAAGGGTAAACAACCCCTATAATTTTAATTAAGACAATTAAGAACAAATATTTTGGTTTTCTATTTCAGACTTTCAATGATATTCTATTGTTCATTCAAGTTTCTTTAACTGATCTTGAGGAATTTGATGTCTGAATCTTTTTACCAAAAACTAAAATGACGTGTATGATTTCATTGCACAAGGTAGAGAATATGTGGAAGAAGAAAATGCAAAATAGGGTTTTAGCCTGAAAAGTAACCCTTAAAAGGGATTGTGACGCCATACAATTTCGAATAATATATTGTAATTGCATTTCAGTTAAATTTAATTGATAACATTTATTCAATGGTTTCAATGGATACTTCATTGGTACGATTTCTAGCAATGACTTTTACTTCAGGTTCTGGTGATATGTGATTCCTTTGTAGTTGTAACTATGCAGCATAGTTTTATATTCAATGTTTATCGATTCCTCTTTTGATAAAGAAATTCAGTAAATGTATTTCTTGAATTGTTTTTATACAAAAATGTATTCTATTCTCAATTTTATTTGTGATGGTTCATAAAAATATCATAGATTGCCAAGAACATTTCAAGACCATTTAAGATTGAAATACCAGACATCATTTCATGACGCTAGCATCACTCTCATGCAAAGTTGACCTTAGATGGATTTGGCTATTCTTCGTATGTCCTTGATCATATAGCTCCTAATCTAATCGAGTACTCATACATGACTGTCACCTTGTTGGATAGCATGTTAAACACTCGATCCATCGTGACGGTCAAGTCGAACCTGTGTTATATTCGCTTCATATAAACATATTGTTGTCCTGAATGTGTAATTAATATTTGGATGCGGACATAAGACATCCTTCAATGAATTTATCATTCAAATTGGGTACAACAGTACATCTACGAAACGTAATGAGAGCGAAAAGTGCGTGGCATTCTTCAAAAAGAGGCATCAAATTTTGCATGCCTATTTCGAAAATCAATCGGTCAGCAAAGTGCAATTTTATTGCAAATTTAAACAATCAGAAAATGTTATCTTTAAGTCTTCGATAAAAATTTATATATCCTGCATGGCAGCTTAAAAATTGTTCATCTTTCATCGACTATTAATTTTCTAAAAGTATACTTTTTAAATCGATAGGAAATATGTAACAAATGATAAAAACGACATACTGTCGGGGGACGACCATCTGATATTCGGGGATGAAGAGGGTTGCAGGAGGATTCTTGAAATGAGCTTTCTGAAGAAAAAATCAATTTGCCCATAACAGGATAAAAATGAATATTGCAGGAAATAATTGTGTACGAAAGTGGTAAAAAAACGCGCAAATAACGGGCGGGTAACATTCTTATTATCTTGATACCTTGTTTTGCAACAACCGATCTGTTTCATACTTCTTTTTCATTGGACAATATTGATTGTTCGCAATGCTTGGACTTCTTCTCATAGTAAGGTAAACCCCTGAAATAATGTAATTGTCTGCATGTTTTTGTCATTTTTAAGTCTTTTTTCATTTTAATAAATAACTTAGCAGAAGCAATGTTTGATAAAGGAAGAAAAATCTACATTGAAATTAACATTTTTATAGAACTACAAGAAGATGTTTTCACAGGATTCTATGCCCACAGGCCTATCCTATGTCCATGCTCAGTGAACCGTAAAACCAGCGTCAAAATTGTTATTTGTCATTTAATTTTAAAAGTTCAACTCAAAATGAACATATGTACTAAGTTTCAAATTAATGTGACCAAAACGTCATGGTAAACAATGTTAGCCAAAAATTTTCACCTGGAATGTACTAATTTCAAACTTTCACATTTCTATGTTACATGTACGTCAACCGTGTAGTCAGGGTCAAACCCCTTATTTGTCGAAAGCTATTAAATTTCACATTATAATGAACTATACTGAATTGTGACTTTGAGAAGAAGCACAGCAATACAAGCGCTGTTCCTTTGCTTTGTGTTTATTTTGCTGTGCATGTACGATTTTGTGTCATGGATGGATACCCAATATCCTTTCTTTTCTATCATATTGTCTTAAATTGTACGATGATATACCACACCTTCATGATAAAATACTTAAACCAAAACCTTAACCTGATACGTGACGGAATAACAAACGAACGCACAGAACAGAAAGCATAAGGCACCCCTTCTATCGTTGGCGGCCATAAAAATGAGTGTTACAAAATAATTCGTTATTTCAGATAGCAAATAAAATCTTTGGGTTCTGCTTTGTTCAAAATTTAAGTTAACTCAATTCTGGATTTTTGTGTATTATTATTGAATATTATTTTTGTCATTTATTAGGAGATATACTTATAAAATTTCCGTCTAGTACTATTTCGTGATTTCAATTGTTTTCTGTCATGTAGTTTTCATTCTTATTTGAATATTGTCAAAATTTGAGTATCTTATACAATTGTTGTGAAATTGTGAAAAATGTAAACAATTGTTTCCGCACCAGTTGGAATTTCTTGTTACCAGATTCGCACTGTTTGACTCGGTGCGATGTAGAGCTGAACATATTGCATAGACACCTGTATATTGTAGAAGAATGTATGTCGCACTCTAGATGTTTTCTTATTATTTATGTCAGTTGGTTGCTGTCTCATTGGTATATAGCCCTTATCTTTTAAACGTAATCATTTGTGGTAGTTCATCATTTAGGTAATCAGTCTCAGACTAAGAAGTTTGTTATATTGTACAGAGTGTCCTTATGAATATCAGTTGTTGTTCATTACCTTTAAAGCAATTTTAAGATTCTGTCGAAGAATGAAACGATCTCCTTGATAAAGAAATGTATTTTTGTGTATATAAAACTAGATGCTCTAAAAAGCCTGTGTCGCTCACCTGTATCTTCAACAATGGCCACGTTTTTTGTAAAAATCATCATGAAAGGGCAATTACTCCATTCAGAGTTCACCAACAATTTCAGTCATGTTGACGTATTTGTAGGTCTTGTCCTGCTGATCATTTTTGCTTTTTTTAAATTTCTCTCCATCTATAATAGATTTCAAGATTATGTGCAAAATCATATTAAAAATCATCATGTAAGGGCAATAACTCTTATAAGGAGTTGACTGACGATTAGGGCCACTTGACTTTTTGTAGATCTGGTCTTGCTGATCATTTTTGCTATTCAAAGTTTCTCTTTATCTATTAAAGTTTCAAAACTATAGGCAAAAAAACATAAAATTGGTAAAAATCGTCATTTAAGGGCCATAACTCCTATAATGAGTAAACTGACAATTTTGGACATGTCGACCTACTTGTAGATCTTGCTGATAATAATGGCCTTTTGAAGTTTCTCTCTATTATAGTTTTCAAGATAACAGGCAAAACAAAAATACTACAGGCTATAAAGAGCCTGTGTCGCTCACTTGTTTCTTCAACAATAGCCATCTGTTTTGGTAAAAATCATCATGAAAAGGCAATAACTCTATAAACAGTTAACTGACAATTTCAGTCATGTTCACATATTTGTAGATCTTGTCCTGATGATCATTTTTGTTTTTTTAAAGTTTTTTAAAGTTTCTATCTACATTTGTATCTATTACACTTTTCAAGATAATAGGCAAAAAAAATGGTAAAAACATCTTTAAAGGGAATTACTCCAATAACGAGTCGACTAAAGATTTCAGCCATGATGGCTTATTTGTAGACCTTGTCTTGCTGATCATTTTTGCTATAAAAGGTTTCTATCTATCTATTATATTTTTCAAAACAATAGGCAAAAAGTGCAAAAAAATCGGGAAAATCCTCATTAATGGGCAATAACTTCAATAAGGAGTCAACAGACGATTTCATTCATGCTGACTTGTTTTTAGATCTTGACTTCTTGATCATTTTGGGTTTTTAAAGTTTCTTTCTATCTATAGTTTTTAAGATATAAGGCAAAAACATAAACAATTGGTATAAATCGTCAAGAGTAAAAAAAATGCGCTCCGCCTGGAGCAGCTGGATACGACCGCAGAGGTCGAACTCTGAACAGTTGGGGCAAGTATGGACACAATATTCAAGCTTGATACAGCTCTGAATTTGGATAGTGCTTAAATATTTGACACATTATAGATTTCTGACACAGAATAAATGTGGTCAGATAACTTAAAATTTGAAATGGGACATTTAATCTACTTAATGGTCCAATATCCAAAATCCAATTCCATGGTTAGATTCAGAATATAAAAAAAAACATGAATTCAAACAAAGTTTAATGTTGGACCCTTTGGACCTTAATATGGACTAATTTGAAAACAGGGCCCAAAAATAAAAAATCTGAATGCACAGTTAGATTCAGCATATCATAGAATCACAAGAATTCAGTTTTTGATGAAATCAATCAAAGTCTAATTTTGGACCCTTTGGACCTCAATGTAGACCTATTTTAAAATGTCCAAATATCCAATATAGTAATACATGGTAAAAACTCAAACAATTCAAGACTTTGAATTAATCCTCATTTAAATTGGTTAAAAGATTTGTATTTATTTTCAATTGAAGATTTTTTGCTGTTGTGCAATACTTTGCTGTTGTGCAATACTTTGCTGTTGTGCAATACTTAGTAAATCGGTTTACAAACTAAATATAATAATTTACACACCCTGTTTGGTGTGTATCTCCTGCCATATCAGTAATTGTTGTTTCTTTATATAGATCAGAAATAATTTATGTTAGAACCAGCTTAGCCAGTATTAGAAAAGTCTTGTTTTTGGTCCCTACTTGGCCTCTAGTTTCTTAACGATTAAAGCCACAACCCACAAAATCAACCCCAACCTTCTGTGTGTGGTATGGAACCTTGTGGTACAATTTCATAGAGATCCATTGACTAATACTTAAGTATTTGTCCGGAAACCAGAAAAACCTTGTTCCTCTCCCCCCCTTTTTTGCCCCTTATTCCTGAACAGTTTGAGCCATAACCTCCTTAGTCAAACCCAACCTTCCCTTTGTGGTATGGAACTTTGTGTATCAATTTCATAGAGATCCAAAGACTGTTATTCAAGTAATTGTCCATTAACCAGAAAAATCTTGTTTTCCCCCCCTTTTTTTGCCCTTAATTCCTGAATGGTTTGGGCCATAACCCCCGAAGTCAATCGCAACCTCCCTTTGTGGTATGGAACCTTGTGGTACAATTTCATAGAGATCCATACACTTATACACAGTTACTGTCCGGAAACTAGAAAAATGCCTTTTTTGGCCCCTTTTTGACCCCTAATTCCTAAGCAGTTGGGACCATAACCCCCAAAATCAAACCCAACCTTCCTTTTGTGCTATTAAACCTTGTGGTTAAATTTCATAGAGATCCATTAACTTGTACTAAAGTTATTGTCCGGAAACCAAATGTCTTCGGACAAAGATGATGAAGACATGATAGCAATATACGAAGGCAATTTTTTTGGCGGTCGTATAAAAACTCCAATAAGAAGACATCTGATGATTTCAGCAATGATGACTTATTTGTAGATCTTGTCTTGCTAATCAATTTTCCTAATAAAAATTTCTCTGTATCTATTATAGTTTTCAAAATAATACACAAAACTGAAAAAAATTGATAAAATTTAACATTTATTTAAGGGCTATAACTCCTTTAAGAAGTCATCTTGACAGTTTTGAAGTAAATGGACAGCAGGTAGATTTCAACATTCTCAACATTTTTGTGTCGGTCAGATTTTATCTATTCATAGCAGTTTTCAAGATAATAGACATTTTACCCCTATGTTCTATTTTAGCCATGTCAGCCATCTTGGTTGGGGTCATCGGACACAAATTTTCAAAACTAGATACCCCAATAATGATTGTGGCCAAGTTTGGTTAAATTTGCCCAAATAGTTTCAGAGGAGAAGATTTTTGTAAAATTCAACAGAAGACGACAGACGCCAAGTGATGAGAAAAGCTCACTCAGCCTTTAGGCCAGGTGAGCTAAAAAATCGGTAAAGTTCATCATTTAAGGTATTAACTCCTATAAGGAGTCGTCTGACAGTTTTGAAGTAATCAGACTGAAGGTAGATTTCAACATTCTCTATCTATAGCAGTTTTTAAGATAATAGACAACACTTGCAATTTAACCTTATGGTCTATTTTTAGCCATGTTCACCATGTTGGTTGGCAGGGGAAGTGGTTGTACACAATTTTTAAACAAGATACCCCAAGAATGATTGTGCCAATTGATAAGAAAAGCTCACTTGACCCTTCCGGTCAGTGAGATAATAAGGGACAACAACAGATATGTTACCTTACTTTTAAAATCATTCATATTAAACTCTCCATAAAACAACTGTGTTAGCTTTTAATTTGAGTATCTACCTACCATAATTGATGCAAAAATAAATCCACAACTTTCTATATTTAGCTTCAAAATGAAAATAACACTTTATAAATCTGGTTGGTTTCATTAATTAAACTGAATTTAACTTCATCAGGAATGCTCAAACCCAGAAATGTACAAGTACTTTGACACATTAGGAGCTATTGGACCAAAGGACCTAAAATATACTGTGGATTCATTTATTTTTGTGGGTATCAATTTTCGTGGATTAAGGAAAACTTACCTGTCGTGGATATTTAAATTAGTGGTTTTTCCAAAGTCTGCATACAAGCCTATAGGAAATTTGTCATTCATTGAACATTTAATTTCGTGGTTCACCTGTACCAATGAATTCCATGAAAATTGGTATCCCACGAATAATAATGACTCCACAGTAGATAAATCCATCAAGGGGAGAGTCATGTAATGATTAAAACAGTCTTGAAATTTCCTTGGCAAAAACTGATATTTTTTTTATGAACTATCATAAGGAATATAAGATCAAAAGAATAAATACATTTACACAATTTCTTTATTAAGAGGATAAATGCTACATTGTACAACAAAGCACGATTAACATTGAATATAAAACTGTGTTGCATAGTTACAACTACAAAGGAATCACAAATCACCAAAACCTGAGGTAAAAATCATTGCTAAAAATCGTACCAATGAAGTATCCATTGAAATCCTTGAATAAATGTTATCATTCTAATTAGTTGAAATGCAATTACAATAATTCCTTCATTAGTGAATTGCTGTACAATCGCCTTTGAGGATTAGTTTTCAGGCTGAAAAACCTTCTTTGCATTTTTCTTTTCCACATTTGATCTCCCTTGTGCAGTGAAACCATACAAGTTGTTAAAAGATCTTTTAATTTTGTATGAAGAAAAATTGAGAGGTCAAATTCTTCAAGATCATCTGAAGTTACCTAATGAACAATTAACAAGCAAAACCACTCAGGCAAAATACATCATTTAACAACTGAAGTATTGCACTACAATGTCCTAATGGCACTAAGGCAATATTAAGGCAAGATAAAACAATATATTGCAGAAAAATTTAAATAACAATCACCATAAGAATATATAGACAATTAACATTTATTAGCTGAGATTTTAAAAAATGTTATTTATTTGTAAGTAAAAGCTTTATGTTGAAATGGTACAAGAAGGTTGTTTTTTTTTTTTTTTGTGGAAATTATTAAAGAGAATTTTGTCATAATTTAGTAAAATCAGCAACATTTCTTCAATAATTATGACTAAATAACATAAAAATATATACTTTTCAAAAAAAATAATGTAAACAAATGCAAATTTATTCAACTTTGTTTTCATATCATTCAATGCTGTAAAAAGAAAACCAAAATATTTGTTCTGTGTAATTTATAGCAAAATTTGTCTATAGAATGTAAAAATAAATTGACATTCCATAAAACTAACATCTGTTGTTCAATGCTCCCACCACCAGCAACTTTCAACTATCTAATAGAATTGTCAAACAAAGTCCAACGGCAGTGGAATGACAATTAAAATAATAAAGGAGAGTAAAGTGACCACTATTCTTAATTATCAGTTAAAATTTGAAAACAATGTATAAACACAGCAAGTAAGTCATTGAAGAGTTGTATAAAAACAATCAAGACTTCTGTTCAGTGAAAAACCTATTTATAGCATGCAAAATGGTTTTATGCTTCAATTTTACAAGGAAGACATTGCAAAATAATCAATTAAATTTCAGCCAAAATATCAAATTATAATAATTTATTAGTGAAGCACCAGGCAAACGTGTAAAATCAGCATTAAACAGACTAATACATCTCTCAACAATAATATATACTATGTCTACAACCAAGAGATACAACATTAACGATACTATATCTAAAAACAACTGTTCACTAATAAACCACTACCAGATCTACTGCAAAGCACTTATATAAAATGACCAAATTTGAAGGACTATGGGTGTAAACTTAAGGCACCATACCTACTGGTAACAAAACAAATCTATGGTCATTTATTTTCACCTCTTAAATATCCACTTTTAATGTTACTTTCCCAGAAATTTGCCTAGAATTGTAACAAAAATATTGTCGTAACCTATAAATAGTACCCCAAAAAACTTGCATTTAAGTTTTCAACAATATGAATTGCACTTTGAATAGTGAAGATCTAAAATGAAATTCAAATATCAGAGTTTTAATGCCTTTATAATTAGTTTTCATTCTAAAAACTTGAAACAATTCAAGATTTACAGAAAAACATATATCAGAAGAAATCAAGATAACACTAATCGGAGGAAATGTTATCATTTCAGTAAATTACAAAATAAAATAAACAATTTCTGAAAAAGAACTATAAATTACGCTTATTGTTATCAATATTTTAAATTTCCACTTTATTGAAAAAATAACAATACTGAGCAATTTGTATATAAAGGTGAAAAAAGAAATGTGTTGTATAGGTCAGTATAGCAGAAAACAACCACATGATAGGCACGCTATTCTGTGCACATCCATAGTCCTCCAATTAATGGCATAAAAAGGTGAAGGACTCACTAAAGAGACCAATAGTACAAAAACAATACCAGTACATGTATATACAAATCTGTCCCTGACAGATACAGATTTATTAGTATAGAAAAAAATCATGTATACCAGATTCATTTACAACCTTTAGGCATCTTTAAAAATATGTTTGTTTCCCACTTCTGGAAATTCTCGTGTTTTTTTTGTTTTTTTTTTTAAACGGTAATGCCTCAATTCCAGTCACAACATTTTTGGATAGTCAGGTGCAGGAAACAAATATATTTTTTTTTCGTTTCATATACTTTTTTAATAATATTTTTAAAAGCAAAGACCAAAACGTCTTTAGCTTAGAACTCAACAAATAACTAAATAATGGGAATTTTAAAAATGCACGACATTTTCATTTTTTGGTACAATGAAATTACCCATAGTTTTTTAGATTCTCAAACAGTGAATTGCCTTAATCTAACTGTAAGCTTTCTAATTCTTTTAAACAGTATTTAAAAATGTACTCTTCCTTAAGTTATTTTTTTTAAATTCAAAAATTTTATTTTCCTGTTTGATTGGTTTTAATTTGATCTTCATATTTCTGTCGATTATTTCACGATTTTTCTTCCATACAACTCATCCCAAATCAAAATTAACAAGTTACTTTTCTAAACCAACTTGTGACAGAAAGATTTTGCATTGTATGACTTTGAGAACTAAACGTAAAAAGAACTTAGTCAAATGTCTTACTGGAATATCAATGTCAATAATGTTTTTAAACCCAAATTCAAAAATCTTTTTTCTTTTTCCTGTTTAATTTTAAATTTTCTACTCTGTAGTTGTTATCTTTACAAAAAAATATTATTCTTAATTCAAAAAAACTCATCAGTTCAAACAATATCCAAATTCAAACTGAATCTATGACACACAAACAAACTGAGCAAGACTTTTCATTTCCAAAAGGAAAAAAAAAATATCATCTTTGTTTCATTTAAAAAAAAAAAGTTTAACAAATAATTACACAAAATAAAACATAAAACAAAAATGTTGTAAAAAGACTAGCTGGTGTATAAAAATGCATTTACATTTTGATTATTATAAGAAACATTCTTATGATCTTCAAAGTCATAACTTAAGTATGCATTAACTTATATTTAGTTGTGTAAGTTTTATCAACTAATAAATATAAAATAAGGAAGATATTCTTGTAATCTAAACAGTGATAACTTCTGTATACAATATCCAAAATGTATTAATTTTACAAATTTATAAAATAATATACAATAACAAACTAACCTCTATTAACAACTAAAAATTATCAAAAAACATTCCTTTTCAATGAGAGTATTCAACGTATTAATCAGATCTGTTTCTGTTTATTGTGAAGCAATGAGAGTATTCAATTTATTAATCAGATCTGTTTCTAGTTATTGTGAAGAAAGTTTTTCATTTCACAACAATGTGTTACAACCTTGCATTAAGTGTGAAATATAAGGATCTGTCTATACTTTGAGAGGAACAACTAAGGGAAGGGACATAACTAGTTAAAATTTCTGGTATGTTTGAGTTGACCATTTTCATAGACATATTCTAAGCTTTTAAGTAACACAGATTACATTACATGTACTTTTGTTACAGTAGTGCTAAAAAGCTGACTATTACAAACATATTAGTGATTTTAAAGAGTTATCTCCCTTTACCCAATTATACCACCTCATTTATGTAATAGATTTTAGTACATGGTCAACCTCTTTGTGTTATACAATATTTGTTCACAACAACCTCTGTGTGGGCATAATTAGGTAAATTCATAAGTATCTTATGATAAAGTTGTATAAATTTGTAAAATAATTTCAACTGATGCATACATGATTACGCACAAACGCGTGTAATGCAATCACACATTTCAATAACTTGTTCAATAAGTGGTTAAACATTATGTGTTACCTGTTAAAATAAACAAAGTGAAGCAACATACGTCACCAGACTGTGCACATTTCCATAATTACCCTTGAAATCAATTTATTCTCAAGTGAAAAATATTCAATTTCTGTTTTATTTCAATTTTCTAAGAGCTATAAAGGTTTTAAGGGTAAATTCTCAGGTCTTGAAAACAAAATTACTCATTGGGAACTCAGGAATTCTAAGGTCAACTTTAAGCAACATTGATTTTCACAATAATCAATTATCAGAATAACTCTAAACAAAATTTAACAGAAGTGACCATTTGGGAAAAAAATGCTCAATGGTCTGGGTCTGAAGCAAATAGCATTTTTTCAAATTTTAGTGAAAAATGTAAATAAACAGATATATGGATACATATCCATAAAGACAGCCACCCATCCACAAAAAAAAATTCAGCTGGCCAAAAATCTAATTCACATAGCAATGAAATTTTTCAAATTCAAAACTTATCTATAACAAGATTGGGAGTGACAATTGCATTAATCATTCTAAATTCTCCATTTTAATTCCTCCAATATATTATCTATGTATAGGTAACACCATCTGAAATTCGAAACATTGGTTTTAATAATTCTTGCAAAAACTTTCATTGAGATTGTTTCTTTCATTGGTAAATAATCCATTTTACAATCCAACTGATGGTAAATCAGTGTAACTATCTGATTCATGCTGTTAATGGTGCCACAAGAATTGTTTTCTAGTACATGAAGACAGCTGCCAACAGGAAAGCTAAGAATACTGATGTCTGTGCTGCTAGTCTGACACCACCTATAAAATACAAATAAAATGGGTCAAAAACTCAGATGAACAAGCATCAATACTTGTGGTTTATAATTAGAAAGGCTATATAAACTGTAAGGATATTGGTAGTTAATATGTTTAAGGAAACAAATATGTGTATGATGCTCAGAAAAAAGTTATATCTACAGTTTTCTACAAATAAATAAAACTAAGGAAAGTTTGAACTCTTCTACGTATTTCTGTAAAACCAACATGACCAATGGAATTTACTTGTTCAACATCTCAGCTCTCGTAAATGAAAGCCAATTTGGAAAGTTGAATTTCCACTTAGGGATATTTAATTGAACACACAATAATTGACTTTTTACATTACTATTTTCATTTGATAATTAATCCTTGTCACGACTCTTATGTCCGTAGTCAAATACGGTGATAAACTGTTGCTGAGAAAGCATGACAATCCTAAATTTTTCTTCACCAGTAACAATAAAGAATGTGTCCACAGGACACAGATGCCCCCGCTTGTAAATATATATAGCAAATTCTGCAAAATTTCAATTAACAAAGGGAGATATTTCAAGAACAGCTAAAGTGACACAACCCAAATTCGATCTTGATCTGTGTTTGGTGGTAATTAGCATTGTGTTTAAGTTGCATAACATTTGGTTGAGGCAAAGTAATGCTAGAGTGAGGAAAAGGCAAATTTAGCTATTTTTCCTTTCATCAAGGGAAATAACTCGGAAATGATGAAAGTAAAATGACCCAAAATCAACATTGATCTGTGTTGGGAGGTAATAAGCATTGTGTTTCAGTTTCACAACATATTGCAGAGGCAAACTAAAGGTAGAGGATGGAGACTAACTTTGGGATGTACAAACAGACGAATAAGGGTAAAACTTAATACTTCCTCTGCCGCAGCAGTGTGCATAAAAAAGTCTAAAAGAAACTGATGCTATTTTGGGATAACATGTAGGGTGTCAGAAGTTGGTATACATAATGCTTGTGAGGTGAGGATGAAATGTATTTGTTGTTAAGATTAGCAAAAAGATCAAAATGAGATCAAGTTTCCACATCAAACTTTTTGGCCTTGTTAATGTTATTAAGACTTAATTTACTATAAAACTCAACAATCTGAATAATGTTATCACCATCAAGGGGAGATGACCTCTATTGATTTTAAGGTCAAAATTTTAAGGTGAAGTTGAGATTTTCAAGGTCAAAAGTCACAACAGAAAAAATGATTTTCCTCGTCTTCATCATCCTTAGTACTAAGTACATCAGGATATTTTGAGGAATGTAGGTTATAGTCAGAGATAAACAGTTATTTTCAATCGTAGAAATCTTCCTTTTGGAGGGTGCAACAAAAAATGCTGATTTGTAATCAGATTATACTTTAAATGATATCTTTCAACATGGTGTAAATAAGATATTAGTAACTGAGTACCTAAAATTTGACATTCATCCCCTTGAAGTGACAGGAATTAATCATGTTTTAAGATCTCATCTTTCTCCTTTCAATTAATAATAACCCATATCTTCTTATTTCATGATCAGATAATGCAGTTTAAGGTGGTACATAACACTACAGGGAGATAACTCTGTAAAAATCAGCTGAACGTTTTAATCACGTTTCATTATTAAGGAAATTTTAAGCTTCTCAATGATCAGAATTAGAATTTGTTAAACTGCTATATAAATGATGATTTTTTCTGATAAAGTGTGTGGTTCAAGTTTTTTTAATTTTTATATTTTGTCAAAGGGTGAAAGTAAATATTTTGTCCAAAATTTACGAAAATTAAACGAGCCAAATTAATTTTAGTCAAGTTGTTTTGTACCACCTTAAACATTCATTCTTTTTCTTAGGATATAACAATACATATGTGATGTAATTACCACTTGTTGGACAACCAAGGTTTCCGAGTATCGAGTTCATGAATCTGCCTTGAACTTTTTGAACAAACGCTACTGCCTCATCGTCACACTCAGCCTCAACCTGCTGGGCAGTACATTCAAACATTTGCGTTGTACGCCTAAAAGTATAATGTACCAACAATTTTACAAATATATATATTCAGATATACAATAAATACAAAAGCGTTACTAACAATACTCCAATATATTGAGGAAGACTCCACATACGAGTCTTTAATCTGAAAATAAATGGGGAATGTGTCCATGGGACACAGATGATGCCCCCCTTGCATATCATATAAAGATATAAAGGGACATAACTGAAGAACCATAAAAGTGACACTACCCAAATTTGTACTTGATCTGAGTTTTGTGGTAATAAGTATTGTGCATAAGTTTCATAACATTTGGTTGAGGCAAACTTAAGTTAGAGAACAGATACGAAAAATTCAGCAATTTTTCCATTTGTAAAAGGGCATAACTCTAGAACAGTAAAAGTGACAACACCAAAATTCAAAGCTGACCTGTATTTTGTGGTAATGAGCATTGTATATAAGTTTCAGTAACATTTGGTTGAGACTAACTAAGTTAGAGAACGGAAACGAAAAATTCAGCAATTTTTCCATTTGTAAAGGGCATAACTCTAAAACGGTTAAAGTGACACCACCAAAATTCAAACTTGATCTGTATTTTGTAGTAATAAGCATTGTGTATAAGTTTCACAACTTTTGGTTGAGGCAAATTTAAGTTGGAAAATAAATAAATTCAGCAATTTTTCCATTTGTAAAGGGCAAAACTCTAGAACGGGTAAAGTGACACCACCAAAATTCAAACTTGATCTGTGCTTTGTGGTAATAAGCAAAACTTCTGTATACAATATCCAAAATGTATTAATTTTACAAATTTATAAAATAATATACAATAACAAACTAACCTCTATTAACAACTAAAATTATCAAAAACATTCCTTTTCAATGAGAGTATTCAACGATTAATCAGATCTGTTTCTGTTTATTGTGAAGCAATGAGAGTATTCAATTTATTAATCAGATCTGTTTCTAGTTATTGTGAAGAAAGTTTTCATTTCACAACAATGTGTTACAACCTTGCATTAAGTGTGAAATATAAGGATCTGTCTATACTTTGAGAGGAACAACTAAGGAAGGGACATAACTAGTTAAAATTTCTGGTATGTTTGAGTTGACCATTTTCATAGACATAATCTAAGCTTTTAAGTAACACAGATTACATTACATGTACTTTTGTTACAGTAGTGCTAAAAGCTGACTATTACAAACATATTAGTGATTTTAAAGAGTTATCTCCTTTACCCAATTATACCACCTCATTTATGTAATAGATTTTAGTACATGGTCAACCTCTTTGTGTTATACAATATTTGTTCACAACAACCTCTGTGTGGGCATAATTAGGTAAATTCATAAGTATCTTATGATAAAGTTATATAAATTTGTAAAATAATTTCAACTGATGCATACATGATTACGCACAAACGTGTGTAATGCAATCACACATTTCAATAACTTGTTCAATAAGTGGTTAAACATTATGTGTTACCTGTTAAAATAAACAAAGTGAAGCAACATACGTCACCAGACTGTGCACATTTCCATAATTACCCTTGAAATCAATTTATTCTCAAGTGAAAAATATTCAATTTCTGTTTTATTTCAATTTTCTAAGAGCTATAAAGGTTTTTAAGGGTAAATTCTCAGGTCTTGAAAACAAAATTACTCATTGGGAACTCAGGAATTCTAAGGTCAACTTTAAGCAACATTGATTTTCACAATAATCAATTATCAGAATAACTCTAAACAAAATTTAACAGAAGTGACCATTTGGGAAAAAAATGCTCAATGGTCTGGGTCTGAAGCAAATAGCATTTTTTCAAATTTTAGTGAAAAATGTAAATAAACAGATATATGGATACATATCCATAAAGACAGCCACCCATCCACAAAAAAAAATTCAGCTGGCCAAAAATCTAATTCACATAGCAATGAAATTTTTCAAATTCAAAACTTATCTATAACAAGATTGGGAGTGACAATTGCATTAATCATTCTAAATTCTCCATTTTAATTCCTCCAATATATTATCTATGTATAGGTAACACCATCTGAAATTCAAACATTGGTTTTAATAATTCTTGCAAAACTTTCATTGAGATTGTTTCTTTCATTGGTAAATAATCCATTTTACAATCCAACTGATGGTAAATCAGTGTAACTATCTGATTCATGCTGTTAATGGTGCCACAAGAATTGTTTTCTAGTACATGAAGACAGCTGCCAACAGGAAAGCTAAGAATACTGATGTCTGTGCTGCTAGTCTGACACCACCTATAAAATACAAATAAAATGGGTCAAAACTCAGATGAACAAGCATCAATACTTGTGGTTTATAATTAGAAAGGCTATATAAACTGTAAGGATATTGGTAGTTAATATGTTTAAGGAAACAAATATGTGTATGATGCTCAGAAAAAAGTTATATCTACAGTTTTCTACAAATAAATAAAACTAAGGAAAGTTTGAACTCTTCTACGTATTTCTGTAAAACCAACATGACCAATGGAATTTACTTGTTCAACATCTCAGCTCTCGTAAATGAAAGCCAATTTGGAAAGTTGAATTTCCACTTAGGGATATTTAATTGAACACACAATAATTGACTTTTTACATTACTATTTTCATTTGATAATTAATCCTTGTCACGACTCTTATGTCCGTAGTCAAATACGGTGATAAACTGTTGCTGAGAAAGCATGACAATCCTAAATTTTTTCTTCACCAGTAACAAATAAAGAATGTGTCCACAGGACACAGATGCCCCCGCTTGTAAATATATATAGCAAATTCTGCAAAATTTCAATTAACAAAGGGAGATATTTCAAGAACAGCTAAAGTGACACAACCCAAATTCGATCTTGATCTGTGTTTGGTGGTAATTAGCATTGTGTTTAAGTTGCATAACATTTGGTTGAGGCAAAGTAATGCTAGAGTGAGGAAAAGGCAATTTAGCTATTTTTCCTTCATCAAGGGACATAACTCGGAAATGATGAAAGTAAATGACCCAAAATCAACATTGATCTGTGTTGGGAGGTAATAAGCATTGTGTTTCAGTTTCACAACATATTGCAGAGGCAAACTAAAGGTAGAGGATGGAGACTAACTTTGGGATGTACAAACAGACGAATAAGGGTAAAACTTAATACTTCCTCTGCCGAGCAGTGTGCATAAAAAGTCTAAAAGAAACTGATGCTATTTTGGGATAACATGTAGGGTGTCAGAAGTTGGTATACATAATGCTTGTGAGGTGAGGATGAAATGTATTTGTTGTTAAGATTAGCAAAAAGATCAAAATGAGATCAAGTTTCCACATCAAACTTTTTGGCCTTGTTAATGTTATTAAGACTTAATTTACTATAAAACTCAACAATCTGAATAATGTTATCACCATCAAGGGGAGATGACCTCTATTGATTTTAAGGTCAAAATTTTAAGGTGAAGTTGAGATTTTCAAGGTCAAAAGTCACAACAGAAAAAATGATTTTCCTCGTCTTCATCATCCTTAGTACTAAGTACATCAGGATATTTTGAGGAATGTAGGTTATAGTCAGAGATAAACAGTTATTTTCAATCGTAGAAATCTTCCTTTTGGAGGGTGCAACAAAAAATGCTGATTTGTAATCAGATTATACTTTAAATGATATCTTTCAACATGGTGTAAATAAGATATTAGTAACTGAGTACCTAAAATTTGACATTCATCCCCTTGAAGTGACAGGAATTAATCATGTTTTAAGATCTCATCTTTCTCCTTTCAATTAATAATAACCCATATCTTCTTATTTCATGATCAGATAATGCAGTTTAAGGTGGTACATAACACTACAGGGAGATAACTCTGTAAAAATCAGCTGAACGTTTTAATCACGTTTCATTATTAAGGAAATTTTAAGCTTCTCAATGATCAGAATTAGAATTTGTTAAACTGCTATATAAATGATGATTTTTTTCTGATAAAGTGTGTGGTTCAAGTTTTTTTTTTAATTTTTATATTTTGTCAAAGGGTGAAAGTAAATATTTTGTCCAAAATTTACGAAAATTAAACGAGCCAAATTAATTTTAGTCAAGTTGTTTTGTACCACCTTAAACATTCATTCTTTTTCTTAGGATATAACAATACATATGTGATGTAATTACCACTTGTTGGACAACCAAGGTTTCCAGTATCGAGTTCATGAATCTGCCTTGAACTTTTGAACAAACGCTACTGCCTCATCGTCACACTCAGCCTCAACCTGCTGGGCAGTACATTCAAACATTTGCGTTGTACGCCTAAAAGTATAATGTACCAACAATTTTACAAATATATATATTCAGATATACAATAAATACAAAAGCGTTACTAACAATACTCCAATATATTGAGGAAGACTCCACATACAAGTCTTTAATCTGAAAATAATGGGGAATGTGTCCATGGGACACAGATGATGCCCCCCTTGCATATCATATAAAGATATAAAGGGACATAACTGAAGAACCATAAAAGTGACACTACCCAAATTTGTACTTGATCTGAGTTTTGTGGTAATAAGTATTGTGCATAAGTTTCATAACATTTGGTTGAGGCAAACTTAAGTTAGAGAACAGATACGAAAAATTCAGCAATTTTTCCATTTGTAAAAGGGCATAACTCTAGAACAGTAAAAGTGACAACACCAAAATTCAAAGCTGACCTGTATTTTGTGGTAATGAGCATTGTATATAAGTTTCGTAACATTTGGTTGAGACTAACTAAGTTAGAGAACGGAAACGAAAAATTCAGCAATTTTTCCATTTGTAAAGGGGCATAACTCTAGAACGGTTAAAGTGACACCACCAAAATTCAAACTTGATCTGTATTTTGTAGTAATAAGCATTGTGTATAAGTTTCACAACTTTTGGTTGAGGCAAATTTAAGTTGGAAAATAAATAAATTCAGCAATTTTTCCATTTGTAAAGGGGCAAAACTCTAGAACGGGTAAAGTGACACCACCAAAATTCAAACTTGATCTGTGCTTTGTGGTAATAAGCATTGGGTATAAGTTTCATAACATTTGGTTGAGGAAAACTTAAGTTAGAGAATGGAAACGAAAAATTAAGCAATTTTTCCATTTGTAAAGAGGCATAACTCTAAAACGGTTAAAGTGACGCCACCAAAATTCAAACTTGATCTGTGTTTTGTGGTCATAAGCATTTTGTATAAATTTCATAACATTTGGTTTAGGCAAACTAAAGTTAGAGAACAGAAAATAAAACCAACTTTGGGACATACGTACATACATACGGATGGACAAGGGTAAAACTTAAATGCCCCCTCCGCTACAGCGGGGGCATAAAAAGTTGGATCCCCCCTTAAGGAAAACAAAATTCTCCACAAAACATTTTTTTTAATATTAAATCTCTTCCATAGGCAAAAATTTCTTTCTATATCTGTACTTTTTTACATAAATTTGGTTTTGGCGATGAATTTGTGTGTATCTAATTTTGCTGTATTTCTGAAATATATCAACCACCAAATTTTAAACAGATATACCAATAAAAGTACATATACTGTGTCCAAAATCACAATTACCTTAGGCCTTTTTATCAGGTAGATAAATCTGGTCACTAAAGATTTATTTTGATCAAATGACTTACACAAGCATTGTTTACAATACATCTTGGTGCTTATTTTTATATCAAAACGGTAATTGGCTAAAAGACAGAAATAACATACGTTTAAATTCTTGAACCTCCCTGGATCTGCCACTAAATACTTTTTGTTTACTTACTGACATTCCTGAGCTTTCGACTCTGGTTCTGGTTCTGGAGATGAATTCTCTGGTTCTGGTTTTGGAGCCATCATGCTTGCACAATTTGCACTAGTTGCGTTTTTGAAGGATGCTTTATCAAAACACTCCATACCATGCTTCATAAAACCTTTATACACAAAATATGTGTTTGAATATAATGTTGTGCAACACACATGCAACAGTTTAAATTAAAGCTGAAATTCTTTAGTATTCTTGAATGTCCTTTTTTCAAATAAAATGTTTTCTTTTCTGTTTATAAAATAAACTTTGAATTTGTGAATATATCAAATGAACAACACAAGTACAGGAAAGGTAAAAGGATAAGAACTCTTATTCATTAAGTAGAAATAACTTCTTTGAAAGTATAACTGATGCCAATAATACTTGTAATATCTGTGTTTCTTTGGAAATTGCCTGTACCAAGTCAGGAATATGGCGGCAGCTGTTTTTCACTTGTTCTGTTGATTGACAGCATTTGATTTTGTCAGTTTTATGGACTTCCCCCTTTTTGAATTTGACTTGGAGTTTGGTATTTTTGTTATACTTTTTTTTTATGATGTCCATGGATACCTTTCATTTGCCATGTCTAACAAAACAACATATCACCATGATCACCATGTTTACATTTGTTATGTCTTCCAAAATTACATATCACCAGATTTACAATATATGACCAGATTTACATTTGTCATGTCTTTCAAAACGACATATCACAAGATTAACATCTTCTAGAACAACATCTCACCAGAATTACATTTGTAACATCTTAAACAAGAGACTCTCAAGAGCCTGAATTGCTCACCTGTAATTTTTTCTTAAATATTTTATGAATGATTATTTTTGCTTTTCAATAAATATATAAATGAGTGGCTTAAAAATGCCATTTAAATGTTCTTTGTATCTGTCATATTTTCTTCAAAAGCAAAAGAATGTATTTTACCCCTATGTTCCATTTTATCCATAGTGGCTATGTTTCTTGATGTACAAGGAAATTAAATGCAAAATTTATACTAGATACTCTGAAACTCATTCAGCCTAAGTTTGGCTGAAATTGATTCAGCAGTTTCAAAGGAGAAGATTTTTTTAAAGTAAGCAAACTAGATGAACAAATTGTGAAAAATTGTCTTTAAAGGCCAATATTTAACTCCTTAAGGGGTCAATTGACAATTTTGGTCATATTTACTTATTTGCAGATCTTACTTTGTTGAACATTTTTGCTGTTTACAGTTTATCTTTATCTATAATAATATTCAAGAAAATAAACTGCCAAATTTCCTTAAAATCATCATTTCAGGGGCAATAACCTAAAATTCAGATACCCGATTTGGCTGATAATTTCAGGGCAGGTAGACCTTGACCTAATGAATACTTTAACTTTCTTGTCTGATTTGCTTTAAACGCTTTAGTTTTTGAGATACAAGTCAAAAACTGCATGGCAGCCATGTTTTCTGAGGAAACTGAAAATAAAACACAAACTTCATTCTAGATAACCTAAGAATCATTCAGCTTAAGTTTGGTTTAATTTTGTTCAGTAGTTTCAGAGGAGAACATTTTTTAAAGTTAGAAAACATGATAATCAAATTTTGTAAAATTGTCCTTAAAGGGCAATAACTCCTTAAGGGGTTAATTGACAATTTTGGTCATATAAACTTGTTTGTAGATCTTACTTTGCTGAACATTTTTGCTCTTTACAGTTTACCTTTATCTATAATAATATTCAAGATAATAACCAAGAACTGCAAAAGTTCCTGAAAATTACCAATTTAGTAGCAGCAACCCAACAATGGGTTGTTAAATACATCTGATAATTACAGGGCTGATAGAACTTGACCTAATGAACATTTATACCCCATGTCAGATTTGCTCTAAATGCTTTTTAGTTTTTGAGATATAGCCAAAAACTGCATTTTACCCCTATGTTCTGTTTTAAGCCATGGTTGCCATGTTTTTTGATGAAACAGAAAAAACACACACTTCATTCTAGATACCCTAAGGATCATTCAGCTTAAATTTGGTTGGAATTGGTTCAGTAGTTTCAGAGAAGATGTTTGAAATAGTTTACACCGGACAGACGACGACAGACGCCAAGAGATGGCAAAAGCTCACCTTTCCTTTGGATAGGTGAGCTAAAAATAACATATCACCATATTTACATTTGTAACATCTTAACAAATAACATGAAAAAAGATTTACATTTGTCTTGCCTCCAAAACAACATATCACCTGATTTATATTTTTTGAGGAACAACACATGAGAGACACCTCTGGAGGGGAAACTGCGTTCCTTTACACACCTCTCAAGTTCATCCCTGTTTTACCCTGAGGTGTTTCTCAATTTCTAGGTCAACGGAATAAATTGACTTGTGTTGTTAAATTGGGTCCAGTCAGAATGTCAAATGAGTCAATTTTTCAATCTCATTTGTCGGGGGAAATGCAAATATCATTGCAATCATTTTATTTAGGAAAAAAGATAAGAACTTTCCAAATAGAATTTTTCAGAGGAATTTTGTTTTTATGCTTGTTTGTACCAATATCTTGGGTCCTTCATAATTGTCTCAGAAGGTTTTTGTTACACTAAGTATTTGTTACACTTTGGTACTCTGGTGATATGTTATTTTGGAAGAAATATGCATACAACTACTTCTGATAAAAAAAGTAATAGTTGCATAATTTTTGCATTCATTTTGACTACTTTAAATGTGGAAATGTAACTTAAGGAATGATTTGATTATTTCCAGATCACAGAAAATTCCAAAATATATCCATTGTTCAAATAGTTTAAACAAGTCAACAATAATGGTGTTAAGGGCAAACTTATCATCTGATGTTCACATTTATACCCCACATAACAAGTTCAGGCATTACAGTCTCAAAAAAAATATACACATTTACACTAGTAACCAGTATTTAACATAATCTACCTGCTTTAAATTCAGAGCCACACATCAAGTCAGTCAAACCAAGACTTGTCTCAATAGCCTTGCTGATTTTCTTTGCTTGATCAGTATTAATAGCATCACACTTAGTTTTGATTGGAGATATACATTTCTTGAAATTTTTCAATTTTCTAAAATAGATGAAGAATAAAAAATGTTAAATAAAAAAAAAATTGCATTTTAATTAAATAATATTCAGAGTAAAGCAGTAAATACCATACAATAGCATGTCTCTATTATTTTTAAAAGGTAATACTGTAAATTCAGAAATTATTGTGATGTTTTTATTATTGCGAAAAATGCGACAGGGTTATAATCGCAATAATTTAAACTCGCATTTTGAAATTTTTTTTATGAATTAAACAGGATTTTTCTCAATATCGCAAAAATTAAAATTGCATTTTAGTCTAAAATGACAAAATCGCAATAATAAATGCACACAATAATTTCTGAATTTACAGTATTCCATTGTATTCAGACAACTTCAAATCTAAGTTAACAAGAGTCAATTGCTTTCAAGACAAATAGTTTAGTGTAAAAACTCTCAACATTTCATAGAATAAAATGCAGAATATAGCACTATTCAGTCAAACCTGACTTATTGATTGATTGGTGTTTAATGCCACTTTCAGCATTATTGGCTACTTTGTGGCAGTCAGTTTGTATTAGTGGAGAAAAAAATAAATGGGGAATGTGTCCATGGGACACAGATGATGCCCCCGCTTGCATATCATATAAAGTTATACATTTTTAAACGGACAAAACTGAAGAACTTTAAAAGTGACGCTACCCAAATTTGTATTTCATCTGAGTTTTGTGGTAATAAGTATTGTGTATAAGTTTCATAACATTAGGTTGAGGCAGTTGAGGCAAACTAAAGAAAGAGAACGGAAACGAAAAATTCAGCAATTTTTCCATTTGTAAAGGGGCATAACTCAACAACAGTAAAAGTGACATCACAAAAATTCAAACTTGATCTGTATTTTGTGGTAATAAGCATTGTGTATAAGTTTCATAACATTTGGCTGAGGCTAACTTAAGTTAGAAAATGGAAACGAAAAAATTCAGCAATTTTTCCATTTGTAAAGGGGCATAACTCTAGAACGGTTAAAGAGACATCACCAAAATTCGAGCTTGATCTGTATTTTGTGGTAATAAGCATTGTGTATAAGTTTCATAACATTTAGTTGAGGAAAACTAAAGTTAGAGAACGGAAACGAAAAATTCAGCAATTTTTTCATTGGTAAAGGGCCATAACTCTAGAACGGTTAAAGTGACACCACCAAATTCAAACTTGATGATGTTTTGTGGTAATAAGCATTGTGTATGAGTTTCATAACATTTGGTTGAGGCAAACTAAAATAAGAGAACGGAAACCAACTTTGGGATGTGCGGACGTACGGACGGACAAGGGTAAAACTTAATGCCCCCTTCGCTACGTTGGGGGCATAACTAGAGATCCCAGGGAACCATAGACTTCTTGCAGGACAACTGCCAATCAGTGTCAATTAAGATTGGAATTGACTCCACCTACCAGTACTGCAGGATTTGAACTCACAACCTCATAGTCGACAGGCTTGTGATACAGTAGTAGTAGCCACCAAGACCCCCAAACCTGTAGTTAGAGACCCCTCAGAGAAGAAGATCTGTTTTTTTATAATAAAGTTGATCCTTGTGTACACATTTGACAAGATTGAATAATTCACATGCATAATCATCGCATGAGTACTAAGGTAATTTAATCATACTGTTTTATATTCATGTTTCATAATAAATGCATTATGCTTAAATCAAAGGCGTTATCAGTCAGTGTTTTAGAAATAAAATGTTTTCCTTGCTTATGTTTATATGTACTTCCCTTCAAAGTGGCAACTCTTCTAAATTTACTTAAATTGAATGATGCATGTTGAAGTCAACTCTTCTGTTTTATCTTTTTGTTTCTC
Source organism: Mytilus coruscus (assembly GCA_017311375.1). Taxonomy (NCBI): domain Eukaryota; kingdom Metazoa; phylum Mollusca; class Bivalvia; order Mytilida; family Mytilidae; genus Mytilus; species Mytilus coruscus. The sequence goes on from CM029601.1 coordinate 86,292,166, forward strand.
ATTCATATTCAATTAATCATAAGAAGTTGTAGAAGATTATCTTATAATGATTATAATGACAAACGTTGGGTATGGCAGCAGTAATTTAATGAACTCTACATGTTTCAGTACCTTGGGCACCATCATCAGGATAAAAACAACACAAAATAAATAGAGAATGTGTCCACAGGACCTAGATGATGCTCAGGCTTGCATATAATGTTATAAAGGACATAACTCAAGACAGGTAAAAGTGATGCCACTTTAATTCGTCTTGATCTGAGTTTTGTGGTAATAAGCAATATGCATAAGTTTCATAACATTTGGTTAAGGCAAGCTGAAGTTAGAGAACAGAAACCAAAAAATTCAGCAATTTTTCCATTTGTAAAGGGGCATAACTCTAGAACAGCAAAAGTGACACCAGTCAAATTCCAACTTGATCTGTGGTTTGTGGTACTAAGCATTGAGTATAAATTTCATAGCATTTAGTTGAGGCAAACTAAAGTTGGAGAACGTAAACCAATTTCGGGACACATATACGTAAGGACTACAGACGGACAGATGGACGAATGTTCACACGGACATAGGTAACACTAAATGCCCCTTCTGCTACAGCACAGGCATAAATAAAACCGGCTTAACTACAAAACTGAAAGTGATAATTTACAGAAAGTCACCATTGGGAGTAATTGTAAATAGAGAGTGAAAGTAGGTGTAAGTAAACTTGAACAACAATTATTAATAAAATGCGTTTCTTATTGTGCCTAAAATAAAATTAAGTTTGTTTGCCAATCTAAGACCGACCCAGAAAAAATGGCCTGACCCTAAAAATTGTATTGCAATATCTAAAAAAAAATTTGTTTTTATTTATTTTTTCCATCATAGACCCTACTATTGGAATAACCATTGTGATGAATGACAGAAATGATTTTCCTGGATAAATGTTAATCCTATGTGTTTTTAAACATCTGAGTGATGCATTGTTCAGTCACTCGGAAAACTTTGTCTGTAGGTCTCGATGTTAAGAAAAGTCTGTTGTGTTCCGATATAGCACATTCTAAAAACATGGAACAAATCAAGAAAATGCACTGATTTTAATTTTTATTAAAAATCATCGTAAAAAATAAATGAAATAATAAATAAAGAGATAAATAAAATTTAAGTTTCTATTATTAATTGTTAGGTGGCTTTATCGGTTCATCGTTTCATCAATTACGAACTCGTCAGGGAAGTTGAAGTAAAATCTAACAGTTGAACATTTTTTTCTGTCTTTGAGAGAAAGCTGTGATGTTTTTATGACTTGCATATAAATTGTAAATAAATGTTTTTATTATTGACCTAGAAATTAAAACATTTGTTGAAATTTTTCTGCTTAAAAGATAAAACTTGTAAAAGTGGATAGTTGCAATTCTATATTAATTGCAAAATTAGCAAAAACAATCCCTTGCCAAAAGTTCTATTTTACAGTAGGTCTTTTTTGTTTTTATTTATTCTATTGTGTTGTTGGGTTGCTTATTCATTTACATGATTAATGTACCCCAAAAATCTCCTTCAAATTCATAATTTTAATGATATGGTTATAACAATTAACTGAAACCTCTTCATTAATGCCATACCAAATGACTATTTACAGATGAAATCTGTAAGAAATATATACTTACGGACAAACTGTATTAATTTGCTCATGAGAAGGATATCCATCAAAATCCTCTGGATTTAAATCTCCAAGCATCTTAGCACATGTCACCAATTTTGGAGCAGCACATCCTATTAGAAACACCAAAAGTTTTAAAGCTTTATAATTACATTGCATGTATGTTTCATTATAATACGTTATTTTGAATGGCTTACAGCAATCTTGCATCATCCTGAAACTAACCTTCATTCCAAAATGAAATGTAACATTCATGATGACACAAGCTTCCACAATAAAGTGCACAGGTAAATAGAAGAAAAAATCGTGTTTTCAAGATCTTAGCAAAAAAATGTAATTATAAGTATTGAATGCTTCTTTTAGTGATTTTATAGGGTTGTAAAAGAGTTGACTGTGCGCACATTTTTAGAATGAAGCACTTCCGCGCTTCATACAAAATGTACTTCAGGCAACACTTTTACACCCCAGTAAATTTACAAAAAGAAGCATTCAATTCTTAAGCAAATGTACATTAATGCATGAAAAGTTTTTTCATAGGCTGCAAAACAAATCAATACTTTATCGGAAATTAACATCCAACTGTAAATATTACATGCTTACTTAGGACTAACAATTAAAGTTATATGATAAACCCTGCTTTGTACAGAACTAGACTGATACAAATTTCACAAGGTGCTATCTCACAGAGGCAATAATTCACAGAAAAACATGTAACCTTACCCAGAAACATTATTACTTTGATCAAACAGAAGTTGTTCGTACATCTAGGTCATCACTCTAATAAAATCACTAGTATGTTCATGTCAACCATTTTCATAAATGCATTCTTAGCTTCGAACTTAGAAACACTGTTTATTTTAATTCTGCTTCGCAAGATTGATCATTTATGGAACTGACTATAACAAATCCATTGCTAATTTAGTTACCATCCTTAACCCTTAGATGAAGTAGCAAATGCTGACAGTCTATTCTTTATGCGCATCTACTAACGCAACTTGGTTGTGACATAAAAGCTCTATGACGTTGTTTCAAATCATGCAAAAAACGTCAAATTATAAGGTCCTATTTCGCGTTTTTCACAAATTCTGATCTGGTGTACACATAAAAAATATGTTTTGTAAGAAATGTGGAATTAAGCGTCATGCTAAAATCTAGTTAAAATTAAACACAAATGGACACAAAAGATACTACACTATCTGTAACCTTGCTTGACATCAAATGTTCAAATAAAAAATTTGATTTTTTTACATGTGTACATGGATAAATTCTAATGACTTACACTTAGAATGTTAAGCTTTTAGAAGGTGGTCGATAAATAAATTGGGAATGTGTCCATGGGACACAGATGATGCCCCTGCTAGCATATAACATTATAAAGGGACATAACTCAAGAACTGTAAAAGTGACGCTTCCCAAATTTGTATTTGATCTGAGTTTTGTGATAATAAGCATTACGTATACGTTTCATAACATTTAGTTGAGGCAAACTTAAGTTAGAGAACAGAAACGAAAAATTCAGCAATTTTTCCATTTGTAAAGGGGCATAACCCTAGACCAGTTAAAATGACGCCACCAAAATTCAAACTTGATCTGTGTTTTGTGGTAATAAGCATTGTGTATAAGTTTCATAACATTTGGTTGAGGCAAACTAAAGAAAGAGAATGGAAACGAAAAATTCAGCAATATTTCCATTTGTAAAGGGGCATAACTCTAGAACGGTAAAAGTGACACCACCTTAATTCAAACTTGATCTGTGTTTTGTGATAATAAGCATTGTGTGTAAGTTTCATAACATTTAGTTGAGACAAATTAAAGTTAGAGAACTGAAACGAAAAATTCCTGCAATTTTTCCATTTGTAAAGGGGCATAACTCTAGAACGGGTAAAGTGACGCCACCAAAATTCATAGTTGACCTGTGTTTTGTGGTAATAAGCATTGTGGATAAGTTTAATAACATTTGGTTGAGGCAAATTAAAGTTAGAGAACGGAAACCAATTTTGGGACTTACGGACAGACAGACGGGCAAGGGGAAAACTTAATGGCCCTCTGCTACGGCGGGGGAATTAAAAATTGTTCTAGTAGTTTCGATCTACTGGCACTGTATGCATGTTGAGGTTTACTTATTCTCTGGATGATTCACGTAAAAAAATGTCCTATCTTGCAATGAAGTTCAATTTTATTTATACCATGGTTTCAGGTTGTTTACCATGGTTTAAGGATGTACTGTAGTTTAAGGATGTTTGTTATGGTTTAATGATGTTTACTAAGGTTTAAGGATTCTAGGTTTTAGGAATTTACTATGGTTTAAGGCTGTTAAGTATAATTTTAGGATGTTAACTTTGGTTTAAAAATGTTAACTCTGATTTAAGGAGGTTTGCAGCTTAATGAATAATGAACAACTTCATTCCCTGTGAAAGAATCTATGAGTGTTTGGTTGAATTCTGTCAAGCTGTATAACTAAGTTGATTTGGGAATACAATAATAACTTATTACGTAAATACAATTTAAAGTATGTTTCAACAGTTTGAATGTTCAAGTGTTATAAAGTTCACAAATTGTCACATGGACACGCAATTGTATAGTGGTATATATTTTGTCTTGACGAGTATGAATTCTGGTGGTGAATGAATTCCTGCCTACCAATGAGAAGGGAAACCTGGCAGAATCTCATGTTCTACTTCTTAATAAGTCTATGATACTGTTCCTTGTCTGTACAAGGTTATTAATTTGCTGCAGGATACATATATCAGGGTAATTGAAGTAATACATGTACTAATGTCAAATATGATTGTATAATAAAATGTAAAGTCTATTAATGAAGTACACATTTGACTGTATGTAGTAATTAGAGTACTGTTCGAATCCAAATCGTGTTACAGCTGTTTTTAACAAATGCACATTAACATGAAGTGTTTAGCGTAAACTCAGACTAAGACAACCAAAGAAGATAGAAGTGATCCTCATATCTTGCTTCAACTTTATCAAGTAAATTAAACTGGTGGATATTTGTCTCATTGGCAATCATACCACATCTTCTTATCTTTATATTCATTTAAGGATGTTTGCTCCTCTTGTTTTTGAATTTTTGCCAGATATTTGGAATCCTCTAGGTTTATCCATGTAGTGCCATTAAAAAAATATCAACGCTAACCCCTACTTTTCTTTACATAATTTTATAACATAGTTTAAAAAAAGCACATTTTTAGTTCCTTTATTTATATACTATCAATTTATAAAAGTATTTAAAAAAGCTGGTTATTTTGAAACAGAGTAACCAACATCCTTAAAATTGATTATTGAACTTTGAAAATGTGGCAAAGGTCAGGATTTAGCTGTTAGACAGACACGTACACCTTACATATATTCTATTGACAAATTGACCTATTTTTCTCAGAGGAACTGAACCAAGTGCTTACATTTTGATATTGATCGTTGAACCTCTAAGAGGCTAAGGTTAGATGACTTCTGTCAGAAGAACCATGAAAATGACGTCAAGGCTAGGTAAACACACTTAAACAAACATGAACACCTTACAATAATTTTAGACCAAATCTGGTGGACCTATTACTAATAGTAATTTAGAATCTGATCTCAGAGTGAAAACTTAACATTGATCATTGAACCCTGGAAAGTAATCAAGGCGAGATGATTTCTGACGGACAGACATACATGTATACACCTAAAGGTGCATTTCTCAAACAGTTAAGAAAGTATCCTTATTTATTTGCATGTATCATTTCTAAATAATCTTTGTAGGTACCTGGGTAACAGATTTCTGAAAAATTCTTATTGTCTTTGAAGTCCAAAGAAATATTGAATTACAAAGCAAATATCTTCAAAATCAAAGGGAGTTCAATGTTATAAATGTAAAACAAAAATGACACACTATATAGCTCTTTATATAAAATGGCATATGTAAAATTTATTTCAATCTATAAAGAACCTTATTCAATGGAACCTTGCATTCAGCATAAAATACCTTTGTGTACATAGTGTGCTCTCTGGTTGTACTTACCACCACACAATGATTCAAATTGTTCAATCATCATCTCTGCATTTGTAACACTTTGAGAGTCTGGACATTGAGACTTTCCCTCTTCTACACAAGTTTTATATTTAGTCACTGCCCTGTAATGATATTAAAAAGAAGACTATTGATAAGCAAAAAAAAAATCACTTATTCAAGTTTCAGCCCTTCAAGAGTACTTTTCTGTAAACAATGGTAAATAACTTTTATATAAGGCTTTTACTAAACCAGAAAATTTTAATTATACATGAAGTATGAAATCATAAAATTATTCTACCGTCTATATAATCTCTTCATTTGTCATGTGTATAACTAGTCAGACACACATTTTGTATGTTACAGTTATGCATTGCAGAAGCCCTTCAGTAGTAGTATCTTATTTAGTTGGTCCCCTACTTTTAAGATTTTATTTTGTCCCATATAGATGTACTTTGGTTATTATTAACTTGGAGTTGCTGCTTCATTTAAACAAAATTTTCCTTTTATCAAATTATCTAAGATACAATACTAATTTGTTCCAATTCTATATATGCACAAAATATTTGCCATTGGATATTATATCAATGAGCAATCATTTATTCTTCATTTTATAGATTAAAAATTTTTCTTTGACTAGGAACATTTACGGTATGGAAATGATCAGACTATGAATATTAAAGTAAACATATCCCATAGAAGGAAATGCTGATGCAGAGAATATTATGTCAAAGTTCCTGAATCCCCAACGTACTGGTATATGATTTACATCAAAATCAATAGTATACTAATTGTTCTATTGATGTCCTGGGACATGAATGTATTGCAATCTAGAACAATTGTGATAGTAACATACTATCTGTCTCATTAACGTTATTGGCAATACTGAATGCTGGTAAATCTAAAGATAAAATTAGTACAAAATTATAGACAAGTCATAACTTGTATTGGAAGCAAAATGCTGTCAACAAAGGAAACAAGTGAAACTGCGAGCTACTGCTCACTGATGATACCCCAGCCCAAATATGCAAATGATGTAAGTGTTCGGTAAACAGGAAGTTGTTGAGTGATGAATTTGAAAACGCATCACACGGTATAGCTGACTCATATAAACCCTGAAACAAAATTTCAGAAATCCTTGTAATGTAGTTCCTGAGATAAATGTGACGAAAATTTTCAACTACTTGGATGTCATGTGTAAAATGATGTAAGTGTTCGGTAAACAGGAAGTTGTTGAATGATGAATCTGAAAACGCATCACACGGTATAGCTGACTTATATAAACCCTGATGAAAAATATTCATGGGACGGACGGACGGATGGACAGACAGAGGTAAAACAGTATACCCCCACTTTTTTAAAGTGGGGGTATAATTAATTTGGAGAAACACAGAAATACCAATATATTGGTAGAAATTTCCTTTTTATTTTTCAAATATTGTTCAATACAACTTTCAAGTTTTCAACTTCTTTGTTATTTTTTCAAACACAATGTTTATGTAAACATAACTAAGATTACACTAAAAGTTTATTTGCCACATGAGATATCAGCTGTTATTTTGACCAGATTTTTAGCCTGAGTAACAGAGTTGTGCTTAAATCAATACAAAGAATTGCAGACAGACAAAATCTATATATATATGATATTCCTAACAACATATTTAGACTAATCAGAAATACAATTTTCATCCAGTCAAATGAATTTAGTTAAAAGCAAGGGGTATAATATCTTGCACGTTAAGAAACAAGAAAAATTTTACATAAAACATTTGTAACAGAGGTAATTAGAAGACTTAAACCAAGGTCAAGTAAAACGAAAAGATTGATAGACAAAAACTGACATTTTCACCTTTTGCAAGGTGAAAATATAGAACTTAAAAAACTGAAATATGTACTGTTACAATGAAACAAACAAAGGAGCTTAAAATATTCATTAAATGGCCAACTTTAATATGGTATGAGTGCCAATGAGACAACTCTCCATCCAATTCACAATGTATAAAAAGTTAGCAGTTATAGATCAAAGTACGGATTTCACCAGGGAGCCTTGGCTCACACCAAACAGCAAGCCTATTTGTTAACTTGCACAATAAATTATACAATGCTATACTGCTTGTCTGTGTAACTTCCATGTTTTGCATTAAATATGTCATCATTATTCCTGGGATACCAATTTCTGTGGATTTCGTGGGTATAGGTGAATGAAAAATATATATATATTCAACAAAGTACAAATTTTCAATCTGCTTATATGAAAACTCTGGGAAAACCATATAATCTAATATACACCAAAATATACTTTTTTTTCCTCAATAAACTAAAATTTAGTACCTCAGAAAATAACTGAATCCACAGTAGTCAGTGGTAGTTTGTAAAGTGTACAGGATTTTATTCTAACTACATGCAAGATTAGATTATCCTGTAATTTATGGTATCTTTTACATTTAGGTCATGTTGACCTACTCTTGCTCATTGTGAGACACTTCATACAATTTCATCATCAGCATCTAGAATATACTCGTTTGCTGACACAAATTTAAATCCAGAACCTTGACAAACTAGATTCTTTATGTTGTTTCAAGCTACATTTTACAAAACATTTTACAATTTACATTTCGTAATGAAAGACTGAGATTCCTTACATTTTTAAAAACATTTGCTTTGTATCATGCTGAACAACTAGCTGTTTATAATTACTTACGCACAAAGCTCTGGTGTTGCTTCAATAGGTTCACCTGAACTCTTTGGCTGATATTGCTGCATGCTCATGGCACAGGCATCAACTGCACAAACTAATTGAATAAAAAGGAATAGTAAAAGAACAGTGTTCCAATGTCCCCCACCAATACATATATATATTCAAGGGCAATTATTTTCCTTCAATCTTTCAGCTTTTTTCATTAATATCCTGGAAGAAATGTAGGCATGAGATTGCTAACAATGTTATTTTCCATATAATTTTTATTTCCAAGGAGCATAACAAATAATAAATAAATTGCTTCGCTGAGCACAGCTGGATACGACAGCAGATGTCCAACCCTGAAAAGTTGCGGCCAAAATGGACACATTATTCACGCTTGATACAGGTCTGAATTTGGATTGTAATTAAATATTTGACACATAATAGGTTTCTGACACAGAATAAGTGTAGTCAAAGAACTTAAAATTGGTTATATGATTTGAATTTATATTCAATTTTTTGCTTTTGTGCACTACACTATGCTGTTGCGAATTCCCACCCACCCCTTCCCCAAAAAAATTTACCCATTTTTTTTTTGCTTTTTATGCAATACACTGTTGCTGTTGAATATTAACCCGCCTTAAAAAAAAAAAAAATATTTGAAGAAATTTTCTTTTTAATTTCTGAAATCTGAAATGAGAAAAATTGTAGCCCACCCACAAATTCTTATTTACCCCCCACCCCCATAAATTTTTTCAACTCCTCCTTTCCCTTATTCCAAAAATAATCTCAATTCAAATTTCTAATGGAGTTTGCAACCATAATTACTCATTTAAATACATCATAAAATATTAAAATATAAAATGACATATAGTCATGGTTAAAATTAATATTAATTAATAGTAACTTCAAAAATAAATTTACAGCTAATCATCTCAAGACAATCATCATTTCTTAATACATAATTTACAAGCAGTGTAAGGGAGGTAATCAAACATATATACAACAGTATTCTTTAAATGGATTGGATTACCTCCCTTACACTGCTTTTAAATTGTCTAAATTGTCTTTAACCATAAAAAACCCTTGTTTTCCCCCTTTTTTGCCCCTAATTGCTAAATGGTTTGAGCCATAACCTCCATTACCATCCCTTTGTTGTATGGAAACTTGTGGTATAATTTCAGAGAGATTCATACACTTAAACACAAGTTATTGTCTGGAAACTGCAAAAATGCTTATTTGGGCCCCTTTTTTGGCCCCTAATTCCTAAATTTTTGAGACCATAACCCCCAAAATCAATCCCAACCTTCCTCTTGTGGTTATAAACCTTGTGTTAAAATTTTATTGATTTTTATTTACTTATACTAAGTTATAATCCGGAAACCATCTGTCTTCGGACGACACTGATGACAACGACAATGATGACGACGTGATACCAATATACGACCAAAAAATTTTGAATTTTTGCGGTCGTATATAAACTTGATCAACGCTGATTATGGAAAACTTCCAATGCTTGCTTATAAACTCTTTGATATATATTTCATAAAAATCAAACATTAAATGTAGGGATCAGAGTGCTTAAAATGGAATATTCATTGTAAATTACATTTTAAAGGGATATAATTCCATTAAAAGTAGTTGTGCAGCATTGATTTTCTAACTCATCCAAGAACAACTGATATCAACCTTTGATTTCAAATTAATAAAATTCAGACAAGAAATGAAGCCTTGAGAGGGCTTACAATGCAATTTCCCATGGAATTTACATTTCCAAGGGACATAACTCCAATAAAAATAGTTGATCAGCGCTTTTCAAACTTCTACGAAACATTTCCAATATATACCTTCAATATAAATTTCTTACCAATCCTGAAGAAATGTACGCTTGAGAGCACTAACTGCAATTTTCCAGATAATTTATATTTCAAAGGGCATAACTCCTTTAAAATAGTTGATCAGCAATAACTTTTAAGTTTATGCAAGACATAGCTGATATGAATCTCTGATATAATTTTCATAAGAATTGTACATGTGAGAGCGCTAACAAGACTGGATGGTCTGACAGATAAACATGCTGATGCATAGACACAAGGATGCACCAACACACAGAAAAAATGTCTGATATATTTATGTCATCCACATAGATTTCAGCCGGGACAAAAATACAAAAGGTATGAATTATGAGAGATAAGAAAAGATGCAGAAAAGACATTTCTTCTGAAAAACAATTTAAATAAAATGCTTCGCCGAGTGCAGCCTGATATGACCGCAGAGATCGAACCCTGAACAGTTTGGGCAAGTTTGGACACAATATTCAAGCTTGATACTGTCTGAATTTGGATTGCGATCAAATTTTTGACATAATATAGGTCTCTGACACAAAATAAATGTGGTCAAAGATCTTAAAAATTTGAAATGGGACATTTAATTTACCTAGTATGGTCTGATATCCAAAATCTAACAACATGGTTATATTCAGCACATAAAAAAACACCAAAAATTTAATTTTAGTTGAAATCAAACAGTTTAATTTTGGACCCTTCAAACCTTAATATGGACTAATGTGAAAACAGGGCCCAAAATAAAAAATCTAAAAGCACAATAAGATTCAGCATATCATAGAGCCGTAATAATTCAGTTTTTGATGAAATCAAACAAAGTTTAATATTGGACCCTTTGGACATCAATGCAGACCAATTTAAAAATGGGGCCCAATATCCAAAATAGTAATATAAGGTTATAACCCCCAAAATCAAAGACTTTAAATTAATCCCATTGAAATTGGTTAAAAGATCTGTATTTATTTTCAATTGAAGAATTCTTGCTACTGCGCAATACTGTGCAATTGAAGACTTTCTTGTTATTGCACAATACTGTCCAATTGAAGATTTCTTGCTATTGCGCAATACTGTGCAATTGAAGATTTTCTTGTTATTGCCCAATACTGTTAATCTGTTATATATAATAATTTACATACCCTGTTTAGAAAAAAAAAAAAAAAATTATGAAAAAATTACCCCAAAAAAATTTTTTTGAAAAATCTTGAAGAAAAAAAAATATGAACCCCTAAAAAAATTTGAAAAAACATCCCATCCAAACTTTTTGAACCCCCCCCCTCTCCTTCCATGGAGCAATTACCCTCAAACTCAATCCGAGGCTTCCCTTTCTGGTATGGAACCTTGTATTACAAATTCAGAGAGATCCATATACTTAAACACAAGTTATGGTCTGGAAACTAGAAATATGCTTGTTTTTGGCCCCATTTTGCCCCTAATTCCTGAATGTTTGGGGCAATTACCCCCAAACTCAATCCCAGCCTTCCCTTTGTGATATGGAACCTTGTGGTACAATTTTAGAGAGATCCATACACTTACACACAAGTTATTGTCCTGAAACTACAAAAAATGCTTGTTTTTGGCCACTTTTTGACCCCTAATTCCTAAACTGTTGGTACCATAACCCCAAAATTAAACCCAACCTTTGTGGTATTGAATCTTATGGTAAAATTTCATAGAGATCCATTCACTTAAACTTAAGTTACTGTCCGGAAACTAAATGTGTCTTTGGACAATGACGCCGACGACATGATACCATTATACAAACACAAAAAATTTTTTGCGGTCGTATCAAATGAACTTAAAAAATGTGATGTAGGATTAATATATTTATATACATATAAGAGTCTTTAAAAGTCCCTACAGATGGATGAAAGCGCTAAACACTATAAGAAATTTGAATTCACTTGGTTTTTTTTCCATACAAGTCTAAATTGAAAACAACGTTCAAACCTATGATTGCGTTGGATAAAAACCGCAATTTTTATACGTGTGCATGCACAACAAATTTCTTGGTAAAGGGGTCTAAATACAGCACAAACAACATTTTCCAAAAGACCAAAAAAGTGAAAAAGTATATTTTAACAAAACGCATTTGACTAGCAGGTCGAACAACGGATGTTCTTAAACCCTGCTGACTGCCATTGGCAATTGCCAAATAAACCGATCACCAGATTTAACAAAATGGATCTTAACTATTAATTTAATACCAAATAGAAAACAAAAAACTTGTGGAAAAGATGGTATACTGCAAACAAAAGGTGCAAAAATTAGTACACCATATCCAGATTTCGACAATTAATGTCTCTTCAGTGATGTTAGGAATCGAAACAGTATTTGGAAGGCCATATAATTACCTCAATTGAGGATAGACTCTTGAATTCAAAGAGTCAAAATAGAATGAACGAGTCATGTGATCCGAAGGCAAATATAATACAAGCCCAAACGAAAAAACATAAACAAGTCTAAATTGAAAACAACGTTCAAACCTATGATTGCGTTTGATAAAAACCGCAATTTTTATACGTGTGCATGCAAAACAAATTTCTTGGTAGAGGGGTTTAAATACAGCACAAACAACATTTTCCAAAAGACCAAAAAAGTGAAAAAGTATATTTTAATAAAACGCATTTGACTAGCATGTCGAACAATGGATGTTCTTAAACCCTGGTGACTGTTATTGGAAATTGCCAAATAAATGAATCACCAGATTTAACAAAATGGATCTTAACTATTAATTTAATACCAAACAGAAAACAAAAATCTAGCGGAAAAGATGGTATACCGCAAACAAAAGGTGCAAAAATTAGTACACCATATCCGGATTTCAACAATTAATGTCTCTTCAGTGATGTTAGAAATCAAAACGGTATTTGGAAGGCCATATAATATATATATATATATATATAGTTCAAAGTTGGTAATGGTTGTTTACAGATATACAATTAATCAGAATAAACTGCATGCATGCATACATATATTTTTTTACATATTTCTAGCACTTTCATCTTTCACAGGGCTTTTCAAATAAGGTTGAAAGACCTAGAAATAGGAATGTTTATTCTGATTAATTTTTCTTTTTCAAATATTTATATTGATATGGCTGCATGTGTCCGTCCATGATCTTTTTAGCATGGGTAGGCAGTATATCTATTAATACTGAAAAATAAAATAATACAAGGAAGATGACCATGTTCTTTCTAACATGGGTAGGCAGTTAATTTATGAATACATTTTGTACTGACAAATAAAATAATATAAGGAAGAAATGTGTTGCCAGCTGTCTCCAAATAAAATAAGCAGAAAAGGCTAAGTCAATGTTTTCATAATGGAAACCTAAAAAGTCACTCCAATAAAAAAATTAAAATGCCAATGCTATTACAACTGCATACCAAATACCATTGAATTATAATAAGTGGTTACCTTTAAACAGACGTATGCGACCTAAACACAAACTTTAACATGTAAACTATGCAAAAGTTTCAAAGTCAATGAACCATGATGAGGGGGCAGGGCCATATAATCTCCATGGAAAAGGAGACTTCCAAATGCTATTACAACTACATACCAGTGAATATCTTTGATTTACAGTAAGTAGGTCATTTTAAACTGACCTAATCATAAACTTTAAAATGTAAACTATGCAAGAATTTCAAAGTCAATAGACCATGACTGGGAGAGTTGGTACAAATATTCTCCTTAGAAATGAGTTAGGCTCATGCTTATACAACTGCATATACCAAACATCAATTTATATATACAAGTGGTTCCCCTTAAACTGACTTCATCACAACCTTATACATTGTTGAAATTACCGCAAGAAACCGCTAGGCAGAGTCTTTTTTTTTTACCTTCTTAGGCAAGACAAACAACTCAAATTAAAAGTCCCATAGGCTTGTATGCACAATTTGATAAAACCATAAAATCAAGTATCTATGAAAATACATATTTTCCATCAATCCATAAAAATTGGTACCCATGACAATAAATATATCCACAGTATTCGATTTATTGGATTGATAAGTTCAAATCAAACTTATCAATGGTGGGTCAATCAATAAGAGACAAGAGGTTGGTTATAAGTCTGTGTCAAACACATAAGAAATCATAAAAAAGATAAATGGGATTTTACCAGTAATTTTTACATGTTCAGTTTTATCCTATTACATTGCATTAAAAATCATATGATAAATCAATTATAAATAAAAGGACAGAGTTTCAATGCCACCTGCGTTGTACATGTTTTATCTGTCCATTAACTAACTACTACTGTTGTTTCATATGAATTTAATATTTCAAGGGAACATAACTCTTTTAACAATAATTGATCAGCACTGATTTTAGAATGTGTAAACCCTTAATATATATTTCATAATGTCTTGCAAGAATTGTTCACGTAAAGTGCTTACAATGCAATTTTTTGTAGAATTAACATTTCTAGAGGACATGTACAAAACTACTAAAAAAAACAATCGATCAAGGCTGATTATTGAACTTGTCCCAGACAAAGCATATATAACCTTCCATATAAATTTCATAAAAATCCTGTTAAGAAATGTAGGGTTGAAAGAACTTACAATGCAAATTTCCATATAATTATCAATCAAGGGGCATTAATACTATTTTAAAAATAGTTGATCTGCACTGTGTTTTGTCTAAAACATTGATGACATAAACATTTGATGCAAATTGGATAAAAATCTGGCAAGAATTGTAAATGTGAGAGCGCTTTCAATGCAATTTCCTTTATAACTAATATTTCCATGGGCATAACACTTTATTTTAAAGCTGATCACCTCTGATTTTCGAACTTGTCCAAGACATTGCTGATACAAACCTTTGATATATATTTGATAAAAATCTGGCACAAATTGCACGTCAGAGCGCTTGCAGAAATTTAATATTTCCAGGCGGCACAACTGACTAAAAATAGTTGATAGGCATTGCTTTTTGAAATTGTCTGGGACATTACTGATAAAAACCTCTGATATAAGTTTGATAAAAACTGGCAAGAATTGCATATGTGAGAGCACTAACAATACAATTTTCTATATAATTAATACTTTAAAGGGGCAAAACTCTTTTGACAAGAGTGCACACGCTGAAATGTCTCGCCTGCTTTACTGACCATTGGTTTATGTTGAAAGTCTTAAAGATAAAGGTTTAACTACCGTACAAGTATTACATAAACTTAACATTTTTAAAGATCCATGAAAATGAGATCAAGGTCTGACAGATAAATCCTGTCAAACAGACATGTACACCTGACAATTATTCCATACATCAAATAAAGTTGACCTATTGCTTATGGTAATTTAAAACAGACCAAAACACAAAAACTTAACATTGACCAATTAACCATTAAAAATGAGGTCAAGGTCACATTATACCTGTCAGACAGACATGTACACCTTACAATCATTCCATACACCAAATAAAGCTGACCTATTGCTATTAGTATTTAAAAGAGAGACCAAACAGAATAAACAGCTGCGCCATGAGCGCATGATATGCCCGTCGTCTTGTGTGTGAATTTTTATGCAATGCGCATAAATAGTTTCTGACATACTGCGTGACATGCGAAAACCCCCCTTTTTTTTTTACAAAAAACTCAATATCTCTAAAACAAAATTTTGAATCAAAACCAAAAAGTATACAGATCTTTAGATTAATATAACTAAGAAGTGTGTAAAATTTTAAGCAATAATCATAAATCGTTTTTGAGATATGGCGCGACATGTGAAAACCCCCCTTTTAAAAAAAAAAAAATCAATATCTTAAAAATAAAATTTTGAATTAAAACCAAAATGTACACAGATCTTTAGACTAATATAACTAAGAAGTGTGTAAAATTTTAAGCAATAATCATAAATCGTTTTTGAGATACAGCGCGACATGTGAAAACCCCCCTTTTTAAAAAAAATTAATATCTCAAAAATAAAATTTTGAATCAAAACCAAAAAGTATAAAGATCTTTAGACTAATATAACTAAAAAGTGTGTAAAATTTTAAGCAATAATCATAAATCGTTTTTGAGATACGGCGCGACATGTGAAAAACCCCTCCCCCTTTTTTTACAAAATACTCAATAACTCAAAAACAAAATTTTGAACCATCACCAAAAAGTATACAGATCTTAAGGTTAATATAACTAAGATTTGATTTTTGATTTTTGGTGTTTTAACGCCACTTTTAAGCACCGCTTTTGGGCTATTTCGTGGCGGCCAGTTTTTATTGGTGGAGGAAGCCGGAGTGCCCGGAGAAAACCACCGACCTTCGATAGGAAAACATATAACTAAGAAGTGTGTAAAGTTTTAAGCAATAATCATAAACTGTTTTTGAGATACGGCACGACATTGAAAAACCCCTCCCCCTTTTTTAACAAAATACTCAATATCTCTAAAATAAAATTTTGAATCATCACCAAAAAGTATACAGATCTTAAGATTATTATAACTAAGAAGTGTGTAAAGTTTTAAGCAAAATCATAAATTGTTTTTGAGATACGGCGCGACATGTGAAAAAAAAACACACACCTGTTTTAGTTACTAAGTCCCGTAACTCAAAAAGTTTTAATCTTATTTTCACCAAAAAGTATACAGATCGTTTGACCATCATAAGAAACAACTATGAAATTTGGATAAGTCATTCTCAAGTTACGGTGTGACATGTTTACGCCGGACAGACAGACGGACGGACACCAGACATTTGTATACCATAATACGTCCCGTCAAATATTGACAGGCGTATAAAAACTAAATATTGACCAATGAACAATGAAAACGAGGTCAAGGTCAGATAAAACCTGCCAGACAAACATGTACCCCTTACAATCATTCTGTACACCACATATAGTTGGCCTACTTCTTGAACTTTGTGTTTTTTTAGTTGTTAGGGATGTATAAATACCCTGCCACATTAGGTCTGTTCCTTTTTTTAGATGTTTTTCTGCTTTGTATCGATCTGATGAGTTAAGCCCTTTTCAATTGATTTTTACAGTTTGTTCTTATGTTGTGCTGTAACACCACTGTCCCAGGTTAGGAAAAGGGTTAAGCACTCACAAAAATGTTTAACCCTGCCACATTCGTTATGTGCCTTGTTAGGAGCCTGTAGTTCAGTTGTCATTGGTTGATGTCTGTCATATTTGTTTTTCTTAAATTGTTTTGTTATAAATTAGGCTGTTGGTTTTGTAAATTGAATTGATTCAAAATTGATTTTGAGACAAAAATGGTTGATCCACTCTGATTTTCGAAAGTGTTTAAGACATTGCTGATAAATACCTTTGATAAAAATCTTACAAGAATTGTACACATGAGAACCCGTAAAAGACTGGATAGACGCACTCATGGAAGGAATCCCTAGTTTTTCTATGTACATGTGAGATCCCTTTCAAGACTGGACAGACAGACAGATGTACACACAGATGCCCGGTACTTCCAGATCACCAACCTCAATTCATCACACGAGGGACAAAAAATCTAATAATTATCGATCTTCAGTCGAACTGAAGCCAGACCCTACTAACAACTTGTGTTTGCCTACAAACACAAGTGGATAGTCGGGGTTGGCTGAAGTCAGACTGGTGAATCTTTTAAATATAAATAATAACAATAGTACTGAATAATTACCACTTGGCATGTTACCACTGCACATCTGTTCCAAAGTCATTAAAGGTTTTAAGGCATCCATTACTGGATCCCCAGCACAAGCTTCTTTATGTGGTGCTATACATTCCTTGAGGGTATTAAATGCTCTATGAATATAAGTATAAGATAAAAATAAGAAATATATGAAGTTTCACAAGTAGCAAATGCTGTTTATATAGCAGATGGACGACAAATTTATTAGTATGCTATAACAGGCATTTATTTTACAAGGATCCCCCTCTTCCTAAAGATGTGACGTTGTATTAAAACTAGAGGCTCCAAGCAGCAGGTATCCCTCACCTAGCATTTTGGTAAAAAAATATGATACATGCAATAAGAATATGTGTGTTGAATGAAAACTGTGTTGGCATGTAAGCCAAAAATCTTTTGCTGAGCATTTGCTTGGACCAAGTTTCTGTATATCCATTATAGTTTTAAAGATAATAAAATAACACAATTTCCATGTCCCCTAAATTGCACATACTTTATCTGCCTAATATCACTTGAGAGGTCTTACAATGCAGGGATTTCCATGGATGAAAATTTAACAATGGAGGAACTTTCACCATGAGAAAACCCCGCGTCTACGTTGTGTTGTGATCGAAAGTATTTCATTCCTCCATTCCTATGTAAGGAATGGTGAACAGACTGATATGTTGCTTATTATATTTATTTCATTATAGAATAACCAATATTTTCATTAATTGTCATTTGTAACAATTCAAATGTCACACCTGCATGGCTGCCCCTTAGTCAAGAATGACAACAAGCTGCCATTCGGGTTCCCAAGTCGTTTTCTTGCTATTTTGGTAATGGTTTAGGACTTACAAATTGGGGGGATCTTTTTATCATGGTCAAATTTAGAAGTCATGAATTGGTATCAACGATTTGCAGCAACAACAAGAAGTTGCGTACCCGTTTTGTAAAACGTTGAAGAAAGATTTGGAAGGCAAACGTTTACAACTTAAATGGTTTTAATGACTTTAAATTGCAAATTTCATGGTAATGGACTATGCAACATGCATCATTCGATTCTGAATGTAAACGGGATGCATTAATTTGATTGTAAACTACGAAATGAATTCGGAATTATGGTACGAAATTTCTTCAGACTATCAAGTTGCAGTTAATGTTCACACATATTTACTTTTAAACCTGTAAAGTGATTCAATATTATCGATAATTGTTGTACTCCTGTAATTTGGCATGCAATTTTGTTCTGTTTTACATCTTATTTTGCACTCGTTTAAAAAGGGGATGCTCGTTGCATTAGTCAATATAAAAGCATGTGTTTGACTTGTTAAACATTTTTCTTCGTAACTGGATTTGAAATTTATTTTTTAATCTTACTTTTCATTAGAATTTGCTGAAACGTAATTAAATAATGCAATTAATCCTCTATCTTGATCAAGTGTTCTCATGTCAGGTGTGTCGATCTACCTGTACAAGTGATTAGCGATCTTTAGCAATCCCAGGGCTTCTGTAATTAGGACCCTTTGGATTTTAATACAATAAGGGTTATGCAATTGATTATAATTGCTAACAAAAATGGCAGTGGCTAGCGAAACATAAGCAAATTTTGACAATGGGGGGAATCATTTAACATGGCCGAAGATAATTTAACGATGGAGGGGATCATTTGACGATGGCGGAAGATAATTTAATGATGGCGATGCACTATCATAAAACAGGTCATGGAGATCCCTGCAATGCAATTGTCTTAAAATTTATGTTTCTAAGGGTCATAACCCCTGTAAAACTAATTGATGAGTGGTGTGTCAGGGGCAATATTAAAGCAGATATGAAAAATTGCTAAATTATGATTCAGGGGTGACAAATCCTGTAAGGAGTTGATTCAGATTGCCATTCCTATTGACTTACTAACAGATCTTTTGTTGCTGACCATTTTTGCTTATCAAAGTTTTAGTCTATCTATCGGTTAAATTCCAAAAATAAAAAATATATATAAAATCTTGATTCAGACATTATCTCTTAAACATAAAAAAGCTTCTGCCAAAGTTTCATAAAATTCTATGAGAGATTGACAAAGTTGATTGATGTACGGGTCTATAAAATTCTCCGCTGGGCGCAGCTTGCTAAAACGGCAGAGGTCGAACCCTGAACATTTGGGGCAAGTATGGACACTAAATTCAAGCTTGATACAGCTCTGAATTTGGATTGTGATAAATATTTGACACAGCATAGGTTCTATTGTCCCATTGAATAAATAAAATAGCTATTGTTCTTTGTGTAGTTTATTTACTGGGACCTTTAAATTTCTTCTAAGAGAAATCCATCACTCATTGATTAATTTACCTAGGTAAAAAAAATATCTTCTTAAAGATGAGAATACATGTTTTTACTCACAAAACTGCATGTGATGTTGCATTTAACAAATATGAATAATATATTTTCAATCTGTTCATTATAAACACTGCTTTAATCATAAAAAGTTGATTTCTGTCAAAATATTTAGCATTGTTCCTATTGAATTTGCATTTTTTTGTTTTTGTTTAATTATAGGATACATTAAAGAAGGCCTTAATTTAAACATCGTCATTTTCTAGTTTTTATTTGTCAAACACAAAAAAAAATGTGGATTGTGTCCACATATGTGGACACAGATGATGCCCCCGCTTGCATGTCATATAGTTATAAAGGGACAAAACCGAAGAACAGTAAAATTGACGCTAACTAAATTTGATCTTGATCTGAGTTTTGTGGTAATAAGCATTGTGTATAAGTTTTATAACATTTGGTTGAGGCAAACTAAAATTAGAGAACAGAAAAGAAAAATTCAGCAATTTTTATGTTTAGAAAGGGGCATAACTCAAGAATGGTAAAATGACGCCACTGAATATCGTATTTAAACTGTATTATGTAGTAATAAGCATTGTGTATAAGTTTCATAACATTTGGTTGAGGCAAACTAAAGTGAGAGAACGGAAACAAAAAAAATGTACTTGATCTTAGTTTTGTGGTAATGAGTATTGTGTATAGGTTTTATAATGTTTGGTTGGGGCAAACTTAAGTTACAGAAATTTTTCGATTTATAAAGGGGCATAACTCAATAATGGTTAAAGTGACACTACCCAAATTCAACTTGATCTGTGTTTTATCAGTGGAAGGCAAAATTAAACATTGCATTGTATAAAGCATTGATTGTAGTTGATTCAACTATAATCATGGAAAAGGGAAGATAACTCCAATTTTAAAAATCATTTGAATAATGACATTGATATTTTTAGAAGAAAAATGAAAAATTTAGCAATTTTTCCATTTGTAAAGGGGCATAACTCTAGAACAGTAAAAGTGACGCCACCAAAATTCAAACTTGATCTGTGTATTGTGATAATAAGCATTGTTAATAAGTTTCATAACATTTGGATGACGCAGATGACGCAAACTTAAGTTAGAGAACAGAAATGAAAAATTTTGCAATTTTTCCATTTATAAAGGGGCATAACTCTAGAACAGTTAAATTGACGCCACCAAAATTCATACTTGATCTGTGTTTTCTGGTAATAAGCATTGTGTGTAAGTTTGGTAACATTTGGTTGAGGGAAACTTTAGTTAAGAGAACGGAAACCAATTTTGGGACCTATGGACGGATGGACGTACATACGTACGGACGGACGGACAAGGGTGAAACTTAATGCCCCCTCCGCTTTGGCGGGGGCATAAAAAAAAAAAAAAAAATAGGGAATGTGTCCATGGGTCACAGATGGTGCCCACACTTGCATACAATTTTATAAAGGGACATAACTCAAGAACAGTAAAAGTGACGCTACCTTAGTTTAAACTTGATCTTTGTATTGTGGTAATAAACATTGTGTATAAGATTCATAACGTTTAGTTGAGGCAAACTAAAGTTAAAGAACAGAAATGAAAAATTCAGCAATTTTTCCATTTGTAAAGAGGCATAACTCTAGAATGGTAAAAGTGACGCCACCAAAATTCAAACTTGGTCTTTGTTTTGTGGTAATAAGCATTGTGTATAAGTGCCATAACATTTGGTTGAGGCAAACTTAAGTTAGAGAAAGGAAACGAAAAATTCAGCAATTTTTCCATTTGTAAAGGGGCATAATTCTAGAATGGTAAAAGTGACGTCACCAAAATTCAAATTTGGACTGTGTTTTGTGGTAATAAGCATGGTGTATAAGTTTCATAACATTTGGTTGAGGCAAACTTAAGTTAGAGAACAGAAGAGAAAAATTCAATAACATTTCCATTTGTAAACTCTAGAATGGTAAAAGTGATACCACCAAATTCAAACTTGGTCTGTGTTTTGTGGTAATAAGCATTGTGTATAAGTTTTATAACATTTGGTTGAGGCAAACTAAAATTAGAGAACGGAAACCAATTTCGGGACGTACAGACGTACAAGAGTAATACTTAAAGCCCCCCTCCGCTACGGCGGGTGCATAAAAATCAATAGGAACAATAATCAAGGATTTGTATAGTATACAAATCCTTGCAATAATGTTGAAAATTTTTTCACTGTTTACATTGAACAGATTGATAATAAAATACCAATACATTTATACATGTAAATAATACAAAATTCTCAAAGTCAATGAACTATAACTAAAGGTATAGGGCCAAATAATTACCACGGAAATAAGATATGCCACTGCTGATACAATTGCATACAAAATATCATTGACTTATCATAAGTGGTTGCCTTTAAACTGACCTAATCACAGATTTTAACATGTAAACTATGCAAAAGTTTCATAGTCAATAGACCATGACTGAGGGGGCAAGGCCAAATAATCTCCATGGAAATGAGATTTCTCAATGCTTAAACCCCTGCATACCAAATATCATTGACTTATCATAAGTGGTTCTGCTTTAACTGACTTAATCACTAACTTTAACAAATTGTTGACACCACTGTCTGGCTTTTTGACTTCTTCAAGGCGAAACAAAAACAACAGCCTGAACTAAATGGTGAAGCCACTGTTTACAAAATGTAGGATCGCTATCTAGGCTGGACAAAAATGACCTTGACTTTCAAGTCTTCAAAAAATAATTATTATCCCACAAAAAAAAATTGGAGACCCTTGGTTTTATTGCAAAGGAAATCAAACCTTTCCCCAGAATCAGTTGGAGTTTACCTGGCTATTTAAGTTTTTGCAAGGTGAACTTTACCGTTGAATAAATACAAAACCTATTGTTCTCTGTGGAGTTCATTCTATAGGAAATTCAATTTCTTCTTGAAAAAACAAACATTTTGACATCGATTAATTTGACTGTACAAAAAAATAAACTAGTGATGGAAATACATGTATGTACCAATAACTGCTATAAAAAATAAGGAGATGGTGTGTAGTTGCCAATGCAACAACCATCCATCATTTATGACAAAAGAACAAAATTTTCAGGTTTACAAAGTTCTTAACCCATCCCCTTTACATATGTACTTTAATATTACATGGAATACATTTCTGAGTTACTATTTTCCTCAAAAACAAACAACACAAATATCTGAGTTTATTATTGATATTAGATACTTACGCACATTGTGCCTGCAAATTTTCACTAGAACCTTGACCCATACCAACAAAACATGCTGATATTGCATTTCTGTCACAGTTTCCATTTACAGCTGTAAAAAGAAAAGAAAAAATGCCATTATTTTTGCTAAAAAAGTATTCATGCTTCTGATTATTTTTTCCTTTTCAAAAGGGAAAGACCTTACTATATTCTAAAGCAAAGTGTTAATTGACATTTGGGACCAATGACCTTGACAAAGGTCACAAGGTCAAAGGTCAAGGTCATGTCCCAGATAGCGAATTATGTGTTTTGACCTTATTTAAAGCATTTTAGTGTGTTTTAAAGCTTTTAAGGTTGACCTTGACCTTTGACCTTTCAACATTTTATTAGATATCTCAAAACGATTATACTTACAGAAATAGTAAATAGTGAAAATGTTTAGGTGACTAAGGCACAACTTTTTACATTATGACCGAAGAGATTTGACATATCATTAAGGGCATAACCCCAATGAACACTTTCTGAAAAACTAAATTAGCTTTTACTCTTGAACTAAAGGTCCTAGACCCATGGGGTCTTTTAAAATGACATCGTGGACCAATGACCTTCACAAAGGTCACAAGGTCAAAAATCAAAGTGATGTCCTAAATAGCTTAATTTTTGTTTTTGTCATATTTAACGGTTTTATGTGTGTTTGAGAGCTTTTCAATGAATTTTACGTCTATTGGGACATGTATTTTACATTACGAAAAGGAAAGACCTCTTAATTGTTCAAGAACAATTGACATTTTAATATTTTCTTATTATTCAACTTCAAGACTATTTTTATACAATGCTGTAAAACATACCATGTGATTTAATTACAATCACTCTTGCTAATGTTACATGTAAGTAATTCTACAGTGTGGTAAAACATACCATGTGATTCAATTACAATCACTTTTGCTAATGTTACATGTAAGTAGATCTACAGTGTGGTAAAACATACCACGTGATTCAATTACAATCACTCTTGCTAATGTTACATGTAAGTAAATCTACAATGTGACTAGTGGCTATTAGGGTAAATTAAACTGATTTAAATCCCAGTCCACAATCACCCACATGTGCGAAAGGTGCTGGAAAAGGCATTTGCAGTATACTAAGCAATACACATGTGTAAAAATGTTCACCTTCTTGAACTAGTACAAGATTTTAGATCCTTTTTCAAATCCAAAGTCTGCCTCTACATGCTCTACTGCACTATCTGAGTATCATTCTTACTTGATTCATCAATATATAATATAAATTTGCTCTCATAAAAAAAGGGGAGATGTGGTATAATTGCCAATGAGACAACTATCCACAAAAGTTCAAATGAAGTGGATGTAAGCAATTATACGCAACCGTACGGCTTTCAACAATGAGAAAAACCCATACTGTATAGTCTGCTAAACAAGAGGCTATCAAGAGCCTGAATCGCTCACCTGTATTTCAGAGGAGAAAATTTTTAAATGTTAGCAAACTTGATGAACAAATTGTGTAAAATTGTCTTTAAAGGGCAATAACTCCTTAAGGGGTCAATTGACAATTATGGTCATTTAACTTTTATGTAGATCTTACTTTGCTGAACATTATTGCTGCTTACAGTTTATATATATCTATAATAATATTCAAAATAATAACAAAAAACTGCAAAATTTTGTTAAAACTACCAATTCGGTGGCAGCAACCCAACAATGGGTTGTTCGATTCGTCTGAAAATTTCAGATCTGATAGATCTTGACCAATTGAACAATTTTACCCCATGTCAGATTTGCTCTAAAAGCTTTAGTTTTTGAGATACAGTGTAACCTGTGTAATCCGACACACTGGGGGACCAGAAAAAAATGTTGGATTAAGCAGGGTGTCGGAATACTCAGGTTTTTTCTGCAAGGATAGGCATATTTTGGGACCATGACAATGTGTCGGTTAAAGCAGGAAGTTGGAATACTCAGGTGTCGGATTAGGCAGGTTACACTGTATAAGCCAAAAACTGCATTTGACCCCTATGTCATATTTTTAGCTAGGCGGCCATGTTTGTCAATGGATCAAAACTTCGGACACAATTTATAAACTACATACCCTAAGGAACATTTAGTTTAAGTTTGAAGGTATTTGGCCCAGTAGTTTCAGAGGAGAAGATTTTTGAAATAGTTTACGACGACGGACGACGACGGACGCCAAGTGATGGCATAAGCTCACATGGGGCCCTTCAGGCCCGGTGAGCTAAAAACCCCGACATGAAAATATGAAACAATTCAATTGAGAAACGGCCTAATTTATAACAAAACAATTAACGAAAACAAATATGACAGACATGAACCAACAACAACCACTGAACTACAGGCTCCTGACTTGGGACAGGTACATACAGAATGTGGCAGGGTTAAACTAGTTTGCTGGCGCCAAACCTCCCCTAACCAGTGGGACAGTGATGTAACAGTACAACATAAAACAAACTATACAAATTCTTATGCCATTATTTGCCATAAGATCTCAAAACAGAAAACTGCATGATTTCTTAAAATATGTATTTATATACTATCATATAGACAAGTTTATTATAGCTTGGATCTGAAAAATGACACCTATCTTTCCTTTGCTCACAATGAACATTAGAGAACAGGTAAATTTATTTGATCCATAATTTGGTTTAAGCTGAAACAAAATCACTTATGCATAAATAGTTTACAATCCAAACACACAAGATATTTTAATGCAAGAACAATTGACATTTTAATATTTTCTTATTATTCAACTTCAAGACTATTTTTTATACAATGCTGTAAAACATACCATGTGATTTAATTACAATCACTCTTGCTAATGTTACATGTAAGTAATTCTACAGTGTGGTAAAACATACCATGTGATTCAATTACAATCACTTTTGCTAATGTTACATGTAAGTAGATCTACAGTGTGGTAAAACATACCACGTGATTCAATTACAATCACTCTTGCTAATGTTACATGTAAGTAAATCTACAATGTGACTAGTGGCTATTAGGGTAAATTAAACTGATTTAAATCCCAGTCCACAATCACCCACATGTGCGAAAGGTGCTGGAAAAGGCATTTGCAGTATACTAAGTGTGTAAAATGTTCACCTTCTTGAACTAGTACAAGATTTTAGATCCTTTTTCAAATCCAAAGTCTGCCTCTACATGCTCTACTGCACTATCTGAGTATCATTCTTACTTGATTCATCAATATATAATATAAATTTGCTCTCATAAAAAAAGGGGAGATGTGGTATAATTGCCAATGAGACAACTATCCACAAAAGTTCAAATGAAGTGGATGTAAGCAATTATACGCAACCGTACGGCTTTCAACAATGAGAAAAACCCATACTGTATAGTCTGCTAAACAAGAGGCTATCAAGAGCCTGAATCGCTCACCTGTATTTCAGAGGAGAAAATTTTTAAATGTTAGCAAACTTGATGAACAAATTGTGTAAAATTGTCTTTAAAGGGCAATAACTCCTTAAGGGGTCAATTGACAATTATGGTCATTTAACTTTTATGTAGATCTTACTTTGCTGAACATTATTGCTGCTTACAGTTTATATATATCTATAATAATATTCAAAATAATAACAAAAACTGCAAAATTTTGTTAAAACTACCAATTCGGTGGCAGCAACCCAACAATGGGTTGTTCGATTAAATCTGAAAATTTCAGATCTGATAGATCTTGACCAATTGAACAATTTTACCCCATGTCAGATTTGCTCTAAAAGCTTTAGTTTTTGAGATACAGTGTAACCTGTGTAATCCGACACACTGGGGGACCAGAAAAAAATGTTGGATTAAGCAGGGTGTCGGAATACTCAGGTTTTTTCTGCAAGGATAGGCATATTTTGGGACCATGACAATGTGTCGGTTAAAGCAGGAAGTTGGAATACTCAGGTGTCGGATTAGGCAGGTTACACTGTATAAGCCAAAACTGCATTTGACCCCTATGTTCATATTTTAGCTAGGCGGCCATGTTTGTCAATGGATCAAAACTTCGGACACAATTTATAAACTACATACCCTAAGGAACATTTAGTTTAAGTTTGAAGGTATTTGGCCCAGTAGTTTCAGAGGAGAAGATTTTTGAAATAGTTTACGACGACGGACGACGACGGACGCCAAGTGATGGCATAAGCTCACATGGGGCCCTTCAGGCCCCGGTGAGCTAAAAAGGCCCCGACATGAAAAATATGAAACAATTCAATTGAGAAAACGGCCTAATTTATAACAAAACAATTAACGAAAAACAAATATGACAGACATGAACCAACAACAACCACTGAACTACAGGCTCCTGACTTGGGACAGGTACATACAGAATGTGGCAGGGTTAAACTAGTTTGCTGGCGCCAAACCTCCCCCTAACCAGTGGGACAGTGATGTAACAGTACAACATAAAAACAAACTATACAAATTCTTATGCCATTATTTGCCATAAGATCTCAAAACAGAAAACTGCATGATTTCTTAAAATATGTGTTTATATACTATCATATAGACAAGTTTATTATAGCTTGGATCTGAAAAATGACACCTATCTTTCCTTTGCTCACAATGAACATTAGAGAACAGGTAAATTTATTTGATCCATAATTTGGTTTAAGCTGAAACAAAAATCACTTATGCATAAATAGTTTACAATCCAAACACACAAGATATTTTAATGCAATTTTTCACTCTTTACATATACGTTAAGACTTTATCTTAGATGAATTGGGCAGATTATCAATGGCAAAAATTTCTTGCATATTCTGAACAAGAACAAATTTACAGTTTACTCAATAGGTAGGTCCTGCAAAATGGTTCGGACAGAGAGAAGAGAAAGACTTTAAAACTGCTGGAATGTTGGATAGGGGCACAAATTTTGCCTTGCAACTGGTTTACCAACAGACCCCTCAAATAGTTGTTGCAAGGTATCACTCCAATACAAAGAGTGTGACACTCTCCTTACACAAGGCAGCAGATAGATGTCCCTACCCAACCCAAGAGGATAAATTGACAAACTGTTAAAATTAACTACAAAAAATGTACAATATGACCTGTGAGGTATTGCTCAATAATGATACCCCCTTTATATACTGTTAACAAAACTTCCTGTTATTGAGTATTATGGTAATAAATGGAAGCTTGATATCAAATTTCAGACAGCTGTGATTTGTAGTTCTGAGAAAAAGGCAACACAAATTACATGGGATGGACATGTTTTTTTTTTTTTCGTTTATATATATAACTATCAATAAAATTACTACATGTTTGAGGCTTTAAATTTTTACCTCAAAACATGACTTTTGTAGATACTGCCTCTATTAACTTATATGCATTTTGAAAGAATTTTAGTCTATTTTTAGTAACTTTAACCTTGACCTTAATCATAGCAAACTAAAAATCAAAAGGGATCTTCCTCACATTATATGTGACCATACCTCTATAAAGTAAGGATGCAATCCTATACCTTGTACCCAGATATTTGATTTTGCATCCAAAAACCACAATTTTGCACAAATTATGGTATCTTTTTAGGAACTCCTTGACCTTGAGACATTGTGACAAAAAAATCAATCGGTAATTTTTTCTAATTATATGTGACCATCCATTCAATTAATGTTGCAATCCTATAAAGTATTTGACTTAGGTTGGAAAGAATTTTCTAAAATAATTTCTATCTGTTTAGTAACTTTGACCTTGACCTTTGAGATATTGACCTCAAATACAGATCTTCCTCTCATAATATGTGACCAGATATCCAATAAAGGTTGCAATCCACTATATGTAGTATTTGATTTAGCTGCACAATTTCAGTTCATTCTTATAATCTACTAAATGAGATGGTCACCTCATGATTGATAGTGATCTTCCTCTCATTCAATATGACCCTATTTCCAGGTAAGGTTGCAGTAAGATATCAAAGTATTCAAAAAAGAACCTTGATGATGGTTTCAGTCATAATAGCACTTTTGCAGTTCTTATGCTGCTGGTTACTTTTGCTGTTTTATAGTTTCTGCCTGTATGCATATATTATATAGTTTTAAGATAAATAGGAATAAATTTTAAATAATTTCAAAATAGTCATTCAGAGCGTTTACTTCTCATCTGATAATTTTAGCAGAAATAAAAGTGGTAGGGTCTTAACATGTATTGTTTAACAAATCTTTGATTAGAAAATATAAAAACATATATTTCTACCTAAGTAGGTTGACCCCTTAGGTTCACTCTTTATAATAGTAGATCATACAGGTATTTAATAACATACTGTTAGAATTACACAGTGAACAAATTAATATACAGGTGGTTGGATGAATATGCAACAAAAAGACATATATATGTACATGATCTTGTCTGGACATTAATAGTCCATGGAATGTGACCTGAGCATTCCTCATGACCATTCCTCATCATACCACATTATGAGTCCACTACTGACACCACATCTTCTGTGCAACTAGCAGATGCATTATTATATAAAGGGGATGTTTTGGCAGGTACTACAGTATGAATCAATCTTAAAATTAAATTTCTGCACTCGCTAATTTTTTTTTGCTTGGTTGCTGCATATAAAAAAAAAGGTGAGTGCAGAGATTAAATTTTAATAAGTTTTGAGTATGACCCCAAAACCATCCCATATCAATTATTTTGGATCCATCTCTTAATATAACCTTATCAATTATAACCTTATAAAAGAAATATTTGATACTAAATTTTGTGTATACACATTTCAACACTGTACATGTAGGTCATAAGTTAATAAAACATCTATTTTAGTCTGAAATTTACATTATTTGAAACTTCTTGACACTTCAAAACAAACAACATTGTACTAAAAACTACACAACTTATGATATATGTTATGTTCAAAACCCCCTCAGCATTATCATGAATCAGGATCAAACAACTAATTACATGGAATGTATATAACTACCACCATGCATTTGTGAGGCTCTGAAGGGAAAACGGTAGTATTTTTTTCAAAACCAAAGGAGACAATCCTTACATTTTCTAAAATTACAACTTTTTATAATAAAAACCTGCACAAAACAGTTATGTGTGATATTAGTACTGTATTATTCTGTTTTAGAAATTGAAGTCAAATGGTGGCATGACCATCTTTGAACAGAGCTTGTTTATAGTATCCATGGCCATTGTCATTTTACATCAAATTTATGAAAATTTGGAAGTTTTTTTGAATAATTCTCAAGAAAATGTTTCAATATTTATGTTGTAAATATACACATAGCAGTTATTCACAAAGAAATGAAAAATATATTATACCCTTACACCCAATCATAGTGCATTTTTGTTTACTCCAAAATTGACTTCCTTCACCTGCCTTGGGTACACAAAAGGCCAACATAAGACTGGAAAAATGTAATTCTACTTTTTCCCCCTGAAACAAGGCACTCTCAATTGCAAGACAAATTTTCAAAGACTTTTTTTCAGAACAAGAGCCCCACTGCCTGCATAACTACAATTTGTGAGGCTCTAAAACTATTCTATTTCAAAATGCATGACTAATTTTCAAAAACTGAAATCCTTAACATTTTGTTTGTTAATGAAAACTTTTGGAGAAACACATCATAAGTTGAATCACTTCCCTATTAAGTTCATGTCTAAGACTTAAGAGCACCTAGATTTATCTTTCAATCTACTTATGCTCATGTTTCATCCAAGTACTATATGACTATTGGGCACTCCACAACTTTCAAAGAGTGTCCCATTTCTACATATCTAAACCTAATTAATACATTACAATTACACACCCCACTGAGATATCATTCACCACTTGGTATAGACAGCTTGTATTTCTGGACTATTTAATGTTGTAAGGAGAAAAGTATTCAATTTGGCAACAAACAAAATGTACAAATATTTGAGACTTGGTAAATACGTTGACACCTAGGTTAATTCTCTTCATTAAAAAAATATGTCTGTATACTTTCCTGAATTAATATGAATCAAAATAAATGTATCTGTTAACAGTATTTGCTTAGGTTTTCCAAGACAGAAAAACAAAATGTTTTATTTTTCCAACATGTTTTTAAACTTCGCCATAAAGTTTTACATATATACACTACATAAACAAACATGTCCAAGAGGCCAGTATCAATCACCTAGCAATCAACAAAGAAACATGATGTCTAAAGAGGACCAAGCTAGGGCAAAGTGTGCTAGGGGTAAAGTGTTTCCAGGGCAATGTGTTCCAGGGGTAAAGTGTTTCCAGGGCAATGTGTTCCAGGGGTAAAGTGTGCTAGGGGTAAAGTGTGCTAGGGGTAAAGTGTTTCCAGGGCAATGTGTTCCAGGGGTAAAGTGTTCCAGTGGCAAAGTGTTTCCAGGGCAATGTGTTCCAGGGGCAAAGTGTGCCAAGGACAGGTAAAGTGAGCTAGGGGTAAAGTGTTCCAGTGGCAAAGTGTTTCCAGGGCAATGTGTTCCAGGGGCAAAGTGTGCCAAGGACAGGTAAAGTGAGCTAGGGGTAAAGTGTTCCAGTGGCAAAGTGTTTCCAGGGCAATGTGTTCCAGGGGCAAAGTGTGCTAAGCACAGGTAAAGTGAGCTAGGGGTAAAGTGTGCTAGGGGTAAAGTGAACAAGGGACAAAGTAAACTAGTATTTATAATGATACAGAGGATAAAATAATAACAACTTTGCTACAGAGTAGCCAATGTCCTCAGCCAATTCACATGAATTTTCCACATCACTTATATTCTTAAGTGGCATATATATATTTCATAAAACTTTAATGATCAAAATTGGCGTGAGATCTCTTGACAAGTTTGTTGACTTTTATTAACATTTCCATTCCTCAAAAAATAATCAAGCATGCCGACTTAGCAACTCCTTGCAGATAATGGTGATGTTAACCTGCATGTATGACATAAATATAATGCATCTTGATTATCTATATCAGGGCTTATAAAATAAATGAGGAATGTGTCCATGGGACACAGATGATGCCCCCGCTTGCATACATGTATAATGTTATAAAGGGATATAACTACCCAAATTCATACTTGATCTGAATTTTTTGGTAATAAGCATTGTGTATAATTTTCATAACATTTGGTTGAGGCAAAGAGAACAGAAACGGAAAATTCAGAATTTTTTTTATTTGTAACGGGGCATAGCTCTAGAAAGTTAAAAGTGACGCCACCCAAATTCAAACTTGATCTGTGTGTTGTGCTAATAAGCATTGTGTATAAGCTTCATAACATTTGGTTGAGATAACCTAAGTTAGAGAACCGAAATCAAATTCGGGACATAGGGACAGATGTACAGACGGACAAGGGTAAAACTTAATGCCTCCTCCGCTATGTCGGTGGGCAAATAAAGAAATGTGTCTATTGTTTCTAGACTATCTCAAATTGTGAGTGCCAGGGCAGCCTCCTTTCATATTTATGAGGATTTCTTCAAAAACTTTTTACCACCATATCAGCTTTTGCACAACCCCTAAATTATTTCATTAAAATATAATAGAATTGACTAAAACACATTTGACACGGTCACTTTGTTCATTGACAAATTGCAAATGGGCCATCAAGGTAACACAGACTGTATGTAAAATTCTAGATCCAGGCTTGTGAAAACACGATATTTACAGGATTGTGACTAAAAAAAGAATATGTGCAAATATGTCCCACTCAACCTATCTTGATAATCATTCAAATTTAAAAATTCAGTGTACAGCGACACCTGCTTAAAAACCTTAATTACAGCATACATTTTAAAATTTTTTATCATAAATTATGATAAACATACTTTGCTAGGGCTCAAGTTGATGAGACCAAAAATTAATGGTTTTAACTACTTTTAAATCAAAATTTTAATCTGATATTGGATACATGAACAAAAGAATGGTTTAACAGACAGACCTCATGCACAGACCAGAAAACATAATACTGCCCTACACAATCTTCGTCAGGGCATACAAAAGAGAAATCTCAACATTTTTTGTCCTATTTATTCTAAAAAAAAGGGGGCATAACTCCCCAGCAAATCCTATACACTATGATTTTTCGATTTTGTCCCTAATAATTTAAAACCTTTGACAAACTTTATTATACTCCAATGAAAAGTAGGTACAAATGTATGAGAGTATAACCTGAAAAAGTCATCTAATTTTGGCCCCGATTTTCGAAGTCATTGAAGATTCTGCTAAGGCAAATCTCTGACATCAATTTATCAAACTTCAAAGAAAACAATGACTAGAGAGTGCTAACAATGATAACTTCTCTTATCATTTAAATTAAAGAGGGGCCTGGGCATAACTTCCAAAAAATTATTCAACTGTGCTGACTATAGAACTTGTTCAACATAATATAATGGAGTAAGTTCGATAAGACTGCCTCTATTTGTAGCTAAAATTTCAAATTAGTATTTAATTTGATATTCACAATGAAATATATTTTAAACAGTGACTAAATTGAAAATATTTCTATTTTTTTAAATGTATGTATCAGCTGACAGCTTTCTTTTAAATGTATGTATCAGCTGACAGCTTTCTTTTAAATGTATGTATCAGCTGACAGCTTTCTTTTAAATGTATGTATCAGCTGACAGCTTTCTTTTAATGATGTCACATTATGCATCAACATTAATTTTTCACCAAATTCAATGAAAACAAGCTAAGCCATTTCATTTTTGTTTTTCAGGACTAGAAACATATATACTTATGCTTTATGTGTATGTTTTCATGTAAATAAAATCAAACAGAGTCTCTACATATAGAAAAAGCATCAACAAAAAAGATCTTGTATGAGTGCAACATTGTTATACTTGTTTTAACGAACAACATATCCGACTTGTATGTCTAATGCTGCACTTTAAAGCTTCAATCTTTCCTAAATTTGGTTGAAAACCAGGAAAATATGTTGAATTTCATGAAGATCCCTAATCTCTGCCTATTTTGGGTCTAAATATCAACCTTTGATTAGAATATTTTACAAGAATAGTTCTATTTTACTTTCTCACAGGTTTATTTATTAACTTGAAATACTTTTCTCCTTGGAATAATGGTAACCTGATGTAATTTACTAGAAACATTGACTTAACCCTGTGTCTGCAAGTCTCCTATTAGTAGCATATTCCATCCAAATTACTAATTTACTAGAAATTGAGCAGGCAAAGAGTGATTCATTCCTGGTAGAATTAATGCATTGCAATGTGTAGGAATTAATATTTCTTAAGTAGGTCAATGTCAGTTCTTTAATCTGTAAATTTTGAAATTTTAATGTTAGGAAGACAAAATAATCTTAGAACACAAAATCAACAATTTTTTTGGATGAAGATCAAGATTGTGTGAAGAATTAGTCATTTGTATAAACTAGAATAAACATGTGATAATGAGTCTCCAATCTAATATGAAAATCAATTTGCGTAATACATATATTTTAACATTGCAAAGAGGGAATAAACAATTTGGTCTTCAAAGAGTTGTTGTCAAGTCTGTCTCTCAAACCACCATTTACCCTACATTTGCTTGTACTGTGCTGCCAGTGATATCTGGTCATTTTCTGTTCGCTTATCATAGAAGGGTCATCTGAACAGTATTGGCCTCTTTGCTGAAAGTGAGAACTATTGTACAAAATTGCAGATGGGGTCTCCCTGCTATTCTATTAAACTGTGCCAACCTGTGCAATCCAAATTAATTAATATTTTTTTTTTAAATAAGAAGATGTGGTATGATTCCCAATGAAACAACTCTCCACTAGAAACCAAATGACGAAGAAGTTAGCCATAAAAGGTCACTGTACAGCCTTCAACAATGAGCAAAACTCATACTGCATAGAAAACTATAAGGCCTCGAAATGACAAATGTAAGACAATTCAAACCAGAAATCTAACGGGCCTGATTAATCATTTCTGTGCAAATAAATAAACGAAAAACAAATATGATAGACAGCAAAAAACAACCACCACTGAATTCCTGACTTAGGACATTTGTTTATTTCAATCAATAATTGTCATTTGTTGTTTCCAATATTGTCTCAAGGAAATTTTTTTCACAGAACTTTCAATATATTGAACAATAAATTGCTTCGCTGCAAGGTTGGCAAAAAAGCGGTCAATACTAGTATTGACGATGCCGGGATAAATAAATACTGGCAAATACTGGTCAATACTGGCAAATACTGGTCAATACTGGCAAATACTGGTCAATTGAGATTTTGATAGGACTTAACTATAAAACTAGTCCCTATCTCAGGTCAATTACTTGGTAAATGGATAGATATAGTCACAAGGCAGAAAGTCACTTATTTACTACATTGTAATAGGACAAAAAGTCACAATTAATTAGTTCATGAACATGGTTTAATGAAGATTTATCAAATATTAATTTAATCATACAACAGATATACATGATATAGTCATTTACACCATGAAGTCAGTCACTTAAGAGAGACTATATAACATCTGGTTTTCTTAACAGTTATTTTGAAAGATGCAGTTAAAAATAAAAAAGTTTTATATATATATATATGTTATATATTTATTAAAAAAGCATTTCCTGCATTTAGAACATTTTATATCATGCTGTTGAATAGTCAGGAATTAATTCATTGTTTAAAACAATCTTTAGAAATCACTTTTATGACTTTTTCCTGTTATGTCAACATTTATTAGGGACAGTTGTTATAGTAATTAAACTTTTGACACCTGTTAGCCATATAATAGGTAATGCTCTGATATTCTATATTGCTAGTCACTTGTATTCTATTTACCTGTAAAATTCAAACCTTTTCAAGAAAAAATATCTTGATTTATACATGTTAAAATAACTTATATAGCTGCTCAATTTTATATGTATACCAAAAGTATGCAATATCATTACCCCTAAGAACTATATAAATTAGTCATTTTTAATGTTTTGATAATTAATAACATACCAATATCATTCATTTTTATAAACTGAATCATGCCAAAGGAATAAAGTTTTCCGTCATCAACCATTTTTTTACTAGAATTGATAGATAAGTCAGTCAAAAGAAGCATGAAAATTTCAATTGACCAGTATTTGCCAGTATTGACCACTTGGGAGTATTGTCCAGGCGGTAAATACCGTAAATACCACTGGTAAATACCGGGGGTGGTAAATACCGCCCAACCTTGCTTCGCTGAGCACAGCTGGATACGACCGCAGATGTCCAACCCTGAAAAGTTGCGGCCAAAATGGACACATTATTCACGCTTGATACAGGTCTGAATTTGGATTGTAATTAAATATTTGACACAGAATAGGTGTAGTCAAAAAACTTAAAATTGGTTATATGATTTGAATTTATATTCATTTTTTTTGCTTTTGTGCAATACACTATGCTGTTGAATATTAACCCCCACACACACACACACACAAATATATTTGAAATTTTCTTTTAATTTCTGAAATCTGAAATGAGAAAAATTGTAGCCCCCTTTCAACTCCCCTTTCCCTTGTTCCAAAAATAATTACAAATCAAATTTCTAATGGAGTTTGCAACCATAACTACTCATTCAAAACATCATAAAATATTAAAATATAAAATGACATACATTCATGGTTAAAATAATATTAATTAATAGTAACTTCTAAAAATAAATTTACAGCTAATCATCTCAAGACAATCATCATTTCTTAATACATAATTTACAAGCAGTATAAGAGAAGTAATCAAACATACATACAACAGTATTCTTTAAATGGATTGGATTACCTCCCTTACACTGCTTTTAAATTGTCTAAATTGTCATTTAACCATAAAACCCTTGTTTTCCCCTTTTGCCCCTAATTGCTAAATGGTTTGAGCCATAACCTCCATTACCATCCCTTTGTTGCAGTGTTCTCCCAGGATTTTTGATAGCGCTGTGGTAAGTGCGATATTAGATTGATTCACCATTTTACATAATGTTACATTTATTTATAACTACCATGTTGGTTATATTATATTAAATAGACAAAGACCTGCATTTTTATACATATGCTATCACAGAAATGGAAAAACAAATTTTAGTTTTAAAATTAAATGCCTAGATAATTTATATAATTTGGTTTCATTAGCACCCTTCCAATCATTTTTGTAAGAGTATGTATGCACTTTTAGTTGCTTTACTTATAAACTAGTTATATATCCTTTACAGCTTCATAATTTACTGACACATATATTTACAGAAAGTTTTCAATGACAGTTTTCAATGACATAACTTTTATTTACATCTATCAAATTACAACTTTGCAATCAAAATCAGTATATTATTTCAAATGAAGAAATGGAATTACCCTTTCCATAATATTTAAGTGTTATTAAAGACTTGCTTTAATATAAAGGCTAACATATTCCAAGATGAATATGATAGAAGTCCTATATAATTTTTTAAAGATTTTTATTATCAATTAAATAAATTATGTTTGCCAATTGACACATTACTACCACCTTTGAAGGTTGTGTTTGATAATTTCATAAACATTTGAATACTGGCCACCAGAAATATTTGCCATTCCCTATCCAAGCCATCCTCTGTTTACATTAATTTTAAAACAATATTTAATTAATATATATTGACAATTGGATTACAAATATCGATATTTTATATATATTCACGCAATTTTTTCGTTTGTTTTATTCTCTATTCGATTTTGAAAAGAGCAATGCAAGGACAGTTATCGTAAAATACGGGCTTGTAATGAATCCCTGGACAACAGGAATGCTTTCCTTAAAGCAATACAGGTTCAACAGTTCAGTTGTAAACACGAAAAATATTTAAATAATCGTAGTTTGTACAAAAATGGTCGAGACCACGTTGTCAGAGAAGGTGAATCTTCCTTAAATAATTTAGGAATGAACTTTCAGCACTATCCATCCCTTTCATGAAGTTTCTGCATCGTTTTAAAGCGAAAAATCCAGGAAGGAAATTTTTGACAGTAAAAGTTTTGCAAATGGCGCCATTTTGTTCATTTATTGATCTGGCCCTCCGATATTTGACTTCGTTAGGTGAATAAACGATCTCTCAGACAAATCAACCAGTCGACCACGTGATTGGAATTTGCAGAATAATACCGGAAGTTTGAAAATTCAAAACGATAGCGCTGATATTTGATTGGATAGCGCTGCGGTCTGCCCAATACCAACGCAGAAATACGATAGCGCTGAATACCGCAGCGCTAAACGGCCTGGGAGAACACTGTGTTGTATGGAAACTTGTGGTATAATTTCAGAGACATTCATACACTTAAACACAAGTTATTGTCTGGAAACTGCAAAAATGCTTATTTGGGCCCCTTTTGGCATTTTGGGACCATAACCCCCAAAATCAATCCCAACCTTCCTTTTGTGGTTATAAACCTTTTTATTGATTTCTATTTACTTATACTAAAGTTATTATCCGGAAACCATCTGTGTTCGGACGACGCTGACGACGATGACGATAACAACGTGATACCAATATACGACCAAAAAATTTTTTTAATTTTTATGGTCGTATAAAAAGATAAAGGATCATCAAAACATAAAATTATTATTAGGATTAGGGTTTCCAAAACAAAGTGTTCCTTTCAAATCAATTTATGATGGATGAGAATAGACTTTAACTCTTTCAGACTTTGGGAAAAGTTTATGAAGTCAACACCAATTTTGTCCTTTTTAGGAAAAATGCAGACTTGTAAAATCTGTTATGTTTTGTTAACAATCAACCTATTTAACTTCCCTTACATACCTTAATAATTATCATGAGGCGGACTCTAGAAGTATATGGATGTACAGACTGTAAGTCAGTTACAATTTAAATTTGTGACATTGTAACTACACTGTAATAAAAGGAATATTTGGAAGATCCATCAAATAAGATGTGATATTTAAACAAATGAGAGTATAATAATATAAACAAAAATATGAAGAGGTTACACTTTGTAAATATATCTGATTTACGAACTGACTACTTAAATATTCACTGATATTTTTTTTAACATACTGGATCCCAGATATCATCTCCATTCTTCATCTCATAGAGATAAAACTGTGGAAATTTTACAAGTATAAATACAGTTGGATAGCTGCCAATATAAATTAACAGAAAACTCAAAGCAAAGGGAGGGGGTGTACAAAATATTAGTATAAGCTTAAACTCTTAAGGAATAGGAGTCATATAAATGTTGAATAAATGTTGCACAACCCTATGTTGTGAGCTTTTAAAAAAAGTGTTGCATGTGACATTTCTATTCCAATAAAGGATTTCTTGTGTCTTCAGAGTAAACTGACACAGTTTTTAGGTGTAAAAGGAATTCCTATGGAAAATTGCATGGTCTAATTTACACAAGCACAACCTGAGCGTGTATTTGTGTATATCTATGGTACTTATAGCAACTGTTGGTTAATGTCTTTTCCAGAATCTGAATAACTAATTAAATTGATACCTCAAAAATGTCCATTTCAATACCCATTTTCCAAGAAACAATCTGGTACAAAATAATGTGTACAGAAAAGTAGAATTAATAACCAAAAATTGTTGCCTTTAATATAAATGTAATTCATTGCACTTTTTTATATTTTCAAAAATAATCATGGAAATTGGAAATAAAAAAAATTGCACATGTTCTTTCAGTGAGTCAGATTGTTTTAGTAAATAGTTATAATTAATAGAAATGAAAGATAACTCTTGTTATATTAACAGATTAAAGAGCACCTGCAACATATGATAATGATCATGATTCACCTTTTGGCTATTTATTATCACATATAAGGAAATATACCTGTGTGCATATATGAAGAACATGCAATTTGACAACTGGTTAAATGCAATGATTTCAACATTTAAACATTTCCACCGGCACACCCTTCTGCGAAAATATGCCGGTATAATAATAAAGGAATTTCCATGCACATGTGCATCTTGTGAGACATAATTAAGTTTTTGAAGATGAAATTAATATGTTTATATTTATCAAAGTCAATAATTTACCTGCAATAAATGTACAGACTACTGCAAAGATAATTTCTCTACTCATGATGAATTAATTAGCAGTCTACTCTTTGTTATTCGTCCAGCTTTCTTTTCTACTCTTCGCCGCCAAGAAGTTCGATAACTCTAAGTGTACCGTATTTGATCAATTAAACTGGCAATGATTAGTCTAGGAATGTATAGGTCACCTTTTGACCTAAGTTAATCTAAGGCTTGGGCTAACAATATTGTATACTGTACATGCCCCAGCTTAGCGGTACATACGATGAATTATTATCTGGTATTTATAAGACTTGTAACTTCGCTTGAGATGTCTAAAATATCTGGGATTTAAATATTATCGACGAAATTCAGAGGCGCTTCGTGCGACATGCCCCTCCTTTTTTACCTTTTGTGTGGTTTGTTTTTTTTGTTGTGTAGAGACATAAATACACACATACACATATGTGTATATATGTCTCTGATTATACTATAGTATAATAGTCCCAGGTTTGTATTTAATTTTATCACTTATTTGATTTTATTCTTTTTCTTTAACCAGAGACATATATATGTCTCTGCTTTAACTTATCAAGGATTTATATATCTCTTACTTTATAAATCCTTGCTCTTATTTGAGACTACTATAACACGTTGTAGTAGTCTCAGCTCTTATCAAAACGATACAATTATTACAATAACGGTAGTTTAATTTAGTACCACGATTGAACCTAAATAACGTATACTAGGGCCTAGACCCAGCCTGAGACTGTGTTAAAGTAGACTAGTCTAAGTCCCAGCTAAATATAAGAATGGAGGGACAGCATACGATTAACTACTGTCAGAGACATATAATATGTATTATATGTCCCTGCTACTGTTCAGTGTTATCAGAGGCGGATTTAGAGGGGGGACTGCCCCCGCCCCCTCCTTTTTGCTGGGAAAAAATTGGTTGCTTATATAGAGAATCACTGAAGCATGACCGGAGCGGGCCCCCTCTTAGGTAGTCAGTGGGCCCCCACTTATGAAAATTTCTGGATCCGCCACTGGTTATATATGATAAGAGCGAGTAAACATTCAATAGGTGAAAAAAGGTGAAATATTGACGAATATATGACAAATGAATTAACACAAAAATAATGATATTTTTTTTAATGGGTCTATCCCCACAAGAGCATGTGTCAAAATTGAAACAAAGGAAGAAAACATAGGAATAAAGGAATGGAATATCCATGGACATGCACAACAGAGATAAAATATCAATAAATAAACACATAAACGAATTGTATCGTTTCAGCCAAAAACAGAAACTAGGCCACCCTTAAAAATATTTGTTTCATGTTGCCTACCCATGCCTCATAGGGTTTTTTTTTTTGCCAACACAAAAGTTACATGTTTTAGACAGGAAAACGACGTTAGAGCAGGAAAAAATATTTAAAAACAAATTTGAAACGAATTGTGTCATAAATTTTTTTCGGGTAGGCTACTTTTTATGTGGGTAAGTAGGCAACATCTAACAGTTTAGAGTTTATTTTTGGCCCTAGAAACAGGCTTCTTATATTGTGTTTTATATGTAAATGTCAGCTATTGAAACGAGTCTTTTTAACGATAGGAAGTATAATTTCAATTAGTAATGTCAGAGCTGGTCATGTGGAGAAGGATGACTTCATCTTTTTAATTTTTTATGAGTTCAATTAGTCATGTGCACTTGTCATGATTTCAGTCAAGTCTATACTTATGCATTTTAAATGAGCACATGCATCGTTCTATAGTAATAAATTGTTTTTTTTTATTTAACGAGTTTGATCAGATTACCGTGGCTTAGACATGTTTTAGAGATCAAAACATATTGTGGAACCTAGGACGGTTGAGTTAAATAGATTGTAATTTCTAATTCTACATTTGACTGATTAATCTGTAGCCATATCAGATAACAGCTTATAAATATTGTCATACAAAACCCGATACATTATGGTGAAAATAAAATTCTATGGAATTTGCCATCATTTATCTACATAAATTATTATTTGTAAGCTAATTTGACAATAACGGCGCGATAACCATGAGTGTACATATTGATTGGTTTAATTTAAACATATTTTAAATTAAAACATAACATTCAAATTAGGATAACGTATTATACACAAGGATTTGGAAACAATATTATATCCCGGAAAAGATTGTCCCTATAAAAATCGGTGGCGGATCCAGGAAAAGGCGTAGAGGAGTATGTCCCATCTCCTTTGAACGCCATTTTGTTTGAATCTCATGTTTCTTGCGATTTATTAGAATTTTAGGACAAAATCGTCCAATCGTTTTTCGCCTAGCTCTGCTCGGCGGTATATCTTCAATTTTCTGGAATTACGCCCCACTTTCAAAAATCCTTGATCCACCCCCTGAAAATCCGTCTCCCTGTTAAAAGGAAATAAGAAAACTACTGCTATTGAAATTTTA
Organism: Mytilus coruscus; assembly: GCA_017311375.1. Classification (NCBI taxonomy): domain Eukaryota; kingdom Metazoa; phylum Mollusca; class Bivalvia; order Mytilida; family Mytilidae; genus Mytilus; species Mytilus coruscus. The sequence goes on from CM029601.1 coordinate 86,334,851, forward strand.
CACAGTGAATATTGTCAGCTAGCTCTTTTCTACCACAAAAATAATCTTTTACCTTCTGTGAGAATTTCTTTTATAAGAATGTTCATTGAGACTACAGCAATCTATATAAGTCTGGTTTGAAGTATTTGTCCCTTGATTCTACCACAGTAATAGTAATTTGGTATTTTTTATTAAATCACATTATATTGATTTATTTCCGTTAGGCAGCAACCATTTGATTTTCTGGGGAGCTATGGATTTTTTTTCCAGACAAACTTTTTTTTTCGCCTTTGGCGAAAAATAATCTATTTTTTTGGCGATAAGTCGAAAACAATTTTTTTCTTTCAATTTTAGCATTACATATAGTGGCAGCTGAGGGTGAAACAAACAAATTTTTTTTCTCAGGGTTAAAAACAAATTATTTTTTTCTCCAAAAACTTGAAACAAACTTTTTTTTCCAAAAAAATCCATAGCCCCCACCAGAAAATCAAATGGTTGCTGCCGTACAGCCACACTGTTGATTAATTCTGACAGTTAATAATTGTATTGAAAGAGAAAGATTGACTAATAAGCTGCTGTTTGCTTAAAGTCAAGTGGCAAGTTTTTCATGCATATTCAGGACTAACACAAATTAAGACTGATATATAATCCAATAGGTAGAATCAGCATTTTGGGTGTCGACCGGGTTTGCCTTGTTTTGTAATCGCCTGATATGAAACTTGCTGGTTGCCGTTGTATTCTTTTGAGCTTGTTGGTTTCTGCTACACTGTAGGTGTTCCTTTCTCTTACTGTATATTCCATCGTTGATCGTATTAGTGAAATGGATGCAGTTTTCTTATATTCCTGCGGGCAGTACGTTAGGTTTCTTCTGAAAAAACCTATGGTCGAATTTGCCTTTTTTGCTACATTTGTTATGTGCGTGGTTCAATTAGTTCACTCCTAGATATGGGTTGTTGTTAACTTGTTGGATTACCATGACTATTGGGCGTATACTATCTATGGCTTTTCTTTTCATGCTCGGGATGTAGCATATTTTTTTGAATTAAATCGCATTCCCCAGTTGTTTGCTCAAACGTCTAAGTTTGGGTGATCTTCTTACAGTATTTTGTGGTACATTGTTAGACTGGTACCCGGCCGTTAATTGACAAGTGTGACAACATCCATACACAAGGCTTTGGATTAAACGCTCCCACTCCAATCAAAAGCAAGGAGGTTATAAATCCCGCACAACCAAACGGACACGGAGGCGCCCCTCTATTGCAGGAGTTTTATACCACCGAAAGGCGAATGGGGTCATAAAGAAAAAAAAAACAAAGATACCAGTCTTATCAATTTGTACACCAGATGCGCTTTTCGTCTACAAAAGACTCATCAGTGACGCTTGAATCAAACTTGATAGTTTTAAGGCCAAAGCAGATATAAAGTTTAAGAACAATGCGGACCCAAATTCCATAAAAAAGAAATGTTAAATACGGCTATGGTTATCTAATCCTGGTTGAGTCTCGAAAAATTCAAAGTTTTGTTAAAAGTTGATTTATAAAAATGACTGATCAATATTTCATGTCAACACAGAAATGCTGACTACTGGTCTAGAGAGTTTATCTGTACCTGTAGAATTCTTCTTAATAACGGGATATCACATCATAAATTTTACGGTGATGTTGTTTACAAAGCCCGTAAATCTAGACACGATTCATTTAAACTAATTGATCCTTCGTATTCTTCTAAAGGTTTTCAATTTAACACAGTAGTAAAATCTTTAGATATTGTTTTTTTTTTATACTAACATTGATTTTGTTTTTGAAAAAATAAAAACATAATTGAATATAAATTGCTTTATGTGTACAGTTATGAGAACTCAAAGACATGATCCTACATTTTGTCGGTACTGTTTACTTATATTTTAGTATTGCACAAGGTCATGCCTGCTTCCTCAGACTGTTCATGACGTCACTATACTAAATCTGTTGGAAGTGTGCTGATTGATACTTTAGTCTGGTAGAACATGATTTCTTTATAAGTTGTAATTGGCTTTGAACTACCTTTCAGTTACTTTGAGTACTCTTATTTCGGTGCTTTGTGTCTATCATTTTTATGTTAGTTGTTTTTTGTGCCTCGTACCGATCTTTAAAGTTAAGTCAATTGCAACTTATTTTTACAGTTTGTTCTTATGTTGTACCGTTATACGACTGTATGTTATGGAGAGGGTTGAGCGCTAACAAAAATGTTTAACCCTGCCACAATCATTATGTGCCTGTCCCAACCCAGGAGCCTGTGGTACGGTGGTTGTCGTTGGTTCATGTTCGTCACATGTCACATTTGTTTTGTTATAAATTGTCGTTGGTTCATGTTCGTCACATGTCACATTTGTTTTGTTATAAATTGTCGTTGGTTCATGTTCGTCACATGTCACATTTGTTTTGTTATAAATTAGGCCGTTAGTTTTCTTTTGAATTGTTTCACATTTTTTCTTGTCAGAGCCTTTATAGCTGACTATACGATAAGGGTTTTTCTCATTGTTGAAGGTCGTACGGTAGCCTATAATTGCTTACTACCACTTCATTTTAATTCTGGTGGATAGTTGTCTCATTGGCAATCATACCACATCTCCTCATTTTTATTAAAAGATGGTTTCAAATGAGTTTTTATCTCAAACCACAGGAATTGTTGCTTTTATTTAAAAAATCAGAGGCTGTATTCAAGAGCAAGCTCAAATCGATTGCCTGAATTTGTATATCTAATTATATAATTAATATCAACAATTGTACGTTGCATTTCTTTTTATTCATCCCAAGAATTAGAATATAGCAAAGTGCTCTCGACAAATGAAATTGTAGGAGTTGATGTGCCTTAATTGTGAAGAATAAATGTAAATCATGTCCTTAGTATGAATTTGTCCCCTTGTTTAGGCCAAGGAATTGTATATATATAAAGGTTTTTTTAAATATACAATTCCTTGTTTAGGCCTACTAACAGTTCGAAACAAAGAGTTTTCTATAAATGAGTTACAACTGCCCAAAGCACATTTATCAGCTTGAAAGCATTAAATATTATGATTGAAATTGATTAAATATTGAACAGTTAAACAAACGAAAAAAATCACAATAAATTGAAGTTGATTGGTGCAGTAAAAATTAAATCGGAACCGTTAAAGTATATTTTAATATCAATAACTTCAAAATTACTAACAAAATAACATTATCAAAGCAATGCAAAATGAATGAAAGAAAAAACACTAAATTAAATATAACTCAAATCTGTAACTAGTACGCTTACAAAATTTAAGACTGCTAGATCTGCGGTTGGTAAGAAAAGTATTTTCAAATATCTCCTCGATACAATGGACACGGGAGTTTAACTTAACATTAGACTTTCATAGAAAAGGCATTTTATTTGAAAATTCAAATTTTAGTCAATTACCTCACTTAATGATATTGTATTTGATGTAAAGAGCTGGAATCAAATATTGGCTGTGGAATAAAATTTTGTTGTAACTCAACTATCAAATTTATTGATTTGAACTGAAAATAAACAAAACAGATACGTTCTCACTTTAAGATGACACGATTTACATTCATACTGTCTCACAGTTAGATAACTTATACAATTCCTATCTTTTCGTCGTATTTGTTGTGTCATTTAATTTCTAAAACACAATTTATTAGAATTTCCCATATTATAAGAAAGTCCCTTCATAACCAAGACTTATCCATAAATGAAATGCCTAAAAAGGAAGCCATGCATTAATTATAAACATTGCATTGACAATGAAACGAATTCTTAATAAAAAGCCATTCAAGAGATTACTTGAGGACTTAGAACATACTCACCCATTCTCGTCCAATGGAAAATCAGTATTTTCGTTTCTATAAAATGCTATATACGTGAGTAGATTAATTTATAAAAGTGAACTCTTTTAAAACTGCACTAACAAGTACACGGCTTTGATCTAACCTCATTCGTAAACCAAGACGTTGTTCATTCATTTCATTTCATCAAATCTTCCATTGATCAATATGCTGTTGGAAGAAAAAGAGAAGCAACAGATACCAAAAGAATATTCAAACTCATAAGTCGAAAACAAACTGACAATACCATGACAAAAAACGAAAAACGACCAAAAGACAAACAACAGTATACAAAACACAACATAGAAAACTAAAGACAGAGCAACATGAAGCCCACGAAAAACCGAAGTGATCTTAGGTGTCCCAGAAAGGTTAGCAGATCCTGCTCCTCATACTGATTGATAATCGACTCTTATCTAACCTCATTCGTAAACCATGAAGTTGTCCGTTAATTTCATTTGATCAAATCTTCCATTGATCAATATGCTTTACTTAAATGGGCCGAGAAGTCTTTCTGCTCATGTTATTCAGTGATCACAAACGTTATTTTGTACAACAGCTACTCATCCCTAATCTTCCATAAAACCAATAATATAAAATATCAGTGCAAATGATTGTATTTTATTTTTTCAGATTAAAAATATAAATAGAGGCTCCCCTGACACTTGAGGAACAAGGTAAGTTCAGAAGCAGCAATACTAGATAGAGTGTTCCTTCATTGGATTTCATTCTTACTTAACTTCATCTGAACAATACATGACTCATACAACCAGTTATAAAACGGCAGGTGTGTCGCAGTTGAAGGCAATATCTCTTAAAGGAGTAATTTGACAACTCCGGACCCTCTGACTTGATGAACTGGCCATTTTTGCAATTTCCACTTTTCCTTTAGCTCTAACAGTTTTTAAAATGTATGACTCATATACAAGCCAAAAACAGCAAAGAAAACACATTTCAAGGGCAACAACTCTATGAAGAGTCATCAGATATTTTCAACTTTTGAAGATGATTGTAGTTTATATGTCTGGATAGATTGTAATTTATGTCTCTGGTTTGGCCAAACCAAGTGAAATTCATCAGAACATGCATTTCAGGTGCAATACCTCTTGATATAGCCAGTCACTGTATAATTTCGAACCAATGGAGATTTTGTATTCCTCGTCGAGATTTTGTATTCCTCGACAAGTACATCATTATAAACTTGCAGATTTTCTCTATCTCTTATAGGTTTTGTGATATGAGCAACAACTGCAGTTCAATTTTTAGCATCAACAGGTCTGGGGTTTTTTTTATGAATCAGAACTGCAAATACAATTTATTAACTACTGAGATACAAGGAATATTCAAGCAAAGCTTGATTCCAAGCTGCTCAGTTGTCAAGAAGATAAGATTTTTCAGTGTTCTATTTTTAGAAAAGGCTGTTGAATGAAAAACTTGATACACATTATATACTCTTTAATACCACAAGATTCACACAAAGTTTAGTTGAAATCCCTTTAGCTGTTTGGTGGTTTCAGAGATGATTTTTTTAAAAGTGTATACCAATGAAGGACAACTGGCCAAGTAATCACAATAGCTGATGTAGACCTTCAGACCAGTGGGCTCAGAGAACTCAACAAAGTTTGATAAGCTGTTAATGACTGTAAATTGATCTCTAGAAATAATGTGCTTGTTCGTATTTATTTTAAATCTCTAGGAAGAACTGGCTTTGGAACTTGTATATTTTTTGTAAACCAGTATCTGCTTCTTTTCAACTAAAAGGAGTGTTGTTGGTGGAATGAACTTTAATGTTATGTGTACCTTTTTATAACATGTACATGCGTTTCTGTTATCTATAATCTTTTATAGAGATTTGTGTTTTTTTTTTTTATCTTATTTTGTTTGATAATCAATATCAACAAGGCTGAATGTAGACCTGTCGAGTTCAATAAATAATTTTAACATCACCCCATGTTTATCTACCTGTATCAAGTCAGGAATCTTGTCTTTGATTATTTCTCTTTTTTATACTTATTTTTAGGTTTATATGCAATAGTTGTACATTTGTAATAATTTATATTTGCTGTTTACAATTTGCATTGAATGATATCTTCGTAATATACTAGTGCTTATAGCAGATCTTTAAAAGTTTCTGTTAAATTCATTTACAACCTAGACCAGAACAGGGGCGGATCCAGCCATTTTTAAATGGGGGGGGTTCCAACCATATGTCCCCATTCAAAAGCATTGATTGTCAAAAAAAGGGGGGTTTCAACCCCTGAACCCCCCCTGGATCCGCCACTGAAGAAATTAAAGCTTGACATTTTGTACAGAAGACCATATGCTGTCCTCTATTTGTCCCTCTTATTATGTTTTTTTTTTTTTCTTGGGTTGCTGTCTCATTGTCATATACTTCCATCCCTTTTTATTCATTCATTGATAAACAACTTTACATACTGTTATTTTTTAATCTCATTCATGTAACAACTTATATTGGTTAATATACAATGGTTGTAATAAGTTATATTTGTTCTGTACAATTGGCATTGCATTATACCATAGTTTTACTGGCGTTCATGGCAGATATTTGGTAGTCTCGGTTAAAATCTGGTTTTCATTTACAACTTGCTTTGGATGGGTAAATTTAGAGCTCGACATGGGGTACAGACATTTTTTGTTGTTGACCGCTAGTGACCTCTAGATGTCGGTCTCCTGTAGCTATAATATTGGTTTGATTGCAATCTCATTGAAACATACACCCAATCTTTTTTTATTCATTCATTGAAAAAAAACTTCAAATACTGTTATTTTCTTAATTTCATTCATGTAACAACTTATATTGGTTTATATACAATGGTTATAATAAGTTATATTTGCTGTATACAATTTGCATATTTCACGTTATTAATCCATCCAACTCAACAATTTCTACTTATTAATTTCTAATTGTAAATGTATTGTCACCATCTACACAGCAGATAAGTTTATCATCACTGACACTACTATCCTCCCTACTGCCTGCATAAGAGTCTAGATGGGGTATACAGAACAGAAAATAATGGGCAAAAAATACAGAATATAAGGCCATAAATATAAAGAAGACAGAAAAATATGTAAAAAAATAAAGAATAGAGAATAATTGGGAGATACAAAAGTGAAAAGTAAAGAATAGAGAATAATGGATAAACATTTTTACAGAATAGAGAAGAAATAAAATAATACAGAAAAGAAGCAGACCCTCATGGATTTTTCTCGAAATAGAAGAAAATTTGTTGATATTAAATACATGAACCTTTGGAGTTAAAATGCAGATCATGATTGCATTGAGTAAAAAATATCAGGGCATTATGTGTACTAATTTTATGTGTCTTAATTCATAAAATTTATTCAAAGAGAAATGTGTTTCGGATTTTTAAAACAAATGAAAAACTTTTTTTACATATTCAGTGGAGTTAATTATTTACATTTTTTTAACTATATTAATTAATTACAAGAGATTAAAAAAATCTCAAGTAAATGGATAAATTTTCCCAGGTGCGACTTGCAAAATACTGTCAGTTAGTTAAGACATGGGAAGGTTGTATGTGTTATTTTGAAGATGAATGAATGTTCTTCAATGACAATAATTGTCAAGATTTTGATTTCAAACTGATGAAAGTAACTATGTTTTTATTATGTTATTGTGGTAAATTCAAATGATATACAGAAATGTTATGACAATGAAAGAAAGAATGGAATAAACTCAATAAACCTGGGCCTACGGTAACAGAATTTACTCAGTGCTCAAGAGTACAAAATCTGTGTTCAAACACCAAATCCAGTTTTAATTGGTTGAATTCTTAGTCTGAGTCCAATAAATGTACTCCAGATTTGTATGACTGCAAGGCCTTTTACTCATTGCACTGCAGAAGGTACGTTAGTATATCATTCAAAATCTTCTTCATATTTCTGTTCTTCATCTTAAAGTTGCAAACTAAACAGACCTTTTGCATAAAATTATTAAAACATAAATAAATAACTCATTTTCATAAATATCAGGTAAAAAATTTCATCCTTATCCAAAGCTTCAACTATTTCATATAGGTTCAACAATATTATAATATGGTGATAGTAAAAAATATTAAAATTACAGATGTCCTCCTACATGAAACTTTTTTCCGGACATATGACAAATTTTCTTAAAAGGTATAATTTGTTGCGTTGGAGGATTAATGTATTTACAGTATATACATATTTGTTAACTTCAAACAAGCATAGGCTAGGACTATATACATAATCTGGGTAATGGTTTTCACAACCAATGCAGTTACAAAAATAGGTGACTTAAACTGTGTGTTTTTCATGATTATTTCATGAAAGAGATCGTTCAAGACTCGTATAAACCATAGTCCAGAGAAAAGTAACAGGATGAATCATCTGTTGCATTTTCAATATGTTGGGGGGAGTGGGGGTTGGTCCTTGTAATGTTATGAAATCAAATGTTTGAATGGACACCAAAGCAATATTTTCAGATGATATGGTAAGGACAAATTAGTTCCAGTACCAATAATATCCTTAATGTTTGGTATTTTCAATGGCAAATACTCAAATGTGCAAAAAAAGACATTTATGGGGATCCTACCAGGAATATTTGATAATTTCTAGGTATTATTTTCTTCAAGTAAGAAATACTTCTTTTTTTATGAGCTAAGTAGAGCTAGTAAAAGGAGACTGCCAATGCATTTATTAGCAACAACTACATTTCCTAGTCAGGACTTGTACTTTATCTGTGGACAAACAGCTAGAGTGTTTAATATGTCCTGGTAGATGGAAATTGAACTGAGTTATCTAACTTTGATTATCACCATTTTTGTTAAGATCTTTTTCCAAACAAAATGGAAATCAGCTCGCTTAACTCTTTTTAATTAATATTATGAACACAAAACATTGTCAAAATACAAAATGGTTCATTCAAGTTAAAACAGAAATTAATTCTACTTTAGATCTTGTTTTGCTTCATAAAGGATCCAAATTTCAGATTTTTATAATCATTTAAACTAAACAGGACTAAATAGATAGTTTTCAATGTGATGTAATTTTAGTTGGAGTTGGAGTTTTTTCCCTGGGCCACTATGATGGAAGGAAATAAAAACATGAGGTACAAGCAGGTCTGATAAGAGGACCTTTACTAGATCATAGTAATGTATTATAGGCAAATGTAGATTGTTCAGAAAACAACTTTTTTAAAGTTTAACAATCAGTATAGCAAGTCGTAATTGGTTAGTTTATGAAGGAATATGTGTACAATTGACCTAAAAAAATGCAAAAAAGGGAAATAACTATTACTCAAATTAAGTAAATTGAAACCTATCTTTATAAATCCTGTGAATAAAAACCTTTTTCTTGAAATATTTTCAAACTTGATTATTTTCAGAAATCAAAAGCACGCTCAGCCAAAATAATTCCTCTAAAAGCAGAATATGTGTTTTTCAAAAACCTACATTTCTAAAAACAACACTGAAAAATAAAGTGAGTTTTAGATAAAATACTGTTATTTTCATAGAACTTTGGTTTCAAAGGCTTCACACAATGTCAAACAATTCTCATACACCTGAAAAAAAGTCAACAACTCATTCTAGAAATTCTAGCTTTAACAAAACAATTTAACAATATTTGAGTATCTTGAACACAGTACATTCACACAATAGCATAATACAAGCTTAAAATGCATACATAATCTTTCTTTCATCAAAACTGGATGTTTTTTAATTTCACTCTCAGTCTCTCTCTCTCTATTACTCTCTCCCTATTGTGGTCATGCCAAAGTAACTTTTAAATTTCAACCCCAAATCTAATATTGAAGCAAATCCAACAATTTAATTCTCTGTTTTAGTTCAGAGTACAAAAACAAAATACTGAAACTTGAATATATCCAGTTTTCGAGCAAAATTACAGGGATTAAAATCTAAAAATTATATTAATATGACCAATGTTTTTCATTCATAACACCTGGCTAACAAAAACAAACTTATGCACCATACAATCAACAGAAATGCTTTGTAATATCACATTGTCAAAATCATATTTGTGATGGACTCAGTCAGCATTCCACTGGAATTTCTTTACTGTCTCGCAGTCGTGTTGCCACTGCTGCCACCAGTGCAGCACCTTTTCCACTACCATCATGAGATAATTGTAACTGGAACTGCAAAACAAATAAACTTTTAATTAATATATCCTCTTGTGGATTTGATTATTAATGGAATACTGTAAAATTGTAAAATTTCATGAGGCGTTTATTTTTGCTGATTTTGAAATAAAAAATATCCCATCTTGTAAATTTCATCTCACAGGAAAGTGAGAATCAGAGACAATAAAATGCAATAAAAAAATTTTGAACAGGTTTTACCATAGAAAATACAAAAGTTACACTCTTCAAAAATAAATCCATTAGTGGATTCCTCCTTATACTTTAGCCACAAAAGTAACACTGCAATATCCATATCAACGAAATTACCAAAATCCAATTCTCTTCTGTAAATAGAACTTATGCTGGATCTTTTAAAGAAATCTAGAGACAAGACCACAAATATAATTTCAAATTGACACAAATGTTTTTTATGTTCATATTATAAGGGACTTTCCGTTTTGAATTTTCCTTGAAGTTTAGTATTTTTGTTATTTTACTTTTTTCTATTTTCATCTACTGTTCAATTTTGTCTATTCAAGAATTTGATGAAATGTTCTTTTTATTTAACATTTAACAAACTATTATCAACGACCACCTCAGTTATTATCATCTTGTTAAGATATTTATAAAAAGTTTTATCAAGTCTGGTTTATTTTCAGCAACTGTGAAAGTAATATTGTGTGAAAAATTTATTTGTTGGCATTATAAACTAGAGGCTCTCAAGAGCCTGTGTCGCTCACCTGTATTTACTGATGCTTTGGAAATTATGTAAAATAAGGTTAAAATCATAATTAATAGTATTAGATATTTAAGATTTAATGATGTCTAAGATAATAAAAAACTGCAAAATTTCTGTAAAATTACTAACTATGGGGCAGCAACCCAACAACATGTTGTCGGATTCGTCTGAAAATTTCAGGGCAGATAAATCTAAATCTGATGAACATTTTTGCCACCTGTCAGATTTGCTCTAAATGCTTCAGTTTCAGAGATATAAACCAAAAACTGCATTTTACCCCCATGTTCTATTTTAACCAAGTCGGCCATGATGGTTGGAAGGCGGGTCATTGGACAAATTTTTAAACTAAATACCCTTATAATGATTATGGCCAAGTATGGCTAAATTTGTCTCAGTAGTTTCAGAGAAGAAGATTTTGTAGAAGATTACAAAATTTACGAAAAATTGTTAAAATTGACTAGAAAGGGCAATAACTCCTAAAGGGTCGACTGACAATTTTGGTCATGACGACTTATTTGTAGATCTTACTTTGCTGAACATTATTGCTGTTTACAGTTTATCTCTATCTATAATAATATTCAAGATAATAACCAAAAATGGCAAAATTTCCTTAAAATTACCAATTCAGGGGCAGCAACCCACCAACAGGTTGTCAGATTTGTCTGAAAATTTCAGGGCAGATAGATCTTGACCTGATAATCAGTTTTACCATATGTCAGATTTACTCTAAATGCTTTGGTTTCAGAGATATAAGCCAAAATCTACATTTTACCCTATGTTCTATTTTTAGCCATGGCGGCCATCTTGGTTGGTTGGCAGGGTCATCGGACACATTTTTTAAACTAGATACCCTAATGATGATTGTGGCCAAGTTTGGTTAAATTTGGCCCAGTGGTTTCAGAGGAGAAGATTTTTGTAAAAAGCTAACGACGATGGACGATGGACAACGGACGCCAAGTGATGAGAAAAGCTCACTTGGACCTTCGGGCCAGGTGAGCTAAAAATCCTGTTTGTACAAATGAAGTAGTATCTAGTAATATTACCTTCAATCCTGGTTTTACAAGTTCTTTCATTTTAAGACACATGAGATTATGGAATCGGGGATGAAATCTGTAAAGCGAGCCATCAACGGCAATTGTCATAGTGGGTTTGTTGATCTTGTTGATCAGAGTTGCAAGACCTAAAAAAAAGTTCCACATGTAAATAACCTATCTATTATGTCACTGCTATGTCCAACAATATGTCTCACTGCTTTTGTACACAATTTCCCTCAGCATAAGGACCCAAATAATATGTGAAAATCTAGAGTTATCTCTCTTTCATAAGAAAAAAAAAACCTGGTATATTGTGTAAATATTAAATCAAGCACTGCATACCAGGCAGTTCCACTGTAATGCTTACTGGCATATTATTTTGATTTTTTTTAAACCACTGCTACAACTTGCTTTTGATGTCATATATCAGCTATAACTAAGAAATTACATGTAGCTTTATAATTATAATTTAATACTTCAATTGACCAGAAATTATTTTATTGCCTTGTGGACAAGTCAATATTTTGATTGATGATTAAGTCTGTAAAATTGTAAATGTGTAAATTTTCACATTATTTCCACTAATTTTGCAATAAATTAAACATCCCCACCGTAAAAAAAGCTTTTAGAATGCAACAATATTGATGTGAAGTGCCAACATTGTTAATGCACAAAAAGTTTGGGTATCAAAATTGCAAAAATACTAACCCCCTAAATATCTTTGTCTTCAGTAACTTGCCATTGCCAACTTGAGTTACGCTTTAAACAGCTTAGTGCTTTTGAAAAATTCTTTCAAAAACTTTTGTGGAAAACATGTCATTTAAAAATTAAAATCTAATACAAACCTGCTGCTGACAGGAAGGCAGCTCGTGCAGAGATTAAGGTACACACATATTTTACAATTTTACAATCTTCTGAACTGTATCCTTCTAATCCTAACTCATCTAATACTTGTTTTGTATTACGGAAGAATTCGTCATGATCACTGAAAAATATAACAATTTTAGTAAATCTGGACGTGAATTCATTTCAAATTAGGAAAGATATTTGTATTAGTGACTTGTCACTTGTTCTCCAATCCTTGCATTATGTATGGCTGTACTGTTTATTAAATTGTTTTCTATTTCAAATTTGGTAAAATCAAACAAGAATTATCTCCCCTTCTACACTTTTTTCTGTTGTGCTTTATTTTACATGTCCATGTGTACTTTTGAGTTCCTGATTTAAGCCAAAGTAAAAATTAAATTAATAAATGTAAATCATTTACCTCTCTATTTCTGACACATATTTTGTGTAAAATCGTCCTCGCACAAACAATTCACATTCTCGATCCACACCACTAAATAATAAACCTTCCATTGTCAACCTTTCTAACACCAGACGTACAACCTCACCCATGTACATCCCAGAGATCATCTTTTCCAATCTATAATGCAAATTGTACATAGTATGATGCATAAAGGGATTTAATACTGTTAGACTTATTTTATTTTTTTGCCCTGGTAACCTATTTATAACTGCATTAATGTCTTAATGGGCTAAAATGCTATTTAACATTAACTATTTATATCAAATTTTATTTTTGTCCTCTGTGAAGGGGATTTATATCAAATTTCATTTTTCGTCCTCTGCGAAGGGCTAACATCATGATTAGTTCTTCCATTTGACACAATTACAGGGTCACATGACAGAAGTATCACGTTCATGACATAATTTAATTTAAGTTCAAGAATTAAATGATAGTTAAAAAGAAATGGCACAATACTTTGTGATCTCCATACACTATTTTTTTCTCATAAAAACTTGTTACTGTCTTTTTAAAAAATATTATTCCGCATCTCATTAAATTCATATACATAAAGAAATATCAATATGGAAGAAGAAAAAACCAAAGTGAAACCTGTGCCTAATGAATACTCTTCTTTGTATTTAAAAATAAAAATAAAATAAGAAGAAACTCTTGAACTAGAAAACATGAGTAACTTTTATCTGCCAAAAAGTAAAACCAAAAATTCAAATTTTCTTTTGAGACCATACAGAAAAATGCATTGAAAACTTATCAGACTGATTTCTGAGTGAACAAAACATGTTTTTGGAAAAAGTATAATGGAGAACAAAAAGTTAGGAAAGCCAAAAATATAATATGTTTGACAGCATCATATCCAAAAAGGCCTTGGCAGAACAGTGAAAACTGTCTAAAGTCCACATTCCAAAAGGCATACATTAGGGTCTGACCAAATCCATTTTTTTCTGCAAAATTACCAAAATGCATTAAGTATTCTTAAATGTTTTATTTGAGTGAGTTCACAACACTCTTTTTTCCTGGTTTATTTTACCTCTAACTTACATTTGTTTTCCAGGGTTTATAGAAAATGTATCCAATTCTCTATCATATTCTGTTCGTATAAAGTCCAAGCAGCCATTATCACCAAATGCTCCCCATTCAGTGTTTACTATCACCTGAAAAAGTTTATAAACATTCTCATTATACCAGTATAATTGTAAAGAAATAGTCATTGTTTCTCATTACACCGTATATAGTTAAATAATCATCCAATATCTTTAAAACTTTGACAGACAAATATTTATTTCTCTACACTTTTTTTCTATTAAACAATTGTTAGATTTAGATTTAAGATGAACAAGGTTTCTTTTACTAGGCAAAAACTGAGTTTGAATAAATGCAGAAAATAGTTCGGGATGAACTGAATATTATAATTACCTGGTAACAAATTTATTAATTTAATACAAATGAACATTTCTGTCTTGAAACTGACAATTTTGAAATATATTTTGCATATTTTAAACAATTTTATCTGAAAAAACCCCATCTAAATTTACCACAACAACATTATGCTTATTTTGACATTTCCACACATATATCTACCTGTTTTGACATTTCCACACATATATCTACCTGTTTTGGATTACTGATTTCACCACCCCACAGTCCAACATGTTCTAAATTTTCCATGTAACATGCATTACAACCAGTTCCTAAGATTAACCCTATTTCACAATTTCTGTCACTGTGAGCTGTTGACATAAGTGTACCCACGGCATCATTTATAATAGCAACCACTTCCACATCAATATTCTGAAATAAAATACAAACATGTTTGAATTGGACTATGTTTCTTTAACTTTTATAACTCTAACATATCTTTTCTTTGTTTCCCTTTACTTGACATACTAGGTACTTGTTTTTGTTTTTTTTTTCAAGGGGGGGGTTCTGCTTAAAAGTTTTAGTTGAGCCTTGGTGGCCAAGTGGTCTAAGTACCCGACTGGTGGCAAGGTGTGTTTGACTCCAATCTTTATTGACTATAATTGCCGATTTCCTGCTGAAGGTTGGTGGTTCTCTCCAGGTACTCCTACTGTCTCTGTCGATAAAAATTTGCCACCGTGATATAGCCAAGAGGACTGAAAGAGGTCTAATTTAGACCATTCAGCCACTAAGGCCCCATAACTGTTTTTTTTTTTTTTAATGAATTTACACGAGATAAAAAAAAAAGTTTGAAATAAAAATGGCTTGTTCAAAGGTCGTATGGTTGCCTATAATTGCTTACACCCACTTTATTTGAACTTTGGTGTATAGTTGTCTCATTGGCCATCATACCTCATCTCCTTATTTTTATACAGTGTCATATATGGTAATACATGTAAATAGACAATTTCGTAAACTACAAAATTAGAATTGACCTAGTTGGATACAGACAAACTAATGTGTTGACCAAATTAACTCTTCTGTTATAAATGAAATATATATACATAGGTCAATATTACACATATATATAATAAAAACCTGTACAGTTTTGGACATATTTATGACACAAGTTATTTTTCATTAAGACTTGCCAAGGGCCTTCAAAATAATATGTTTGGTTATGGGACCCAATCAAATGTGCCACATTTTCTTTAAGAAAAATTCACAATAATGAATGTACACATAAAATTTTGAATACAAAATACAGTAAGTCCGTTATACAGGAGAAGTAGATTTCCTTTTTTTTTAAGACATAACTTTTAAATAAGGAATAAAATGTTTCATTCATACTAAATTTTGTTATGAGTAACTCTAAAACACAAAGTTAATAAAGGTTAATGTGTTTCTTTGATATTGCTTAATGTCAATACATTACTGACCTATCTAGACAGATCCAGAATAAAACCTTGGACTAATCTATAAAGAATTCTTCAAATTTTTACCAAAAAAATTAAACATTTTAAGACATTAAAGGCCCATCAACTTGTCTAAATTTCAAATCTCTTCAACTTTTAAATTGTTTTTAAATGAATCTGCAAGCAAATCAGTTTTTATCCCTGAAACATTTATTGCATGTTTTAGTTTAAGAATGTTGACAGATCGCAAAATGTCTGATGTCTAAAAAAAGCATAGAATTTGTTTTTCTAGGTTAATTACAAAAACGTGCATATTATACATAATAAGTAAAAGTTATGAAACAATCCATAACATCTTAAGAAAAAATATAACCTTGTCAACATAAAAGTGCATTGCAGCTAATTTCTATTTTATGATAAGTCATTTTTTTCATACCTAGTTTACAAATGTAATGGCATAATATTCATTCATTGTGATATCAATCTTCTTTGCATTTATATATAGGACAACACTGAGGCCTGAAGCAAGCAGCTTTTTTTAAGAAAGGTTTGATGAATTACAGAATAGGTGAAAAATATAGTTACTAGTCGAAGATCTATAGGGCTTCAATCAGGGATTCCCAAGAAATCGCAGTTTTCTTAAAATGTCATTTTATTCTTAAAACAAGGAATTATTTGAATCTGGAATAGATTTGAATTCTGGAAAATTGTTTAGAAATGCATGATGAAAACTAACCCAACTAAATAGGGTTAGCCATGCACGCATGGCTAAAGTTAATTTCAGTTTCACTGATATTTCAGTATGAACTAACTAACCCCACCTTAGCCATGCGTGTATGGCTAACCCGATTTAGTTGGGTTAGTTTTCAAAATACATTTCTTATCAATTTTCAAGAATTCAAAAATTATTCCAGATTCAAATAATTCCTTGTTTTAATGAAACATTTGTATAAACTTGATCATAAACTGTTATCACAGAGATATGTCTCGCCTTTTTGTAATTTTGATTATGAAAATGTTGAAAATTAAATAGTAATACTTTAACAAGTTACATAAGTTATGCAAATATTCAAAGTCAATGAACTGAGGTACATGGCTGAACAATCTCCATGTAAATGAGATGTGCCAATGCTAATACAACTGCATACCAAATACCATTGACTTATTATAAGTCGTTCCCTTTAAACAAACCTAAACACAAACATTAACTTGTAAACTATGTAAAAGTTTCAAAGTCAATGAACCATGAAGAGGGAGTGGGGCTATATAATCTCCATGGAAACAATACTTGCAAATGCCAATAAATTTGCATACCAAATAATATTGACTTAACATTAGCAGTTCATCTTAAACCGATCTAATCACAAACTAATACATGTAAACTAAGCAAAAGTTTCAAAGTCGATAGACCATGACTGAGGGGGCGGGGCCAAATATTCTCCATGGAAATGAGATGTACTGATGCTTAAACAACTGAATACCAATTAACATTGGCCGACCACTAATGGTTCCCCTGGAACTGACCTAATCACAAACTAATACCTGTTAACTAAGCAAAATTTTCAAAGTCAATAGACCATGACTGAGTGGGCAGGGCCAAATAATCTTCATGGAAATGAGATGTGCCAATGCTAATACAACTGCATACCAAATATGATTGACCTACCACTTGTGGTTCACCATAAACTAGACCTAATCACAAACTAATACATTGTTGACGCTGCCGCTGTCACCGACACCGGAAACAACATACCTATGTCAAGGCGAGACAAAAAACTAAAAAGCAATTATATAGAAATAAGGAGATGCAGTATATAATGCCAATGAGACAACTATTCACCTGTGTCCTAAGGATTAGGATGTAAACAACTAAATTTCAACCTATGACCTTCAACAATGAGCAAATTCCATGCAAGATCGACAGCTATAAAAGGCCTCAAAATGACAAAATGTGAAACAATTCAAAAGAGAAAACAGACAGCCTCCGGTGCGGAATTTCGCTGCATTGAAGACCTAGACCTTCTGTTGTTGTCTGTTCTGTGGTCGGGTTGTTGTCTCTTTGACACATTTTTCCATTCTCAATTTTATGATTTAAAAAAAAAAAAACGAAAAACAAATAAAGAAACAGAAACCACTGAATTACAGACTCCTGATTAAAGACAGGCATAGAAAGAATGTGACGGGGTGAAACATGTTTGTGAGAGGCTAGTTTTGTCATGACAGACAAAAAAATCCTACAAAATTTAAAATCATGTAGATTGAAATCATACAAGTTAATCTTTTCCGTATTGATTTCAATATTCATTTTAACTAACAAAAGCCAAGCTGTTGTCTAATCATTGTTAGAGTATGAAATATAATAGATGACAATAATTATTGACTTGATGTTTATCAAAACATGATCTGCCTCCTCAAACAAATCTGCTATTAACTTTTTTTATTTTCTTTAAGCAATTACAACATAAAACAGAAGAAGACAGAAAAATGTCATCAATGACAAGACAGCATCATAGCAAAAGAGAGTTTAATTTCCGGTCTCTTACAACATTTGAAGAACTACGCTTCTAAGAACCAAGAGTTAACTAAAGATTTCACCATTAGGTATTTTATGGAATAATTGCAACAATGACGTCCTTTTTTTCAGATAAGAACGCAAAATAGAGTTTAAATCCAGACAAATAAAAAGAGGTTGCATTTATATTCTGTATATAGCAAAGTGTTGCTATTAAAGTATTTTTTCAATACAAACAAACATCTAAATCTTTAGTACCATTTAATACAAAGACAATGATTGCAGATGTTGTCAAGGATACAAACACTTGATGTTTGTTTGTCCATTAGAAGACAATTGTTTAGTGATGTTAATTGTAAATGATTGTTTTGTATGATACGGCATTTTACAAAATGTACTTGTATATAAATGCAATTCACATAGGAACTCCTTTTACACTTAAAACTGTGCCACTTTTAATATGAAGGTTTATGAAAAATCATATACTGCAATGAAAAGTTCACATGGACTTCTTTTGTTTTGCAAAGGTCAAAATATAGGATTGTTTGACCATTTTTCTTCAATTAATATGTGCCTTTGTTTCCTTACAATTTATGTATTAAAATTTTGTACTACACCAGACCCTTTTTTTTCAAGTCATTTTGAGAATTTATTTTGACTGCTATCCAACTGCATTTATACTTTTCTCCAAGATCTCTAGTTATTTATTAGATGAGACAAGAACATCGTATCTGTGAACCAGTATGTAGACTAAAAAATTATTTTATGAATATACAATATCTCCTCAAAAGAGGCCTTATTTGTGAGCAGGTAAATTTACTGTTATTTGTGAGAATGTAAATTTACAGTTATTTGTGAGCAGGTAAATTTACAGTTATTTGTGAGAATGTAAATTTACAATTATTAGTGAGCAAGTAAATTTACTGTTATTTGTGAGAATGTAAATTTACAGTTATTTGTGAGAAGGTAAATTTACAGTTATTTGTGTAAATTTACAGTTATTTGTGAGCATTTGTGAGCAGGTAAATTTACTGTTATTTGTGAGAATGTAAATTTACAGTTATTTGATTTGTGAGAATGTAAATTTACAATTATTAGTGAGCAAGTAAATTTACTGTTATTTGTGAGAATGTAAATTTACAGTTATTTGTGAGAAGGTAAATTTACAGTTATTAGTGAGCAAGTAAATTTACAGTTATTTGTGAGCAGATAAGTTTACAGTTATTTGTGAGCTGATAAATTTACATCTATTTGTGAGCAGATAAATTTACATTTTTTTGCAACCATGTACATTGTAATAATTTCACCACAGTCACTTTCAATGGAGTATCGGAGTAAATCCCAATCATGCTACAAATGATTGATTGATCTATTGATTTTTAGTGTTTTAACACCACTTTCAGCATTATTGGCTATTTTATTGGTGGAGGAAGCCAGAGTTCCCTAAGAGAACAACAACCTTCAGGAGGAAAATGGCAATCCTAGTCACTTGAGATTAGAGTCGAACGCACATTTCACATACAGGGTTCAAAATGACAACCACAGTGTTGACAGGCTAGTGATAGAGTAGATAAACCACTTAGAACACTTAACCACCGAGGCCCATGCTGTAAGTGAATGACAAGGGCCATCATATACTGTCATGTCAATTATGTAAATGACTATAGCACTTAGCAATACAAACCCTTATAAACACTTACATTCTGTCTATTATGCTTATATGAAGCAAAACAAGTCCTCATTATGTAAGGCTCATGAAAATATGCATAGCGACACAATGTGCAATCAGTCACCAAAATAATCTCATAGTTAAGGCTTAAACATTACTTTCTTGTACGTTTATTTTTCAGGAGTTGGTGGTTATTGTGGTCTGTAGTACTGTCCAGTATTTTTCATTAATTCTTATTTTCTTTTAAGGAATTATTAATATTACCTAAAATTCATGCAGTGTATAATTATGATGTTCCTACTGAGAAAACAGAAACTCTCTCCAAAAGTTTAAAAATTAAGACTGGAATAAAAATAATTCTGATAACAAACAAGCCATTTATTTTTCTCAACAATTTCTTTCTAAATGAAAGATTTCCTAAAAAATAAACTCTTTTTAGCCCTCAGTCTTAAGGTATCAGTTCTAACAGATTTGCATGTATTCCCAAATGATTCATGTACAAATTTATGGAAGATTAAGATTTTCAAAGAGTACTCATTGTCTGTTTTGGAATAAAAAAGCAGAATAATGGATGAGACTAAACATGAGCATAAAATTGTTTCTTAACGACTCTTTTTATACAGGATTTGTATCTTGACTTTTAAATCGTTACAGGACTTGAATATTTTATCTACCAATTAGTCCATAACAGTACATATCTATCAATACATAAATGTATGCCATCTGATAACATTGCATATATAATGCATTTGGAGCTGTTCTACCAAAACCTGAGAAGGGTCAGCTTGATGTTTGAATAACAGTATATACATCTTATTTTATGAAATGAATCTTAAGTTTTTCAAGTATAATAAAGATCTGCCACTGCCCAAAAACAAATCACGAAAAGAATGTGTCCACAGTACACGGATGCCCCACTCAAACTATCATTTTCTATGTTCAGTGGACCGTGAAATTGGGATCAAAACTCTTATTTGGCATTAAAATTAGAAAGATCATATCATAGGGTACATGTGTACTAAGTTTCAAGTTGATTGGATTTCAACTGCATCAAAAACTACCTTGACCAAAAACTTTATCCTGAAGTGGGACAGACAGACGAGCGGACAGACGGATGAACAGACGGACGAACAAACAGACACACAGACCGAAAAACATAATGCCCCTCTACTATTGTAGGTGGGGCACAAAAATAGGCAATACAAAAATTTGCTTGTTTGTTTGTCTTTATTAATAAATGTAGGACAATTTGTTTATCATATATTTTTGTTTTTGTAATTTGAAGTATGATTTGAGTGATGTTACTTAATGACCTTGCATGTAGCACAAATATTATTTACTGGGTAAAAAAAAAATATATTTTTTTTAACTGCAAACACGTGGTTCATAAAGTTTATTAACCCTGTACTTCTGATGTCTTTAAAAGTTCAGGTGCAAAGATTACAATCCTGATTTGTTATGATATAGTAGACACATCTATCAAAAACTTAATATGTATAAGGATAGATTACAAAAGGACTTTAATTGTTTACTTTAAAATTTAATGGCTTCCTATTCACAAGCCATGAGCTTTAAATTTTCTCCATTTGGAATATATATATAAATAATGTTTAATATCCTAATTCTAGTTTTATTTTCTGGAATTACCATAAAATTTCCATGGGAGTTTTTTTTTTCTATAATTTCTTAAAATTTGTAATTATTTTCAAATAATGTTATTATATAGCATCTTTAACAAAAGTCTTTTTCACTTTGTTTTGAAACTTGTGACTAAAATCAATATACATTAGGTATATATACCTGGCCATGTGTCCAACTAAAAAGATCAAATACTGAAATTTCAATTTCTGGCCTTTCCTGCTCTCCTCAAATGATAGCAGACAAAGGTTAAGAAGGTTACATTAAATATCTAAAAATTTGTAATGGTTTAAAGTATAGTATTTTCTTTTTTTAAATACTAGGCAGAATGATCTTCTTTGCAATTCCAGAATGTGCGCAAAACAGCAGTCGTGAAAAAACAACCAAAATGAAATTTGCTGTCAGACACTATAGGCCCATCAATAATATTTTGCCCTCCTCATGAAAATCCAACCCGTATAAGACTTGTCCTGACTTAATGTAACCAAATTGGTCTTTTTTTCAAATGACAAGATAACATTATTTGTCAACAAACTTACTGGGGTCCCATCTATTTGTACACCATGTCTATTTTTTTTATACTAAAAAGAAATAAATGGGGATGTGTCCATGGGACACAGATGATGCACCCGCTTGCATATCATATAAAGTTATAAAGGCATATAACTGAAGAACGGTAATAGTGACACTACCCAAATTTGTACTTGGTCTGAGTTTTGTGGTAATAAGTATTGTGTACAAGTTTCATACCATTTGGTTGAGGCAAACTTAAGTTAGAGACAGGAAAAGAAAAATTCAGCAATTTTTCTGTTTATAAAGGGGCATAACTCTAGAACAGTAAAAGTGACACCACCAAAATTCATACCTGATCTGTGTTTTGTGGTAATAAGCATTGTTTATAAGTTTCATAACATTTGGTTGAGGCAAAATAAAGTTAGAGAACGGAAACCAACTTTGGGACATACGTACGAAGTACGGACGGACAAGGGTAAAATTTTATGCCCCCTCTGCTATGGCGCGGGCATAAAAAACATTGCAATGAGGTTAAGCTGTCATCCTTACCCCTTTTCTTTTTAAAGCTTCATGTAACAAAATACACAGATCCTCTCCCACTACACCCTCACACCTGAATCCTTTTGTCCATTTCGACAGTCTGGCTTTGGCTAGTCCTTCTTGTTTACATGGGAATGAAAATGTAAACCCTAATGGTAACTTCTCTCCCATAATGTCATGTGTATTGACAAATTTACAGATACAGTCTGCTATATGGTCAAATAACTGTAAAATAAATGATACATGTAAATTAAATATCACAAGTTTGAAAATATGAAAACAGCTGAATGAAGATGGCACTGTTACATAAGACACTCATCTATACCAGTGCTCTAGCTTAGGTTGAAGGGCAGAGGGCCACAGTTTTTAGATGAAGGGCACATTATCACAGTTTTTTG
Source organism: Mytilus coruscus (assembly GCA_017311375.1). Lineage (NCBI taxonomy): Eukaryota > Metazoa > Mollusca > Bivalvia > Mytilida > Mytilidae > Mytilus > Mytilus coruscus. The sequence goes on from CM029601.1 coordinate 86,357,988, forward strand.
TCTAAAAGGAACAACTTGATCTTTTTTATACCAAATTTAAATAATTTAATAAATTAAAGGGTTTTTGATGGATTTATAGTATATAAGGGTTGTTAAAAGCTTTTTTTAGTAGAAAAAATGTTTTTTTTTTTGCATTGGAAAGTATCTATTTTCCTTCAGAAACAAAAATATGCATAGGACAAGACTATAAGGGCAGATGGGTGCACAGAAAGGACAGAAGGGAGCACAGAAAGTGCAAAGAAATTGTGCACCTCTCTACAGTGGCCAGCTTAAGGCTACTGTATATTCTGAGTGCCTTTAATTGACTGGTTGATTGTCCATTGCTTTATCTCTAGTAGCAAACTTCCATGCCTATTCATGTGGAAACAAGAACTTAGAATATCTCCTCTTTGGAACTGTATCTGTGTGTTTTCCGTAGCGTACTAGCCTAGAATGCAGGAGGTGGTTAGTTCCTCATCTGGGTCAAATTAAAGATTTAGAAATTGGTATTTCCTGCTCCTTTGCCAAGCAAGTGCTTTAGTGGCATTTAGGAGTAAGAAAAAAGACTGATCAGCTCTAAGTCAGAATAAGGTGTTGGAGTAGGGTGATGTGTCTTCATGTGGACTGTTACCTAATGTAACCAAGCACGTTAAAAATCTTACTAAGCCTGTTTATCTGGTATAAAGCAAGTAAAATTCATACTATCTTCCTGAATATGCACATAATATTTGCCACTGTACATTATGAAGCAATCAATCTATCAGTCACTTCTTCTTAGGATATGTAGTATCTGTTGAATGGTAGAACACATAATAAAATTTTCTACAGCCTGTTGGTCAAATGTGCATTATATCTTTTTAAACTGTCCTAAAACTGGATGATACCCCACATATCCTTTAATTAACTTTTAAATGCATTCAGTATCTCTGTACTAAAACTGAATACAAATTAAATGGCTTAGTGGATTAAACTTATCCTATTTCTTACTGTACTCATTAATGTTGAATAAAAAAAAACATTTAACTGGCATGTTAATAGGACACTAGCACAAATTTCTTTAAATACTAGTAGTTGCATTTCTACAACAAAGTATGTTTAAAAGGAGGGAAATTTAGTTAATATCTGATGCTGTTTCTAGGTGTAATTTAAATCTGTAATAGCTAATACTGATTACTTGACTCAATCTTGACAATCCTTCTCATTCGCATAAGAGCAGTACATTATGTAAGAACATTAGTACTGGTATCTATTGTTTTGAATTTTAAAATGTTCTATATAACCAGTCTTATATCTATTGCCATCAATATGTAAGGCTTCGGTACTTCCATGGCTAAGTATTACATACTAGTAAATACATTTTGATAAATTGTTAAAAGAAGGTATTGTACAAATCTTGGAATAATTATATATTATGGAATTAGTGATTATTTTGTGTATATTGTTCGTATCCTTACTCATGGTTTAAAATACCGACCGTGCAAGAGCTGTATAGCCAGTCAAGGTCGTTAAAAACTTCCATATATATTGGTTCAAAATTCAATAAAATGCTCCGCTGGGTGCAGCTTGATACGACTGCAGAGGTCAAACCCTGAACAGTTGGGGCAAGTATGGACACGACATTCAAGCTTGATACAGCACTGAATTTGGATTGTGATTAAATATTTGATACAGCATAGGTTTCTGACACAGAATGAATGTGATCTAAGAACTTAAAATTTTTTATTCAAACCATATCATTATTATTTGCTTTTATATATAAATCAGAAATAACCAATTTAAAATGGAATATTTTAAAGAAAAAAAAAGGAAAAAAATGGAAAAAAAATCCCTCCCCCAAATTTTTTGAACCCCCTTATGATTCATTACCCCCAAACTCAATCCCAGCCTTCCCTTTGTGGTATTGTACCTTGCAGTACAATTTCAGAGAGATCCATACACTTGAACACAAGTTATTGTCTGGAAACTAGTAAAAAATGCTTGTTTTTTACTCCCTTTTTGGCCCCAAATTCCTAAACGTTTAGGGCAATTACCCCCAAACTCTAACCCAGCTTTCCCTTTGTGATATGGAACCTTGTAGTACAATTTCATAAAGATCCATACACTTACACGCAAGTTATTGTCCTGAAACTAGAAAAATGCTTGCTTTTTGCCCCTTTTTGGCCCCTAATTCCTAAAATTTTGAGGCAATTACCCCCAAAATCAATCACAGCCTTCCCTTTGTGGTATGGTACCTCGCAATACAATTTCAGACAGATCCATACACTTGAACACAAGTTACTGCTGGAAACTAGAAAAATGCTTATTTTTGGCCCCTTTTTGGCCCCAAATTCCTAAATGTTTAAGGCAATTACCCCCAAACTCAATTCCAGCTTTCCCTTCGTGATATGGAACCTTGTAGTACAATTTCAGAAAGATCCATACACTTAAACACAAGTTTTTGTCATGAAACTAGGAAAATGCTAGTTTTTTGCCCCTTTTTTGGCCCCTAATTCCTCAAATTTTGAGGCAATTACCCCCAAAATCGATCCCAGCATTCCCTTTGTGATATGAAACCTTGTGGTACAATGTCAGAGAGATCCATACACTAACACACAAGTTATGTCTGGAAGTTACAAAAATGCTTATTTTTAGCCCCTTTTTGGCCCTTAATTCCTTAACTGTTGGTACCATAACCCCAAAATCAATCCCAACCTTTCTTTTGTGGTATTGAACCTTATGGTAAAATTTCATAGAGATTCATTTACTTAAACTAAAGTTAGAGTGCGAAAACCAATGTGTCTTCCGATGACGACGATGACGCCGGCCGACAACAACGACGACGCCAACGTCATACCAATATACGACCGCAAAATTTTTTTGCAGTCGTATAGAAATTTTTTTTCCAAGAATTTTTAATTTTCAAATTGAGTCATGCAATTATATGGTTAAAATTGCTGATAACTTATTATTAGACCTGCATACATGGCTTATCCTTAGCCATACATGGATAACCATTGGTTAGACTTGATATAAATATATCATTACTGTTTGAACTAACCCTAAGCCATGTATTTTTCACAACATAAGGTTCAAATTTGCTCAAGCATAGTTGATCAAGGAGGGGCATCTGTATATGTAATATTTGATGCTTGAAATTATGTAACAAATCTAAAATAATACATTATGTACATACCTGTGTTCCAGTTCCTAGCATGATTCTCTGAGGTATCAAATATGTTTTACTTTGTATGTCTACATCTTTACCATTCAGTTCTACCATCAATACACGGAAATTTGTACCACCTAAATCAAGGGCTAAAAATTTTCCTTTTTCTGAAAATAAAGAATCAGTATTATATCATTACTTTTTTTTTTCAGAATAATCTTATCTAAGTTTTTAGCTACCATACCTTAAAAATATTTCAAAGAATTGTCTTGTAATCCTAGTCAAAATCTTAACAAAATGGTAAGCTAATTTTTTTTTTCAACCACTTCTAGACCAATCTAGAGTACCTGCAATTACATAAGGTTTTTTTATGGGGTTCGTGTTGCTCAATCTTTAGTCTCCTGTGTAGTGTTTCATGGACTTTCATTGTAGTTTATTTTGATAACGGCATAGTGAATTTTTGGCATGGTGAATTTTTCTTTACCGTATAGTTTTAAATTGTCGCCATAGTATATGCCCTTTTTTCAGCCAGTAAGCAGTTGAATTTTCAAGATTATATCCTTAGAGCAAGTGAGATGATTTAGTACTTAGAAATTCAATCTTCAAATCCTAAATTTAATATGGTTGTTCAAAACATTTCAATTTCTAATGCATTTAAAAAGACTGAAATATTGTTTTGTTCCACAATAAGTCAGTTTTTATTTCTAAACCTGACAAGCAATTAAGTTTTAGTTGCATAAAAGCTATTACATAAAATTTTCGATTACGGTACATAGATTTTTAAAAGAAAACAATTAAAAAATAACATCAAGATTTATCCGAAAACTGGTTCTGAAATACATAGGAATATTTAATGAGTAATACACATGTTCAATAATCAATTATAAACCTGCAGATTTTATCTATTTCTTCATTTATATGAACATGTGTGTATCTGATCAAGGAATAGAACTAACTTGATCAAAATAACAGTAATAAATTGAAAAGAAGGGTTATATATTAAGGTCAAATTTTAATTCTTCAACCCATTGAAGTGGTCAGCATACCTTTTTAAAGCTTAAGTTTGACCTAGATGATGGCCAAGCTATTTCTTATAAAACACTAAGATATTACTAAGTACAAACATATGTCTGACCTACTTGACCTACATAGTGACCATTAACCTAACTGACGCAAGAAATAAATAACTGTATGTGTCCACTATTCAGAACTCAAAAAAAAAAAAATATATATATATGCATTTACAGTTTTAACAATATTTACAGGTATGATGAAAAAGGGTTACAGAATGATTGCAAAAACACTTAGGGCTATAAAAATGTACAGATTTCTGCTATCTTGAAAGTAAATATTTTCAAGTATTGTGACCTTTGAATGTTCTATTGTCATGACCTTGACTGTGTTTACAGACACACTGTCTTTTAATTGGATAAATGGACATTGCACTGGAAATTGATTGCTCTTTTACAATCATAAAAGGAACAGAAAATAAAAGTAAAAAACAAGAAAAAAAATTTTAAGATCAAACATATGTTTTGCCACACAAACAAGTGTAATGGCTTCAAAATAATTTTAAGTGTCATTAAACCTATTATTATTGGAGTCTTGTTAAAACCAGAATTTTTGTTTCAAAGGCTAATGTGTCATTACTATACTACCCAAAATTTTTGTAAAATTAGTAAGGGTTAACTTTGTGTTATTTTAACAACAAATGCAATGAAACTCGTACAATTTTTTCATTCTGTTTCGGTCTTTTGTTTTACATGCATGACATGGGCATAAAATAAGTCTAGGAATTTTTCAACATCCATAGAGTTCTTTTGTTTTGCTTCATATTTCAGTGGAAAGCTTTCATTGATTTGATTTCGATTCTATAAGCATGAATTTCAGATAACAACAGATTTCAATTCATATAAAATGTAGACATTTGAATTTGATGAGGGTAATAAAGATTTGGTTGTTTTACATTCTAGATCATTTTCTAGGTGTACATCTTTCTGAACTGTGACCTATATTTGAGTTCCTTGTCTCTATATTTTATCTTAACTTTAAACACTAATGCATAAATATAAAGGATTTTTTTCATGTATTGACAAAAAAGCTTTCATTCAACAAAATTTGATTTTGCTTTACAAACTCTCTCTTGCTGATAAAAAGAAAAGGTGAAAAGTTCAACCCATAAAATGTCTATCCAATATGTCGCTCAATAAAAATGTAATGTTGACAAAACACTTATTTAACAATACCGTATTTGTTCTTATATAACACTGGTTCTACACTGCGTTAGTGATAAGTGTATTGACATAAAATAAATGGTTCTCTTTATTTAACTTTTTCCTTCTTAACAACCGGGAAAATATGCTTACATGCATTTAATGCAGCAAACTTATCTTATCTTGACTGTCCCTCTGGTATCTTTTGTCCCTCTTTTATCTCAATTCTACCAAAACCTAAAAACTTATCTGCCTTCTATACTAAAAATCCCAAATAATATGAGAGCTACATAATAGTGAGAATTTTCTCACTTGCCAAAATTATCACTCGCCTTTGCTATGTATCAACACAAAAACTGTTGCATCCTACTTTAAGGAACCTTTGTTACAGCTGTTTAAGTTGTATTTTAAATATAAATTTCAGACACAGATTTAGGGGGGCTTCGGGGTGCTGGGCCCCCCCTTATGAAGCTACATTTATGGTTAATCCAGACTTTTTACCTATTCCAAGCCAAACTTTGTCCAGTTTGGGGCCCCTGGGCCCTCCTGTTTCAAAATCCTGGTTCCGAACTTTTTAAATGGAACACTGTTTGTCAATGCAAAAAGTCTTAACATTTCAAAGCCAAATTGATAAGGGACCTTTTTTTCATAAATCATTCAAAAACCAGTTGTGATGGATTATCAAATGCAAAGAGTCATGTGATTCCTTTAAAGTAAGATGTCTGTACAACCAGGAAGAGTATCTAGCTGAAGTAAATATAGAAATTAAGTATCACAATTAAAAGGTTCATTTACTTATATTCATATATTATAAACATTACATACACCACCAATGGTGTAATTATATAATAGACAGTTAAACAATTTAATTATATGATATGCATAACCAGTGTATATAAAGTGCGAATCCAGTTAGTTCATTTTCACTGTTGTATGCGAGTATGTCTATTGTAGAATAAAGGATGATGGGAAAAACTGCGTTTGTTTACTTTTTGAAAATACAAAATAATAGATTTGAATGTATGTTTTAACAGAATTTCATTAGAAAATAACTTTTTAATGTATAATAACAGGATTAAAGTCCAAAAAAGTGTTATTTAAGCAGCAGAATCCATAATATTGATTACTGAATGCGATTCATTTTAAGTATAGATGCGATGAATTATCACTGTAAGTGCAATCATTTCTGATGTGGAATTTTTGGAAGTGCGATGAATTTTCATTGTCGTTTTATATGATTATTCGACATACAACAACTGAAAATAGTTTTTAAATGACTTTAATATTGATGATATTTACAATTTGAAATGCAAGCTAGTCGTAGATGCTTACTTGAATATACACGGGTATAACCACGTTCATACCATGAATATTCAAATATTGTTGGTGAGTTTGCTATGAGCTTGTCATGGATCCGAAAATTTACTGGAGCAGAACATCCATGAAAATAACGTTTTTCTACGACAAATTTTCTTTGAAAAGTTTTATATCTCGCTTAAAAAAGCTTTGGACATTTGTCACGCCGTGTCATACATATTTCTACCGTATTGATAGGCTTTTGCACAACGAACAGTACAAGAATGTACAACGAACGGTACTAAAGAAATAAAACAAACTACAAAGAGAATGAATCGTACAGTGTCAAAATTCTGAGGTCAGTTTTTCAAGTAAATGTCTTCAAATAAAATTAAAACAACGGGTTTCTCATTCGTATTATGTATTTTAACAACAACAAAGCACAAAATACACGGTCGCATTTAGTGAAAGAGCACCAACCAACTATGCTCTATTTGTAGTTTAATCAAGTTTGATTTACACATACTGTTTGTTTCGCGATGTTTACAAGTAAATCACAGACCTGTCTATTTAAAATAGTCACATGGTGTTCATATAATATAAATGATATACAATGCTGCCAGGAGTAAACTTTGCTTTCATAAACATTGAATACTTAACTGAACAGTTAGTTAGTCAATTAGTCTTTGGTGTAAATATAAGAACAGTATATCTACCAACATTGCTTCGCGATGTAGCGATTAACGTCCGGAATCAACTGTACGGCGGTTATACCCCGTGGTATAGAACCATTTAAACATGTAACAATAAACTGTTTTCAATATTTCTTTGTATTCTCACAATTGTGTATTGACTTATTTGTAACAGCGACTTATAAGAAATTCAAGCATATTTAAGGTGACTTGACTGTTGCTCGAACTTTCTTTACTGTACAAGATTTATACACAATGGCATGATAAATATCAATCATCCAAGCGTCAATTGTTTGTACAAGACGAAAACGTTTCCACTCATTCAATCGTGAAATGAAGATCGTTTTGTGAATGCTCTTTGTTATCTCAAATGCATCCATTAGAGCTATTTTCCTAACGCTTGTAGTTTAAAGGTTTGGTTGGCTTGCTTGCTTTGTTTGTATAAACGTTTGCTCAATCTTAATTACAATGCTTAGGCAACATTTATACAATCAAGGCCAACCACACCTTTTAACTACAAGCATTAGGAAATTAGCTCTAATGACGTTTAATTTATTAGTATGCGATGTAGATTTAGACCGAAACAGAAATTTTGCTTTTCCGGTGACGTGGATTGGCTTAACTGTCCAAGATATATGTATTTAATGATGACGTGTCATAGGAAAGAATAAATTTTATCCTACATATAGATAAGGACAAATTATTTGAGAAAATAGAATTGACTACTAGTATATTAGCAATAAATACCATGTTTAAGGAATTTATTGATATATTACCTCAGACTTTCACTCACTAAGTATGCATATATAATCAATCCTTCTGACTTCATAAATTTTGTTGGAGAGTCGGCTGAATTAAGACTTTATATAATGAAAATTAATTAATTTCCTTCTGTGAAAATGCATCACATATACAATAGAAATGAATCGCCCTACAGTGAAAATGAAAGTCTAGTATCATTATTCGACAGTAAACATGAATTGCATAACGAAAACAGCATAGTGGAATTCGATTCAATATCAACAAGCTGAATAACAAAACCTGTTTTAAGTTAAACACCATTAATAATTATGTTAAAAGGTACATTTTTCTGCAAATGAAACTTAACTGCTACTTTTTAATCTCTTGCATGCTCTGTTCGTGAACTATTCTTAATATTTATCTATTTGTGTATCAATTTTGCACCTGGATGGCTGTAGGTGCGATGAAAACCCGTCCGCATCTCATACCTATATCATGAATTTATAAAAACAGTACACAGTACACATTATATATTATTTCTTATTTTATTCTAAAATCTTGAATTTGTCGTCTGTTTATTTATCATTATACATCAGAAATTCACGGATACAGTAAAAATGACATTTTAGGATTCGCACATTACATACACTGATAACTGACTTATTACAAAATACAATGTAATTTGAGACTCCACTGAAATACAATTCTCTGTGTAACAGTTTCTTGACAAGGATATACATGTACAACATGTTAAAGTATGCTTAACTGTTTGTAGAGGCCAGACAAAATACATGTATGTTAAGGGTTTTTTTCTTGTTGGTTACGTAAGCTTGTATTTATATCGCTCAATTTTTTTAACCTTGAGTATGTATGGTGACCTCAAATTTTGTCACAATTTAAAGCTTGAATTAGAAATTTGGGGTAAATATTTTTAGAAATAAAAAAATATGGTTGGGAGTGAAATCCTAGGGAAATCCTATATACATATATCTCTTATTTTGGCCTGATTATAAAACCTCATTTGGTTTCATGTTTTAATCACAAGATAAATATATTTTCAATACAGAAAAAACTTTAAATAACATGAGATATATGGTAAAACTTGACTGTGTTAAACACTCCTTTATATATATATTTTTTTATTTAACCTTCTGACACCGACTTATATTACTCTGATATTCAAAACCCACATTATATGTATCAACAATCAATCATTTTTAAATGACAACTGTGCTCAGTTTTGGTTTTTTAAACATTGCTATGTGCTGTTTTGGTTATTTAAACAAGGCTAAATTTAGTGGCAGTGACTGTGAAAATGTCACAACTGACAGTTGTCATTATAATTAGCTCCATTTTCAAAGAGCTCTAAATATACAAAACACTGAGTGTAGGCAAACTGATGAAGTACTCAGTCTGGACTAGACTCAAGTGAAAAGGCTTCATAAAAAAGATCATAAGCAATAGCAATTAATTCCAAGGACACGTATTAAATTCAGATAAAAAAAATGTTCAATTGAAATCAAATTTATAGGTTGTAATTCAACTTGCTGTTTTAACACAAATAAAATGCTACGCAGGGTGCAGCTTGATACGACCGCAGAGGTCGAACCCTGAATAGTTGGGGCAAGTATGGACACAACATTCAAGCTTGATACAGCTCTGAATTTGGATTGTGATTAAATATTTGACACAGCATAGGTTTCTGACACAGAATGAACGTGGTCTAAGAACTTAAAAATTTTAAATTGGACATTCACCTATTATGGTCCAATATCCAAAATCTAAATACATGGTTAGATTCAGCATATCAAAGAACCCAAAGAGTTCAATTTTTGATGAAATCAAACAAAGTTTAATTTTGGACCCTTTTGACCTCAATGTGGACAAAGTTGATAACGGGTCCCAAAAATCAAAAATCTAAATACATGGTTAGATTCAGCATATCAAAGAACCCCATATATTCAATTTTTGTTGAAATCAAACAAAGTTTAATTTTGGACCCCGATTTGGACCAACTTGAAAACTGGGCCCATAATCAAAATCTAAATACATGTTTAGATTCAGCATATCAAAGAACCCTAAGAATTCAATTTTTGTTAAAATCAAACTAAGTTTAATTTTGGACCCTTTGGACCTTAATGTAGACCAATTTGAAAACGGGACCAAAAATTAAGAATCTAAATACACGGTTAGATTCGGCATATCAAAGAACCCCAATAATTCAATTTTTGATGAAATCAAACAAAGTTTAATTTTGGACCCTTTTGACCTCAATGTGGAAAAAATTGATAACGGGGCCCAAAAATCAAAAATCTAAATACATGATTAGATTCAGCATATCAAAGAACCCCATATATTCAATTTTTGTTGAAATCAAACAAAGTTTAATTTTGGACCCGATTTGGACCAACTTGAAAACTGGGCCCATAATCAAAAATCTAAATACATGTTTAGATTCAGCATATCAAAGAACCCTAAGAATTCAATTTTTGTTAAAATCAAACTAAGTTTAATTTTGGACCCTTTGGACCTTAATGTAGACCAATTTGAAAATGGGACCAAAAATTAAGAATCTAAATACACGGTTAGATTCGGCATATCAAAGAACCCCAATAATTCAATTTTTGATGAAATCAAACAAAGTTTAATTTTGGACCCTTTGGACCTCAATGTGGACCAATTTAAAAACGGGGCCCAAAATCCAAAAACTTAATACAGGATTAGATTCAGCATATTAAAGAACCCCAAGAGTTCAAGAATAAAACCCCATTGAAATTGGTCAAGAAATAAGCAATTTATACAAAGTATCTTCTTTTGCACAATACTGTGCAATTGAATATTTCTTGCAATTGCGCAATACTGTGCAATTGAATATTTCTTGCTATTGTGCAATACTGTACAATTGACAATTTCTTGCTATTGCGCAATATTGTGCTATTGGATATTTCTTGCTATTGCGCAATACTGTGCAATTGAAGATTTCTTGCTATTGCGCAATACTGTGCAATTGAAAATTTCTTGCTATTGCACAATACTTATTATATAATAATTTACACATCCTGTTAGGTGTGTGTCTCCTGCCATATCATTATTATTTGCTTTTAAATATAAATCAGAAATAACCAACTTAAAATGGAAAATTTTAAAGAAAAAAAGGAAAAAGAACCCCCAAATTTTTGAACCCCTTATGATTCATCACCCCAAACTCAATCCCAGCCTTCCTTTGAGGTATGGTACCTTGCAGTACAATTTCAGAGAGATCCATACACTTGAACACAAGTTATTGTCTGGAAACTAGAAAATGCTTATTTTGGCCCTTTTGGTCCCTAATTCCTAAACATTTCAGGCAATTACCCCAAACTCAATTCCAGCTTTCCTTTGTGATATGGAACCTTGTAGTACAATTTCAGAAAGATCCATACACTTACACACAAGTTATTGTCATGAAACTAGAAAATGCTTGTTTTTGCCCTTTTGGCCCCTAATTCCTAAAATTTTGAGGCAATTACCCCAAAATCAATCCCAGTATTCCCTTGTGATATGGAACCTTGTGGTACAATGTCAGAGAGATCCATACACTAACACACAAGTTATGTCTGGAAGTTACAAAATGCTTATTTTGGCCCCTTTTGGCCCCTAATTCCTAAACTGTTGGTACCATAACCCCAAAATCAGTCCCAACCTTCCTTTTGTGATATTGAACCTTATGGTAAAATTTCATAGAGATCCATTCACTTAAACTAAAGTTAGAGTGCGAAACCAATGCGTCTTTGACGACGACGCCGACGCCACGCGACAACGTCATACCAATATACGACCACAAAAATTTTTTTGCGGTCGAATAAAAATTATTGTCAATGATTCATAAGTACTATTCCTTTTTTTCATAGAAGATTCTTTCTCCATTCTGTGCAAAAATTCCATTTTCCAAATTTGTACTGTTTCCAGTAAAATTTTTGGCAAAGGGATATAACACCTGGTAGGACAAACTGTTTCCCTGCATTTACAAACCTTATGGAAAGAACATGCTTTGACGGTTTTGGTGTACTAGAGTTTCATGAAATTTTATTGTGTAATCACATATTTTACATTTAAATTTTAACCATAAATGTATAATGCACTTAAAATGTAAATATAACTGTCAGATCCAAGACAATACATCATGCATTCTACTTGCTTTATAAAAACAGGGATACAGTTTATCTTGCATATGTATTTTTTCCCTTTGTGAAAAACTATAATTGGAAATAGTCAGTACATTGTAATTACAAAATGGACTTATCCAATAGGAACAGGCCAACATGGTAATATTTTCCCACTTTTACCAAGGACTATATGAAGCAGGCCCTCCTGACTGAATGTCCTTCACAAACAAAAACAAGATTTACCTGTGCCATCTGGTAATGACCGCACAAATGTAGGGAACATCTTTATATCTGCCATATGATTGGTTTTCTTTGACAACCCACTGTTCATTTCTTCATGCAGAAGCTGCATGATTCTTTTGTAAGTCAAGGAGGATAACTTGAATCCTCTAACAAAGCCTTCAATCTAAAAATATAAAGAATATGCTTAATTAATGCGGTGTAATATTTTATTGCGATAATTTTTTTTTTCTCCTTCGGAGAATTCAATTGTCTTACATTCTGTAATCTTTCCAGAAGATAATTTAACAGGCACATTAAGGTTTCCGATTGTCTCCCCTTATTTTTTGTTTCCCCTCCAAATACAATAAAGGTCAATCTAAAGAATTTCCTGAACCAATAGAAAATACTAGATGATACCTACAAAATGGGAACTGCATTATGATGCTTTTTTACAAAATTCCCATTGTCGCCTATTAAGTACATGTAAGTACAATTTGTAATACATTTTGTAACTTAAATGTGGAAAGAAATACATGCAACCCATTCAACATTGACTTGTATTTTTGTTAGTTTTAGACCAACTTAATAGAAAAGAAAGGACATGGGGTATCCATCCATGACACAAAATCAGTACATACACAGCAAAAAACACAAAAAGTAAAGGAACGAGTCATGCAGTGCCTTTATTGCTGCTCTTCATCTCAAAGTCATAGGGAGGCCTTCAACAAGGAAAAAACTCTAACCTAACAGCAAGTTTAAGACAGCCCCTAGCACTGGATTGAGCAGAATTCTTTGCAAACTGACAATACCGCCATAACTGCGAATTAAAGAACAAAGCCATGTAAACAATACAAACAATTTCAAAGTCAATAACCCATAACAGGGCCTGGGTCAAATAAACTGCATGGAAATGAGATGTACCAATGCTAATACAACTGCATACCAAATATCATTAGTTCCCCTTCATGTCACCTAATCACAGGCATAAACAATTGTTGATGCTGCTGCAATGCAGAAACAGCATGCTTAATAAGTCTGGCCTCCATGACTTTGTCGAGGGGAGACAAAATTTATTTGGAGCCTCCCAAATATCTCAAGAGCCTATACTTGGTAATGTTATGACCTTGATTGATTGATTGGTGTTTAACAGCACTTTAAGCAGTGTTGGCTATTTCGTGGTGGCTAGTTTTTATTGGTGAAGAAGCAAGAGTGCCAGGAGAGAACAACCGACCTTCTGCAGGAAAAGTGACAATCCTAGTCAATTAACATTCAAATGCACCTGCTGCCTGCGAGACTCAAACTCACAACCTCAGTGTTGACAGGCTAGTAATACAGTAGTCGAACTACTTAGACCACTGAGGCCCCTCAAAGTCTATAGACCATAACAATGTCTGGGCCAAATAATCTCAATGGTAATGTGCCAATTTTAATACAACTGCATACCAAATATCATTGACTTATCATTAGTTATTCTCCTTCAACTCAGCATTCACAAATTGTTGGTAAGCTGCTGCAATGCCAGAAACAGTACACTGAAGTCGCTCCTCTGTGACTTCATTGAGGGGAGACAAAAATTATTTGGAGCCTCCCAAATATCTCAAGAATCTATACTTGGTAATATTATAAACTTGAGATTAAACAGCCAATATTCAATAATTTCTTTATATTCCAAGATTCATTTACTAACAAGTACATGAATCTTGTAATTTCAATAAATAAACACAATAATAAGCCAAATAATTACATAACAAGCAGGTGGGTGAGACAGTACTGGATATATTTATAGAACATATCATGAATTCCTTTCTGACAACACAGAAATATCTGTGAAGAAAAACAAATGTCAGTGGTATTATCTTTGAGTAAACAACATGATACAACACAGTGCCAAAGTCCAAATATAAGGTTGATTCTAAATAGGTGAAATTCAAACTTTATATCATGGGGTAAATGTCCCATTAAGAACAAACTTTTACACTCCAACTATTTCCAACAAAAAAAAGAAGACAAAATTCATGTGATTTAATATATTGACCTTTAACATTAATCTAGCATATTTGCAGCAGAATTGAATTACCATCTTTTTGTAGTTTCATACTGTCAAGAAAAAATACTTTTCAGATTTAAAATAAATAGATCATATTCAATGATACCCAGTTTATTGCATTTGAAACACTCGATAAAATGTTCATCAAAAACACTCACACTAAAAAAATTTGAAAAGGCAGTCAAATACAGATAGTATACGCTATAAGCAATATAATCAAATAGGGTTAAAAAAGAGGATGGTAAAAAATAAGGTCAACTATGCTTAATGAAATGTGAAGCTTGTTTCTTTTTGTTCTGTCAATTTATCATTCAAACAGTGTAAGTCCTTAACAAATTCCCAAGCCTATTTGCAATATGTATACATATTATATATATGAATAAACTATGTATACCAAATGATTATCACTATCTTCATGATCATCATGTGACCTTGTGTGTTGACACACACATTTTTATTCTGATTAATATATATATGTAAATTCATGGTAATTATATTTAACCCTATAAATTCATATAAAATCTCTTTTTGAGATATCAAAAATTACCATTTTTATTCTAACTTTTTATAACAAATTCTATTCCAGAGGTGGATTTAGGGTCCCCCTTCTTTAATGGAGCTACATATAGAGTTAATTTATAGTCTTTACATCATGTTTTACTCCTATTGTTGCCTAGTTTGGGGCACATCTGTATTCTAATATCAATGGTATCCTTAAAAGTTCTTCAGAAAAGAATGTATACAGAATAATTATGAGTCATTCAACCATGTAATTTAGGTCAAGCTGAATGAAATGTTTGCAGCAGGGCATTAACCCACATAGCCACAAATTTTCAGCCATTCATTTAATCTAATTCATATATAATATTGTATGTATCTGTAAATAATTAATAGGAAATTTCTTTTTTTCATTTTCTATCACAAAGATATGATACATGTAACTCATCTATTTTTTAACAGCTGCACATTGAAAAAAGACAGAATGCAGTAATTTTCATCTTTTTTAAACATAAATGTTTCAATTAGATACATCATATTGAAGAAATGATTTACCAGTTTTAAAGGATAATTGTAAAATTGTACTTCCATCATTCAACCAATCAATTTCTTGTGTTTCAAACATTTTCCATGCGTCAGTAAAACAAAATATTTGCAGGTTATGTTACCACATATTTTTTTTTTTTAATTTCCTAGGATGACTCAATGCCATCCTCATATACTCAGGTATACTAGGTTGTCTTACATGCAAGGCTGATTTCTAAGGCTTAAAATTCAAGACGTTTATTGAACAATATCAGCTGAATCATACAGCCATGGCAAGGGGAAAATGTAACCTTAATATGTAAGGCTACAGTATTATTTCAGCCAAAACATGTAAACCATCTTTAGTACTGATGTTCTGGTCTATTATGCCTTTTTTAATTTTGATGATTTTTTCGATTACTTTTCAAAAGTTTTATGAAAACAGATGAAGAAAGGACACAGAAGATGCCAATCATATAACGTTATAAAGGGACATAACTCCAGAACAGTAAAAGTGACACCACCAAAATTAAACCTTGATCTGTGTTTTGTGGTAATAAGCATTTTGTATAAGTTTCATCACATTATGTTGAGGCAAACTAAAGTTAGAGAATGGAAACTAATTTTGGGACGTACAGATAGCAAGGGTAACACTTAATGCCCCCTCCGCTGCTGCAGGGGCATAAAAATTGTCAAACTATCCCTGAATTTAATTGTATAAGTATAAACATGATAAAAGAACTATTTACATAGTTAATAATACTTGGCAGTGCATAAATGATTCAATACTAAGATAAATTGAATTCATTACAATGATCAATGCATTGGTATCAATAAATATTTACAGAATTGAATTTTAAAACATTTAAACTGCAATTAAATCTTCTACCAGTATTTAACTTCAAAACCGTTCTTAAAGAACCAGGCATTTTTTTCCAGGTATTCTTTAATATTTCTTGGTTTTGGTGGGAAATTTCTCTCCTACTCAAAACACGTTTTTCTTAAAAAAAATTAAAATGATATAGAAAAAAAAGAGACAAGTTGCGGTCTTTAAAAAATGAAAAGCAATACGTGAACCTGAGACCGCTGTCTGGTCACAAAAAGATAGTTTCTGAATTTGTGTTTGCTTAATTTTCAATTGAAATAATTGACTGTGAATAGAAGAAAATATTGATGAAGTTAAACTACCTTTATCAAAAATATGTAATAGTGTGTATACTCTTGCACAAGTCAGTTGACAGCAATGTTGGGTAGTAGTGAATAGAAAAGTGTATATACAGCTACCATTTGAATATACATTTTAAAACTCGACTATTGCATTTATTACTTGGGATTACACATAATTTTTTAATAATCTTATTGCATATCCCAGTTTCTACAAACCGGATGTATAATGCAAATTGCACAAACTTGGCCAATCACAATTTAAATTTAGCTAGCACTCAGTTTGCTTTATAATCTTGATGCATTTATTTTATCTATCTTTGTTTCCTGCATGGATGCCTTCATATTATCAACTCGTTATTGAAGTTGTCTGTACTCATGGTAGATGTTGTATAGATAAATTTAAAGTCAATTTAATGATTTTACAGAGTGAAGAGAAACCTTATGGCATGCAACTTATAAGAAGGTTTCGTATATTTCTCTTGAGAGTAACACACCAGCTTTATTTGGACCTCTTATGAAGAGACTTATTTTGGTCTCACAAAACATCTCAAATCTTAAGGATTTCCTGATTTTACTTAAATCAATCAAAATATTCTACAGGGAAACTTGGTTTTGAAAATATCTTATTTTCAGAAGTTTTATGTATATACTCTCCAAAGAACCAATTTACATAAAAAGACATGATGTTACACTATTGTTTCAGATAAGGGTGAAGGTTTGGTACCATTAAAACGTTTAAACCTGCTGCAATTGTTTGCACCTGTCCTAAGTCAGGAATCTGATGTTCAGTAGTTGTCGTTTGTTGATGTGGTTCATAAGTGTTTCTCGTTTTTTATATAGATTAGACTGTTGGATTTCCCATTTGAATGGTTTTACTCTAGTAATTTTTGGGGTCCTTTATAGCTTGCTGTTCAGTGTGAGCCAAGGCTCCGTGTCGAAGACCGTACTTTGACCTATAATGGTTTACTTTTATAAATTTTGACTTTGAGTGAGAGTTGTCTCATTGGCACTCATACCACATCTTCTTATAACTATGTGGATACAAAAAGATACCAGGATTAACATGTCGTACACCAGACGCAAGTTAAGTCTACGAAGAATGATCAGTGACGCTCGAATAAAAATAGTTAAAAAGGCCAAATGTCAAAGTTTATAAAAGGACAGTGACTCGAAAAAAGAAAACAAGAGAAACAGCCAGAGGTCAGAATACTGTAAGCAATGATGGCCGTGCTTGAAAGTCATGTCAAGCTCTTACTGCTGTGTCCTGAATTTAGATACGTCAATATTCATGCATGAACATGGTTTTTTTTTTTTTTTGCGCAAGAAATAGTAAATAGAAAGCATATGCACGGATACTATGGATAAGAATACGCATTTGCGTCATCATATATATTAATCTGATAGTTGAATTCGGATGTCAAACTACCTACCTCAAGTGTTTTTGACTCTGGATTCATTGACATTTTATCCGGAATTTTTGTGAAAGCAAACCGATAGTGTGCGTGTGAACAGGGTGATGTATAATGTGAATGAATTAAGACGTGTAGGATAGCTGGTCAACACGATGAATACAATTTACAAAACCGTACCATAGTACAAATATTTAGATGCTATAAGGTTGAACTAATAAAACAAAACAATTTTTTTTTTATAATAAACATACATTCCTGTTAGCAAACTTTTTTTTCCGAAAATAGCTTGAATATAATATCAATAAACAAAAATGTCAAGTATTTACGGATGAACATTTTATTTATCAAATGAATCTCTTTTTAAAGTCTAACATTCCACTATATGAATATATTGCTATACAAAATATAAGCAGAGACTTATAAATCCCTACTAAAACAGTATAAACTAATTGGCATTATGATAGTAATTTATTTTGTTATGATTATTGTAAAATATTAATTTCGTTTTTTTGTGAGATGCAAGGATTTGAAATCCTTGTGAATTGAGACCACACAAGTATTTTTTTCATTAACGATATCTAGCTAACTTTGGGTACGCATCCCTGCTCATTGGTGCTCATACGTTACACACAATTTTCAAAAATGTAATGACTGATCAAACCTGTGAGACATAATGCAAGTATACATTACAATTTTAATTAAAATCTTTAATTATTAGGAATAAATTCAACCTCAGTTTTACCTTAACAATGAATATTCTCTTAGTCTGGTAGTATCTATTGATGAAATTAGATATTTTTTACAGAAAAATCGTTTTGTTTGATTATCTTTCTGCTGTTCGACAACTGTGTTTCCGACCTTAGATAAATATTTTTAACAGAAATATCGTTTTCTTAATTTTCTTCATGGTTTCTGAAATTTTCTCATGCTATGATTGAAATACTAAATATCAAATGATAAACTTTTAGAAATAATCAGTTTATTCTGGGTCATTGTATGTCAATAAACTATTCCCAGGGTAATTAAATACTACATTCACTACACGTAGAGGGACAGTGTAGAGGGACCGTCTCAAAGCATGAATTATATAATTGCGTTATCATTACACTTGATATTTAATAAACATGTACATTATTAAATACATATATGTTTTGTCAAAAGGTAAATAGGTTTTAACATATAAACGATTTTAGAATGCAACCTAGTCTTTATTGTTTTACTTTCAAATCTACAAATGAACTTTGCCTGATTGTTGAAATATACAATGTCACGTGGTAGTCTATCCATAGAAAAGGCATAAATAACTACCTGTATGAATGATGGAAAATTTTCGAGACGTTCCGAGAATCGTGATTCCAAGTGGCCCATAGACACATCCAATACTTGCCAATATATAAGCGTGAACCCCTCAGGGGGTTCACACAAAAACTTAGTACACAAGTTTCTATACTAATTTCAGAGTATCCAACTTCAATGAATATTATGAGGATTACCTGTAGCTAGTCAGAGATGATACAAATCATATGCCTATGTCACAGTGGGAAAATGGACAATTGATTTTGAGACTTTTTGGACATTTTGTAAAAGATTTTGTAAAATCAATGTTTTTGTTATATTTGCAATATTTCACTAAGGGATTTTGTTATTTTTATTGTGGAAGGTTTAAGTCAAGTTTAGAAGATTAAGCTTAAATCTAATTTCATGTTTCAATTTGTTTTACAATTAGCGACATTTTACTTCAATTCATCTATTTTTCTTATATTTTTAATTCCCTAAATGAGTCTGTATGTTCTATTGTTAATTATTATCTATGTGCTAATTTTTCTGTAATCCCTTAATTGAATTTGTCACTCATTTAGAGAAATATTTATCAAGTCTATTCAAGTAATTTTTGGTTTGTTATATAAACCGTTTTATTATAATTCGATATGGAGATTGGATTTAGTATTACACTGAGCAGTTCCAACTCTGTACAATTGTATTCCATGCTGAACTTATTAAATTATACATCACTCTAACCAGAGTCATCTTTTGTTGCAAGAGTTAGTCCCAGAGTCAGAGGCGGTACAGACTAGTCGTATTGTTTATTGTGTGTGTGTGGTTCCAGGCCAACACATTTCCCAGTCACAAGATACACCCAGTTTCTATTTGTGACATTTACCTAATGATATGGCTCAAATTGATAACAACTGATTGGTTTTATTTGTGGTCAATACATTTCTTTATTCTTCAATCAAAAATTCCTGCCCAGCTTGTGTTATGTCAAAGGACAGATTCAAATCATTGACTACATGAAGATAGCACTAATACAAAATGTACATTCTGGCTGTCCATGTCTTGTAGAAAACGAAAAACATTTGCATATGTATCACTTGGGTATTCGTGTATCTTATTATCTTTCAGCATAAATGCAAACACATAATTTCCGACCCTGTTATTATAGCTATTTTGAATTACATGTTTTAATATACCTCTGAAATTACACATATTTTACATTTTTCAAGAATTGAATTTGCGTCTTGAAGATCTGGGAAAAGGGATGAAGATTCCTGAGAATTTGGATGGATTGTTTCTATTCCAATAAATCAGTAGATTACAGATAGAATTGACATCCCCAAAATATGAATGCCATCAACAAAAGACAGGTAAAGTTAAATGGTATTCAGTGGTGCTCCAGACAAAACAGGTGCTCCAGACAAAACAGTCATGACAGCTGGAAGGCCAAAGCAATGACATGTCTTCCTGAACATTAGCTGAGACTGTTACTTTTGAGCTATTACTTTAAAAATGCAAGGCAGTGGCTTAGTCAGCAGCTTAGTCAGTGTCTTAGTCAGTGGCTTAGTCAGCATGTCTGACAATCAAGTATAAAGCAGGATATATTTATATATAATTAACATGTTGTCACCCTAAATACGCATGTAATATTTGCAACTGGACTTTAATTAAGCAGCCATCAATCAACATATTTCATAATAATAAGTGTTCTTACCACGTGCACAATTCTATTAAAACACTGACTCGAGTCAAACTAACGTCACAATTGTTAATGATATTCTAAAATGAGTTTCTTATGAAAAAAATTTCAGATTGCCCAGTAGTCCAGTCCAGCTATTCAAAACTATATGAAGCCTTATTTTACACTTGGACATGTACTCACTCCCTAAAACAAGTAAAAAAAAAAACCAAAAACATAGGTACGGTACACATTCATACTGGCTTTCAGTGATCTGAAGGATTTTTTCTGTATGGGCCCAGGGCCCCAAAATAAATTCAATGGGCCATTTTAAAAAATAATGGGCCATGTTGTCAAATGAGTGGGCCATTTGAATTGACTACAGTAAAAAAAAAGTGTATATTTCAGCAAAGAGGTGGTGGTACTTAGCTTTATGATTTTAGATAATATCATGGATATTGTTCCTGTGATTTTGTAATTCCAATTTCAATGAATATACAATAACTTCTTCCAAACCGGACAATATTTAAGATAACCTTTATTTACAATGTTTAAACTGGTACTGTTGCCTTGTTCATGGTCATGATTTTTACATTAAATTTGGGTCTTCGATATACCATACTTATTCCAGACGTTCCGTATTAGAGGACATTTCTGGCATTTCCTCTGCACTTTTGTATTATTATTATCATCACGATGACAAGAATAACAGTAGAGAGTGTCATAAATTGATAGAACAAAACAACAATTCGCTGAAGGCATGTTTACAAAATGTCAAAACGAGCCAAAGACCAAAAATGACAAGGATAGTTAAGCCTTTTATGGAGACAAAACTATATTCATAAAAAGGCTTTGGGGTTTTCAATCGAAATAATAGCAAGCTAAACTAACTTAAAAGATTATAATTAGAGAGAAATCTGGTCTGTACTAGCCAAATTTCACAAATTTAAAAGTTTTTATAAAAGTTATATCATGAATGATGGTCAATTACGTTTTTGGGTAATCAGCTATACCGCATGGTTCTATTATTACAATAGGAAAACATCCTAGCATTGAGGAACATTACACAGTTGTGTACACACACATGGCGGCACGGAACACGATCGAAATCCATTTGACGATATCTAAACGTTCAAACAAAGTGAATAATATCGTGCGCCACGTGGCGCTTACATTTGTCACTCTATGCGCTTTCTGATCGATATGCGCTATAGCGCAGGGCGCACGTCCTTCCGATCACTGGGCTTTTGAACATCTCAAAAACCACAATTGTCATTTACACTATCAAAAAATGTATTCTAATTTTCTGTCTTATATATAAAACTTTTTTCTTTAAATCAGTGCATCTAAATGAAATTAATATTTGTTGACTTTTTAATTTTTTTTATCATTATTTTTTTTTTTGTGCAAATGTCCCAAACTGAATTTCACTTTTTTACCTTTTTTGTCAAAATTTAGTCTCCATATCTTTTCAAAATCATGCTTTCAAATAAAAATAGTTGCTCACTTCTACATTTAAAAAATCTAAAGCTTATTCATTTAAGTTTAGTATTTCCTTCACATACTTATGTTTCCTAATTCTGTAATTACTTTTTACTGGACAATTTAAAATGATGCACATTATATTGTCAATATATATTTGTTCCTGAAAAAAGAAGTTCCTCTCGAAACCTTGTTATAAACAATGCTATACTATCTTATTATTGTTGGAACAAATGTAATATTATATTGTATACCATTTACATCATTAGGAACAAATGCTGTATTATTTCTTGCATTAGATATTATATCCAAAATATTTTTTCCATTTGGAACCAAAATTATGAAGGAACTTCTATTCCATGACAAATCATGACAAAATGCATAGCTATATTAAAGTATAAATTGCCTAACAATGTAATTCTAACACACTATAACTTAGTATGTAAATATTAAAATGTTGAAAATATTTACAATGCGATAAAAAATAAACGCAAATATTTCTCTAGACAAACTAGCTTCATCGAGGGGTGCATCTATCCAGGTGAAATCGGATGCAGATAAGAAACTTGCAGCTCTTTACATGAATTTTGCAGCCTTGTAAATAATTCAAAGTTTGGATGGAGTTCAAGATTATTTATTTAATTACAAAATGTGGTTGAGGTTTGTAATGCCCATTGGCCAATATCACAGAGATATAAAGTATGATGCTATATTAAAGTATATATATACTATTGTTAATAAAAAAAAATAATCATGAACTGTAGTTAGAATTTGTTCATTCTATTTCTTAAACATCAATCAAAACAGAGAAGAAACTCTGCAATTTGTTAGTTTATCCACTAACCTTTTTTTTATTTAAATTTGCCTATTTATAGAATATGAGATCAAAATATTCCCCCCCCCCTCCTTTTTTCATGCAAAATCTTTACCTCCTCTACTTGAGCATCCTTCATGTTGCTTCCCAACGGATTTTTAAGAATGTTGTTCATTTCTAACAGTATGCAGCTGGTGATGTTCACAGCTCGGATGCAAATGATAGTTGGGAGAGAAAGGTTTCAGACGTTTCTGTAATCTAAATGAAAACGACCTTGAACCCTTGGCAGAAAAGTAGGTGTGTGCCGACACACAGCACATCTAAGCCAATGGAAATGTAGATACTGTTGTTAGCTAGAACGCAGATTTGTCTAAAAATTTTCCCTTATGTAGAAAGTATCTTTTAACAAATAACATTTGTATCGTCTTTTACAAATTTAGAAACAAAAATAAAAATTGTCAATTTCGAGCTCTTTAAACTGTTAGACGATTATACTAAAAATGTCAAATATTTTAAATACATTGTCAACAAAAAGTTTACAATCGGAACACAAGTCCACATTTAATTGATAAAGAGCACCTGTTGTCTATAAGGCTAACAAAATCTGATAATTATTGTTTATGAATTATAAAAGACAATGTATTAAGTGGTCAACAACCGCTTTAATAAAATTGACGTTCCGTTTAGACTGGCAAATTTAAAGCCTGGCCCAATTCATACTTTTAATTTATCATTTCAAATATAATTCTTTTCAAAAAAATATATAAAATGTATATCGGCACTGTAGGTAATGCTTCTTTTAACTTTAGATGCATTTAGGTTAGATTCCTCATTCTTGTTTTCTAGCCAGGCGTACATTATTGACCTCTTTCGTCGTTGTGTATTGTTTTCACGGCTTGTTTTGTAAAACGGAGAATCACAAAAACATAAAATGAAATAATTTCTCACCTTTTCATATTTAGATAACTTTTCCTGATTAGCAGGCATCACAATTATTTTAATAAATATCCTTATATCACGAATTTTTACCAAATAATCAAGACAAAATAAACACACAACTGCAATGACGGACTCCTTCGATATTGACCTAATTTGCCTTCATTCATATTCATGAGGTCTACGTCAATTGCTACTGTTATGTAAACAATCTATTTAATGTACTTCTTACGGGTATCCGGGTAAACAAGCATATTTAAACCGAACAAATACACTGAATTTACAAAAATATAATTCTATGTTTCCTCTTTTGTTACTCTTCTGATCAGTATTTTTCTTTTTTCTCAATGACCGAGTTGATGAAAAAAATGCATATGCATTTTTATTCATGCCCTGCCAGTAGCAACCTGACGGATGTCATCAGTGGAGCAGAGATTGCTTTACCTCGTGTTTCCGAGATTGTTTTTATAGTTTTTTTTCTATTTATTGAGGGAGAGAGGGGTCGGTTCGAGTTTTATATCTGTAGTTTTTGTGTTTTGTTCACTTTTCTGGACTCCTGTATGATGGGGTGGACAGGGGGGGCAATGTTTCCCACTTCCCTCCCTTTTACTCTCAGACGAAAATTGGTCAAAACATTTTCCCAGTATATCCCAGTTTATACTTCCCCTCTTCCCCCATTTCCCGCCCCTGACTCCCGCTTCCAACCCCCCTCCCCCCCTTTCCCATGTTCCCTTTACTCCTGTCCACTATGTCTGTTGTCGTTTATGAACATCAAAGAGCTGTTATTCTTTTTTTGACTTATATTTTTATGACCCCCTTGGATTCTTTTCTTTTTTACGCCGTCTGAGATAATAATGCCAGACCGGTATGTCCAGACAGTTCCACTTTTAATTTTACCTTTATCGTTATTTGTGGTGCTGTTTTAGTCAATAGACGCGGTTCAAGAAATTTTTAATGCGAGAGGAGGGGCGGGGAACTCTCAGTCAGCTTAGTTTCAACGATTTTTATATACATACTGAACTTGATAAAACTGTGCCAAAACATTAGACCCCCACCGCTTCTGGAACGCGGCAAGTGTTCAAGAATAAGTCCGGACATCAACTTTTATAAAAACTGGACTTTGGCTTTCTTTTGCAAATTTCTTGATCAATTCCTAGCATGACCTTATTGTAACTTTTGCTTAAATAAAGCTAGTAAAATGATGAATAATATCTTTTTTAGCAACTAGTACAAAATATGAATAATTATTATATTATTACGAAGTGATCATGATTTTTTTGTTTTTTTATAGACATCTTAGACAAAAATATATGTTGTCTCTTTTCGGTAAGACTGCGCGTACTTGTACACTTGTTTATCCTTGAACTAGATATCAGACTACGTTCAATCGTATGCGCACTTTTAAAAGTGTTGTTAGAAAAAACATATATATTGATTTAATCGGTCGAGGGTGTCCCCCTGATCGGGTACAAAATGTAGAAAATAGATATCGGGTCTTTTTCACACATTCAAAGATCATTAATTCAAAATACAAAAACAACAAAACACACAAATACAAAAAAGTGAAAAATACAAAAACAACAAAACACACAAATACAAAAAAGTGAAAAATACAAAAACAACAAAACACACAAATACAAAAATGTGAAAAATACAAAAACAACAAAACATAAATACAAAAAAGTGAAAAATACAAAAACAATCCACTATTTTTCAAATTCTGGGTCTTTTTCAAGAGTTAAAGAAATCCTTTTACACACCAACAAATGTAAACGACAACCATTAAAAAACAAAACATCTAAATCAAATAAAAATAGAACTGGATTCATTTCAATTGGACTCTAGTTGACAGTTGTCTCATTGGCAATTATACCACATCTCCTTATTTTTATATTTTTGATTTTTTATTGGGGAAGATTTTTTTTTAACTATATTGGTATTAATATATTTTGAATCTCTCAATTTAGTTTTTTTTTTTTTTTTGCAATATACTCAGTCTTAGAAATAACTTTATTTCAATTTCAACTTTTGTTTTTATATGAAAAAGTTATATTATCCTACAAATTTCATCTAGGGAACACCCTACCCCTTACCGTTTAGAATGAAACCCTTAAAAGTGTGTAAAACACTTTGATAAAGAACTCGTTTACATGAGAGGTATTTTCTCTAAACTTATAACGACATTCCATATCACTGCATCAAGCATGAATCGACCGTGACTTCGAGAGACTATTAATGAAGGACATCTGGAAGTGGTCTACTCTTCTGAACGTCCACATGGAAAAAACAAAAACAAATGCTTTTGCATAAAAAAAACAATGACGATAACGATAATCATTGTCTTGCGGAAAATCTGGCAGTAAGTTGCAGGCAACGGAATCTCGTTCATTCTTTTCGTCGGAACGAGATACAAGAAGTACACCGTTGACCTCTGTGCTCTGTATGTATACTCTTTAATAACATATATGTTCTTTCTGTGCCGTATCCTGCATGTATGTTACCCTGTTTTAACGTTATTTCCCGCCCTTCACTATTCTCGACCCACTATGCAGAACCTACCAACTGAATTAATTGTTAAGTTGAATATGCTTGAAAAAATATTTGCTACTGGACATTAAGCTAACAATAATCAATTAGTCATTTCAAAATTACAAAAATTATAATTGCAAGAGAATAATTGATAAAATCTTCACGGAAACAGCCTTTTGGCAAGTTCTCGTATACTCTCTCTGTCATACTTTCCGCAGTATGCAGGATGATTAATTGATATTATTTCGGATTTGACAAATTTTAGAGTAAGTAGTAATCTGGATAGATTTCTGCCAACTGGAACTTTATGTAACATAGCTTAAAACAAAAGTAAAGGTTAAATCAGTCCACACAAACATATCAAATAAAAAGAGGCAAAGAAATATGTTATTTCTGTGCTTTAATGATTTAAAACTGTTGTTTGCTTAACGTTCAGTGACAACTATTTCATTTACATTCAGGACGAGAACAAATTAATTCCAAAAGGAGAGGGTCTAGATGGGGTTTATAGAAAAGAGAATAATGGACAAAATAAATAAAGAAAAGAGAAAAACGGTGTAAAGACGTTAATTATCCTCAATCCAGACGCTCATAGGGAGGTTGTGCAAAGTGGATAAAACGGGATAACGGGGGGTGGGGGGATTACATAAAGACGGCCATTGAAAAAAGAAAGGTATATTAGACAGGGGCCTAAAAGATTTACAACTGGCCTGTGGTTCGGTTTTCATATGAGAATTCCTATAGGCATATGTATCATGTAACTATAGATATATACTAACAACTGATGATTCATGCTTTAGGATAATATATCTCTGCTTTTGAAAAGAAACCTGTTAATGAGGACACCTAGCATTTTGACATTAATTTGGGACATATCATTCCACGTTTTCAGACACGACAGTTCTATGTATATACGCTTGCAGATTCTTAAAAACTACTGAATGAAAAATGAAACCATAGATGATAGATATTTGTCCTGTGTCCAGGACAAATATATTTGACTTGTAACTTTTATCATCCATGGCCACAGCAGTTCATTGACAGGGCAAAATCATGACATCAGTGTAAAAATAAGTATTAGTAGATGTGGTATGATTGCCAATGAGACAACTTGCCACCAAAGTCCAAATGACGTGGATTTAAGCACCTAGACATCACCGCATGGCCTTCAACAATGAGCAAAACCCATACCGTATAGTCAGCTATAAACGATACGACAAAATGAGAAACAATCCTAAAGAGAAAAACAACGGTCTGATTTATGACAAAACATTAAAAAAACGACTATGAAAGACAGCAACGAAAAACAAATACTGAATTACAAGTTCCTGACTTGGGACAGGATGGGCAAGGTTAAGCCCGTTGCAAACGAGGGAGTGACTGATAAAAACTATACAAGAACAATCATTTCTCCTTGCCACAAACACCCCGATATTGAAGTTTAAATGTGTAAAAAGATCACAAAATGTCACACAGGATTAAGACCTATAGATATGAATTAAAGATAAAGAAAAAGATATCTTATTTTTCCAAATTTGGTCCCCAGGGGAGCATATACACTTGACAAATATGATCACAACATACAATATCTTAACATGAAATTCATATAGAGTCTTACAGGTGATTATATGTTAAAAAATGTATATATAAGGGTTGCTACTCGGTCTCGATAGACGTGTCAAATGTCCTTTCATTTGATTGTATCTAAAATAATTTTTATTCTGTATATATTTTTTTATAGTTGCTGGAAATGTATATATATTTGATTGTTTAGCTGCAACATATAACAAGGGACAATGCTCTAGGATTACGAACTTATCCAGTATATATATTTGAGTTTGGAGGTTGATACTTGAATCATAGCTTGCATTCAATATGGGAATTAGACAGATGCTGTTGTAATGTTTGTATGACTCTTTGATCCGTCCGCATCCCTAGGTAGTCGAAACTAATAACTCCTATTGCACTATTTATATATTACTTCATTAACAAGTTCTAAGAGTTGTCTGTGTCCGAGATTTTGAAATTTTGACCTTGCTCACTGGACATAAAAATGACGAAGGTATTTAAGTAGTTGAACAGTTTATAGTGAAATATTGTAAAGTATTTGGAATTTCAAGACTAAATCACTAACACTATATATAGGAAATGAAAAGAAATGGTTGGATGGCCCCTGGGAGCATGGCCTCTACTGAAGTTGAAGAATAAAAATATAATAGCCCCAGAACTCATAGGCTCACCCTTATGAAGACAGAAACTTTATATTATGTGTATATAAATATGGTAAGAGTTGTCTGCTGAGCCAAAAGTTTCAGAAATTGGGGAATGGGAATAATAACTAGATTTGCCATTGCAAGCAATGGCGGATGTCACCCTACCCCACATTGCCACTAAGCGGCAGCCATTTCGAAAATAAACAGTGAATGCACATAAATGCATTGCTATACATCTTTTTGTAAATTTTCAGAACACTTAGAACATTTTGATTTTTTTCACATTTTTGCTGTTTCCATGGCAACGACGGCCATTTTGGAAATTCCAATGTCAAAAGTTTCATCTTTACTTGCCAGTTAACATTTATATTAAATTTCATTAAATTTGGAGCATTTTGAAATTTTTAGACATTTTTGAATATGTGCTGTTTCAATGGCAACAGTGAGCGTTTCCAAAAATTCAAAGACAGATTCCATATTGGCACATGACAGAGAACAGCCCATGAAAGAATCACAGTGTTTGACCTACCATGTTAAGTGAGGAAATGCCACTTAAAGAATTTTCCCATAGGGTCTAAAACTTTTTCTTCGGTTTCCATGGCAATGGTGGCCATTTTGGAAATTCCAAAGTCAAATGCCACATTTACATCTGCCAACTAACATTTCTGTAAAGTTTCATTAAGTTTGGGACACTTTCCTATTTTTCGCATTTGTGCTGTTTCCAAGGTAACGGTGGCCATTTTAAAAATTCAAAAGATGTCCTGCACAACTTTGGATGGTGGACCTCATTATGTTAACCATTCAATAGGATTGGTTCACTAAACTCCCAGAAACGCTTCGGACAAAATCGATCGGGTGACATAATAATAAATTAGCGATTAGCATGGTCTGTTGCTCTTTCAAATAATTTTTTGTAATCTTGTTGTCCGTTATAGGTATTTCATCTTTCTCCTTTACATACTACTAGCTAGGGGATATAAGAAAGGACCGACATTATTATTCAGTTGATAAAAGACCTTCCCAATACACAAGAACATATCAACAAATTTGGTCTGCCTGAAAAGTTTCATAGAAGATGAACATGTGGTTTTCAATAGGACCTATGTGCAATCAATGACACCTTACTAAATGGAATAAAATGCTCCGCAGGGCGCAGCTTGATACGACCGCAGAGGTCGAACCCTGAATAGTTGGGGCAAGTATGGACACAACATTCAAGCTTGATACAGCTCTGAATTTGGATTGTGATTAAATATTTGACACAGCATAGGTTTCTGACACAGAATGAATGTGGTCTAAGAACTTAAAATTTTAAATTGGACATTCACCTATTATGGTCCAATATCAAAAATCTAAATACATGGATAGATTCAGCATATCAAAGAACCCCATATATTCAATTTTGTTGAAATCAAACAAAGTTTAATTTTGGACCCCTTAATGTAGACCAATTTGATTTGGACCAACTTGAAAACTGGGCCCATAATCAAAATCTAAATACATGTTTAGATTCAGAATATTTCTTTGCAATTGCGCAATACTGTGCAATTGAATATTTCTTAAAATCTATTGCGCAATACTGTACAATTGACAATTTCTTGCTATTGCGCAATATTGTGCTATTGGATATTTCTTGCTATTGCGAGTTCAATACTGTGCAATTGAAGATTTCTTGCTACTGCGTAATACTGTGCAATTGAAAATTTCTTGCTATTGCACAATACTTATTATATAATAATTTACACATCCTGTTAGGTGTGTATCTCCTGCCATATCATTATTATTTGCTTTTAGATATAAATCAGAAATAACCAACTTAAAATGGAAAATTTTAAAGAAAAAAAGGAAAAAAAAAACCCCCAAATTTTTGAACCCCTTATGATTCATCACCCCAAACTCAATCCCAGCCTTCCTTTGAGGTATGGTACCTTGCAGTACAATTTCAGAGATCCATACACTTGAACACAAGTTATTGTCTGGAAACTAGAAAATGCTTATTTTTGGCCCTTTTGGCCCCTAATTCCTAAACGTTTCAGGCAATTACCCCAAACTCAATTCCAGCTTTCCTTTGTGATATGGAACCTTGTAGTACAATTTCAGAAAGATCCATACACTTACACACAAGTTATTGTCATGAAACTAGAAAATGCTTGTTTTTGCCCTTTTGGCCCCTAATTCCTAAAATTTTGAGGCAATTACCCCAAAATCAATCCCAGCATTCCCTTTGTGATATGGAACCTTGTGGTACGATGTCAGAGAGATCCATACACTAACACACAAGTTATGTCTGGAAGTTACAAAATGCTTATTTTTGGCCCCTTTTGGCCCCTAATTCCTTAACTGTTGGTACCATAACCCCAAAATCAATCCCAACCTTCCTTTTGTGATATTGAACCTTATGGTAAAATTTCATAGAGATCCATTCACTTAAACTAAAGTTAGAGTGCGAAAACCAACAATATACGACCACAAACATTTTTTGCGGTCGTATAAAATGAGGATCTTTTGCAGTATAGAGTGTTCAAATCATTAATTCCCAGTAGTGTAGGGTAGACTGAAGGAATGTTTATAAAGCACATGACTTATTATTATTCCTTGCAAGTTTGGCTCACATCGTCCAGGTAGTTTCGGAGAAGACCTCCCGGAACGAAAGGGGATTTTTTTTTATAAAGAACCTTTGAAAAGAACACGTTCTTGTCAACTTTTATTTCAAAAAAGTCCGTGGTTACAGAGGACAATGCAAATTTAAACTGTTGAAACGACGGATGGATGGACGAAAGACACAAAGTGAACGATGTCAATAGCTCACATTGCCCCAAAGGACCAATGAATGAACTATGGAAAAAGAAAGATAAGTCCATTTGATTGTTATGTTATAAAGAGATAAGCAATTTCAAAGCAGGAAAGGTTGTCTCTTGGTTTACCTTATGATCAAGGTATAGGATGAAATAAATGCTAGACTGTATGAAAAACGTAGTATGAAATAATGAGAATTTAGAGTTGAGTCAGAAGTGTATTTGTGGTGTTTGTTTTTAAATATATAACATGTATAAAGAGACATTTGATTATCTGCATTTCAAGCACGTTTAATCCGCTGTTTATCTGCATGAGCAAGCACGTGTTATCCACTGAAAAAGATATAAACTAAATAAATAAGTTACAAAATTTTAAGGAAGAAAAAAAAAACGTAGCAGTTCTTACAGCGAGGTTTTCGTTCATTATTTTTAAACTTCTCTTTTTTTTGTGTTTTCTGTCCATCTATTTAATAATTAATGTTATCTTTGTTTGTTTTTTTTTATGTGTCTAATCGTAATACCTCAATTTCATATATTAATTACAATCATTTGTAATGATTTTTTCAAACCTCTTTTTTAGCTCACCTGGCCCGAAGGCGTCCGTCATCGTCCATCGTCGTCGTTAACTTTTTACATTTTGAACTTCTTCTAGAGAACCATTGAATAGAATGAAACCAAACATGGTATGAATGTTCCTTATGAGGTGCTGACCAAGTGTTGTTACTTTGTAGCTGATCTATCATCAAAGATGGCCGCCAGCAGGGGACTTCGTTAAACATAGGACCCTCTGGACAATACATACAAATGACTTCTATTAGAGATCCACTGAATGGAATGAAACCAAACATGACATGAATGTTCCTTATGAGGTGCTGACCAAGTGTTGTAACTTTGTAGGCGATCAATCATCCAAGATGGCCGCCAGCGAGGGACTTCGTTTCACATAGGACCCTATGGACCATACATACAAATGTCTTCTTTTAGAGAACCACTGAACAGTCAGAGCTCAGACATAAATAAGTCAAAATCTGCTTTTGACTCATAGTGGTCTAAATTTGTAGGTTTCAAGATTTGTCTCCCTTTAATTTAAGACAAATTATGACTTCAATAAGTCAATTAGTGTGAAGCAAACAATATTTAACCTGAATTAGGGAGCTACCATTTGATTTTAATGGGGGTCTAGGATGAAAAATTTTATCCTGCATTTTTTTAGTTGTAATCTCTGTCCTGCCTTTTCATTTTCACTCTATTCGGTCCTGCCTTTTTATTAGTTTATCCTGACTTTTTACATAAATTGTCATCCTGCCTTTTTTACTCAAAACTTCTGTCCTGCCTTTTTTCGAATTTCATCCTAGCCCCCATAAAAATCAAATGGTAGCTCCTTACAAAGTTGCAAATATTGACTCCTACAAGTCGATAAGTTACAAAAATTGGTCAACTTCAAGACCCAAGCATATTTATAAAAAGGTCAAGCATCTGCATGAAATTATGACAACATTGAAAGACAATGCTTTGTCTTCTAAAGAAAAAGATGCATGAAAGCCTAAAAAAGCGGAGATAATGTTTATTTACTTTACAATGCAACCATCTATAACCACAAAAATGAGGAAAATAATCTTATGTTAAGTAAAAATGTTCAATTAGATAGCTAAGGTCCTTGTGAACTCTCAGACAGGTTTATGATGTCATAGGTGGTGCACTTTGGCCACCAATTAAAATTAAGTCTTTTCATAAACATAAATAGACCTAACCAAGTCTGTCATTTTCTGACTGAAATAAGTCTGATATATGTTCAAAACCTCGCCCGTAATTATAAATTATGTAATTCATTGACCGCTCCCGACATGTGTAACTTCAAGGCATATTTTAGCGGCGATCGATGTCTTTCAAAATTACTTTATTTTTATCAATAGTACCGCTTAAGTCGACGCTAGGGCCGTCTTGACCTTGTTGTGGGGTATGAATGATTTGTTAATTGTTGAAGACCCTACATCAACTGTCAAGATGAAGAACAGGAATAAAAGCCCTGTTCATTGATAATTTTCTATGTTTTCTATGTATTGTGTGCGATTTTGTCCCATGTACATTTACTCCATATCCTTTCATTTTCTACTGAAAATGAAAACACATTTTAAAATAAATACATTTTTGACTTCTGTAAACATTTTAGAGAACCACTAAATGGAATGAAATCAAACATGGCAAGATTGTTCCTTATGAGGTGCTGACCAAGTGTTGTTACTTTGAAGCTGATCCATCATCCAAGATGGCCACCAGAGAGGGACTTAGTTTAACATAGGACCCTATGGACAATACATACAAACGTCTTCTTTTAGAGAACCACTGAATGGAATGAAATAAAACATGGCATGAATGTTCCTTATTAGGTGCTGGCCAATTGTTGTTACTTTGTAGCTAATCAATCATCTAAGATGGCTGCCAGCGGGGAACTTAATTTAACAAAGGACCCTATGAACAATATATACAAATGTCTTCCTTATTAGAACCACTGAATGGAATGAAACCAAACATGGCATGAATGTTCCATTTGAGGTGCTGACCAATTGTTATTACTTTGTAGCCAATCAATCATCCAAGATGGCTGCCAGCGGGGACTTAGTTTAACAAAGGACCCTATATGAAATACATACAAAAGTCTTCTTTTGAAGAACCACTGAATGGAATGAAACCAAACATGTCATGAATGTTCCTTATGAGGTGCTGACCAAGAGTTGTTACTTTGTAGAAAATCCATTAACCAAGATAGCTGCCAACGGGGAACTTAGTTTAACAAAGGACACTATGGGAAATATATACAAATGTCTTCTTCTAGAAAACCGCTCAATGGATTGAAACCAAACATGGTATGAATGTTTCTTTTGAGGTGATGACCAAGTGTTGTTACTTTGTAGCTGATTTGTCATCCAAGATGGCTTCCACCAGGGGGACTTAGTTTAACATATAACCCTATGGACAATACATACAAATGTATTCTTCTAGAGAACCACTGAATAGATGAAACCAAACATGGCATGAATGTTCCTAATGAGGTGCTGACCAAGTGTTGTTACATTGTGGCTGAACCATCATCCAAGATGGCCGCCAGCAAGGAACTTAGTTTAACATAAGACCCTATGGGAAATACATACAAATGCTTCTTCTAGAGGAGCACTGAATGGAATGAGACCAAACATGGCATAAATGTTCCTTATGGGGTGCTGATGAAGACTTTAATACATGTATCTTTATAGATTGAGATATACTGTAAACTGCAAAAATATCAAGAAAAGAAGATCTACACATAAGTCAACATGAGCAAAATTGTCAATTGACATCTTGTTGGAGTTATTGTCCGTATAAAGTCATTTTCTACAATTTCAATGAATTTATTGGTAATGTCTGTAAACTTTATAAAAGTGTTCTGCTTTTGATTAAATCACGAGGCCAATAGCAAACCAAATTTGGCCTCAATCATTATTAGGGTATCTGTTATGATTTTAATCTATTTTTACATGATTTCCAAAACCAAAGTAGAATTAGGTGAGCGACACAGGCTCTTGAGAGCCTCTAGTTTGGTTCCGTTACAAGCTTAAGGTCGACTGTGGTATATAAATTTTGTCATCCCTTGACTTCTCTCATTCAGGCAGTACAACTCTTGCTAAAGTGGGGCGTCCGTTTGGCTGTGCGGGATGTATAATACGCAGCCACGTTCTGTCGGGATGGTGGTTGTTTAATACGATGCCTGGTGTAGTGAGAGCGCTCTCTGCACGCTAAAGGACCTTTACGACAAGGAGTCAGTTGTCTGCCGGCTGCGAGGCAAAATTCCCGTCCCTATTCAAAATACCCTCATTTTCAAGTTGCAGTCCAACCCACTCATTCTCCTTTTTTCATCTCGGTTAGCCTACTATGCAGAACCTACCTTTGCATTTACTTTTCATTTGTTCTTGTCTTGAATATATAGATGGAATAATTGCCACTGGACGTTAAGCAAGCAGCAATCAATCTTGCGGTTCCTGATTCGTCATTTTTCAGTTGGGGTCGGGATTTATATTCCGTCAAACGAACAAACAAATGTGAATAAAAGTCATTCCATCTCCTTGTGACTTATCTTCAAATCAATTATTTTGTCTTGTGTTCTATGACACGTGCTATATATACATGGGCTCTCATCTTTTGTAAAAACTTTGTTTATAAGTCCAGTATTCAATATCATCTTCTGCTAATGTTTTTTACACAGCTCTTGCTAAATCCCTATAAGACTATACTATTCTATTAACTATACTACACGTCTTAGAGAAGTAATATTTTTTGCTGAAAATATCAATAAATACACGAACGATCGCTCTGCCGAGGGCTGTATAATGTATTCTATTGGTGTGTCATTTGTTTAAATTGAATAAAGAGTGTGTAGACCGTGATCGATGCGTGCTCTTGTTCGTTGATTCACATGCTGAAAAAAATGTCTTTCTGCTTTTACTTCAAACGTGAAGTCCTTGAGAAATGGGCGTTCCGGAAATGAGCCGTAAAAATAAAGAATACTAGCTAACATTATTGCAGATTTGCAAACCTTGCTAAACTTAACAAGTTAAGTTAAATACTATCCAAATAAAATTGCTGGTACTTACCAGTTTTACCATACAAAAATATATATACTTAATCTGAGACTGATACAACCAGGAACATATATATTGATATACTGTTCCCAGATACAACACAGCAAAAAAAAAAAAAAAAAAAATTTAGAGGTAATAAGTATTTTTTAATAATTTATTATATGTTGTATTACTTTTTAGATTGTTAATACCCCAAAATCTCCTTCTCAGGTGTATATAATTATAAATGAGTTGACACGATCGAGACTACTCAATGAGATTATAAATGAAAATAAATATTAATTTCGTACGTCCGAAGCCGTCTTTTCTGGATTTACCTTCATCAGGAACGCTCAACCCAACTAATTGAAAGCCAAGGATGAAGGCTTACACACATAAAGATCCAAATGACCTAAAGGGATCGATTAAAAAAATCATTTAAGGTAAGCTTTGCCTAATGAATGTCAAAATTGCAACCACTCGGACATTTACTTTAGAAATGAATGCTTCTTTTTGTAATTTTCTTAGGGTGTGATATTGTTGACTGAAGCAGATTTTGTATGAAGCGCTTCATTCTAAAAATGTGTGCACGATCAACACTTTTATACCCAATAAAATTACAAATAGAGTATTAATTTCTTATAATTACATTTTATGCTAATAAGACCATGAAAAAAGTTTTATTAAGTTTTTCTTTTATTTACCTGTGCACTTTTTTCGTGTCATCACGAATGTAACAATTCATTTTGATATGAAGGTTAATTTTCCAATGACGTGCGATTGTTGTTAGCCAATCAAACTAACGGATTCTCGTGAAACATACATGTAATGTAATTATTTATTGTATTCTTTTTTTTTTTTTGGTGGCGGGGAAATGATGCATGGTCTGTCAAATGAAACCATGATGCAGGAACATATATTGTTAGTTATCAGTTAGATATACTGTTCCCAGCATGATGTTAATAAGTTTCCGATAATAAATTTCGGTTTTAATATGAATACTGTATATAGATGTGTTTAAATATATATTTTTTTAATCATTTCTAACCCCATTTTTCAATTATACAAAAGTTGAAACGTGTGCTCACCGTGTTTTCAGTAAACAAAATGTCTGCTAAACGGTTTTATTGGTCCAACGTTCGGGTGATCACACAAGACCAGGAGCAATTGATGTTTTACAATATAATTACAGGGCTACTAGCTACTATCGATCTGACTACTGACGATCGCAATGTTCAACTACTACGACTGTGGGTGTTTAACTTTAAATGATATGTCCAAGCATGGGAATGTAGGAGGTTGGTTAGGGAGCTACCATTTGATTTTTATGGGGGACTAGGATGAAAAATGTTGTCCTGCATTTTTTTTAGTTGTAATCTCTGTCCTGCCTTTTTATTTTTTACTCTATTCGGTCCTGTCTTTTTTTTATTAGTTTATTCTGACTTTTTTTACATAAATTGTCATCCTGCCTTTTTTTTTGCCAAGTTGCTCATCCTGCTAATTTTTTTGCCAAGTTGCTCATCCTGCCTTTTTTTTTAACTCAATACTACTGTCCTGCCTTTTTTTCAATTTTCATCCTAGCTCCCCCCCTAAAAAACAAATACCATATCCTAAACGTTAACTGACTAATTTTAAGGATAAGTTTTGAGATTAAGATAATGTTTATCATGTTGTTTGGATGATAATTTAAGCAAAGGTCATTTTATAGTGGAAGCTAACAGAGACAGTTGTTGGTCAGTAATTGGATGTTTTAATTCACATGAGGAATAGACTTTTTAATTGTGAAGTTTTGTGATTGGACAAGAAAGACTTTTAAATCTAGTAGTGTGGCTTTTATAGTTATGAGTACTGTACATTACTTTGATGGTATATTCCCTCCCATGTACCAATATGGCATCTGTCAATAAAATTTTTGGAATGGTCTCTGTTACCATGGAAACCAGCAAAAATGTCAAAAAATTCAAAATGCTCCAAACTTAATGAAACTTATTATGATTGTTAACTGGCAAGTATAGATGAGACTTTCGACTTCGGATTTTCCAAAATGGCATTTAAGAGAAGTTTGTTTGCATTTCTATCTTGTTTTTGGTGAAGTTAGCTTGCGTTCATATAAATCTAATTAAAATTTAGATCTCTGATTTCGCTATCCTCACATGAGCTTATATATCTTATCTTGTTTTCATTGTAGTTTTTTTTTGCGTTCATATCTTGTTTTTATTGTAGTTGTTTGCTTTCTTATCTTGTTTTCAGAGTAATTTGTTTGACTTCACATCTTGTTTTCAGTGTAGTTTGTTTGCTAATTTGCCTTCTTTTCTTGTATTAGAGTAGTTTGTTTGAGTTTTTATATTGCTTTAAAGTAGTTTGTTTGTGTTCCATTATATTGTTTTGAGTTGTTTGTGTTTCTATCTTGTTTTCAGTGTAGTTTTTTCGTTCTTATCTTCTTTTAGAGTAGTCTGTTTGCGTTTCTATCTTGTTTTCAGTGTATTTTTTTTCGTTCTTGTTTTAGAGTAGTCTGTTTGTGTTTCTATCTTATTTTCAGTGTATTTTTTTCGTTCTTGTTTTAGAGTAGTCTGTTTGTGTTTCTATCTTGTTTTCAGTGTATTTTTTCGTTCTTATCTTGTTTTAGAGTAGTCTGTTTGCGTTTCTATCTTGTTTTCAGTGTATTTTTTTTCGTTCTTGTTTTAGAGTAGTCTGTTTGTGTTTCTATCTTGTTTTCAGTGTATTTTTTTTGTTCTTATCTTGTTTTAGAGTAGTCTGTTTGTGTTTCTATCTTGTTTTCAGTGTATTTTTTTTCGTTCTTATCTTGTTTTCGAGTAGTCTGTTTGTGTTTCTATCTTGTTTTCAGTGTATTTTTTTCGTTCTTGTTTTAGAGTAGTCTGTTTGTGTTTCTATCTTGTTTTCAGTGTATTTTTTCGTTCTTATCTTGTTTTAGAGTAGTCTGTTTGTGTTTCTATCTTGTTTTCAGTGTATTTTTTTTGTTCTTATCTTGTTTTAGAGTAGTCTATTTGTGTTTCTATGTTGTTTTCAAAGTAGTTTGTTTGCTTTCTTATCTTATTTTATAGTTTGTTTGTGTTCTTATCTTGTTTTCAGTGTAGTTTTTTGTTTTGTTCTCGTCTTATGTTCAGTGTAGTTTGTTTGCAATCCATATCGTGTTTGATGGTAGTTTGTATGGGTCCCTATCTAGTTTTAAAGTAGTTTGTTTCTATACCTATCTTGTTTTTAGTGTAGTTTGTTTGCATTCCTATCTCGTTTTCGTCATAGCATGTTTTCAGTGTAGTTTGTTTGCATTCCAGTCTTATTCAAGAATAGTTTGTTAGAGTTCCTATCTTGTTTAAGAATACTTTGTTTGTATTCCTTTGTTATTTTCAGTGTTGTTAGAGTTCCTATCTTGTTTAAGAATACTTTGTTTGTTAGAGTTCCTATCTTGTTTAAGAATACTTTGTTTGTATTCCTTTGTTATTTTCAGTGTTATTGTTTGCATTCCTTTTTTTCCTTAGTGTTTTAGTTGTTTGTATTTCTATCTTGTTTTCAGTGTAGTTTTTTTGCTTTCATATTTTTAGCATAGTTTGTTTACAATCATATCTTGTTTGAGAGACGTTTGTTTGCAATCCTATCTTGTATTATGGTAGTTTGTTGGTTTTCCTATCTTATTTTCAGTGTAAATTTGTTGTGTTCTTGTCTCGTTTTCAGTGTAGTTTGGTTGCAATCCTATCTTGTTTTAGAGTTGCTTGTTTGCATCCCTATCTAGTTTTAGAGTACTAGTATTTTGTTTGCGATCCTATCTTGATTTTAGTGTAGTTTGTTTGCGTCCTTATCTTGATTTTAGTGTAGTTTGTTTCCATTCTATCTTGGTTCTGCATAGCATGTTTTCAGGGACGTTTGTTTGCGTTCCAATCTAATTTTCGGTGTAGTTTGTTTGTGTCCCTATCTTGTTTTCAGTGTATTTTGTTTGTTTTCCTAACTTATTTTAGAAAAGTTTGTTAGAGTTCATATCTTGTTTTAGAGTAGTTTGTTTGTTTCAGATTGTTTTCAGTGTTGTTTGTTTGGGTTCCTATATATTTTTGTAGTTTTTTGTGTTTCTATCTTGTTTATGGTACAGACATCTTTAACATACTTGGTCAATTTCATAATATGAACATGGTCTTCAAGTTGTGCTTTTGTATTAATATATATGTTATCTTTGTAATACATTAGAAATACAGAGGACAATGTTTACAGGATGTGCTCTTCCAAATTTGTTAATCAAAGCACTCTTGATGCTCTTAGTCAGCAATTATGACTTAACCACAAAAGCAGCATATCATTACAAATGTTTATCCAAAGCAAAATGAAGTTCACTTTTCAAGTATAGAAAAGCATATACATTAAACTTGATTAAAAAGTATAGCTTTTGTTACATCGCGATGACCGTGAGGGCATTCCGATGTATTGTTGCCACAGAGATTTCTACTTACGTAACTTTCGTTTTTGACTGGTAACCAATCTATAAATACGCGGACATTATCGAGTGCAAAATAACATTCCTTACTCATAAAAATATTTTTTTTATAACACAAATTAATAATATGAAAATGTTTTGTCGTTAAAAATATATATATATATATAACAATCATTATAACAATCATTAAAATCTATGCACACATACAGAAAAATTGTGTTAACGCATGCAGAAGAATATCTAAAGAACGTTTTGCAGGAAAATATGAATGCCTACTCAAATCCAATCTATTAGAAAAATCGAATTATTACAGAAGAGTGTCCACCATGCACTTGCACTGTACTATTATTAGAATAGTAGAATAGAATGATATACAAATGGATAAAAATTATATATACATGTTACTGTTATATACAAATATTAATATACATGATATATAACAACAAACCGTGCAGAGTATACTGATTTGTATCACTACAATGTAATAGTTATTACGGTGAGGTTGAATTCCCTGTTATTTATTCATCATCCATGCATGAACTTGTCTCAGAAAAAAATATATCTCTGTACATTAACCTCACTTTCAGGTATAGAGATGTGATTTTTTTTCTGAGACAAGTGCTTGTGATCATCCACAAGAACTTTCGGTCATCCGATGTTCAGTACTTCAGTACTTTGATACATCTTCTTGTAGGATTTTTTTTTATCTAGATGAATGACCGAGAGTAAAGTAAGTGTGTAAATCTTCATGTAAATGTAAAAAACTGTTCATAATTTTGTGAACGGAGATTGAATTTTGAATTGTCTCCCATTGTAAGTTTGAAAAAAATGAGGGAATCAATATTACATGCAAATTGTACTTAATTTGATTACTAAAATACGACCATACTTTTAAACAACTACCGGTATAGGTAATATTTTATAAATTTTGATTTTGACATTCATATGTTCACTTTCATCCTCTATTGATCATGGTAGATAGTTGTCTCATTGACATTCATAGATATAACAATAAGATGTGGTATGACTGTCAATGACACACCATTGACATTCATAGATATAATAAGATGTGGTATGACTGTCAATGAGACACCATTGAGATTCATAGATATAACAATAAGATGTGGTATGACTGTCAATGAGACACCATTGACATTCATAGATATAATAAGATGTGGTATCACTGTCAATGAGACACCATTGACATTCATAGATATAATAAGATGTGGTATGACTGTCAATGAGACACCATTGACATTCATAGATATAACAATAAGATGTGGTATGACTGTCAATGAGACACCATTGACATTCATAGATATAACAATAAGATGTGGTATGACTGTCAATGAGACACAATTGACATTCATAGATATAACAATAAGATGTGGTATGACTGTTAATGAGACACCATTGACATTCATAGATATAACAATAAGATGTAGTATGATTGTCAATGAGACACCGTTGACATTCATACACCTATTTATATAGCACTGGCATGCAGTATTGTAAAATGTACCGGTACCGGTACATAGGTTGAAAATTTTCTGCAGTTCAGTGGAAGCAACAAAAAGCATTGCAAATTTTATTGTGGCTCGTACTGCCAAGCTTGTAGCATAGGACATTGCATGCCCTTTTTAGAGTGATAAAGTATGAATTTTTTTTAACAACAATAAATAGATATATTTAAAAGTGCTTTTCCTTCACTGATAATTTTTTGTGTATGTTCATTATTGTACATTTTAGTCTACTGATCAAGATTAAAAATGTCATTTTTTAACTCCGCCATAAATTCATGTGCATGTACTTAGTCAGAAACCTTGTCAGTGGCTTTTTTTTTTCAATACTTGTATCTAAATGTATTTTGACATTTGGAGAACTTAGTGTTGACGGAAGATCTTTGATTGTTGCTTTTATTTTATACACTACTTTTTTAGACTTGGGGTAAATCCGGGCTTTACATATTGTATAGACACCTGTCATTTGTTTAAGACCATTGTTGACCTCTAATGGTTGAATGGATGAAATCTGCCTTTTGATCAAGACCAATCTCTTGCCCGGTCAAACAAAATACTTAGGAATTGATATTACAGAGTAGGAGATTATTCAGCTAAGGACTAAAACTATAATTGTGACTTGGGGAACATTTTTCTTTGAACTGCTTGCTTGTCAATTAGCATTTTTAAAAAATGACTAAGTATGTCAGTCTAGCACAAAGTATGTCCATCTTCACATCTCATCATCTGTTGCTGTCTCAGATAAGGTTGAAAGATTGCCAAGATGGCATTAAAAATACACCCACTTTGATTTGCACAGGTTAAATTACTATTCTAGAATATTTATTGTGTATCCCCGTAGAAAAATTCAGTTTACACAAGTTTTCAGATTATGCAGCAGATGTTCAGCTTACACAGGTTGTACTGTATATAGAACCAGCTTAAACAGGTTGTACTGTAATAGAACCAGCTTAAACAGGTTGTATTGTATATAAAACCAGCTTTCAACAGGTTGCACTGTACATAGAACCAGCTTAAACAGGTAGCACTGTTCACAGAACCAGCTTAAACAGGAAGCACTGTTCATAGAATGGCCATAATAATAAAACATAAGTAGAATAAATGATCAAGATATTTTATTTGTTTAAGTTGATGTAAACTTTTGTTTTCAAATCTTATTGAATGTTTTAAGAAACCTTAAACAAAACCACTATATTACAGTAAGAACAATAACTCTATGCTATCACACAACAACTGTAAGCAGTTCGGATTTCTACGTAAAATTTGCATACACTGCCTCTTAGGCATGACTTGATGATATGAAATGCGAGATCAGAAATTTGGCCAAAATGTTGTAGTACTGCCCAAAAGAAAGTTCAAACTCAGCAATCTGACATTTGATAAAAAGTTTTAAAAAAATGATACAACAAAAAAATATCCTTTTTAATAAATCATTTGGTATTGAGAGAAATTTGGCGTAGATTTGGTAGAACGGCCCAATAGATAGATCAAACTCGACAATCTGTTGAAAAAAGTTTTTAAAAAAAGATGCACACAGAAAAAAATGCCTTTATCAAATAAATTATTTGGTATTGAGATAAGAGCTGAAGAATAATTGAACATTTATTTTATTGTCACCAATTGGTATTTTAAATGTCACAACTGGAGTTATCATGAAAGTGTAACATGAAAAAGATTATTGACTTACGTTAATTTTAGTTGGTGCCTATGATTGACACTGAAAGTTTTACCTTTGAATGAATTCTACACTAGTCTAACGTTTTCCAATTACAAATACAAACTTATCATATATATCAGTTAAATACACATATAATTCAACTATAAAGGTTATTCTTCAAATAAATTTTTGAAACTAAATGCAATTGAATCTTTATTCAATTAGTTAATGCATAATGCACTTTTAATCACCAACTTTTATAACAGGAACCAAACATGAATTCTGTTCAATAAATATTTTGAAAATTTTAAATGAAAACAATCTGAAAATTGTTCCCATACATAGGAGACTAAATTAAATCTGTTACAATTTAATTAAAAACATTTATGATAATAAACAATAAAGAAAAATTAACTAAATTGAGAT
The DNA here is from genome assembly GCA_017311375.1 of Mytilus coruscus. Lineage (NCBI taxonomy): Eukaryota > Metazoa > Mollusca > Bivalvia > Mytilida > Mytilidae > Mytilus > Mytilus coruscus. Next base: position 86,402,425 of record CM029601.1, read on the forward strand.
TCTTCCATATTGAGGGGCAAGCTGTGAATGACAAAATTTTCTAAACTTTATTAATAATTCAAAATTCAACAATGTTTAAGTTTGTCCATTAAAAAAATGTAAATTGAAACAACGAGAAAATGGTATGGATTTTCTTTGCAAAAATATAAAGCAAGGGTACTTATTACAAATGATTCTATGCAAGTGCATGAAGAAGATGAATAAATGGAGACTGGGTTATAATTTTCTTGCAATCAGAAAGATAAGAATAAAACTGGTAAGAGCTTTATGCAATTACTGCACATTGATGATTTAGAATTATGCAATTTACTTCTTTATGGGGTATAACCACACTGACTGGCTGTTAAGCGTTCAGACAATTGGTAACATAATAATTAATGTCAATATTATATTGATCACTATAAATATATGTAGTAAAGACTTCAAGTCATACTATAAAAAACTTTCTGAATTCTTTCCAATGTTTATATTTATACTAAATCTTACTACAGCTGACATAATGATTGTTGTGTCCATGGGTTTGTCAATACATTCATCTGTCTACACATTTTATACATAGCTCCTGTTAACATAGTGACTGGATTTCATTGCATTTTCAGAGAACATATATTATTATAATTATAATTTTATTATTTGTTTATAACACAGTTACTAAAGAAATATAATTAAAACCTTGTTGACACGTTTGGTCTTGCTCCTATTGGAGATCATGTAATTACCTCAGTTTTTGCTTTGACCTTGAGGGATTTATGAGATTTGAACAATCAACATTGTTAGACTACTGTAGCCTCTAACTTAAATCAGTATTATCTATTATAAAGGAACAGAATTTGTAAATAAAAAAAATCAACATTCTGCAGGAAAATAATAAAAATCTTTATCCTAGTCTAGTATAACAATGATTGTGACCAAACTTATAAAGCTTAAAAATCTGTCGCTGTTTTCCCACAATATCTTAAGACTAAAATTGACAGCAGTTTATACTGAATTCACCGTTTTAGAAACTAAAGGACTATGGGTAATTTATTTGTTCGTACACCAAAATGAAAACAACGTCACGTCATTGGTTGAATTTCATTTGTTTGGGACCTTATTAGCCAAACACAGCGTTTTGGTGTATGCTTTTGAAAAAATTAACCAGAATGCATTAGATTCTAAAACGGCGAATTGTTCATGACTAAGATATATTTTTTTGTGAAAATGGTTACTGATGCTCTTTTATAATCTTTATCAATACCCCATGTTATGTTTTATGCAAATGTTCATAATAATAATAAAACAAAATTATTTACATGTTAAAAATTCTGAAAGACTTGGTAACGTCAGATACCGGTAATTATTTTCAACAGATAAACAAAAACTAGATCATATAATTAGATAATCACATATGCATCTTTCATATTATTTAATCAAATTTTAATTTCGTTATTATATAAGTTTAGATTGTAATTTTAATTATTGACCAACAACTAACAACCTGAACTAACCTTTCATCATTATTTATTTGTTACCCAGCCATATTATAAACATATAGAATACAGCTGCCTTTAAAGTGGGGAAAAAATCTTTGGAGAACATTCATGAGGTAAGGTGCATGTAAACTTTAATGTTTCACTATTACTGATGCAAGACAGTCATTGAAAAATAAAAATTTAATATGGTATGATGGAAAAATAAAAATATGACTGAATGTTTACAAAATGCTTGGAATGTTTGCATCTACAACTGGAATAGGGTACTTTAAACAGTTTACTAGATTTAAGCCCATTTCTGCACCAACTGATAGCATTAAATGTTCACAAGAGTTACCTTTCCTTTCCTACGACACAAGTGCAACACATTTCATCTTCAAAAATACAGATCAGAAAATAGCTAAGTTATTCCACACATGAAAGTGAAGTTGGCTGATTTTGTAATATTTTTTCTTAAACATAAGTCACTGAAAATGTGTGAATGTTAAGAATTGGTTAGAACTTCACCCACTGAGGTTATTTTGGAGATATATTCTCTAAAAATAAAAATTCACAAAAAGCCAAATGATCAATATTGCATTGAACAGGTAGTGATAAAAACTTCTTACTTAATAAAATCTACACATGCAAATAATTCCTTCCAAACAAAAACCACAAATCAATTTCAAAATTTATTCATCAAAACTTTTTTTCCAGGTCGAACTAAAGTTCAAACTAAACTAGTAAGCAAGACAAACATATTACTAAACACAAAAATAACACCATCTTTAAATAATTGCACAAATCATAAAACAATTAATTATTCTTCACGATCCTTTCATTTATGTTCACATTCACTCCATTCATCCAGACATAAGCAAATACACATCAATCACTCTGTCATCATACACATATGCACCCGGTAATGTCCTTCTCACTTAGATAACAATAGGGAGAGCTCGCTCCAGTTCATGTCCTCAAAGAACATTATCCTTATTTAACAGTTTTAATGCATCAAAATTTAAACTGATCTGACAAAAGTTGCAGATTAGGCAAAATTGTCTTTTTTTTCTATAAATAAAGCTGTTAATGGCTTTTGTAGATAAAAATTAGTGCTCAGTAATGCAGAACTTTAGCGTGTATAATTTTTTATCCCCGACTGTCTGATATGCTACTATATTGTGAATCCTATTCTCCATTTGGTATACCATTTTTTGCATTCAGTTTTTGTTCTTTTTCTAGTGCTAATCTGTTGGCTACAGCAGTAACAATGGCTGCTCCTTTACCACTACCATCATGAGACAACATCAACTTGAACTGAAAATGAAAGATGAAAAGATGAAAATCTAACTGATACATACATGTAATGAAAAATATGAATAAATGTAGATGTGAGGTATATTTCAATGAGACAGCAACCCAACAAAAAAGGTGAATAGAGTATCTGTTCTGAATGAAGCCTATTCAAACTTTTGTGAGGTCATTTCAAGAGCTTTGAATATTCTAATTATGTCTGTCACAATTATTCCCCTTTTTTGTAACAATAAAAATATATAACATGTTCACAAGAAAGAATGTTTTGTGACTAATCTGACTGTGCAATCAGATGTTAGGGATCACTTCACTGCACTGACTGTGTTATCCAATGTAAACAATCTCTTTATTACACAGATTGTCTGATCTTATGTTAACAACATTACTACACTAACAATGTGTTCCAATGTACATAAAACTAAACTTACTTTGGAGCATATTAAATAAAAGTAAAGAAGAATTCACAGGTTGTCATGCTAAGAATACATCCCATGTAATTCAAGGTATCAAAAAACAGGAATTAGGTGTCTGACAGATTAAATAAAATGCTCCAGGGCGCAGCTTGATACGACCGCAGAGGTCGAACCCTGAATAGTTTGGGCAAGTATGGACACAACATTCAAGCTTGATACAGCTCTGAATTTGGATTGTGATTAAATATTTGACACAGCATAGGTTTCTGACACAGAATGAATGTGGTCTAAGAACTTAAAAATTTTTAAATTGGACATTCACCTATTATGGTCCAATATCCAAAATCTAAATACATGGTTAGATTCAGCATATCAAAGAACCCCAAGAGTTCAATTTTTGATGAAATCAAACAAAGTTTAATTTTGGACCCTTTTGACCTCAATGTGGACAAAGTTGATAACGGGCCCAAAAATCAAAAATCTAAATACATGGTTAGATTCAGCATATCAAAGAACCCCATATATTCAATTTTTGTTGAAATCAAACAAAGTTTAATTTTGGACTCCGATTTGGACCAACTTGAAAACTGGGCCCATAATCAAAAATCTAAATACATGTTTAGATTCAGCTTATCAAAGAACCCTAAGAATTCAATTTTGTTAAAATCAAACTAAGTTTAATTTTGGACCCTTTGGACCTTAATGTAGACCAATTTGAAAACGGGACCAAAATTAAGAATCTAAATACACGGTTAGATTCGGCATATCAAAGAACCCCAATAATTCAATTTTGATGAAATCAAACAAAGTTTAATTTTGGACCCTTTGGACCTCAATGTGGACCAATTTAAAAACGGGCCAAAATTCCAAAATCTTAATACACGATTAGATTCAGCATATTAAAGAACCCCAAGAGTTCAAGAATAAAACCCCATTGAAATTGGTCAAGAAATAAGCAATTTATACAAAGTATCTTCTTTGCACAATACTGTGCAATTGAATATTTCTTGCAATTGCGCAATACTGTGCAATTGAATATTTCTTGCTATTGGGCAATACTGTACAATTGACAATTTCTTGCTATTGCAATATTGTGCTATTGGATATTTCTTGCTATTGCGCAATACTGTGCAATTGAAGATTTCTTGCTATTGCGCAATACTGTGCAATTGAAAATTTCTTGCTATTGCACAATACTTATTATATAATAATTTACACATCCTGTTAGATGTGTATCTCCATATCATTATTATTTGCTTTTAAATATAAATCAGAAATAACCAACTTAAAATGGAAAATTTTATAGAAAAAAAAGGAAAAAAAAAACCCCACCCCCAAATTTTGGAACCCCTTATGATTCATCGCCCCAAACTCAATCCCAGCCTTCCTTTGAGGTATGGTACCTTGCAGTACAATTTCAGAGAGATCCATACACTTGAACACAAGTTATTGTCTGGAAACTAGAAAATGCTTATTTTGGCCCTTTTGGCCCCTAATTCCTAAACGTTTCAGGCAATTACCCCAAACTCAATTCCAGCTTTCCTTTGTGATATGGAACCTTGCAGTACAATTTCAGAAAGATCCATACCCTTACACACAAGTTATTGTCATGAAACTAGAAAATGCTTGTTTTTGCCCTTTTTGGCCCTAATTCCTAAAATTTTGAGGAATTACCCCAAAAATCAATCCCAGCATTCCTTTGTGATATGGAACCTTGTGGTACAATATCAGAGAGATCCATACACTAACACACAACGTCATACCAATATACGACCACAAAAATTTTTTGCGGTCGATAAAAGCGCTCACATGTTACAAATCATCACTGTCAATTCACCACTGAATATGAATTAATTCTGTTTAGCAGTACAGGAGAAATGTGTGACAGAAATGATTTAAGTTAATTCAACATATTGAGAAATTCAAAGTAATGGCAAAAAGGAATAAGATGTCTGACATATCCCAAAAGTGCACACACTTTTCAACTCATTCTTTCAAGCTGCTGAACAAATATGAAGTCATTCTGTTAGTAGTACCTCAGAAAAGTGTGATGAAAATATGTTGAACAAATGCACAGATGGACGGACAGACTGACAATGAGAATGCAATATAGCCTTCACTCCTTGAGTTGGGATATAAAATATAACAATCGTTTCTAATACTCACTTTAATACCGGGATTGACTAGTTGTCTGATTTTTTCATCCATGAGATCATGAAAATGAGGATGAAATCTGTACAATGATCCATCAACACCTATTGTTACTTCTGGTCGATTCATTTTATTTAGTAATGTTGCAATTCCTGTAAAAAAAAGAATGAAATCATGAAGAAATACTCATATTTATGAATGTGTAATCATTAATGTTTATGTATAAAATAACACATAACTTGAAGGTATTTTTATGCACATTTGGTAAGTGTTTTGTAGAGCCAGGATTAAAAAATTATCAAACTACATCTTTTTATCTTCAGAAAACGTCAAAAAATAATTCAGCAGATACTTAAAGCAACAAATTAAAAAAACCATTGCCAAAGAGCTTTAAAAAAAATGGTTGGCTGCTGAGGTGAAACTCTGGTAAAAAAAAGGGAAAGCTAGGTGAAAAAAGTGTTGTGTAACTTAATAAATTTAGATTCAAATAACTTAGTTTTTGTATTTTATTTTTGTCACAATCAAAGTAGACATGAAAATTTCCAAAGGAACAGGTTAACACATGAGGAGTTTGTGCTGTAAGCTATTATTATTTCTCTACCTGCACTGGCAAGATAGGCAGCTCTAGTTGACACCAGTGAACACACATACTGTACAATTCTACAGTCCTCATCAGTATACTTTTGTAAATTTAATTCTGCAAATACTTGTTTTGTACACTTAAAATTGCTATCATCACCATCACTGAAATACAAAAAAAAAACGTTGAATTTTAAATGTGATGAAAAGAAGATAATTGTAATTTTGATAATTGTTGAAATAATTACAAGTACTGTAAAATTCAGAAATTATTGCGATGTTTTTATTATTGCAAAAAATGCGACAGGGTTATAATCGCAATAATTTAAACTCGCATTTTGAAATTTTATATATGAATTAAACAGGATTTTTCTCAATATCGCAAAAATTAAAATCGCATTTTAGTCTAAAATGAAAAAATCGCAATAATAAATGAATGCAATAATTTCTGAATTTACAGTAGTACTGTCCCTTAAGACAAAATAATGTTTAACTAGATTTAGGTAAACTGGGGAATATTATGACCCCTACCCCAGCTAACATTACAGTAATTTCCAGAGTAACAAAGGGGCATAAGTCTTTAACAATGAATGTGAAATTAACCAATCAAAACTTAACAACCCAGTGTTCCTAGTACGCTATGCTCATATATCATATCTGTTTCTTCTTGTTAATGGAAACTAAATAAGACATGATACAATAAACATACCTTTCAATTTCAGACACATATTTGGTATAGAATCGGCCTCTCTCTGATAATTCTTCAGAACCTTTTCCATTAAACAACAGTTTGGCTTTCCTCAGTTTCTCTATCACAAGTCTAGCAATCTCTCCCATGTACATTCCTGAGATCATTTTTTCGTATCTGCAAACAAACAAAAATAAATAATAAAATATAAAATTTGTCTCTGAGCTTTAACATGTCAAAACTTACATTGGAAAGAAAAAAATAAATATTCCTTAAATTATTCACACTTCAGTACATACTTTAAGCTCTCATCTTTTCATCATTTTTCTTCTGAACATTAAATTGTGCGATATGAAATCTTGTATTTTCTCTTCTCTCTGTATAAAGCAGAGAAATGTATCAAAACAGTTTTCACATAACTTCATACTTAATCCTTTATGTTTCATTTTCCCCAATTTATAAACTTTAAATTTCAATGAGTTACTGTAAATTGAGACATGTTTACTACATTGTATTTACTTATACTTACATTTGTTGACCAGCATTGATTGAATGTTTATCAACTTGTTTGTCATAATCTGTCATTATAAATTCTAAACTACCATCATTCCCTAATGCTCCCCATTCTGTATTGATTATTACCTGGAAAATTGAAAAAAAAATTATTCTCATGAACTTTTCTTTCTTTCTGATAATATTCCTATGTAACATATTTAACTACAGTTGGCCTGGGCCCTTTGTTGTGAAACTTTACTCAGTCCTGGGAGTACAAAATTTGTCCTCAAAATACCAAAGCCAGGATTTAGATTGGTTAATTTCTGAGTCTGAGTATGATAATTGTGGTCAAATTGTTTTTGACTTCAAGGCCAGGTATTTTGACTTTTGTCATCTGTAAATCTGCTGGGGCAGAAATAAGGAACTGAAAATGATAATTCGGGAGGACCATTTAAATTGGGAACAGTCGGTGCTAAAGAAGGTGTATAAAACTGTTTTGAGAGTTAATTAAAAACATTAAATGCTCTCTTAATCTGATTTCTCAATTCTAAAGCCACAGAGAATTTGCTGCAGTAAATATGTAAGATCACAGTATTTTCCCCAAATAACTTAATTTCTGTTAGTACATTACTGTGAATAAATCATGAAGTCTTGAGTACAAAAAAATAATAAAAAACTTGTACTGTCTGTTTTTTCTTTAGTCAGGGCAAAATCTTTATTCAAAATAATATTTTAGTGCATTAAGGTATTTGGAAATTCCTTCAACAATAATTTTTCTGCACATGATGATTTGAATTACCTGATGTGGTTCGTCATTATCACCATCCCACAATTCAGTATTTTCTAACGTTTCTATATAACATGCATTTGTCCCTGTACCTGTAAAAAAAAAATATCCTAAATGTATCTTCAACTGCTATTTCAGATCAAAATAAATTAATATAATTATGACGTGTTGGAAGGTTATTTTTATTTTACCTTAGAACCATTTCGTCAATAAGGGATCTATATAAAACATAATAATCTGGACTTAAAAAAATATTGGGAGACAATAATGAAGTAATTTCCCTTCAGTCTGGTCCACTATTCCAAAAAGTGAAAAATTGTCCTAATACAGCATGCAGAATTCAAATTCATGTCAACCAAATAAAATCACCTCTCGATCTTACAAAATGTTGTCATTTGATAAAAGTTATTATCTTTTTAAAACTAGATCAATCCTTTTTAGAAAGTGATCATGTGTACTTTTCAAATAAGTATAGTTCTTTAAAAAATCCATAGACCAATGTTTTAATAATAAACTGTTGTTTACAATTATAACGTGTAGGTGTATCAGCTGTTACTAACAAAAGAGAAATGTCATATTGTCTGACGTATGCTATTCTGGTTGATATTTTGTTACTAAATATCTATAAAATGCTCCGCGAGGCACAGCTTGATACGACCACAGCGGTCAAACCCTGAACAGTTTGGGCAAGTATGGACACTACATTCAAGCTTGATATAGCTCTGAATTTGGATTGTGATTAAATATTTGACACATCATAGGTTTCTTACAGAATAAATATGGTCAAAGAACTGAAAAATTTGAAATTGGACTTTTACCTATTTTGGTCCAATATCCAAAATCTGAATAACTGTTAGATTCAGCAATCATAGAACCACAAGACTTTAATTTTTGATTAAATTATAATTCTGGCCAGGTGAGCTAAAAATGTTAAAACAAACAAAATTTCAATTAACTTCATTCTTCATGTCCTGGAGTGGTAATATCAGAAACTGGACATAATTAACAAACTCAGTTTTTTGTTTTAAACATCTGTTTGTTAAGTAATATTATCTGTCCCTTTATCAGCATGAGATGACAGATTTACAGCTCTACTGAACCATTTTATAATCTAATAATGATCAGTAAATTTCAAACTAAATGATGATATATCTGATTTTTAACAATGACTCTAGTTGTAATTTCTATTAATTGTGCAATACAGCTCTGATTAAATATTCTATATAGCATAGTTTCTGACATAGAATGAATGTGGTTTAAGTACTTAAACAATTTGAAATTAGACATTTACCAATCATGGTCCTATATCCAAAATCTAAATACAAGGTTTGAATCAGCATATCAAAAAACCCCAAGAATCCATTTTTTGTTGAAATCAAACAATTTTCATTTTGGACCCTTTGGACCTCAATGAAGACCAATTTGATAATAGGTCAAAATCTAAATACACGCTTAGATTCAGCATATCAAAGATCCCCATATATTCATTTTTGTTGAAATCAAACAAAGTTTAATTTTGGACCCCAATTTGAACCAACTTGAAGACTGGGCCCAAAATCAAAATCTTAATACACTGTTAGACTGGGCATACAAAAGAACACCAACAATTCAATCTTTTTTTAAATCAAACAAAGTTTAATAATTTTGTACCCTTTGGACCTTAATGTGGACCAAATGAAAAACAGGCCCAAAATCAAAAATCTAAAACACGGTTAGATTGTGCATATCAAAGAACACCAATAATTCAATTTTTGATGAAATCAAACAAAGTTTACTTTTGGACCCCAATTTGGACCAACTTGAAAACTGTCAAAAATCAAAAATCTATATACATGCTTAGATTCAGCATATCAAACAAAGAACCCCAAGAATTCAATTCTTTTTTTTAAATCAAACAAAGTTTAATTTTAGACCCTTTGAACCTTAATGTGGACCAATTAGAAGACAGGCCCAAAAATTAAAAATCTAAATACACGGTTAAGATTCAGCATATCAAAGGACACCAATAATTCAATTTTTGATGAAATCAAACAAACTTTAATTTTGGACTCTCAAGACCTTAATAAGGACCAATTCAAAAACAGGGCCCAAAAATCCAAATTCTAAATACCCGGTTATATTTAGCATATTAAAGAACCCCAAGAATTCAAGACTTTGAATTAAACCCCATTGAAATTGATCAAGAAATAAGCAATTTATACAAAGTATTGTTTTTGGCCCTTTTTCCTAAACCGTTAGAGTCATAACCCTAAAATGAATCCCAAACTTTATTTTATGGTATAACACCTTGTGGCACAATTAAATAGTAATCCATAGACATCTCAAGTTATTGTCCAGAAACCAGAAGATCCTAGTTTTTGGCCCCTTTTGTGGTATGGAACCTTGTGCTAAAATTTCATAGAGATCCATACAGTTAAACTCAAGTTATTGTCTGTGAACCAAAATGTCTAAGGCCCTTTTTGCCCTTAATTCCTTAACGATTTGGGTCATGACCCCAAAAATACATCTCAACCTTCCTTTTGAGATATGGAACCTTGTGGTAAAATTTCATAGAGATCCAAACACTTATACACAAGTTATTGTCCTGAAACAAAAAAAAATAAAATGCTCCAGGGCGCAGCTTGATACGACCGCAGAGGTCGAACCCTGAATAGTTGGGGCAAGTATGGACACAACATTCAAGCTTGATACAGGTCTGAATTTGGATTGTGATTAAATATTTGACACAGCATAGGTTTCTGACACAGAATGAATGTGGTCTAAGAACTTAAAAATTTTAAATTGGACATTCACCTATTATGGTCCAATATCCAAAATCTAAATACATGGTTAGATTCAGCATATCAAAGAACCCCAAGAGTTCAATTTTTGATGAAATCAAACAAAGTTTAATTTTGGACCCTTTTGACCTCAATGTGGACAAAGTTGATAACGGGCCCAAAAATCAAAAATCTAAATACATGGTTAGATTCAGCATATCAAAGAACCCCATATATTCAATTTTTGTTGAAATCAAACAAAGTTTAATTTTGGACCCTGATTTGGACCAACTTGAAAACTGGGCCCATAATCAAAATCTAAATACATGTTTAGATTCAGCATATCAAAGAACCCTAAGAATTCAATTTTGTTAAAATCAAATTAAGTTTAATTTTGGACCCTTTGGACCTTAATGTAGACCAATTTGAAAACGGACCAAAATTAAGAATCTAAATACACGGTTAGATTTGGCATATCAAAGAACCCCAATAATTCAATTTTTATGAAATCAAACAAAGTTTAATTTTGGACCCTTTTGACCTCAATGTGGAAAAATTGATAACAGGGCCCAAAATCAAAATCTAAATACATGGTTAGATTCAGCATATCAATGAACCCCATATATTCAATTTTGTTGAAATCAAACAAAGTTTAATTATGGACCCCGATTTGGACCAACTTGAAAACTGGGCCCATAATCAAAAATCTAAATACATGTTTAGATTCAGCATATCAAAGAACCCTAAGAATTCAATTTTTGTTAAAATCAAACTAAGTTTAATTTTGGACCCTTTGGACCTTAATGTAGACCAATTTGAAAACGGGACCAAAAATTAAGAATCTAAATACACGGTTAGATTCGGCATATCAAAGAACCCCAATAATTCAATTTTTGATGAAATCAAACAAAGTTTAATTTTGGACCCTTTTGACCTCAATGTGGACAAAGTTGATAACGGGGCCCAAAAATCAAAAATCTAAATACATGGTTAGATTCAGCATATCAAAGAACCCCATATATTCAATTTTGTTGAAATCAAACAAAGTTTAATTTTGGACCCCAATTTGGACCAACTTGAAAACTGGGCCCATAATCAAAAATCTAAATACATGTTTAGATTCAGCATATCAAAGAACCCTAAGAATTCAATTTTGTTAAAATCAAACTAAGTTTAATTTTGGACCCTTTGGACCTTAATGTAGACCAATTTGAAAAGGGACCAAAATTAAGAATCTAAATACATGGTTAGATTCGGCATATCAAAGAACCCCAATAATTCAATTTTGATGAAATCAAACAAAGTTTAATTTTGGACCCTTTGGACCTCAATGTGGACCAATTAAAAATGGGCTCCAAAATCCAAAAACCTAATACACGATTAGATTCAGCATATTAAAGAACCCCAAGAGTTCAAGAATAAAACCCCATTGAAATTGGTCAAGAAATAAGCAATTTATACAAAGTATCTTTTGTGCAATTGAATATTTCTTGCAATTCTTAATACTGTGCAATTGAATATTTCTTGCTATTATGCAATACTGTACAATTGACAATTTCTTGCTATTGCGCAATATTGTGCTATTGGATATTTCTTGCTATTCGCAATACTGTGCAATTGAAGATTTCTTGCTATTATGCAATACTGTGCAATTGAAAATTTCTTGCTATTGCACAATACTTATTATATAATAATTTACACATCCTGTTTGGTGTGTATCTCCTGCCATATCATTATTATTTGCTTTTAAATATAAATCAGAAATAACCAACTTAAAATGGAAAATTTTAAAGAAAAAAAAGGAAAAATTTTTTTAAAATCCCCCAAATTTTTGAACCCCTTATGATTCATCACCCCAAACTCAATCCCAGCCTTCCTTTGAGGTATGGTACCTTGCAGTACAATTTCAGAGAGATCCATACACTTGAACACAAGCTATTGTCTGAAACTAGAAAATTGCTTATTTTGGCCCTTTTGGCCCCTAATTCCTAAACGTTTCAGGCAATTACCCCAAACTCAATTCCAGCTTTCCTTTGTGATATGGAACCTTGTAGTACAATTTCAGAAAGATCCATACACTTACACACAAGTTATTGTCATGAAACTAGAAAATGCTTGTTTTTGCCCTTTTGGCCCCTAATTCCTAAAATTTTGAGGAATTACCCCAAAATCAATCCCAGCATTCCTTTGTGATATGGAACCTTGTGGTACAATGTCAGAGAGATCCATACACTAACACACAAGTTATGTCTGGAAGTTACAAAATGCTTATTTTGGCCCCTTTTGGCCCCTAATTCCTTAACTGTTGGTACCATAACCCCAAAATCAATCCCAACCTTCCTTTTGTGATATTGAACCTTATGGTAAAATTTCATAGAGATCCATTCACTTAAACTAAAGTTAGAGTGCGAAACCAATGCGTCTTCGGACGACGACGACGACGACGACGACGGCGACGACGCGCCAACGTCATACCAATATACGACCACAAAAATTTTTGCGGTCGTATAATAACTGTTTTGGCCCCTTTATAGCCCTTAATTACAAAACAGCTGTGACATTAACCCTCAAAATCAATCCCAACTTTCCTTTTGTAGTATGGAACCTTGTGCTAAAATTTCATACAGATCCATACACTTATACTCAAGTTATTGTCTGCAAACCAGGAAAAATGCTTGTTTTTAGCCCCTTAATTACTAAACAGTTACAACAATAACCCCCAAAGTCAATCCCAACCTTCCTATTGTGGTATGGAACCTAGTGCTAAAATTTAATAGAGATCCATACACTTATACTCAAGTTATTGTCTGTGAACCAAAATGTCTTCAGACAACAAGAAAAATGCTTGTTTTTGGCCCCTATGGCCCTTAATTACTAAACCGCCCCGACAATAACCCCAAAAATCAATCACAATCTTCCTATAATGGTATGAAACCGTGTGCTAATATTTCATAGAGATCCATGCACTTATACTCATGCTATTGTCTGCGAACCAAAATGTCTTCGGATGACAAATGTCTTCGGACAACGACGCAGACATCGCCATAGCATAATACGAACGCAAAAATTTTGTGGTCAGATAAAAATTAATATATATATAGCATTCTGAAAATTAGTTTATACAGAATAAATATATTTATCAAAGTTATTAGTCACATGATGTAGTAACGGTCAAGTGATTGTTTACTATAAACATGTGTTTGTGTTTATACTAAGCACATGGTTGTGTTTATGTTAGTTATAATTGGATGGCATATACCAGCAATGCAGCTTTTAAGGGTATATGCAGCTCATGAGATTCGTGAAAAGCGTGATTAAGTATTACTTAAGGGCTTCGTTTGAGAAATTAAAATTATTTGAAGTTTGTCTATAGTTTACGTAGCAGCAGTTCGTTATTATATTTACCCACCCACCCACCCTTTTTGAGTGGATTATTGTTAATGTGGGTATATAAATATATTACATTATATTAATACGTATTTTTCCTCTTTTGTAGGTAAGATTTTGATTGTGTATTCTATTATATGATTGGATTGGTAGTGCTTGCCTGAATTTATAGTGAAGGACTTTAGTTTGAAGAATATTGAATGTAATTTATATCAAAGGCTGCTACACCTGTAGGCACACTTATCCTATTTTTTGTGCTGTTTTATTTATTAAATAATTTATATTCGTTTGAACTTGGCAAATTAGAATATACAACAAACCTACCACAGAGTTCTGCAAAAAAATTACAAAAAAAATGAAAACAATTTCCAAAATATCATTCATCATTAATATAATACAGTGCCTTTAAAAATTCTATAAAATTGTCTTCTTTTCAAAATATCTAAAAATGAACAGTAAATTTCAAACTATATTTATACATAATTTCTAAAATTAGAATATGATGCTATATCTATTTATAACAATGACTCAACTTAAAATTTCAATCAATTGTGCAATACTGCTTTGACATGTCTGAATTTGGATTCTGATTAAATATTTGATATACCATAGTTTCTGACACGGAATGAAAGTGGTCTAAGTACTTATATAATTTGAACTTGGACATTTACCAATAATGGTCCAATATCCAAAATCTAAATACCTGGTTGGAATCAGCATATCAAAGAACCCCAATAATTCATTTTTTTGATGAAATCAAACAAAGTTTAATTTTGGACCCTTTGGACCTCAATGTGGACCAATTTGAAAACGGGACCCAAAATCCAAAATTTAAATACCAGGTTAGATTCAGCATATCAAAGAATCTCATATATTCAATTTTTATTGAAATCAAACAAAGTTTAATTTTGGACCCTGATTTGGATCAACTTGAATACTGTGGCCAAAATAAAAAATCTAAATAAACACTTAGATTTAGCATATCAAAGAACCCCAAGAATTCCTTTTTTTTTTTAAATCAAACAAAAAAAAAGGTTTAATTTTGGACCCTTTGACCTTAATGTGGGCCAATTTGAAAACAGGCCTCAAAATAAAAAATCTAAATACACTGTTCTATTCAGCATATCAAAGAACACCAATAATTCAATTTTAAATGAAATCAAACAAACTATAATTTTGGACCCTTCAGACCTTAATATAGACCAATTCAAAAACAGGGCCCAAAATCCAAATTTAAATACCCAGTTAGATTCAGCATATTAAAGAACCCCAAGAATTCAAGACTTTGAATTAAACCCATTGAAATTGCTTAAAAAATAAGCAATTTATACAGGGTATTACAAATGTATTGTTTTTGGCCCCTTTCAACTCAACCGTAAGGGTCATAACCCCTAAAATCAATCTCAAACTTTATTTTATGGTATAACACCTTGTGGCACAATTAAATAGCAATCCATAGACTTATACTCAAGTTATTGTCCAGAAACCAGAAAATCCTAGTTATTTTGGCCCCTATTCGGCCCCTAAGTATTAAACGGTTTGGGCCATGAACCCCAAAATCAATCAACTTTCCTTTTGAAGTATGGAACCTTGTGGTAGAATTTCATAGAGATCCATACTCTTATACAGAAATTATTGTCCTGAAACTTGAAAAATGCTTGTTTTTGGCCCCTTTTTAGCCCCTAATTACTAAACCGCTGTGACAATAACCCCCAACCTTCCTATTGTGGTATGGAACCTTGTGCTAAAATTCAATAGAGATCCATACACTTATACTCAAGTTATTGTCTGCGAGCTAAAATGTCTTTGGATGCTGATGCAGACATCACCATAGCATAATTTGAACACAAAAATGTTTGCGGTTGTATAAAAATCATTACTGTAATGTATATAAAGTCTGTTTAAACCTTTCATATAGCTGTCACACAAGTTTAAACATTGGTATTTGTTACACCTCACATCAGTGAAAAATATTCCATAAATCACAAGGATTAAATCACTGTAAATTCAGAAATTTTGCAATGTTTTATTATTGTGTAAATTGCGACAGACAGTGATTGGCAAAAATAACAACTAGCATTTTAAATTTCAGTAGCATTTTTTGTATGCAACATTTTCTGAAATTGCAGTAATTTATTTTAAATGTTTGTCAATAGTTCAACAATAGCAATAATAAACAGAATCTGAATTTACAGTATCAAAACTACTGAAACTGATTTATAATATGTCAACAAAATTTAAAACAGAGTAGATTTTAACATTCACAATACAATAACAGGCATGGATTGAGGATTTGATGTTTGGGGGACCATATTTTGACCAAAAATTGGCTGTTATTTTTCCTATAAATTACATTTTTGTCTGTTTTTAGCAGGGAATGAATCAGTGTCTGAATTCTTCTCTTTTTATATTTTCTTATATCACCAATTTTTAAAATTTCCCACTTATTGTGTAGATTTTTGTGTACTCAATTGATCTTTCCACTTAATCAAAAATTCAAGCAAAATAAATCCATATGTTTTTGTGTTTCCATTACGTAATATATTCATTTGCTGGTGATCAGAAATAGTCGTTTATAGATTTTCTGTTTATTTCATTACACACTTTATTTCAGTATTTGTACCTTGGAGGTATTTCTTTGTGTTTGTGCAGATAATAAAATATACTAATATAATCTCATATTGGGTTAACCAATATTCCTACTAAGGAAATAGAAAACAAAGTTTGTCTACATCCTTGTTGAAAGCTGTACTTTAAATCTAAATGCTCACATTAAACAATTACTTGGAGGAAAACTGCTAGCAGGTACATCATGTGAAAATTTTTAAGTGATTACATGATTTTAGATTCATTTGGAAATCCTATTTCTGATTTTTTATATCATAAATAATATTTTGCACTGTAGTTTCGGTCACTTTACTTGGCAGTAATGCTCTGTAACAAAAGTTTACTGCAATCATACAACTTATTTGAGTTTTAAGGGCTAGCCTGTCTTTTTCATCTATTATTTTTTTTTTTTTGGGGAATAATTTTGGAATGCTCTAATTATAGATGTTTACATAATATCTCCTTTTTTTTAAATCATCAAAATCTTACCCAAAATTAAACCCACAGCACATTTTCTGTCTTCATGTGCACAAGACATCAAAGCACCTACAGTATCATTTATCACAGCTAGACATTCTACATCTATATCCTGAAAAAAAAACATATGTTCATTAGTTCAAGGAAAAATAATTTCACTTCAACAGTTAAGATTTTAATCATGTTTTCATAATTATAATAAATGTACAATAGAATATCTGAACGATTTGAAAAAAAAATTACAATTTCTTCAATCCCAAGAAGGTTAGTATTTTTTTGTAATAAGAATTTAAGAAGAAAAACATCATGGGCTTTGCTCATTGTTGAAGGCCGTACGGTGACCTATAGTTGTTAATTTCTATGTCATTTTGGTCTCTTGTGGACAGTTGTCTCATTGGCAATCATACCACATCTTCTTTTTTATAATCATGCCTGCTTTTATGAAGGTCAGTTTAATAGATCTGAGAACTTGAGAATTTTACACAAAGAAAATGATCATGATTACTGAAACAAATGTAGAAAAATCAAACTTGAGTATGAGGACACCCAAAAACTATCTGACCACAACATTGAAGACATGGTTATTTTAGATGTACTAAACTCTATAGGCAGTTATGATAACAATTTGGAACTCAATAGAACATTTAAACAGGTTATGAAATTAAAGTATCTGTAATACATGATCTAAAAGTTTCACAACAGACACATATTTGACTGTGAACTTTAGTTCCTGAATTTCCCAAAAGTTGAAACTTTTGCTTATTGGAATTTTTTGGGTCTTTTGTGTGGAAATTAGAAAAATTAAACAAAAGAAATATTATAATCAATATTGAATAGAAATTCAACTTCTAAATATTTTTAACAAAGACTTTCTTCAGTACTTTTATTCTTTCACTTGGATAAATCTAATGTCAAGAAATAGGACTTTTTATTAATAACTATTTATCTCCAAGTCATGCCGTTTATATACCCCTTTTGTTATTATAATCTTTTAATAAAACACTTTATAAATTTTAACACATATTCCCATGTTCTTACTATTTAATAAATCACTTATTGTATTGACAACTAAAATCTTCTTTTAATATACACAAGGTGAACAAAATGTCATTCCCATTCTATTTTTTCAACATATTTTTTATACACTGTGGTTTCATTTAACTTTGTGGGTACCAATCTTCATTTATTGGAAATTATTGTATTATCCTTAATATCTGATTTTGTGGTTGAGGCAAAGTCTACATACCAGCCTATAGAAATTTGTATTCCGTTGAACATTTAAATTCTTGGTTAAATTTTACCCGTGAAATCCATAAAAATTGGTATACAATGAATAATAATGATTCTGAAAACACAGTAAATTAATACATTTTCAAATTAATATTTAGAACTTATTTTGTATTTTTAGTTTCTTTTAATAAAGGTAAAACATCATGTTTCAATTATAAACTTTAATTTTAGTTGTCACGATATTTCTATATACATGTGCCTATAGCAATTGTTATGTCAAACATTTAAGTTCAAATTAGTATAAAATAAATGAATATGGATTGGAAAGTATTAAAAAAGGAATTACTTATGTCCACTTGCTGTATTTTCATAAGGAACTATAAAATAATAAACAGGTGCCAGCGATTTTTTTATATTAAACAAATTACCCAAAAAACAAACAATAAATAAAAAGCCTACATTTCTAGTAATATAGCAATTTGTATTCAATATTCTTAATAACATCTTTGCAGGATGATTGCCATGATATCATTTTTCAGTTAGCCATGAAGTACAATACAACAGATAATTATAATAGGAATTCTGACAAAACAGTTGATCAATATGATATACAAATTCTTATTAATATGACACAGCTTTAATAAAAGAAATTCTGCAATTACTAATACCGCAATGAGAATTTGCTAAATAGTTCAACCAAATTGATTTGTAAAATTTTTTTCATACATGTTCACATAAGAAGAAAATAAAAACAATTGAAGACAAAATTATAAACAGATAAATAAATAAACTTCAGACAATTCTATATTTTCAACACACAGTTTGTTAAAATTCAGCCATAAATGCCTTCAAAGTAATTTTGTGAAAAAATGTGTTCTTATATGAAATATATAGTAAAAATTTATAAGTGATGAATACTTATTGCATAACACTATAGCTATTTCCTGAAATATTAAAAATCTACACCTACCCCTCTCCTTTCTATAGCTTCATGTAACAACTTTACAATATCATTCCCTTCCACTCCAGCACATTTGAATCCTTTCGTCCAATGAGTTAAGATGGCTTTATTAAGTCCTTCTTGTCGACATGGGAAAGAAAATGTGAATCCTAATGGAATCTTTTGGTGTAACAAATCGTGATCGTTCATGAACTTATGTATACATTCTGCTATATGGTCAAATAACTGCAAAAAAGACAAAAATATATAACCATTATGTTTTTTTTTATAAATAATACCAGTATCTTTCTTAGGGTCTATTCTAGAAATGGCAAAATTGAGGGATTATGAGGTTCTTCAATAAAAAGGTATAGGTCATGAGATATTTTTGTTTGCAGGAGGCAATCACAGAATAATTCAAAATTTTATACTTGGAAAATATCTACAAAATTTGCATTCTGACAACCCACACCCTCTAACTCAAATCAGGCCCAATTACCCCTTACCCATTATATTCTAGAGGATTTTTCAGGCACTTGGCATTTATCTGGTTTAGAAAACTTCAGTTTTGGTAAAAGAAAGTTGTCTTATAAATAAATCAATAAATAGAAACACATGGAAACTAAAAATAGCCTTTCTTCCTTATTTCTCTATTAGGTAAAACACCATCACATATTTTCATTGTTTACGAACTAGAAAAACTCATATTTACTTGCATCATAATAAGTATCATCTGACTACACCTATATTGTGATTTATGACTTGATATATTTAAACAACATCCTTTGTAGTGTGAAGAAACATAGATGACTTAGTACTTTCAAGTGGTATTTCTTTATATGATTTAATTAATTGTTTACATTAGTACAACACAGTTCATTTCACTTACATTCTGTAGAGAAAATGATTTTTTAAAATATAAATAAATTTTCCTTACTTTTGTTGCTCTTTTTTACTTCAGACTTGTTTTGACCATTTAGATATTATGGTCCATTGTGGATATTTTAAACAATTGTGGATATTTTGAACAAATGTGGATATTTTGGACCAAATTATAAAATATGGTGAACCATTTAGTCAAATCTAAATAAAATCAATGTTCCATGTGAAGTTTTATTACAAATACATAAAACATTGTTGACATTTAATTTCTGGCTTTGTCCGCATGTACATGACGAAAGCTTTTGATTTATTTTACTTCAATGACAGGTATTTCACAAAAATGGATATTTCAGTGTACCACATCTATATTTGTACATGAAATGCAATAAATATCCTGTTCAACAGGATTAGCTATCAGAGGAAAAGGTCGAGACTTTTCTGGTGTTATTTCAAGGTCATGTAGGGCATGAAGCATCCAAGCATGTACACATTTATCAAATGAGTAATCAACCAGTTTAACCCCACCACTGTTTCAAATTTGACATTTTCAAATTAAGTGTTGTTTGTTATTGTTTGACTTTGAATGTTTAGTTTCTCAGAGGAGTCAGGTATTGGGGGTTGGAGATTTCTGTCTAATATTTTTGGTAGTTCAATTTGTATCTTTTGTTTGTATTTTCTAATGTACCTAACAGCTAAAACCAAATGAAAGTTGTGTCTGGTACTCTTACCTGTTTCCCTGTACCAGTCATGATTGATTGTGGGATGATATAGATTTTGCTCTCCATGTTGACCTCCTGACCGTCGAGTGAAATTAGTAGAATACGAAAGTTAGTTCCTCCTAAATCTAACGCTAATACTTTACCAGTTTCTGCAAAAAAAAGCATAATTATCATGTACAACAAACAAGAATAGTGAAATTTAAATAGTTAATAAGAATACCGGTATCCAATCTAGATATTAACTGTAAATTATACAAAACAAGCATTCTGTGAGTATTGCATGGCAATACATAATACCCTACCGGTTAAAAATTCATTGTAATGGAACGAAATTATAACTTGATCTACAACTTGTCATGGTGTAAACCAAATAAATTAATAAACAAACCTACCTCTAAATTCTTCAAACAATTTACTAAAGAAAAGGAAAAAAATCCAAAATGTCATTTATCTTAATACAATGTCTTTTACAAATCTTTTAAAAAATGAGTTATTTCCCTTTGAACAGAAATCTAGTAATTAATAAGTATTTCATCAAAAATTTAATTCTAGGGAAAGTTAAAAAATGAGTTATTTCCCTTTGAACAGAAATCTAGTAATTAATAAGTATTTCATAAAAAATTTTATTCTAGGGAAAGGGATTTAACTGAACAAGGAGAAAAGCTAAAATCTTGAAAATCGAACTCGACCTGTGACTTGTCATGATAAAACAATACACCAAATATCAAACCAATATCTTCAAGTATGAAAAAAAAAGTCTGGAAAACTGATTTGCCAGACTGACAGATGGACAGATGGATAGACAGACGGACAGACAGAGTGCAAACCAAAAGTTCCCTTCGACTTTGTCAGTAGGGGACTAATAAATGGAGAATGTGTCTATGGGCCACAGATGCCCCTGCTTGTAAAAAACGCATGAGTCAACTTCCACATACAGATGCAGGATTCATGTATTTAAGAAACGTTTTGTGATTAAAAACATAAGTTTCATAACATTTGGTTGAGGCAAAGTAAAGTTAGAGAACGGAAACGACAGATTTAGCAATTTTTATGTTTATAAAGGGCATAACTCATGAACAGTAAAAGTGGCGCCACTCAATTTCGAACTTGATCTGTGTTTTGTGGTAATAAGCATTGTGTATGAGTTTCATAACATTTGGTTGTGGCAAACTTAAGTTAGAGAACGGAAACGACAGATTTAGCAATTTTTTCATTTATAACAGGGCATAACTCATGAACGGTAAAAGTGACGCCACCCAATTTTTAAATTGATCTGTGTTTTGTGATAATAATCATTGTGTATAAGTTTCATAACATTTATTCGAGGCAAACTAAAGTTAGAGAACGGAAACAACTGATTTAGCAATTTTTATGTTTATAAAGGGGCATAACTCATGAACGGTAAAAGTGTCACCACCAAATTTCGAACTTGACCTGTGTTTTGTGGAAATAAGCATTGTGTATGAGTTTCATAACATTTGGTTGAGGCAAACTAAAGTTAGAGAACGGAAATGGCAGATTTAGCAATTTTTTCATTTATAACAGATCATAACTCAAGAACGGTAAAAGTGGCGCCACCCAGTTTCGATTTTGATCTGTGTTTTGTGGTAATATGCATTGTGTATAAGTTTTATAATATTTGAATGAGGCAAACTTTTGGGGATGTTCGGGACAGACAGATGGGACAGACGGGATGGACGGACATGGGTTACACTTAATGCCCCCTTTACTACGGCGAAGGCATAAAAATATATTCCTTTATTGTAATTATATGTTGAAACAAAGCTATTTTGGAATTGACTGCTAAAACAATCATGACTACCATCATGAGATTAATCTGCTTAATTATGTACATATGCAGACATTGCAGAGCTCTTTCATGAACAGGATTTAAAAGAATAAAAAACAAGGGTAAAACTTAATGCCCCCTCTGCTACGGCGGGGGCATAAAAAAGATTATCATTTACAAAAGCAAAACAGCAGACACCAAATGAAAATGCCTACTAAAATGTGCCCTTAGTTTAAACAAACCAGCATGACATACTGGTAATCTTTTTTTGTATATATTTTTCACAAAATATACATTCATGCAGAAAGTGGTACTCAGTCTCTACAACTAAACAGTTAACTACTAACCTGTTCCGTCAGGTACTGATCTGACATATGTGGGAAACATTTTCACGGCGGCTTTAGCATTTGTCTCTTTTCCCAATCCTTGGTTAAAGCTGTCCAACATAACATCCATAATTTTTTTATAGTCGTCATCTGACAAGATAAATGGTTTGACAACATTTTCAACCTGAAACACAAAACAAAAACATTTAATGCAAAACACTTTTTTTTTCTATGCTTTCCAATACTGTATTCTTGAAATATTAGTCATTCCTTGAAAATATGAAGATCTATGAATATAATCATTGACAAATAAGCAACCGTAATTCTTCCAGCTTAAAATGTCCACAACAGTTTTATCTCACCAAATAATATGTAGATAGCGCATTACTAGAACATTTGTATTCTAAAACAAATCTTAAAATAATTCATAGATATAGCCATCCTCACCGAATCACTTGCTAACTGGTTACCCATCTTATTTTTATGTTCAACTTCTTCATCCTGTCTAATGCAACTGAAGGGTAAAATTTCCAAGACAATTCCGTAAATAAGATGACCAATCAATTATAATAAATTCTTGTTCATCTATATTTTTATCAGAACACAGAGGTAAAATAAAGCCTTGTCTACTTTGAATATGACCATTAAGTCACCAACTCCCTTTAGATATGAATTCATTGCAATTCAAAGTAGCTTTCCAAATACAACAAAAAAATTCCATACTACTTTCAATGGAATAATAAAATCTGACAAAACTTCAAATTAGCTTTGCCTTTATGCTGTTAGAAAAACATTCTGAGGTTTACACAGTGCATGCATCTGCATTATTCAATTAAAAGACAACCTTGATCTTATTGATCATGATTTAAGTCAAGCAAACCTTTATAGGGCTTTGTGTGGATTAAAATCTACTGATCAAACTGTATAGTACATGACTGCACTGCAAGTATTTAGCTTTCCTAATACATGCAACACGTGTATGTCTGGTGGACAATTGTAAGTCCAACTAGTCTGACATAAAACAGAATTACAGGTATTGTAGGTCTACAGGTAAGACATAAGCTAAAGCCTACAGGAATGCCACAAACACATGTAAGCATGTGGGTCTAACATAAAACAAGTTTGTTCAGGGAAATCTGTGTTTACTTGTAATTCATGGGTTTATATATATCAAGTACATTCATCTCTTAGTATTTCTAGTAAAATTATCCCAACTTAGTATTCCTAGTAAAATTATCCCATCTTAGTATTCATAGTAAAATCATCCTATCTTAGTATTTCTTGTATGATCATCCCATATCCTTTCTTCACAATATATGCATGACATGTATATGTTTATGTCACATATCCTAATTTCATGTTGCCAATCCTACCTCCCAATCCTCTGTTAAGGGTTTCCTGAACTCAAAGTCTACTTCATATCCTCTTCAACACCATATATTACAGATGAGGAGTAACTTTCTCTCTTTCCCAGGGCCTAATATAGGATTTTGAAGAGGAGCAGTGACTTCTCCTTCCAAGAGAGAGAAGGAGAAGTGGAGAAGTGAGATTCCATTACCGTTTCGGTTGCATCGTGTTTTCATGCTTATCACTAAGGAAATTGTTTTAAATATATTCAATAAAAGATATACTTGCAGTTTTTCATGTGTTTTGTACACAGTGTATATAAAGAAAGTTCTAAATAAAAGGTTTAGACAATATATAGTTGTTATTTATTTATTGATACCAATGTGTTCTAAATAAAATTTGTTGATTCATCATTGGAACACGAGGGAGTAGCCTAGTAATATTATCATGATTATGATGCATTAAATTCATGTGCATCTGCCTCAATTTATTTTTAAAAGTCCAGAAAAAATATAACTCCCAATTTACCTGATGAATTTCACATGACTGGGAATTTAATTTAGATCACCACTTGTCATTATTTTGTAAAACAGTATTGAATGTCCAGGACATTATGTTAGTTGTAAATTGAGATTATCGTTGAAGATTGCAAGTCTATAAATGAAAATATCTTTCAATCGCATATTAATTATCCGACAAAGAGCTAATTTCTATCATTTTTTTAAATATCATCCGTATCAACGAAATGGTCGTGAGAAAAAAATCAACTGCTGATCACAACCGGGTCGAGTGTCGTACGTTTGCAATCACATTATCCATCAACAGTCTTTCTACCTTTTATATTTCAATTTTTATTCAATCAATATAATAAATCTACCCTTAATTCCCACCTTTTACCTACCGAATAGTAAAATTGATCGACTCGTGTAAGTTATAAAAATAAAACAAATCAGCTGAGTGATTACGCAACATCCTCAGATGAAAATCATCGTAAAATGATAACTTAAACAGACGGTCAGTTTTCTGTTTGAATAGTTTTGAAAGTTATATCCAAGGATGTTCAAAGTCGCCGTTGTATTTATTAATTTGATCGTGACAGTATTAGTCCTGGGTCGTTTCGAAAATCTCGATTTTCGTGTCAGCCGCCATTTTTTTACCTGTGAGACTTGTCAATCACAATTTGTCTCCTTTACCGATTTTGATAGCGATTTGACTTCGCTATGAAGTCAGTCGGCCGGCGAGATTTAGCGATTTTCAAAATTCTTTGGCGAGTTAAATCGTCATTTCGCCGGCAAGATTATGGCCTGTTTCCTTATGTCTTTCTACTTATTCATAACCTTGTACTTTCTCTCCCTTTTCACTCCTTCCATGTTTGTTTCCTCCCTTCCCACTGCTTCCATCTCCCTTACCAAGAATCCCCTGTTCTCTAATCTTTTAATAATGCTCCTTACTCCCTTTACTTTACCTTGCATGCATTACAGGATTTTTATGCCAAATTTTAGTTTGAATGCAAATGGATATTTGAATAATTTGCAGTATTACAATTGTTTGCTGTGGGTGACACCAAAGTGACTGATAGAGAGACAATTAGTGTCTGCCTCCCTAATCTTTTCATCCTATCCCCTTTCTTGAGTATTCTAATATTCTTACTTCTCTTCTTTCAATTCAGAATAATTTGACTAGGGTTATTTCATCATAGCTATTGAGTGGACATTTCTATTCAACAGAGAGACAATTTATTACCCCTTTTTTCACACCAAACCATCATAATCATAATTTCTCAAACAAATTTCAACTCCATACCCTTTCATTTTCTATTTAGCCTATCCTATACAAACCAATCTTTTAAAATGAACATTTGGTCAAAGTTTTACAAACAAAACAAGCAAATAAAACTAATCCATTTTTGCTAGATCACACTTATATTCCAGGTAAAATGTTGACCTTGAAGTAAATATTTGACCTCACTTACTGTTAATGGTGTCCCATCATTTGCCAACTTTTTACTCTTTCTTCGACCACTATAAGTCTTAGTAATTCGTACAGGTACATTTTCTTTATCACTCATATTCATAATGTAGATTTCACAAAAGGAAATAGATTACTATGAATGAAATGGATTTCACAACAAACAATCAATATTCTCACGTAAATATTCCCCTTATGAATAATAAAATAGGATAAACAG
Organism: Mytilus coruscus; assembly: GCA_017311375.1. Classification (NCBI taxonomy): domain Eukaryota; kingdom Metazoa; phylum Mollusca; class Bivalvia; order Mytilida; family Mytilidae; genus Mytilus; species Mytilus coruscus. Next base: position 86,428,954 of record CM029601.1, read on the forward strand.
ACAAATTCACACACTTTGACGTCACAGATTAATGAATTTACAGCATACTTGAAGTAAAATATTACACAAAAATGTATGTACACAATAATAAAGTGTGCAAAAAGGTTTCTCTCTTATTGATGTTAATTGAATCCAGTTCAACAAGGCCACTACCAATCAGTCATAACACATAAAATACTATTTTTATGTTTCCTGTGTGCTCTTAGAAGCTAGTAGGTGATGACTTCTACAAATAACTAGTTCCCCTCAATTACAAATATATATATAATGGTTGGTATCCTGTTGTAAATGTGTAAACAAAAATAAATGATTCAATCCTGTTGACCAATATCCATCTATTCATATAAACAAAAACAAAGTTTTCAGAATATCACCTATAGCCTGTAAGTAACCAATTCTTTTTAAACTATAAATAAAACTCAAATAATCCAAAGCAATGACCAGTATAATATTTAGTAAATAGCTTCTATGTCCATCACTTTCTGTATTATATATGTTTGTATTTGTGTTTGCTTGACCCATATGGGTGTATTTTGCAAATAAAATTATTAATAAAACACAAACAATCCAGAGAAGTGACCAGTATGTAAATAAACAATCGTCCTGAACATGCATGAAATATTTGCCACTGGATGTTAAGCAACCAACAATCAATGTAAATAAACAGACTTTCCAAATATATCCAGTTAATACTGAGAAGTGTCCACTGGTGTTTTTGTCAATATAAACACAAAATGACCAATGCTTGACCTAAGGTCAATCTAACTTTAAAACAAACAAAAAATTTACTTATCTCAAGCAAGTGAAATAGTTATTTGGATTGAATGTTTACAAATAAACACAAACAAAATTTTCTTAATTTATATGTTAACTTTGCCAATCCAGAACCTGTCCAGAACAACTCATTTATATGCGTTACTTTTGAGAATTTAATTAAAATCAGTTTCCATGCGACTTGAAGCCATAAAAGGGCATATGACGTAATATCTAGACTACATTCCCATCTTTCTATAAACTAATTGACCACCTTTAAATCGATAATTCAAGAATTTCTGGAAACCACCCAAAGCCTGGCAATCAAATCAATAATTACAAGCATTCCTACAGTTTTCAATGTCATCCAAGGGCATATTGATTTATTTTTAAATATACACATGACTTTCTCCATGTGAATGTGTTAAAAAAGTAAGAATATCATTGAACTTACTAGAATTAATTAACAAGACTTCATACCATTAAGTAAATTTCAAAGGATTTTTTTATGTTTTTCAGTGCTTGTTTACATTTTCTTTATTTGTATCTGTTGCATCATCATGTAAAAGGATATAGGGGAATACCTAAATGACTTTTAAAATGTTAAACAGGTGTTGCAAAAAAAAAAGGGCCCAGGGGGTTACACGGAAATTATGCATTAACATTTAGTGAATAAATCAAACACCAACATGTTATTAATGTTAATGCCTTCTTATTTTCTTATTGCAGAAGTTATATTTGACACAGAATGCAGAATTACTGCCCTTTCTTCTTAAAAAAATGCAAATGAAAATATCTTGTCTTTTGTGTATTGCTTCTCCATTAATCAGTAAGTCAAAGACTAATCAGATCTACACTTTTCATTATTTGGTTTGGATTATCTGGGGAGAAGTTTGGCAAAGAACAAAATTTTTGGATGCCCTTTACTGTCATTTGATTCAGGTTAAGGTCAATAATTCCCAATTAAGTTAGTTCTTCTAAAAACCAACAACACATCCAAACAATACACAACATACTTAAAAGAAACAAGATTGGTCCAAAAACCAACCCAGAATTTCAAAGAACAATTGCCCAAGACTAGCAGAATTTTGTCCATGACAAATGAAAAAAGGCAATTGAACATTATAAATAAATTGCTTCCCTGAGCACAGCTGGATACGACCGCAGAGGTCCAACCCTGAACAGTTGGGGCAAAAATGGACACAATATTCGCACTTGATACAGGTCTGAATTTGGATTGTAATTAAATATTTGACACATAATAGGTTTCTGACACAGAATAACTGTAGTAAAAAAACTAAGAATTGGTCATATGATTTGAATTTATAGTAAATTTTTTTTATTTTTGTGCAATACAATATGCTGTTGCGAATTGAACCCCCCCCAAAATAAAATTTTACCCCCTTTTTTTTTTGCTTTTGTGCAATACACTATGCTGTTGCGTATTGACCCCCCCAAAAAAAAAATCTTTTACCCCTTTTTTGGCAAAAATAATAATATTAGAAGAAATTTTGTTTATAATTTCTGAAATCTGAAATGAGAAAAATGTCCCCTCACAATTTCTTATTTACCCCTCCCCTTTTCCCTTTTTCCAAAAAAAAAGTACTTTCCCTCAAGATATGGTCATAATCCCAATTCAAATTTCTAATGGAGTTTGCAACCATAATTACCCATTTAAATACATCATAAAAGTCTTAAAATAGAAAATGACATATGGCTAAAATTAATATTAATTAATAGTAACTTCTAAAAATAAATTGACAGCTATAAATCACTCCAAGACAATCTACATTTCTTTATACATAATTTACAAGCAGTTTAACGGAGGTAATCGAATCATACACAACATTTTACTTTAAATGTGTTTGGATTACCTCCCTTACACTGCTTTTAAATTGTCTTAGTTGTCCATTAACCAGGAAACCCTTGTTTTTTCCCCCCTTTCTGCTCCTGATTCCTAAATGGTTTGAGCCATAACCCCCCTACCCCAAGTCAATCCTAACCACCCCTTTGTGGAATGGAAACTTGTGCTATAATTTCAGAGAGATTCAGACACTTAAACACAAGTTATTGTCTGGAAACTACAGAAATGCTTATTTGGGCCCCTTTTTTGGCCCCTTATTCCTAAACTGTTGGGACCATAACCCCCAAAATCAATCCCGACCTTCCTTTTGTGGTTATAAACCTTGTATTTAAATTTCATAGATTTCTATTTACTTATACTAAAGTCATTGTCCGGAAACCAACTGTCTTCGGAAGACAACGATGACGACGTGATACCAATATACGACCGCAAAAAACTAAGTTTAAAAAGGTTACTTACTTCTTTCAACATTTATAATTTCTGCATGTACTTTATATTTAGATGACAATGTGAATTTAGACAATAACATAATTCACATGTGTGTTTATGCTTTTCATTCTAAATAAAGTTTAAGAAAATAATGTAATTTTTTCATTTTTCAAATCCAAAATCCAGATTTGATGCTATTTATACATTTAAAACCAAAGTTTACATATATTTGCATTCATTAATTTAAAAATTTCTTTGATATGGTTAGACATTAAGTATACAGAAATTTCATATAAGATATATTCTAATATTTTTTCTAATGCAGTTCAAACATAGTCCTAAATAGGATTTAAATATTTGCCACTGTATATAAACATAAACAATTAATCAGAAACAACAGTTTACTAATTAAAATGTACTTACAAATGTTATCACCAATTCAATATTTACTTCATTGTTTTGTTTATTGGCTTTATGTCAACTATGTCAGTCTAGGTGTTAATATTATGTTTTGTAATATTTTTATTTTGACTGTTATTGGAAATTTAAAATTTACTCATGATTTGTAATTGGCATAAGAATAAAACATTAAAATAAAACAAAAACATTAACTGGATTTTTACCAGATAGTTGATTTAAAGTTCTTTTTAACAATTGCAATGCAAAGCATGGGCTTTTTGCCAAGTAGGCTAGGTTATTTTCATAAGCTCATTATCATATTCATAATTTTATGCACCTGCATAAAAGAAAATGTATATAACTTAATATTTGATTTATTGCCAGACAAATGACATAAAAAAAACATGGCACTTCTTTGATCATCATCATTATTATAATTAATAAGGTTCATAAATCTTCAAATTAAAAAAAATCTAACAAATGTATTTATAGCAATTTATGAAAATGATTAGTTACACTAAGTCCATCTTGATATTTTTATATATTTTATGGGTAAATTTGTTATAATTTCAGATTTGAAACTCAACTAAACCTTTTAAATGTCTTGAATTGTAAAATATGGTTTTATTGGGTTCCATTTTCTATAATTAATTTAATATAGTTTATTTTTATTCCTATTTTAATGAAAGCAACTCAATTTCTATTTTAATATTTCTAATACATTTATGCTTGATGAGATTTCAACACAACAAAAAGAAAAGCAAACTTCATTCTTAATCATCTATTTGCTTTGGCTGTCTAAAATCCTTTTAAACATGTTTATTTTTATGTAAAGGTAAATTCAGTAAATAAATATACGTCATCAGGGACCGCCCATTTGGGGAGAGCTTTCTGTACAAAACTGAAGTCCTGTGCTCTTCTGATTGGTAGATAATGTTTGTAATAAATATTTTTGATAGATGGATCAAAACTAGAGTTAAACAAAATTAAAAATAAATGCTGAATATACTAATTTTTTTATTACAGGGTTGAAAAGTAATGGGGTCAGTAAAGGAATTAAGTGCGAATCTACAGTGTTTGTAAACAAGGCCATGTGAATGCCCAAAATGCCGCATGACCCTATGTTTTATTGTTGCAAAGATAGGGCTACATTTGTACTTTCATGAATGATATATGAAAGCTTCCAATTTCTAAAGGTAAATCAGGTATAAATTTAATTCAAGACATAGATTAGCATTAAAGTCAATGGGAGATTTTTACTGAATTTACCCTAAATTAAGGTGAGGAAAAGCTGATAAATGTAATAAAAATTCACCCTTCTACCTATATTATACGTCTTTACACTCGTATGAACCTGTTTTATCTCAAATTGTTAATGGACCCTTCCCAGTGTTTATATAACTAATACAATTTGAGTGTTGTATCAAATTTCTTTTTAGTTCCTGATTAATTCCATTTTTACAACCTAAAAGAATGAAATTTCAATAATGCATATATAAAATATTACATTAAATATATATGAGATCCTGTCTGCAAATTGTTTCCTGTTTAGATTTACCATTAAAGTCACCTACTGAATAAAAAAAAAATAGCTTACAATTTGAAGAAAATAATTAGGACAAAGTTTTATGTAAATTTTTTAACAGTTTTTTAATTCAAGAATATATATTTGTTTTAAGTAACTGTAATATTATTATTTGTAATATTTCCTTCTTGAGGAAGTCCTGGATTAAAACTTTATTATGACTTAATACAAAGTGCGTAAATTGCATTGACAGACATAATTCCCCATGCTAATCAGTGAATGGAGTGCTAAATAAAAGATCCTCAAATGGCAAAAATTGTAGAATTAGTAAGTAATAGACATAATATAGCTCCAAAAGGTTTCAGTAATCAATTGTTTATCACTTTACAATAAATATCCAGCCTGATTATCAGACTTGTAATAAGTTGGAAAATTGTTGATACACTTATCCTTTTAGAGAAAGAATGAAGGAAAACACATCTTTGTCCAAAAAGGATGATTCATAATTACAATTCAAAGTCTTTGTTTAGTTAAATGGGTCCGACTTTCAATTGAACTGATCCTTAGATTGTAAGTTAGAACTTTACTGTAAAGGTTTTGTAGGTTTAAGATTTAAAAGCAGGAATGGAGGAGTATACCTCAATGACACAGCAATCAAACAATGTAAACAAATCCAACAAAACAGAAGAAGAAGGTACAGGGGATCTTCTAGAAATTTTGTCCTCTTTGTGACGCCTCCCACCAACAGGTGGAAATGATGAAATCCATATGATTTGTTGTGATATGTCGAGCTGTTGCCAGCCCAAAATGTCATTTTGCACCAAGATCAATAAAGTATAATTTTATTCAGGACTTATTATAGAAGATTTCAATCATTATATGTCATCCTCTATGAATTTTATATTATCATCCTATAATTCTGATAAATATCTCTCTTATCAAATCAGCCAAAAATATTATTGTCCTTGTCAATGCAAAATGAAAAGTCATCTTGAATTAGATATTTAATATAAAGGTCAATATTTAGGAATTTACGAGAAATTTGTCCATACCTGATCAGGATGAATGGGACAAACCCATCGACAGTATGCATTTATATCCATAACATCTACACTCAAAGAACACTCCAATTCACAATTATCATACATTCAAGCTGACCGTAAAACAAATCTTCAAATATCGTCCCTAATGCATAAAAATATTTCGGGATCCAGACAACGCACTAATTTCGTGTTCATTTCTATGTATATACCTTATAAAAATTAAGATGTGTAACAGTCCTTATTTAATCTCTGTTTTAAAAGTCCATCTGGCTATCTCTAAGGATTTTCTTTTTTCTAGCTTGAAAAGGGTTAAATGTAAACAATTAAATTACGCAATTCAATGAATCATGTGTTTTAAATTTCTTTTTCTGAGAAAAAGCTTGGATTGTATCATTCTGGTTTAAATTTAACACTTGTTTAATGCAAATTAAATCTAAATTCCTTTATATGCATGCATCCTACATGTATTTTATGTGAAGTTTTGCACTCATTAAAGTTGCTTACTTTTGGATCAAATAATAATTAGTGTAAAATTTATAAGATTTTACTTTGTTATGCAATTTTGGCAATATACAACTTACATGGTGTACTATTTGAAAAGTCTTTCTTATGTAGCTGCTTAGATCAAATGTATCCTTTAACTTATTTCTTATCCTTATTTTAACAACAAATTTATTTGCTAAGAAAATGTGGAAAAGACTTTTGATTTGTTACATCATCAGTACAAACAACGAAAAATCTTTTTAAAAATATCTAAAAAAAATTTTTTATTTTTCATAAAGAATTAAATTCAAATGTCCTGATTTTCATTCTTTTAAATTTACAATTTTCATCCAATTCTCAAGTACATGTAGGAGTGTTGTTGCCAGATATCAGAACTGAAATAATTTGTATCTGAGATATTTTAGTTCTGATATCCATCATACAAATACTTCTATTTAATATAAACTGATGGATAAGTAGAAATGAAATTTTTTTTTAAACAATTGATACATAAAATTTGATGGTCATAGTGACATACTTTTTTGTGAAAGTTCAATTACTAAAACAAAGCTGAGCATCAACTGATAATAATACTGCACAGTGACCTGGTAACAGTGACCTAAATTTTACTTATCGGTATCACTTATTCTTAATATATGTAGATGCTATCAAAAAATTTCATTTATTGTTTATAAATATTTCCTCCAACCAACAGAGGAGCCTCGGTGGCCAAGTGGTCTAAGCAGTCGAACTACTGTATCACTAGCCTGTCAACACTGAGGTTGTGAGTTCCAATCCTGCACTTGGCAGTTGCATTTGACTCCAATCTTAATTGACTAGGATTGTCAGTTTTCCTACTGAAGTTCTGTGGTTCTCTCTGGGCACTTTGGCTTCCTCCACCAATAAAAACTGACTGTTTAACACCAATTAATCAATCAATCAATCAAACCAACAGCAAGAGTTTCAAAATACCTGATACATTTGTACTACAAATGTATTTCAACAAGGTGTCAACTTTGGGGTTTTTTCTGATATCGATTATTTTTCAAAAGACAAGTCTATTTAAGGAAGTGAGTAACAGCTAGTCATATGATTTTTTATTTTTATTCTAACAGGGAAGTACATACAAGTGTAAACATTCTTACAAACAATTAGTGAACTGGGGTCCAATTTTTTTCTTGGAATCATTCCATCACATTCCTTATATACAAAGTATATAGGTTATTGGAACTTCAAAGTGTGTCAACCTTTTTCATAAAGTAAAGACTGTTTGAAAACACAACATTTTTTAAAAATTCATAAACACGGGACATGTTCTTAATCATAAATTTCGATTAAGTTTTCCACATGAAACTTTTTCAAGGGATTTTACTCTTACAGTTAAAGTTTAGGTTGAGTAAAGCAAAACAGCAAAAACAGAAAAAGGAAACCGGTCTCTTTTATTCAGATGAAAATAATTTATTTAAGACAAAAGTATGGGAATGTACCTATACCACGATTCCACAAACCATAATAAATATTTCCTGCTACTTATCAATTATTTAAAACACTGAATTGGTGCACGATCAGCTTCAATTCTTAAAAAGCTTATGATTTAAAATTATACTATTCAACAGTTAGTGCACAAAAAGAAAAACAAGAAACATAAGTAAAAAATTCCTACCTTAAATATCATTTTAAGTAAAAATATCTAAATATTTTGTATTGCATCATTTATAAACTTGAGGTCATCTGACACCATAACAGCCAATCAAATTCAAAACATGCCATGGCTCAATAGGAAATGGACCACTAATTTTCTAATAATTACTTAACATGGAAGATCTTAAAAGTTCTAGGTAATTTTGCAAATGCTATTGACGAAACATTTCAAGATATTTACACAATTTACTCTCATATATCTAGCAAGCATAGACTGAAAAAATTAAATATTTTTAATGCCTTTCAATAATAGTCATTTTCACTCTATTCACAACATTCATTCTATAAGTAAATTATTGATTTACTTTTAAATGTGTATGTTTTTAAACAGGATAATATTAAAAACATGTTCAAAAACATACATTCTATAATTCTAAAGGAACAAAGACACACCTCTGCTATTGGCCAATCAAAAACAAGGATGATGACAATCCTCCATCAAGGTCATTTGATGAAGATCAATATGACTACATATGTTACCAGAAAAATCTTATTGTTATTACATTGTTCAAATCACGTACTTTGTAAAAGTATTGATAATTTCTTATATTATCATGGAAAGTCTGCTATCAAGATTTAACTATGCATAATATTTCATAATAAAGATGTTCATACTAAGCTTAAGTTTGCTATGAATCATACTGCACAAGGAAACATAAAGTAAATGTAGTTTTTTAAACTTAAGTGTTTCTCGTTTCTCGTTTTTTATATAGATTAGACCGTTGGTTTTCCCGTTTGAATGGTTTTACACTAGTAATTTTTGGGGCCCTTTATAGCTTACTGTTCGGTGTGAGCCAAGGCTCCGTGTTGAAGACCGTACTTTGACCTATAATGGTTTACTTTTATAAATCTTGACTTGGATGGAGAGTTGTCTCATTGGCACTCATACCACATCTTCTTATATCTATTTTCCATGTTTATGCAAATAAAGAAATATAAGACCCAAAACTTCAGGAGGAAATATTTTAATATACTGAAACTTGAAAGAGACATAAAATTTCAAATGAAAGCTTCAAAAAAACTTCTTTAAATTGAACAACATGTCAATTTAATGTTAAAACATTTTCATGAATAATGTTATTAGAAAAAACCAAAACAAAAGCAGGCTGTACATTAGTAACTTGGTTTTTCTATTCTCCTGACAAAAATCTAAAACAGTCTTACCATAAAATCCTTATTGTGAGGCATATGTTTCAGCATAGCCTGCAATATAGCCTGAAATTCTGGCTGTAACATCTGCTTGGCTGCGTGAACCATTTTCTCCTTGGAAATAATGTTCCCATCAGGGATTTCAATTTCAGGCTTCAAACCAATCACCCCACCATCTCCCGTTTCAGCCTCTGCTTGCATATTCATCATAGACCCTTCTTCAAAATTTTCATATTCTGCAGCCATTTTGCACAAAATCTTTTACAAACTTCTATACACGTCAAAAACTTTTAAGTCTGTTTTAACAATAAAACCCACACAGTTCAAAAACCTTCTAATCAATAAACTGATTAGTCACAGGAATATTTCTTTTATGTTTTTCTTTTTAAATTTGTGAAAAAAATTTCTTCTTTAGTCAGTAGTCTTATATAATGTTTACCTGTGAATGAATATTGAACAAGCCAATCAGACTATTTATACTGGTTGTTTTACTACGTCACTGACAAGAGCTCTTATATATGTTTGTGTCCTGGATTACCGTTCATAACTTATTAAGCTAGTTGTGTTGGGATTTAAAACCTTGATTGGTTAATTGTTAATTGTGACCTATGACATTTACAGGAAAACAGAAATAAATAAATATTTTTACAAAAAAACATTTGAGAACATGACTTAAAATTAAATCACATTTTTTTTTGTATTGATCTGAAATGAAAATTTAAGACTTTTTAAATCTTTAGAAATAGATCTTTTCATTTATAAAGGCTCAGAGACATGGATAAAAATTGTCTAAAACTGCTTTACTCTTACAGAAGATTATTTGAAGCATATTCAATAGTCTCAACTAATTCAGCATTTAGCATTTTTTGTATTGATTTTTTTAGATAATGGCATTCAAAAATATTCAAATGGTCCCCTAATAATAATAATGCATTTATGAAATTTAATATCGCTTTTTAAATTTTATGCAAAAATGATTTCCGGTAACATTTATCTACATTTAAATACAGAGAAGGGCACTGTTCACCATTTAACAGGTTGGGACCAATCACCCAAATGGCATATTTAAAGTGCAAATGAAAAAAAAAAAAATTAAAAATGCAATTTTATGCTACCACAACTTGATAATCTTTGTAATGGTCAAATAATTTCCAAACTGATGTTTCATGGTATACTTGCCACTGAACATTTTGGATGTATTCAGATAATGAAGACTGGTAATTGTATCATCAAAACACTTTTAATTCCTTTAACACTAACTCAAGTTTCTCTCCATGTTTATCATGTTTAAAATCTTAGTTTTTCCTTCATTATAATGCTGAATTTCTCAAAACTATCATAATATAGATTAAGAATTGATATATTAAGCAGATGAAAAGCATATATGATGGAGAGTTGTCTCATTGGCACTCACACCACATCTTCCTATATCTATATACAGTGACACTTGGGTCTTCTTACTGTAATTTTCTAAGTGTCAGACATTTAAATACAAAAAAAGGTAATTGTATAATATGTAAGAAAGATGAAACTTTGATTCATTTGACATATATAAATTTATTTTCAATTAGTTTTTTAGAACATATGAACAGACAGATATGGTGATTGCATAATATGTAAGAAAAACGAAACTTGAATCATCTGAATACCTATTTTTAATTAGTTTTATCCTTTTTGGAGGGTACATGTATCACCTATAACTTTTGTATGATATCTAATGCCATATAAAGAAAGTTCAACAGTATATCATTTAGAAGGTAATAAATTACCCTATTCAAGCTGTGAAGGGCAGGGCAATGGACCAGGTAGTCATTAATTCCTGTCATATGCAAATGCATTTTAAAATATACATTGAATGATAAGGTATATTTTCTTATCACTGATAAAAATAGGTAAAATCAAAACACTTAACCAGAGTCTTAAGAAAATTAAGAAAAAGACCTGCTCAACAAAATAAGTAGGAGCACTTATTCTATCAAGAAAAACAAACTACTTCTAAGAAAAATGAAAACACTTGGTAAAGCAAAATATGAACCTTGTTAATACTTAAAGGCTAATTAAGTAAATGCAAGGTCAGACAACATTTATTGCAAACTATTATTTTTTCTAAAATGAGATAATCTGATGCAATTCATGCAAAAAATACTTATTGATAAAAACTGGAATATATCTTCAAAGGGTAGTTGTTACACGCAAAATTTTCCTTAAATACTTTGGCTTCATAAAACATTCAAAACTATATTCAAGTCAGACAAATTGTAATTATTTTTCAATCCATGGTACAAGTGTATAACATGGGAAAGTCCAAGTATAAAACTATAAATCAGACACAATAGTCTGAGTAAAGTTTATTCACTTTGTCAAACAGTTCTGCAGTCATTAATTCTCCCTTATCTTATAGAAATAAATTAAATCATTAAAGTAAAATATTGTCAAATTTTCAGTCCTAACAGTAGTATGTCAAATATCTTTTATTTATTAAGATAAATGGCAAGTAATTAGTACAGGATATATATATATATATAAAACGTCTGAATAGTAGTCAACGATCTTTCCCACAAGGGCGCTGTATCGTTACGAGTAATGATACATGTATACAATAAATAAATTATATAAATGCCTAAAAAGTGTACAAAACAACACCAATAACATAAAAAGGAAACTATAAATGTAATTATTTATTAATATTTCGGATAACAGATATCCTTCATCAGTATGACTATGATATAAATACATGTACACCTTAAAATCATTCCATACACCAAATACAGTTGATCTATTGCTTATTGTATACAAGAAACAGACCAAACCATGAAAATTTTTATATTGATCAATGAACCATGAAAATAAGGTTAAGGTCAGATGAACCCTGCCAGACAGACATGTTCACCTTACAATCATTACATATTTTAAACATAGTTGACCTATTGCATATATAGTATCTAAGAAACAAACTTAACCAGGAAAACTTAACATTGACCAATGAACCATGAAAATGAGATCAAGGTCTGATGATAACTGCCAGACAGACACATACACCTTACAATCATTCCATATACCATATATAGTTGACCTATTGCTCATAGTTTAAGAAAAACAGACCAAAACACAAAAACTTAACATTGAGCAATGAACTGTAAAATTGAGGTCAAGGTCAAATAAAACCTGCCAGACTGACATGCACATCGTAAAATATTTTCATACACCAAATATAGTTGACCTATTGCATACAGTATTAGAAAAACAGACCAAAATACAAAAACTTAACTTTAACCTCTGAACCATAAAAATGAGGTCAAGGTCAGATGACACCTGCCAGTTGGACATGTACACCTTACAATCATTCCATACACCAAATATAGTAGACCTATTGCTTATAGTACCTGAGATATGGACTTGACCAGGAAAACTTAACCCTGTTCACTGATCCATGAAATGAGGTTGAGGTCAAGTTAAAACAGTCTGACAGGCATGAGGACCTTGCAAGGTATGCACATATCAAATATAGTTATCCTATAGTTATTACTCATAATATGAGAGAAATTAAGTATACTAAAAATCTTAACTTTTTTATTCAAGTAGTCACTGAACCATGAAAATGAGGTCAAGGACAATGAACATAAGACAGAGGGAAACTTCATAACATAAGGCATCTATATACAAAGTATGAAGGATCAAGGTCTTCTACCTTCTTAAACATTAAGCTTTTAAGAAGTTTGTTTAACACTGCCGTTGCCACTGCCGCAGGATCACTATCCCTAGGTCTTGCTTTCTGCTACAGAAGTTGCAGGCTCAACAAAAATCTGATGGACTGGGAGGCAACTTGGGAAATTTTCACTGCAACTGAGGAGTTAATGCATACTTGTGAAGGTTTAGAAATTTTGACTTGTATTTAGTTTTTTGAAACTACATTTGTAATATGATTTTCCTGGATACTGTAAAATCAGAAATTATTGCGATGTTTTTATTATTGCGAAAAATGCGACAAGGTTATAATCGCAATAATTTAAACTCGCATTTTGAATTTTTTTATATTAATTAAACAGGATTTTTCTCAATATCGCAAAAATTAAAATCACATTTTAGAGACTAAAATGACAAAATCGCAATAATAAATGCACGCAATAATTTCTGAATTTACAGTAATTTACTGTTTACATAATTTCTTGCATCCTACATGAATCTACCTAATATTGCACAGAAAATTAAGTAATATGCCAGCAATAAATATCTGTGTAGGTTTCAAAATACATGTGGAATGTCAATAATCTATCTGCATGAACCAATGTGAATCAATACATGCATTTCATGTAAACAAAACTTTGAATATTTACTGGTAAGACAAACAAGTTGAAAACAATGTAATAATCCTGTAAATATCCATTCATACAGGATTATAGAAATTTAACTGTCTTAATTAAAAGATGTTAAATACACTGCATATCATTCGTTCAATGTTAAATAGTTTATGACCTTTCAAATTAATATTTACGTCAAACGGTAAGCAAAATTGGCAAAATGACAAACTCTTCAGCAATTAACAATATTAAACACTTTCATTTAAATTTTGTGGCCATAAATCAAATGAACGATTTCAAAACTTGAGTTTAATTCATTCCATTTAGTTTGATAATATTTAAAATTATATTACTAGTTTAAACTGTCATGGTTATGTAGATGTGTTGTCAATTTCAATTAGACAGCAACCCAAAAAGAAAAACACAAACCCATCCTAGCATAACAAGGACTCAATCAGTTAAAATCTGTATACATGGCATAGATATTGTTGTTTATCTTTGAAGATAATAGATTGTTTTTTTTTTTTAATTTGGTCATTGTTTTGGGTTGTAATCGTCTTTAAGGAGTCCACCCCACATTTTCATTTTTCCTATAAAGTATATTTGCTATTTCAATAATCGTTTTGCAAGAAAGAATTCTAAACCAAATAAAAGTGCACATACATATTACATCAATGTCAACAATTTTTTAATATGAAAAGTCCAAACAAACAAAATATGATAAGAATCTCATTATAAACACCTATTCTTACATATAGAAAATTAAATCTTCTTTATGAATGATGCTGAATACATACAAAACAATTTCTATTCTCTTGGATGTTAATTAGTTTTTGACTTATGATAATTAGTCACAATTATTATAATTTACGTCAATGGTGAATTGTACATGGCAGAATGACAAAATATCTTCAGCGTATAATCACCTATATCAGTACGTTTGATTCTTGTAATCAAACATGGACTTAAATATTTACATGTTATGAAACTGAAACAAGTGCATTGGATCTCTGCCATAGGTTCTAAGGGAAACAATAGATATTGGCAAAGATTTATATATATATGGTACCTTTCATGTAACAAAATTTATTGATTTTCTGCCAATTATCCATTATTTTGAATTGAAAATGTCTATTTACCTATTTGGTACTGATCCAGATGACCTAAATTGAGACAAAAGGTACTACTAATTGAACTTTTAACTTCTGTACCTTTTTGTTTACCATTCTGTCCAAATGGTTTTTTATTTACAGTATTTTATGCTACCTTATCATAATAAGTACAATTATAAATACATATCTATATACAAACTTCAATTAATCAATATAGCTTCAAGGTTAAAGTCACTTGGGTAAAGTCGTGCAGTCTTTTTTTTCTATTGAAACTGTAAGTCAGACAGAGTTACCTCCCATAAAAAACATCCAAAGTAATTTGGGGTTATCTCCCATGTACACAAATCTCATTGAGAACATCAGAGTTGTCCCCCATTATTTAGCTGTAAAAATTAATATTCCATTTAGCTGGCAATTTCATTAGTCTATGCATGGAAGTTTTATATTGACTATATAATACTTCCATGGTCTATGCAACAATTTTTTGACTTTATATCATATTCAAGATTTTTATTCATACTCTGAAATTCATGATATTTGCAATACATGTGCAGATATATCATTTCAGTTTCCTAAATAAATAAATGTGTTGCTAAAAGTTTTTTTTTTATATACTCAAACTTTTAAACTGAAAAATTACCAATTCAAAAGTTCAGTCACCTGGCATTTCAAACTCTAACCTTTATCCTCCTGAACTTCAGTAGTAGGTTGGGTTCACATTATTTATGGATATGATTAGGATTGGATTTAACAAAGTCTGCCAGGATTCTTTCCAATGTTCAGGTTCAACTAATTCATATAAAAATCTACTATATCAGTATATTTTCTAACCAATAACGGGGAACAAGGAATGTACCAATATCAGTTGTTCAAACCAAGTTAAGAAGGGTACCAGTGATGGTACTAAAATGTTCATATACCTTAAACCCTCAGGTATATATAAATGTGTATTTTTTTTTTAAATAAATAAATGTTAACAATAACTTTTCCAATAACAGTACAATTCAAATGAACAAAATGTGCTTTATTATGACAAAAACTACTTCAAAACTTAACCTTTTGACCAAGTTATAATAAATCTTGTGTATAAATATCTTCCAAACATAAAACCAGATTGTGTCTTCATGTAAACTATAAGATCTGCTTGTTCTTATAAGGTGCATATACTAGTAATACATGTAGCTTTAAGCAGACATATAATTATGACTCATTATGTATAATGCTATAAAGATTTTATCTGTTTCTATTCTGCATTGTTAAAACATTATTATTGCAAAAAGCACTCCAAATCCCATACTTGGCATTTAAAAAGAAAAGAGGGAAAATTGCATCAGATATGAGATAATATTATAAACAAGCATTCTGCGAGTATTGCATGGCAATACATAGTCCTCTACCAGTTAAAAATTCATTGTACTGGATCAAAATTCTAACTTGATCTTTAACTTATCATGGTGTAAACTATATAAAAAATAACAAGTAAATATCTTCAAGCATGACGAAAAAAAGTGTGAACTAGAGGCTCTAAAGAGCCTGTGTCACTCACCTTGGTCTATGTACATATTCAACAATGGACACTCTCCAACATTGTAGACAAGAATAGAATTTATGACAAAAATCAGTTTAGATGATCTTGTATTGCTTATCATTTAGCCTGTTTAGCTTCTCTCTAACTTCTTTAGTTTTTGCTAAAAAAACAAAAGAGGATAAACAGGGTCATCGGATACATTTTTTAAACTAGATACCCTAAGGATGATTTAGGCCAAATTTGGATTAATTTGGCCCAGCAGTTTCACAGGAGAAGATTTTTGTAAAAGATTAAAATAAATGTGGATTGTGTCCACATGTGGACACAGATGATGCCCCAGCTTGCATATCATATAGTTATAAATGGACATAACTGAAAAACAGTAAAAGTGACGCCACCCAAATTTAATCTTGATCTGAGTTTTGTGGTAATAAGCATTGTATATAAGTTTTATAACATTTGGTTGAGACAAACTAAAGTTAGAGAACAGAAAAGAAAAATTCAGCAATTTTTATGTTTATAAAGGGGAATAACTCAAGAATGGTAAAAGTGACACCACCGAATTTCGTACTTAAAATGTATTATGTAGTAATAAGCATTGTGTATAAGTTTCATAACATTTGGTTCAGGCAAGCTAAAGTTAGAGAACGGAAACAAAAAATTTGGACTTGATCTTAGTTTTGTGGTAATGAGTATTGTGTATAGGTTTTATAATGTTTGACGCCACCAAAATTCAAAATTGATCTGTGTTTTGTGGTAATAAGCATTGTGTATAAGTTTGATAACATTTGGTTGAGGCAAACTTTAGTTAGAGAACGGAAACCAATTTTGGGATGTACGTACGGACGGACAAGGGTACAACTTAATGCACCCTCCGCTTTGGCGGGGCATAAAAATTACAAAAAGTTGTGAAAAATTAACTTTAAAGGGCAATAACTCCTTATGAGGTCAATTGACAATTTTGATCATGTTGACTTATTTGTAGCTCTTACTTTGCTGAACAATTTTGCTGTTTACAGTTTATCTCTATCTATTATAATGTTCAAGATAATAACCAATAAAATGCTCCGCAGGGCGCAGCTTGATACGACCGCAGAGGTCGAACCCTGAACAGTTGGGGCAAGTATGGACACAACATTCAAGCTTGATACAGCTCTGAATTTCGATTGTGATTAAATAAATACAGCATAGGTTTCTGACACAGAATGAATGTGGTCTAAGAACTTAAAAATTTTAAATTGGACATTCACCTATTATGGTCCAATATCCAAAATCTTAATACATGGTTAGATTCAGCATATAAAAGAACCCCAAGAATTCAATTTTTGATGAAATCAAAGAAAGTTTAATTTTGGACCCTTTTGACCTCAATGTGGACAAAGTTGATAACGGGCCCAAAATCAAAAATCTAAATACATGGTTAGATTCAGCATATCAAAGAACCCCATATATTCAATTTTGTTGAAATCAAACAAAGTTTAATTTTGGACCCGATTTGGACCAACTTGAAAACTGGGCCCATAATCAAAAATCTAAATACATGTTTAGATTCAGCATATCAAAGAACCCTAAAATTCAATTTTGTTAAAATCAAACTTAGTTTAATTCTGGACCCTTTGGACCTTAATGTAGACCAATTTGAAAACAGGACCAAAAATTAAGAATCTAAATACACGGTTAGATTCGGCATATCAAAGAACCCAAAGAGTTCAATTTTGATGAAATCAAACGAAGTTTAATTTTGGACCCTTTTGACCTAAATGTGGACAAAGTCGATAACGGGTCCAAAAATCAAAAATCTAAATACATGTTTAGATTCAGCATATCAAAGAACCCTAAGCATTCAATTTTGTTAAAATCAAACTAAGTTTAATTTTGGACCCTTTGGACCTTAATGTAGACCAATTTGAAAACGGGACCAAAATTAAGAATCTAAATACACGGTTAGATTCGCATATTAAAGAACCCCAATAATTCAATTTTGATAAAATCAAACAAAGTTTAATTTTGGACCCTTTGGACCTCAATGAGGACCAATTTAAAACAGGGCCCAAAATCCAAAAACTTAATACACATTTAGATTCAGCATATTAAAGAACCCCAAGAGTTCAAGAATAAAACCCCATTGAAATTGGTCAAGAAATAAGCAATTTATACAAAGTATCTTCTTTTGCACAATACTGTGCAATTGAATATTTCTTGCAATTGCGCAATACTGTGCAATTGAATATTTCTTGCAATTGCGCATACTGTGCAACTGAATATTTCTTGCTATTGCAATACTGTACAATTGACAATTTCTTGCTATTGCGCAATATTGTGCTATTGGATATTTCTTGCTATTGCGCAATACTGTGCAATTGAAGATTTCTTGCTATTGTGCAATACTGTGCAATTGAAAATTTCTTGCTACTGCACAATACTTATTATATAATAATTTACACATCCTGTTTGGTGTGTATCTCTTGCCATATCATTATTATTTGCTTTAAATATAAATCAGAAATAACCAACTTAAAATGGAAAATTTTAAAGAAAAAAAGGAAAAATGAAAAAAATCCCCCCCCAATTTTTGAACCCCTTATGATTCATCACCCCAAACTCAATCCCAGCCTTCCCTTTGAGGTATGGTACCTTGCAGTACAATTTCAGAGAGAACCATACACTTGAACACAAGTTATTGCCTGGAAACTAGAAAATGCTTATTTTTGGCCCCTAATTCCTAAATGTTTAGGCAATTACCCCAAACTCAATTCCAGCTTTCCTTTGTGATATGGAACCTTGTAGTACAATTTCAGAAAGATCCATACACTTACACACAAGTTATTGTCATGAAACTAGAAAATGCTTGTTTTTGCCCCTTTTTGGCCCCTAATTCCTAAAATTTTGAGGCAATTACCCCAAAAATCAATTCCAGCATTCCCTTAGTGATATGGAACCTTGTGGTACAATGTCAGAGAGATCCATACACTAACACACAAGTTATGTCTGGAAGTTACAAAATGCTTATTTTGGCCCCTTTGGCCCCTAATTCCTTAACTGTTGGTACCATAACCCCCAAAGTCAATCCCAACCTTCCTTTTGTGATATTGAACCTTATGGTAAAATTTCATAGAGATCCATTCACTTAAACTAAAGTTAGAGTGCGAAAACCAATGCGTCTTCGGACGACGACGACGACGACGACGCCAACGTCATACCAATATACGACCACAAAATTTTTTTGCGGTCGTATAAAAACTGCAAAATTTTCTTAAAATTACCAATTCAGGGGCAGCAACCCAACAACAGGTTGTCTGATGCGTCTGAAAATTTCAGCACAGATAGATCTTCACCTGGCGGCCATCTTGGTTGATGGGCAGGGTCATAGGATACATTTTTTTAAATAGATACCGTAAGGATGATTTAGGCCAAGTTTGGTTTTATTTGGCCCTGTAGTTTCAGAGGAGATTTTGTAAAAGTTAACGGACGATGACAACGATGACAGACACCAAGTGATGAGAAAAGCTCACTTGGCCCTATTGGGCCAGGTGAGCTAAAAAACTGATTATTTAAGTGAATTTTCTAAGTCCTAGGACCATAACTCTGCACAAAATCATCAAACCGGAACAAAATTCGAACTTGATCTGTAACTTGTCATGATAAAACTATATACCAAATATCAAATCAATATCTTCTAGCACGTAGGAAAAAAGTCTGGAAAACTGATTCGCCTGACTGACTGACTGACTGACTGACTGACTGACTGACAGACAGACAGATGGACAGAGTGCAAACCTAAAGTCTCCTTCGACTTCATCAGTAGGGGACTAATAACAAGTTACAAGTAAACACTCTATATCATTTTTTTCTAACGATAGTAGTTTTTTTTAATGAAATTGAGCTTAAAACTCTTTAGACTTCAATTATGCCTCACAAGACTATGTTCACATTTTTTATTTTCTAAAACTAACATGAATATTTATGAATGAAATGATATTAATACGCAAGAAATGTCATAAATATCATGTATCTATAACGGGACAGAAGAACAGACGGACGGATGGACGGACAGAGTAAATTGATATGCCCCTCAACATTTTGTCACAGGGGCATGCATAAAAAAGGATATATTTTATTATATAAAAGGAGGAGGTGCAAATGCCCTCTAAGTCCCCCTCCCACCCTTGAATCTCCTATTGGATGTTGCAATGCATCTGCATACCAATTTTACCTAAAGCAATAGCAAATTGTTAAATCAAGCACATAAATCTTAGTACCAGTGTAATTGTCATGAATCACTTAGAATCTAATGTACCATTGAATTAAGAAATATAGTTGTATAAAAGGAACATTACTGTTTTGAGCACTCTTATTGGTAAAGGAGACTGAGATTGTGCAACATATTTCAGGAGGATAGAAACTGAATTTCTGAACTGTTCCGTTGAAACAGCACACTACGAATTATGAATCAATTCATGACCATTAGTAATTATAGTATGGTGTAAAAAAGTTATCAAAAATAAAAACATTGACTTTTTGTTGAGATTTCATTACAAAATGAAATGCATGAGTCTAAACATGCTAAAAGATCCTTATAAATTTAATTGTCTTTCCTTTTTTTTTTTTTTTTTTTTTTTTGGGGTATTGTGTAGAAAACAGGATTGCAATATTGTAACAATGATAGCAAACATTTGCAACTTATATATGTTATTAAAATTTTTAATCAATTAAAGAAGCAAAAGCAAAAAATTGTTAAAATTGTTTCCTGGATAGGTGTTTATGCACAGTTGATGCCACCATGTACAGGTACATGGTATATGTCATTGAACTGAAGTACAGATGATACACTGAAAATAATCTCTTACAAAGAATGTGAAAAAAATACTCACCATTTCTTTAAAATGCTTAAAAATTAGAAGAAAAACATGTGAAGATTTTCGAAATCACTGGTGGAAAGACTGGAAAACCTGGATAATTTTAAATCATATTTCAGTCTTTCTTTGAGGTGTGATGGTAGACAAAATCAACTTGATATAGCACTATTGCATATACACGTATGCATTACTGCAGTTCTTTAGTATTATTGCATATACATGTATGCATTACTGCAGTTCTTTAGTACTATTGCATATACATGTATGCATTACTGCAGTTCTTTAGTACTATTGCATATACATGTAGTTGCATTACATCATTTCTTTAAATAGATAAGTATTCTTTTAGTAGATAAAATGAACTGAATGTGTGTCAATACCAGTAGCAGGTCACTAAATTTGCATTACAATTTCTTTTAAACTGCAATTTAATATTTGCATCAGATCATGTTAATAGTTTCAAGTTTAAAATTTACATTTTGCATATATTAACAAATTATGATTCATCTAAAAATGTATATCCTTGTTGTTCCTGTAATTGTATAACAGTATAACACATGGGAACATAATCATGATAATTGATAAATGAATTGAAACTACAATTTTTGTGTCCAAATGTTTTTAGGTGGCATTTCTGAGAATGTTAAAGCCTTTTAACTCCTATAATTTGCTTATTTAATTCAGTGGACTGAAAAGTGGTAGGGCAAACTTTTGATAGTAAAAAAAGAAAAAATAATATATAAAATTACGCTTTTCTTTTGTCTAATAGTTAATGCCAATGCTAACACAACTGCATACCAAATTTCAATGACTTATCATCAGTGGTTTTTCTTCTAAACTATGCAAAAAGTTTCATTTAACATGTTTAATAGACCAAGACTGAAGGGGGGAGGCCAAATAATCTCCATGATTATGAGATATGCTAATGCATATACAACTACACACCAAATAGTTTTGATCTACCATTAGTAGATTCTCTCAAACTGATCTAATCAGAAAGTTCAACAATAAAACTAAGCAAAAATTTCAAAGTCAACAGACAGTAACTGAAGGGGCAGGGCCAAATAATCTCTATGGAAATGAGTTGTACCATTGACTTACCATTAGTTATTCCCTTTAAGCTGACCTAATCACAAACTTTCACAATTTGTTGATGACAGAAGTGTGGCCTTAAGGACTTCGTAGGCAAAATGGGAGTTTTATTTTCATTTTCCTATATTAATATACAATTGCAAAAACCTTGTACTGATAAAAAGCAATATAATGGGGAATAAACACACTTAAAAATTTCTTGCAGTTTCAACTTTGCTCAGGTTATATTAGAGGTATCTAATTTTGCTTATTATTTCAGGCAATTCACTGATACATTTGTTGTTGTCATCTACATTTAATTATTAATTACCAGTATACATGATTATATAGCACTGATTTTAAATTTAAACACACACCACTTGCATTTTCATTTATGCTGATTTATTTATTTTTCTTTGAAAAAAAAACATTTATTATTATCATTATCAAGTAATACAGCTGTAGGTAAATAATCAAATATAACATTACTATATACAACATCTATCATTCTATAATCAAGGATTTATATAGTAAGATATAGAAATCCTTGCTATAATTAAGGTCAATAATTGTGTATTGAGTTGTGTAAGAAAGTGTCTGCTAAATTATGTAAGCTAAAAGTAATGAAATTTAGACAATTAAGGTTGGCATAGAGAAGGAGGAAATTCTAATTAAAACTCCGCCTTTGTTCTTAAGCTGTACGGTTGCATATAATTGCTTACATCCACTTCAATTGAACTTGGTGCATAGTTGTCTCATTCAGCAATCATACCACATCTCCTTATTTTTATATTATGCAGATTTATACTTGTATGCATATTTATCTAAATCTTGAACATTCCCATTACTGTTTACTTTACCAAATATGTTCTTTTCTTGCTT
Source organism: Mytilus coruscus (assembly GCA_017311375.1). Classification (NCBI taxonomy): domain Eukaryota; kingdom Metazoa; phylum Mollusca; class Bivalvia; order Mytilida; family Mytilidae; genus Mytilus; species Mytilus coruscus. The sequence continues at coordinate 86,452,047 of CM029601.1, forward strand.
TTGATAAATATAATGTTTCTTCTTAATACTATCCTTTTATTCCATAAGTTAATATTTTTACATTCCTTGTCTCTGTCTTTTCAATATTATGTAACCCCAAAATGTTTTAGCTTTTGGCTTATTGTTTTGTGTATATTTCAGGAGATCACATTAATGTTAGGTATTCATATGCAAAGAATCTAACAGTAAACTGCATTAAAGCTGATATAAATAGGTTGTATATTTCTGAACCACTTATATTAATGCAGATAATAACTGATAATAATTATCAGATTATAAGTCTATTATAATAGTAATAATAATACACCTTCATTCTTAAAGCACAAGAATGCTACCATGCTTTTGGCAAATCTGACATGAGGTTCTGGATGATGGAAATCAAACTAAGTTAATTATTTGTTTTATTTTTGCTCTGTAATCATGATAATGAGAGATAACCATGAGGTAAATTAATATCAGAATTTTGTAAATTTTTTAAATTTAGATTTTCATGTGTACATTTATTTTTATCAAATATTTATAAAACACAGGTTTTGATTTTAATAAGTTCATCCTTTTGAAGTATTCACATAAATAAAAAACATTCCCAACTAACTGCTTAATATGCAATACACAATAAAATTGAGAATGGAAATGGGGAATATGTCAAAGAGACAACAACCCGACCAAAGAGCAGACAACAGCCGAAGGCCACCAATGGGTCTTCAATGCAGCAAGAAAATCCCGCACCTGGAGGTGGTCCTCAGCTGGCCCCTAACTAAAATTGTGTGCTAGTTCAGGGAAAATGACCGTCACACTAAACTCCAAAACATATAAATGAACTAAAGTTAAAAAACATACTAGACTAACAAAGGCCAGAGGCTCCTGACTTGGGACAGGCGCAAAAATGTGGTGGGGTTAAACATGTTTTGTGAGATCTCAACCCTCCCCCTATACCTCTAGCCAATGTAGAATAAATTATGGTATTTTAACAATGTTTAACCTGCTAGCTTCTATAAAAAGCTAAGAAAATTGTTAATATTCATACAACTGAATTATACATTGTACAGTAAAGTTTTGTTAATAATTATACATAAATAAATGGAAATGTGTCCTTGGGACACAGATGATGCCCCTGCTTGCATATAACATTATAAAGGGACATAACTAGAGAACTATAGGTGACGCTACCCAAATTCGAAATTGATCTGAGTCTTGGGGTAATAAGCATTGTGTATTAGTTTCATAACATTTGGTCTAGGCAAACTAAAATTAGAGAACAGAAACGAAAAATTCAGCAATGTTTCCATTTGTAAAGGGGCATAACTCTAGAACGGTAAAAGTGACGCCACCCAAATTTAAACTTGATCTGTATTTTGAGGTAATCAGCATTGTGTATAAGTGTAGTAACATGTGGCAGAGGCAAACTAAAGTTAGAGAACGGAAACTTATTTTCAGACATACAGACAGACAAGGGTAACACTTATTGCCCCCTCCACTGCGGCAGGGGCATAAAAAGTACTTTCTCTTCCAAAACAGACCAGTATTTGTAAAATGATTCAATTCTATGCTTAACATGTAATATTGTGATACAGGAACTGCTGCTCATTTATTTTTAAAAATTAATGAGATATATGCACATGCAACGATACAAATATTAAAACTAGTAAGTTCTTGACTTCAAAAAAACAAATTCCAGTCTATGACATGTTGGAAAATGGACAAGATTTAACGTTGTGTCCCTTGACCTTGATTTAAATTGTATCTATTTACTGGTAGCTAGTAAACCAACAAAATTGAAAAAAAGAATTTACTGAATTAAAGCCTCTTGTCATGCTTATAAGCTAAACTTGCAGCCATCATAGGTTTTTTTTTTAATATAATCATAATGACTGCAAAATTTTGAAAATTTCCACATTGATTACCTAATAAAAAGACTCAGTTGGCTCAAGGTATCATTTAAACCTCTATATTGAAAGTTTGCTTCGATGCTCAGTCAATTTAAACCAGCAACTTCAAAATTGGTATTTGCTGCTTTAGTACAAGTAAGTAAAGGCGTAGCATTTAGAAGTACCAGTATTTTCTGAAGTTATAAGTACTTTCTGAGTTAATTCTTAGGAGTAAAGGTTGGAAGAAACATTGAAAATATACCTTATTTAAATTATGATTTATTATATCATATCAATTTTTCTTGCTAGTCAAGACTAAAATCTATTTTAAACAGAACCAATGATTACACATTTACCTGGCAATATGCAAATGGCATCACTAGATATATTTATCAATGAAAATGTTTTGCAATTAACCAGAGGTTCTAAAGAGCCTGTGTCGCTCACCTAGGTCTATGTGCATCTTCAACAATGGACACTTTCAAACATTGTAGACTAGAATAGAATTTATGACAAAAATCTCTTTTTTGATAATCTTATTGAATTTGGCCCAGTAGTATCAGACGAGAATATTTTTGTAAAAGTTAACAAACAATGGTGACTGACGACGACAGACAATGGACCCTAAGTGACAAGAAAAGCTCAATTGGCCCTTTATTCCAAGTATATATATATTTTATAACAGAAAACATTAGTTTCAGATTAATAAAACCAACATTTTGTATAAGAAAATAAGAGATATATAATCATGTAGTATAATTTGTGAAATACAGAATGACCTGGGACATACTCTGATAAATGGTGGCCAAAAAAATGATGTCCATCATTTTACCACCTGTAGCTAAATTAATATGCGAAGTATTAAGCAAATCAACAGTCAAGGGTAAAGGGGAATCCTGATTGCATGTTAGTGATAAAATTAAATAGCTTACAAGTAAAGTGTATATGATTAAGGACAATCATTCATACATGATATATAACAGTTTTTGTGACATTATAAAAGTCTGTTATTTGAATGTTGATTCAGAAGTGTGGTTGCAACTGTATTATGTCACAAGCGGGTTTAAGCTAGGATTTTGAGGGCTTTAGTCAATTTGCTTGATACAAAAACCAACTTTTTTGGTTCATAATCAAAGAGATTTTTAAAGCTGCATCCCAAAAAACCAAGTTTGTCAATGAAAATTTTTTTCATTATCAGATATGAGACATGTTTAATGTATATATGTTATAGGAAAGTAAAGAATTTGAGTATGAATTTATATATGTTGTAAACAAGATCAATTATGAAATACTAAATTACCACTCAAAAAAATGATAAATAACAATTCTACAATTAAATGCTTCGCTGAGCGCAGCCTGATACGACCGCAGAGGTCGAACCCTGAACAGTTGCGGCAAATTTGGACACAATATTCAAGCTTGATACTGTCTGAATTTGGATTAGGATCAAATTTTTGACATAATAAAGGTTTCTGACATGAATTAAATGTGGTCATAGATCTTAAAAATCTAATGCGCTATAGTGTGCAATTGAAGATTTCTTCTTGAAACTTTTCAAAAAATTTGAAATTTGAAAAATTTTGAAAAAAAAATCCCCCCCAATCTTTTTGACCCCCCTAACCCCCACACACACCCCTTTTTGAAGCAATTACCCCCAAACTCTATCCCAGCTTTCCCTTTGTAGTATGGAACCTTGTAGTACAATTTTAGAGACATCCATACACTTAAACACAAGTTATTGTCTGGAAACAAGAAAAAAATGCTTGTTTTTGGCCCCTTTTTGGCCCCTTATTCTTGCATGTTTGGGGCAATTACCCCAAACTTAATCCCAGCCTTCCCTTTGTAATATGGAACCTTGTGGTACAATGTCAGTGAGATCCATACACTTAAACTCAAGTTATTGTCTAGAAACTACATAAATGCTTGTTTTTGGCCCCTAATTCCTAAACTGTTGGTACCAAAACCCCCAAAATCAATCCCAAACTTCCTTTTGTGGTATTGAACCTTCTTGTTAAATTTCATAGAGATCCATTCACTAAAACTAAAGTTATTATCCGGAAACCAAATGTGTCTTCAGACGAAGCAGAAGACATCATACCATTATACGAACCCACAAAAATTTTGCGGTCATATAAAAATAGGTACAAGTTGGCAACAATCAACAATTTCTAGGAAGAACACTGAATTATAAGATACATGTAGCACACAGACATCACAAAGCAACCGGACAACTGATACTTTAAATTTTTGAAACAGAAAGATATTTGCATTCCTTGTGATTGAGCTCATGTAGTATATCACAGGCTACTGATGCCAAAATAAAAGTAATTGTTGTATGACATCAATAGTTCGAAAATTTTCAAGTAGAGTTGTGTTGCAAAGGAGTAGGCCCAGTAAGACTCCTATTTGGCCCAAAATTATAGCATTTCAAAAATTTGTTAAAAATGTAAACTTTTAGCTATTTATCATGTTTATTGGAAAGTAGAGCTAGAATACTTCTGTTACATAAATATGGGCTGTTTTTTGACAATACAATGCACATGCATCAGGTACTAGCATCATTAATTCATGCAAAATTATTGAAGTCTTTATAATTTTATCATTTGTGCTAATTTTTAGACTGTTTTTGTTTAAAAAGGAAGTGGCCGCACTTGTGTTCATTCTATTTACATATATGTTGTATTTGATGATAAAAGATTACATATATAAAGGATGAGACTGAACACGAATGCAGCCACTTCCATTTAGACAAAAACCATCTGTGAAGTGATGTTTTGTGGCATATATATTCTGATAGATTTTTCATACTTAAGGTTCATGTGGACCTTTTGGCTATAATGACTGCATTTTCACCTCAAAATTTACTCTGAGTACAGACAAACCTGTGTATCTGGAAAAGTTTTAAGGCATAGCATGCCCTCGATAAATAAAATTCAAATTGATTTATGTTTTAGAAAATTAAAAACTTAACAGGATTTTGCAGTACACTTTTTTTCATTCCTCCAGATGGTGCCAAAATAAACAAAGTTGTGAAAGAGGTTTGAGAACTTCCCCACAGGTAATTATTAAAGTGAACTGTATTGATTGACATGGACAATAGATAGACAATAGATACCTGACAAGAATTGGTGATTTAAACTGTGTACCTGAGTGGACCATATCAAGTGAAACTCAACTGTTTGTTAATATAATCATCTTCTGTAGGGACGAAAAAAAGTGAACGCAAAATCCGGTTAAGTTTTAAATTTTCTAAAACATACAATGCATTTGAATTTTATATATCTAGGGCATGCTATGCCTTAAAACTTTTCCAGATCTACAGATTTGTCTGTACTCAGAGTAAATTTCGATGTGAAAACGCAGCCATTTTAGCCAAAGGGTCCACATGAACCTTAAGCTTGAATTTGAACATCTTAAATGACTAAATCAGTTCAAATCTTGTACATAAACTAATTGAATTGACTGAAGTAGACACTCAAGTGTTTAAAAAATGTCAAAAGTCTTTCATCAGATGTACTTCCAATTTTAGACCAAAATAAGTCCTTACCGGACCTTCTATAAAATTGTTATAGACGACATCCAAATTCTTGCAATTTCCCGTAAATTTCCTATGTCACAATCCCATCTTATTACATCACATTAAGAACCAATTGTTCCATGACTTTGTTTAAACCGAATGACTTCATGTCAACCAGTGTAACTAATTCATAAACAGTTGATAAAAACAAGTCGAGATTGGTGTAAAGCGAGGTCTATATACAACCCTCTAAGCCTCAAATACAAGTATTAAAAGGATCACCACTAAAAAACCTGATTGGGAAAGTTTGCCTATGGTAATGGCAATCCTTTAGTCTTATAAAGATAATCATAAGAGGGGCTATTAATATATCTCATGGGAGATGGAAAAGGGGGTCGTGATCGTGCTTAACAGCACGTAAAACATAGTTTTCCTTTTCCTCAAATGTCCTTACCGACTTTTTGTCTCTAGGCACTGGATTGTAACCTCTTTTGCTTGCTGGTATGAATGACACAATTTCTTCATCTGATGCAGACATATTAATTAATTTACCCTTAAACACTGACTTTGAGTCAAAGCCAAACATAAATAAAGTGTCTAAATGCGGCATCTAATATCGAAACTGATCTGTAAAAGTTCCGGCAAATACTTCGTTTATGCCGAGACTTACATTGTACACTACGATAAGTTATAGTAGTCTCAGGTTAATGGTCGCATAAAAACTACGAGGACAATCAACCAATTTAGTTACTAATTTGGAGAAAGAAAAATCAAACATGCTAAATGATTCTGATGTAGTCTGTAGTTATAGATATATAACTAACTAACTAATTTTATTCAGTATACATAGAAAATGAAAGGATATGGAGTAAATGTACATGGGACAAAATCGCACACAATACATAGAAAACATAGAAAATTATCAATGAACAGGGCTTTTAATATTCCTGTTCTTCATCTTGACAGTTGATGTAAGGTCTTCAACAATGAACGAACGAAATCCAGTACAAAAGGATCATCGCTGAAATACATGAAAACATAGAAAAACAAATCAAAAATAAAACATAAAGAGACAATTGTGACACTTACAACAGACCTGGGAACAGTATATGTCAATATATGTTCCTGAACAGACAATAGACAAAACAACCACTTCAATATTATGCAATTATTCCCACTGATGAATTTCTAATCAAAATACATGTGTCTATATATAAAAGATATCTGTTGAGAACATCAGTCTCCGAACAGTTCATTAAATATCTAAATTTATCAAAATTATCTAAATTACAAAAACATGGTATAATATTAACAATGTCATCATTAAACTTTTTCCTCTCGTCTTGATAGAGGTTACATTCACATATTAAATGAAACTCATCTTCAATTTTGTTATCAATACAATGTTTACATATTCTTTGATCCAAAGGCGTATTATTATATCTGCCTTTTTCAATGTGTAAATTGTGGTTAGAAATTCTTAATTTACATAACTGTTTAATATATTGTTTTGAGATATTCAACTTTGTATAAGTCTCAGGTTTATATTCCCTTTTTAACTTGTAATTTGTGCGTAATTTGTTTTGGTTTTCGCCTGCCAAACATGAGAAAAAAATATTTTCCATATCTTTCTTGTAATATCTTTTTCACTGCAGATATGAGTTTCCTTCTGACAGAGTTCCTTTATTATTCCAGACATGTTCAAAACCAATGAATTTTAGAAACCGAAAAATGTGTTTATTGAAGGTACATGGAAATGTACAATCAACATCTTCGATTGACTTTACATGCTAATTTTGAAAAATTCAAAAGAGGGTCTTTATACAAATATATCCAGTATTTAAGAGATTGCAAAATAACAAATATAGAGATTGGATAACGACCAAGTTCTGCCATACTGGCAATATATCAAAGCATATTTAGTGGCACCAAGTACAAATTTACAATATCGAATGTGAACCTTTTCAGGTGCAAAATTTAAAAAAGTTTTCTAAATCATCATTTGAACCTGGTGTTAATCTTTTGTCCAGGTTAAGAATGTACGGACCCCACAATTCACTTCCATAAAGAAGGACTGGTTTAACACAGGAGTCAAAAGTTTTACGAGCAAAGGTGTATTATTATTTGTACAATGAAATTTACGTTTAATCATGAAAATTACTTTAAGAGCTTTCTTACTAAGATCTTCAACTGCAATACTGAAAGAACCTGATGCTCTCATTACAATACCTAGGTATTTATACTCTTTGAACACTTTTGATAAGATTTTGCTCAAAATAAAAATTACAGTCTTTAAATAATCTACCTGATTTATTAAATACTATTATTTGAGTTTTTTCTATATTCAATGATAATTGCCATTTTTGACAATAAAGTTCCAATGAGGATAAACAGTTTTGTGTGTAGTTTTGTAGCCCTTCTTTGGTTTGAGACATTAAAATTATGTCATCTGCATACATTAAACAATTTAAGCTTGTATTCCCTTATATCAACTGGATCACATTTCTTATCAAGATATCCTGGAAAGTCATTCATAAATAAATCGAAAAGAAGGGGACTCAGTATACACCCTTGTTTTACACCAACATTTGAGAGTATGGAATCAGTTAGTCCGGAATCTAGTTTAATTGAATATTTAACACATGTATACATATATTTGATTAAATGGAAAATCTTGCCACTAATACCTTGCTCAAAAAGTTTAGAAAAGAGAAAATTCATCCGAACTGTGTCAAAGGCTTTTCTAAAATCAACAAAACAACAATATAGATATTTGTTTGCCCTAAACATTTTATCCATAATAGATTTTAATGTATAAACATGATCAATTGTTCTGTTAGCTTTTCTAAAGCCTATTTGATTTTTACATAGTATGTTGTTCTCAGTTACAAAAAAATCTTATCTGTTGCATACGATCTTTACAAACAACTAACTTAGACAACTAGATAGTGCTATACCTCTGTAGTTACTTGGATCTCTAACGTCTCCTGTTTTAAAAAGAGGTTTAATCATACTTTCTGTCCAACTATTAGGAAATAAAGTTGATTTCAAAATGATATTGAAAAGTTTGCAAATACAATTCAACATATTCCCACTAAAATGTTTAAGCATCTCATTACTTATACAGTCAAAACCTACACTTGTGTTATTCTTTAAACTTTTTATAGCTTTCAACACTTCCTGCATATTTATATCATAATCAAGTAAAACATTATACCTTGAAGGAAAATCATCCTGTTCATTACTACAATCTACATTTAAAAGTTTATCAAAATAGTTATACCATTCATCAGAGGGAATATTGGAGCTCTGATCACTGATGTCCTTGTCAGAATATTTAAATTTATTAATAATATCCCAATAAGCCTTGGGATTTTTGTCTTCTAATTCCAGTAAGTAATCGAGCATCTTTGCTTTATACTGTCGTGTTTTTTTGTTTTTTTTTTTTCGTACTAGTTTTTTGAACTGCTTTTTTTGTCCATAGTAATTCTTCAACTTTTCTTTATTTACAGAACCCTTAGAGAGTGAACGAGAAGATTGGATTAAATTACGATACATTGATTCGCACTCACTGTCAAACCCTACACTAGATTTCTTTCGTTTACGTTTTTTAGATTTAAACCTGTTACCCTTGGGAAGATTAAAATGACTTCTTATCCTATCAAGAATGTTGTGAAAAATATCTGTTAAATCCTCAGTAGCTTCATCCACCCCGTTTCTTTGTAATACTCTGTCTTTACCTAAGAATAGTTGTACATTAGATTCAACTTCCTTTGATAACATCATATCTGTATAACATTTTTGAACCGCATAATTCCATTGTAAACCCTTCATATGGCTGATATGGCTTATGAACACAGAAGATGAGTCAATTCTCACTGCTGCTGGTAAATTTATTTCGAAAAAATGTTAATTATGTGGCTTTCTTGTCTGCTTCAGACACAAGGAGTACTGTGCAATAACACAGCTTCTTGAGCACCGCCCCTTGGTGTCTGTTGCAGTAGGGAAACATACACTATTCTCAATAAATATAAGAAGATGTGGTATGAGTGCCAATGAGACAACTCTCCATCCAAGTCAAAATTTATAAAAGTAAACCATTATCGGTCAAAGTACGGTCTTCAACACGGAGCCTAAGCCCTTGGCTCACACCGAACAGCAAGCTATAAAAGGCCCCAAAAATTACTAGTGTAAAACGAGTCAAACGGGAAAACCAACGGTCTAATCTATATAAAGAACGAAAAACGAGAAACACTTATGAACCACATCAACAAACGTCAACTACTGCATGAACACCAGATTCCTGACTTAGGACAGATGCAAACAATTGCAGCGGGTTTAAACGTTTTAATGGCCAGTGAACATACACTGAACAAATAAATTTGATCTATGATACAATGTAAATACAAAATAAATAAACTAAGGGAAGAATAATTATAGTAACATGTTATACCGCTGTGAAATGTTAAACAATTTAAGAAAACAATATGCTTGAACAAAAATATCAGCCATTTGCAATTACTTTAAACACAGGTAAATGAAAATAATTTTGTTGTTAAACAGAAACCTGCTAGTGGGGACGCCTCGCTGGCAGGACTTCAACAATCTAGTGGGGACGCCTCGCTGGTAAAAACATCACAACTTAGACAGAAACCTGCTAGTGGGGACGCCTCGCTGGCAGGATTTCAACAATCTAGTGGGGACGCCTCGCTGGTAAAAACATCACAACTTAGACAGAAACCTGCTAGTGGGGACACCTTGCTGGCAGGATCTCAACAATCTAGTGGGGACGCCTCGCTGGTAAAAACATCACAACTTAGACAGAAACCTGCTAGTGGGGACGCCTCGCTGGCAGGATCTCAACAATCTAGTAAGGACGCCTTGCTGGATAAAGCTAGTAGCCAGAGCCAGAGCCTTAGTGCACATCAAGCTAATGGGGACGCCTCGTTGGTTAAAACATCACAACTTAGACAGAAACCTGCTAGTGGGGACGCCTCGCTGGCAGGATCACAACAATCTAGTAAGGACGCCTTGCTGGATAAAGCTAGTAGAGACGCATTGCTGGCTATCAAAACATATGAAAGAGGAATATTACATCAGAGTTCTAGTGGGGACGCCTCGCTGGAAAAATACTACAATCTAGTCAGAATCCTGCTAGTAGGGACGCCCTGCTGCCAGGACAACAACAATCTAGTGGGGACGCCTCGCTTGATAAATCCATAGAGCTTAATATGACTAATACTGATAATAGTTGGGACAACTTGCTGATGATACTATGTAGCATTTGTGCAAAATCTGTGAATGGACTTGTCACCCCAACATACTTTTGCTGCCGATGTGAACAAACCATGCATGCTCACTGTGAAAAGATAGAGTAGCAAATGTAGAGGACATGAATAATGACTATATATGCTTTACATGTACACAAATGGACCAAACTATGTCCAACAGTCAAGAAAACAACAGGGCTGAAACAACAGTCAACCACACAGCAGCAAAAATAGAGCGGCATGTACAGGGAAACAGCAACTATTGTCTCTGAAGAAGACACCATCCTGAAGATACCAATAAAACAAAACCAAAAAGCCTAATAAAACAAAAGATGTATCTAGCCAAGAAAGACAACTTGAGGGACAACTTGTACAATGTAAAGCAAGAATAGCTATGCTAGAAGATGTAAATAGAGATTACAAAAACACCATCAATTTACTCAGATCACAACTAGAAATCAAGAATACAACTTTGACCAATAATGAACAAGAACAATGCTTATGCCGAAAACAACATGCAAATAAGGAATCTTACATTGAGGAAAAACTTGAAGGCATGCTCGAGAAATTTAAGTATGAACTTGAGATAAGAGACATCAAAATAGGACATCAAATGGAAATGATGGAACTAAAAAACAAAGTGTCACTGTTAGAGATGCAGCAAACCATTACTGATAGATTAGAAAAGAAAATCAACAAGGACGACACAAATGTTAAGCGTCATGATGAAGGCTATAGTACATCCAGACATATAGCAAACATACATCCTACTAATATTGTGCAGGATCAAAGCCCATCAATCAGAGATTGTATTAATAATGAACAAAATAAAGCCTCTGCTTGCCAAAAGAATCAGCAAATAGAACACCACTGTGAGAGCTTAGGAACACAAAGAACCAGCAATGAAAGAGACATCCTGAAGAATAATAGTGAACCTACCAGTTATATACAAAACAGAACATGTATAGAAGACCAAGAAGCTGTGAGAAGAGCTCAAGGAGCTCAAATGTACATGAATGCGCCAACAAGATACCATGGAGCACCTCCTTATAAGAACGGAACAAAACCATGTTAACAACATAAATGGCAAAGATGTACTAGAAAACTACTACAAAAATACCCTAGTCAAAGGAGATTAATGAAAACTTGCAAACACAAAGATCAGCTGGCAATGGAAGCAACGGCCAAAATACAGAGATTAGATTGCCAAAACCAAGTATGCCAAACATGAGGCCATCAAAGGAGAATAAGAACCATTTTTAGAGATAGGCCTGGAAACAGAAAGAAGCGACGCAAGTCACTATAGGAACTTTCAATGTGCAAAGTGTAAAAGGAAACATGACATACTTAAAGCAACTCCTCAAGAAGTTAGATCTGTGCTGCCTACAAGAGCACTGGCTTTTAAACCAGAACAGCACCTTTACACGATATTGACACAAATATGATTGTAACAGCCAAAAGCATAGATGACGAAAATCCAGAGCTGAGTATGATTGCCCGTAGAGGCTATGGCGGGGTAGCCATACTATGGAAAAAGAAATGGATGACAAAATATCAGTAATGGTTGATGGGAGCAATAGAATCCAGGTTATACAAATGGAAACTGACAACACACCCTTATGTCTCATTAATGTATACATGCCTTCTGACAACAAAGATATGGATAATGAGTACAAAGATACTCTTGCACAAATGACAGAAATAATAAAAATACAGGAACACTCATGATATTCTGCTATGTGGAGACTTGAACGGGTCTATACATCGATCAAAAACATCTCATGATCCTTTATTAAAGAAATTTTTGGCAGAAAACTCACTGGAACTAAACCAAGAATACCCAGAGAAAAACCTTTTCCATCATAACGGAAATCTTCTGGACAAATTGATTATTTTTTCTCAGCAAGTAAAGACCTAACACAATATGTACAGATCTTAGATATGGAAGCAGAAAACACATCCGACCATGTACCTGTCATAGCTACAATCAAGAGAAAACTGATTAGAAAATCCAACAAACCAAAATCAGTCATCGTAAGAACAAAATGGGAAAAATGTAATCTACAAAAATATCAACTGACCATATCTGATGGAGTGGAAAAAATACTTCAAGCTAGTAACAAAAATATAGAGGAGGACATCACATCTATAGAAAAGTAATGCATAATGCATGCAATGAGGCTATACCGAACTACAACAAATCAATAACAACAAAAGCACTGGGAAATCCTTTGGAATAAAAATATATCAGAAGCATCAAAGATTACTAAGGAAAAACATGCCTTATGGAAAATGGAGGAGCACCAAAAGACAAAAATAATCCTCTAAAATCACAGCTAACAACAGCCAAAAGGTTATTACGAAAGGCTCACAGACAAGCATATGCCTCGCAAAGAGAAAAATTGGCAAACCAGATAATGACAGCATCTTCCTCAGACAATAAACTCTTCCACAAATTACTGAGAACGCAAAGGTCAGATGGAAACCGATTTACAAAGACGCTACGAAGAGATCATCAGATGGCTGAAACGAACGAGGACATTCTTCATATGTGGACAGACTATTTCTACGAGCTATCAAATCCAGACTATAAGCAGGATTTTGATTATGAAAAATATGAGCTCTCTACTCTGCAAAATACAATAATTGAAAAGATAGAAAAGGGGAAAGCTAAAATTGAACCAATTAGAGAGGAGGAAATACATGATGCTGTAAAAGACTTAAAACGGAAAATCCTCAGATATCGATGGAATCTCAGCCGAACACTACAAAACGCTGAGACTAAGCTTCTACCGCTCATATTGCATATCCTCAATACAGTAACAGAACAACTTGATATCCCACAGATGCTGAAAGGAGGAATAATGACACCAGTATTGAAGAAAAATAAGGACCGTCAAAACCCGGCAAACTATAGAGGAATAACAGTGACCAAAATCTTCACTAAAATCCTTCAGTGTGTACTCAAATCAAGAATAGATATAAAGATCCACCAAATCCAAAACCAGCTACAACGAGGATTTACAGAAGCAATACCCATGATATTTGCCGCATTCCTGGCATCAGAAGCTATAATACAATCTAGTGAAGACGACCAGGAAGTCCTATTACTAACCTTAGATGCAGAAAAGGCTTTTGACAAATTGGAACATGAGATTCTATTCAACAAGGTCTACCACTATGGCATTGACGGTGACATGTGGATCCTACTCCGTAATATGTATAGAGAAATGAGCATTAGAATTAAATGGGACGATCTTGTTTCTGACAAAATATCTGTCAACCAAGGAATTCAGCAAGGAGCAAAACTATCGACTTCCTTATACAAATGCTATAATAATGCCATTCTAGATAGTGTTACAGAAAGTGGATTAGGATGCCATATGGGGACAATAGGCATTGCTACACCTACATGTGCAGATGACATTTTAGTACTAGCAAACTCTGAATGTGAACTACAAGGCATTATGGACATTGTATACCACCATACACAGAGGGACCTGGTCAAAATCAACCCACAGAAATCGGATCTTGTATGCTATAATACCAAACAGGACAGAGTAGTAAACATTGGCAACTCTCAGATAGGTAGGAGTGAAACTGCAAAACACCTAGGTATAACCAGAAATGAAAAGAATACAATTGATATTGATGAAAACTGAAAGTAGGAAGGGCCACTATTTATGGTATGTTAGAGCTGGTCTCCATATAAGGAAAGGTTTTTCTCCTCTTGTATCCCACAATCTGTGGAAGGTATATTCTGTTCCAAAATGACATATGGGTTGGAGGTCATGCCAATTAAGAAGAAAGAAATGGACCAAATGGAAACAATGCAGCGGAAAATCTTAAAGCAGTTACAGGGCCTTCCCAATCAGGTAGCCAACACAGCAGTCTACACATTAATTGGAGCAGTACCAATCCGTATGGTGATAGACAGAAATATGCTATCCTTGTTGATGAACATAATAAGAAACAATAACTCATTAGAATTTCAAATCCTGGAACGTCAAGTTGCAATGAAAATGAAAAAGCAACATATTTATAAATAGAGTAGAGGAAGCTCTGACAAAGTACAGGATGGAACCGGTTGAGAATCTTATGAAACACCCAAAATCAAAAGAAAATGGAAAAGGATAGTTAGATATCATCAAAATAAATACTGGCATGAAATATGCCTTGAAGACCAATCCAATAAAAGACATTGGCATATCTTCAAATACAGGAAAACCCATCATTTATGCCGCATAATATCTGGCAGTGTACAGGAAACAACCCTACAAATGTGAAAACAGGAGAAATAAAGAGCAGGCTAGTAACGCAAACGTATATGCTACAGACAGTTAGGTCTAGACACAATAAGAATATATCCCCAATATGTACATTGTGTAATACAGCAAATGAAGACCTAGAACACTTCATACTCTCATGCAATAGGCATACGCATACACGTGAAAGGCACCTCCAGAAAATAAAATTATACCTGGACAACTTAAAGAATGGTCTCTATCAGAACTTAGTTAACTGTAACATGCTTGTACAAATTCTGATGGACTGTACTCACAAAAGCATTAACTATGGATTCCGTATGAAACATCAACAATACATAGAGCTAGAAAACCTCACACGACTGTTCTGCTACGACATGCATACCAGTAGAATGAGGCAGATGGCAGGGTAGGGGCGAGGGTGTAGTGACAGTTTATGTAGAAGCATATTGTTTATCAAAAAATAACGACAATCCGGTTGGCTATTTACCTACATGTATTGTTTATTTGGCCATTTCACAGCATAGTGCTTTAACATTCTCTTCTTTCCTGCATATTTACCGCATAGTGCTTTAGTGCACCAAAATTCTAAATATATCTACATATTCTGCAGATGAACGCATATATCCAATATTAACAGTATGTCCAAAATATAAGACATTAACATGTAGTGCTTACCTATAGACAGCTATAAAGCTAATGTATATATTCGCACACCTAACATAAATTAGCAACTAGTATTTTAAGCTTGGAGCAGTGAAGATGATCACATCCGTCTTAATCGTAACTTCACTGTAATATACGATGTATATAATATGTAAATAACAACACAGTATTTGTGCAGCACGCTTTTACCGTTATTGTAATATATATATATATGCATGAATTGGTGGATTAGTGGCACGTTCCTTTGTGTGTAATATGAGTTTTAGTGGGTGCGGGTGTATATTTGTATATAGCGCATTAGCCATCCTACTATGTAGGAGTGCGCCGATCTAGAACGGCGATTCATACCTGTAGAAAGAAAGTTAGGTATACGTGCACAGTTCAAATGGAGAAAGGAAATATTTTACAAAATAAATAATTTTGATGTTTATAGTACGAAGAAGTGAAAATTTATAGTAATACCAAACACTTATCAATACCTATTACTGCAGTATATTTTATTTGCTGTGAATACACATGATCTTTTGTTACATTTATGTTTGTTTTTCTGCATCAGATACGAGAAGGCTTGTTCGAGCTCTTAAGCTCACAATCCTAGAGCATCGTCCCTTGGTACATGTTGCAGCTAAACAATCATTAATATTTATACATTTCCAGCAAAAATATTATAAAATCAAGTGAGAAAAAACGTTTACCACATCTCTGTAGTAGCAACTTTTAAATACTTTTTTATTTAAAATATAATAGCCCGTATGACTTTGTATAAATAGTTAATGTTTATTATATGAACGTCATGTAAAATACTGTATGTTGTAACAATTATATGTGTTATGTGTATATGCCCCCTGGGGACATAATTTGGAAAATAAAATACCTAATCTTATCTTATCTATATTCATATATGCATTTACGTTATTTACATTTGATTAATAATGATGCTCCATATAGGTATTCTGTCCAGCATAAAAAGGGTCCAGAATAGCAAACAATGGGTCATATTATATATTTTTATTATTACAAATTACTTTTTTCATTTACTTTGAATCTGAGACTACTGTAATACTATTGCCAATGAGACAAACTATCCACCGAAGTTCAAACGAAGTGGGTGTAAGCAATTCTAGTCAACCGTAGGGCCTTCAACAACGAGAAAAACTCATACCGTATAGTTGGCTATAAAAGCCCTTCAAGTTGTTAAACATATTTCTATTTTACTTATATATTTATGTTTGAAAATTTTTTGGAATTATTCTCCTCATTTTGGGCGCCGTGATTGGCAAATAAAGTATGTGTTTGTTTGTGTGTCAATTCACGGTTTGTTTGTATCATAAATTGACTTTTCCAACTGAGGACTTTCAGTAACTCACTGAGCTCTCTCGCTACTTCTTCTGCCATAAATTACATTACTATGCCCGCTATTAAATAGGGCATTCTGGTCTATCAGGGTGAAGTCTCTGAGAACTTGATCAAAAACTTTTATCAGACCACATATCAAACAGGCAGCAGTTCTAGAAAAAACAACCTATGTGTATATTACAGTACAGTAGAAGATCCCACATGGTCAGTTTTAGAAAATTTTCCAGATTAGATTGTAGGCCTTTTGGTACAAGTTTTTGGAATATTTTACTTTTAATACTATTCGAGTCAACTTATCTTTGATTTTTGCCTTCAAACTTTTGATTTGAGCACCACTGGTTAGTCTTTTGCAGAAGAAACGTGCGTCTGGTGTAACAAACGGTATTAGCCTGGTATCTTTGATAAGATTCTAGGTCCTAGTCCATGTTTCATACTAAATAAACGATTTACCCATACCCACACTAGTAAAATAGTCTTTT
Source organism: Mytilus coruscus (assembly GCA_017311375.1). Taxonomy (NCBI): domain Eukaryota; kingdom Metazoa; phylum Mollusca; class Bivalvia; order Mytilida; family Mytilidae; genus Mytilus; species Mytilus coruscus. The sequence continues at coordinate 86,469,468 of CM029601.1, forward strand.
TGTCAATTTGCAGATGATACTTTTGTCTACCTTACCTTCACATCTGATGAGACATAACACTGCAAAATGACCGTGAAAAATTAGCAAACGGCAGTGGCGGATCCAGAACTTTTTATAAGTGAGGGGGGGGGGGTACTGACTGCCATAAGAGGGGGCCCGCTACAGTCATGCTTCAGTGATTTCCTATATAATCAACCATTTTTTCCAACAAAAGGGTAAAAATTGGTCCAAAGTTATCTTATATTTGGATTTAAGAAACGCAGATAGCATGTAGAATTATCAAATATATAAAAATGTAATGCAATGGATAAGCGTTATTTTCTTTAAAAAGAAACCATGAGCACAGAGGGCGTATGTTTTCTTTTTAACATACTAGCGCTTATCCATTCTGTCTCATATCTAAATTATTGTTGTGACGGCTATTCCCAAATACAGTTACCTTTTTAATTATACCCTATTATTTATGAGCTTAAAGTAATAAAACTTCTGCAAAATTTTTGTTGTCTAAAATATCTAAAATAAACTTCCGAACTTAAATTATCTCTAAAACTCTGTTATTTATATATTTACAGCTTTGGGTGATTCTTCTACCAATAAATGGCAATTCTGTTCAAAATTACTTTAAGGTTTTTACTAACTGTCAGACGCAGCCAATTCTAATTCATAAAATTTTATCTGTGTGTTCCAAATATATGTTAAGCCACATTCATTTCAAATAATTTTTATTTGATCTGACCATAAAGACTGTTCTCCGTTTACATCTGACAATTGAAAACATAAGTTATAAACAATTTTGGACATTTTTTACTCTTTTCCAGAAAGAAGTTTAGCCCAGAATGGTATTATTTTCTATAGGATATCTACCAATTTCACCGCACATCATATACGATGGCGTAGAAAACTTTAAACGTAGCAGCAATTTACAAAATTTTAAGTGGACTTTTCGAAATATGCTGAAACCCCATACTTCGCACCCATACAGTAAAATAGATTTGATCATTTTATCGAATAATTCGAGTTATGTTTTGATTACAAGGTCGTGATTTCAGCCTAATTTTAAGACCTCACAGAAAGCCTTTGTTGGCTATGGACTGTTTCGCACTCTTAAAGTTCCCATTCCTGGTTATTTCTACCCCTAAATAATTAAAACTATTCACTATTTCTAGTTCTATTCCGTTTAAGTTAAAACTAAGATTCCTTGGAAATGTTCATCTCGAAAAAATAAACATGATTTTACTTGTATTAGCATTAACTTGCAGTTTCCATATAAAAAAATAATCTTGAAATTTTTCCTTTTGGAGATCTGCTTACATTCAGTACTATAAAACAAGTTCTCTACAGTCACATTTGGGATTTTAATAGCATTCTGTACACCTGGAAAAAAAGTATCCAACCACCTTGATTTTTCCTACAAACCAAATATTATAACATATACAATTATTTATGTATCAAAAATTATATAGATTATATATTCGATTCTCATGATTATTGACAAGACCATGCACAGGCATAAATAAAAAAAATATTAAAATTCAATACACAAATTTGTTTGGGTGCATTACTTGAAGAAACAATCGAGTACCGTGTATTTGAATCATGATTAAAGGTTTCTCTACTAATGTGAAAAGCAATGACAACGTCAGAAGTACTTTGAGCTAGCTGTCACCGACATGGAATTACAGGAATGGGTATTGATTATGGCAAGCCGTTCTCGTCAAAACTATGTTTAAACCATTTTTCGAAAAATTTACACACTGAGAATTTAAAAAAAAAAAAACACACTGAGATTAAAGAACCTAAAAACACTCACTGCACTCACTGAGAATTAAAAATTACACACTGAGATTTCATAAAAACCCACTGAGATTACCAAAAATGAAAAACACACACTCAGAATTGAAAATCACACACTGAGAATTGAAAATTACACACTGAAAATTGAAAATTACACAATGAGATTTCAAAAGACACACTGAGATGAAATAAACTGAAAACACGCACTGAGAATTTGAAAAACACACACTGAGATTTGTGCGCACTTTTTATGCGCACATATCTAATTAGCATAATTAATCTGAATCTATTACAAGCTTAAAACAACTAGGGGACAGAACTCGTTAGTCCTTCAATTTGGCGCTAAATGTTTTATGAAAAACATTAAAAATACAACTAATAGAAAAACTACGTTATTAAAGACCAATAGAACAAGAAAAATACCTACTTACTCTCATTACAAAATATAACCAGAGACATAGTATTATATGTCTCTGATATAACCAAATGGTGAAAAACTTTATCAAAATTATAAGAAAACATTAATTGGAACAATCTGCAAAAATACAAACAATGCAGTGAATTTTTTTCCCAAGTGCCTATTATAGCATATATACGTAACAAAAATATAAAAGATTACCTTGCGAAATCAGGGTAACAGTTGAAATACTTTTGAAAAGGGACCATGCTTCAACAATTTTAAGCAAAAATCAGGATATACTGTTAGTAATAATCTGAATTATAGGCAAAAAACTTATGAATACGAGTTAGCAAAAAAATTTATTAAGTCTTGAAATTTATAACGAATGTTGGTTGTAGGAACCGCATTTCATTATAATGACAAGAGTTCGGGAGACCAAGATATTAATCTGTTGCATTATTCATCTCAGGAATATTCATTAGTAATTTGCATATTAATCTCAGTGTGTATTTTTGAAATCTCATTGTGTAATTAACAAATCTCAGTGTGTTTTTCAAATTATTTCATCTCAGTGTGCCTTTTTAAAATCTCAGTGTGTAATTTTAAATTCTCAGTGTGTGTTTTTCATATTTTTAAATCTCAGTGTGTAATTTCGATTTCTCAGTGTGTAATTTCAATTTCTCAGTGTGTTATTTAAGTTTTTAAATCTCAGTGTGTAATTCTTTCGAAAAAATGGTTTAAACATAGTTTCGACGAGAACGGCTTGCCATAATTGATGGTAGAATGTTAAAGGAAGGTCTGTTAATTTCGTCCACAACTTTTATAGCGTTGGGAAACGTGTCCATCTTTTTCTGACCGAGAATTAAAATGATCAAATGATTGCCCCTCCTTTTTCCCCACACACAACACACACAGTGACACACATATATATCAAATACCATTGATTGGTGTTTTAAGCCACTTTCAGCACTATTGGCTATTTCGTGGCGGGCAGTCAAGTTTTATTGGCAGAGAGCCGGAGTGCCCGGAGAAACCACCGACCTTCGATAGGAAACTTGACTGGCAATCCTAGTCAATTATTATTGAAGTCGAACGCACATGCCACGTGCCGGATTCAAACTGACAACCCCATTGTTGCAGAGATGCAACTAATCGTCGGTCCTGTCGGTCCGAGGGGGCAGAAATTGAGCAGGTCCGGCAAATTGGGCTTTTGTGCAAGACCTAATGACCGGCAGACAGTTCTCTAGGGTTTTAGTAAGATTTAGCATTTTTGGTGCTAACCTATTAGTGGGGAATTGAAATTTGCCTTGTTGAAAATTTATTAATTAAAGTTAGTTAGTATGTTTGCTGTAGATCATATGATTCAAACATCAATGCTTTGTAGGTCAACTTTCGCGGTAAACAATTGGGATACATGAGATTGGGGAGAGAAACGGCAGTTTTCATTCTTTCTGTAACTGTAACTGTATTGTGAATCTTCTTCCAATAAAGGAGCACCTCAATTGATAATTAATTATCCACCAAAATAAAAGTTAATGTATCTGAACACTTAAAATGTGAAATTTATTATATGAAAAGTAGTCTTCCATTAAAATAAAATTTTGTGTACCAACATAATGGTAAAAATTATAAAATTTTCAAATGTTGCTTTTGAAGTTTAAACATATATTTATTCATGCAATTTACAAATATATCAAAATATACAAGGATAACAAAAAGTAAGATCTGGAAACAATTAACACACAGCTTATATCATTCTGACTGATTTTTTGTAAGTACATGTATCCCTGTGATGAGAGTTGTAACTGGGAACTTTAAAGAGGGAAATTTAAAACTGAATTGACTTTTCAGTCCTCACTTTCCTGAGAAAGTTGTAATCAATTAAAAATCTAAGAGAACTGTCAAGAAAATGGAGAATGGCCCTAGCCTGCAGTTCAGTGGTACACAATAAAAAAAATTAAAAATATATTGTAGTAATTATTAAATAAAAGAACTCAATTGAATTTTAGATATTTTCTAAAAACAATCCATTAAAGCAGCTGTCACTGTAAAGACATCCTATCTTCGTTCTCTTACTGTATAAAAAGCTGATATAAAAAAATGTAGGTCTGGCAAAAAAATTGATGGGTCTGACAAAACTTGCTACCCTGTAGGCCCCAATGTCTGACAGAAAAAAAAACTGTTTGCATCTCTGGTGTTGACGGGCTATTGAGACATGCAGTAGTTGGACTACTTAGACCATTTGTCCACCGAGGCCCCAATTCAGATACTATATACTTCGGTTGCCGAAGCAAATTAACAAAATTCCGAGATGTCATTAATTCAAGTACCTCATAATTCTCATACTTCACAGGGGGCGAATTCAGGGTCCGATGTTTTAATGGGGTCGCGTCGGTAGTGCAAACTGGTAGCGAGGTGAAATTTTACGATTTTAATGATTATGCCAAAAAATATACGCCCTCTACGCCCCAACCACAGATTCCACCCACTTCCTCAATTAATTATAATATCTGACAACACGTACTGGATCACTAACGGAATCAACCAATCATTGAAGCAATAATTCAATAAACCAACCATTCAATAACCAGCCATCCAATCATCTAATAAACCAGTCAATCAACTGGATTCATCCGCCAATCAATCAATCAGTCTGTCTGTCAATGGATAAAAATAAGTAGCTATTAATTTTCAAATTAAAAACCCGTATAAGCAATCTCGCTACCGAAATGCGTTTCTCTTGTTAGTCTCTCCATAATCAGGAAGCCGGATGAACAAAACTTGTGTACCAGAGTAATGAATCAGCATATGAGCATTACAAACATTCTTTTAACATTCTGATTAGTCATGTAGCTTTGCAACATTTACCGTTTATCGAAATACTCTTGAAACTGCTCAAATTTCACCATTTATCTCTGGTCTGTGGAAATAAGGAAAATGGCGGCAATAATTTCAGGCTCAACTTTGTCAATGTTGTTTTATGATCACTCATCTAGTCTTGGAAATAAGGTATCTGCTTAGAAAGTAAACTTTTATTTTATAAATTAGCATTGTTGGAAATTTCACTAATTATACGCATGCAAATTTGGGAAGTGATCGGGTGAATGCAGGTCCAACTTCATGAGTATTTTACAGGTCCCCTATTACCTGTTACCTATTCTGTATATTCCACCTTTATCAGATGAACCACTTCTTGAATTCTTGAAGTGAAGATTTCCTAACTTTACGAATCTGAATGGTTAAAACTAATCCACTTTATGTACATATATATATATATATATATATATATTAATATATATAATCGTCTAAACAACAGCTCAACAATGTTAGATCTGTAAATTTGCAGAAGCAAATGTTTTGTTATTCCCTGGCCGGTATTAGAACTCGTGCTACTGAGATATTGTGGCACCAAATCGCCTATGCCCGACACGCTAGACCACTCGACCACCTAGGCTCTATAAAGATAAAGCTTTCAGTGGCTGGGTGTTACCTTTCCTCGTCAGTTTTTATCTAGCGTCGTAACACAGTACATGATATATAAGGCATGAAGATGGAATTGTTACAAATCAGCTGATTTATCTATTGTAAAGGATCCTACAAATAAATGTAAGATGCAGTCACAGAAATAATTATATTATAAGTACGTCTGAACCAGTGACGACTCTACAATAGATTTTATCCATCGAATCACCAGCAGTGATGGTGATACAAGGCTGAAAATACATTCTGTATATATGATTCGTCTAAACAACAGCCCAACAATGTTAGATCTGTAAATTTGCGGAAGCAAATGTCTTGTTCTTCCTTGCCGGGATTCAAACTCATGCTACTCCGTGTTCTCCCCAGGATTTTTGGATAGCACCAGGGTAACGCGTGTGGACTGCTTGGTGAAATGATTCGTACAATCAGTTGTGTTGCGTTGCTTAGCTATATTTCTAGTTACTGTAGTTTTTATGTCTCCTGCTTTGTTTTAATGCAGTGGTACTGTGTTATGTAGACATTGAAAATTATTGGTAAAAAAGTAAATCAATAAACAGTTTGTATACTTTAATATTTTTAAAGATAAATAAAACATGATTCATTACAAAATATTCATCTAAATTTAAAGTAATTAAATCTTTTATAAAATCGATGATCAATAAAAATAAAATATCATTCAAAAGAGAACAAAAATGTTCAATTTAGAAACTTTCTTATTTCTTGAATATAAGATGTTGTATTGTGAAAGGATTCCTGTCATAAGGAGATATAAAATTAACAAGAACAAGTATTGTTTTATTATTTGAACCAGTTTCTATCTTAAATTTTAATAAAAGAAAATTTTTCATGAATTTCAAGACATTTTGCCATAGATTTCATGTAAATATAAACTTTTCTTGTCTATAGTGATAATCAAACATAGATACCGACTTAATACTGCACTGAAATCTAAATCTTTATTTGTCATGATCCATTGAAAAAGAATTCCTAAATCTATAAATTTATCCTAGTTCTATAGATCTATAAGTAACCATATTCAATGTCAACAACAAAGTCTCCCTATTTTCCCGCCTAAATGACAGGAAGTAGATATAAATAGATTTAACATGTGCTTATGGATTAAATTTGCAAGATTACTTCAGTTATTTGTTAATTATGGAATGATATAGATATCCAGTTTGAAGGTACAGTCATGCATTTTATTTATAAGATAGAATAGATTGCAATTAATTGTAAATAAACTTGAATTCTCTACGTGAACTAACTGGGTCATGTGACGTGTACAGATGTCTGTCCCCTTTGTTGACATATACTTTAGTTTGAAACGCAACTATCATGCAATAACTATGTCACAATTAAAGATTATTTTGGCCATGGTTTAATCAGAGACATATAAAACTATAATATAAGAATTGAGAAATGAGCCAACTTTATTATGTACAAAAAATGTACCTATCGGGTCGAAACTGTTTGTGTACAAAGTATTTGCCGACTTGTCACAGGTCAGCACTTGGGTGGTGAGTGAAGCCATAAAAAGTTATCTGTGATTATAAAGTTATGATCTCTTAATCAAAACACAAAAGAATAATGTAACAAGTGTTAATTACATCGCTTAAATCCAATCAACAAGGTTAACCTCATAAGGTAAATCGATCACGTGGTGTAAACAATCTGAGTTGAACTGGTTCGAACTGGTCAAATTTCACCTTGAATTTTATACTGCACAGAAAAGATTTTACAGGTCGTTTATAACTTTACCGATTTCCGATTTTTTTACTGAAAATTTTAGCACCACGGACAAAAATTATACATCGTGGTAAGACCAATAGCACCACGGTAAAAAATTATACATCACAGGCCCACGGTCCTTTAAGGGCCTGAGGAGAACACTGCTCCTGAGATATCTTGGTACCAAATCGCCTTCCACATATAAATATACACACACACGCTGCTGCCACACTTATTTACATCTATCCAGTACGAAATTTATTCACTTTATATGAATCTTCTCTATCATTTAACATGTATATACTAAAATTTCGAAAACATGAAATCTCACACCATGAATCCAATGATAAAGTTTAAAATCTAAAAACTTGCTCTAGACAGCAGATGTCATTTTCTCATCTACCACACCCACACTTTCTGTAGCTACTACATATGTAGACCGATCTCATAGGCATACTATAAAGGTCACTAAATAAATCTGTGTCCATATAATTTGTCCTCCATAACTAGACAGCACAGAAGTTCCTATAAAATTTTGACATCACAAGAGAAAATGTTTGACGTCTCAAGGGAAATGTGATTGTAGTTTGACGTCTATAGTTCAAGTGTCGTAAATTCTCAGTTCAAGTGTCACAGATTCCCAAATAGCTATAAATACAATGAAATAGGTTTCGATTGGCACAATTTGTGCAAGAGCATAGTTGCCAACTCACATGATATTCACATGTAATACAAGCTTTTTCAACGTTTTACATGCAAAGATTTTGTCACATGGCATGTACACGCTTTTCGCCACTTTACACGCCATTATACGCTTTTTCGTTGTTTTGATTTTTTGGTCATTAGTGATATGGCGATTCGTGGGTTTTTTCATATATAGACGATAAATACTGAAATTTCGAAGTATTTGTTGGGTCGCCATTGTTTATTTTTCTATATGGACGAACTACAAAAGCCCTTCAGGTAAGTTTGTGAGTAGTTTTTAAGGTTTAATTACTTTTTTTCTTTCAAATTCACTTTGGGGAAATGTCCAGCAGAAAGACGTTGTTTTTGGACCTGTACCGTCATCTAAAGAGCCGAGTGCTAAGCGAAAACGATATGTGTGTATGTACCAAAAAAGTTGGGAGTCAGAGTATAAATGGATCAAAGGCATATTAATTACAAAGTATTATGCATCTTAAACATTATCAATCATTTGCAATCATAACAACATGTGTGAGAGGAGTACTAGCTATTTGATAAAGCATTCAATTAAATTATAGAATTATTTTTCTTTTTCAGTTTCAAATCTAGGCTCTAGCCAACAGATTTCCACAGGCCATAGGGGATGGGAATATCACAGAACTGTCTGATCAGTTCTCAGAGTACCAGCTGTCTTCTCCTTATGAACTACCCAGCTGTGACCAGGAAATAGCAACATTCTAGGGAGCAATGGCAGACATAGATGACATTTTTAATGACAAAAAACGTTATAACATTCTTTAAAAACTTGCTAAAGCTATTTTAGTTCTGCCAAATAGCAATTCTGACTGTGAGAGAGCATTTTTAATTATAAAGAAGATTTACACTGAATTCAGATCAGAACTCAACAATGATACATTGTGTGCATTGTTACATGTATCATGTAAATTTAACCAAACTGGCAGTTGTTTTGAATATGTGCCTAGTTGTGTTGTTTTGAATATGTGCCTAGTTGTGTTGTTTTGAAAGCAGCAAAACAGGCCACTGTTGAATACAATAAAAGTTTACAGTAGAATATTGTTTTTTATTTTGAGAAATTTGTAAAATGTTCATATTAAAAAGTCCGCATCTACGTCACATGTTTTCACATGCTTTTTGACATGATTTCTTATTGTCAGAGGTTGGCAACTATGTGCAAGAGTAACCTCCCTTTTGTTGCCACGTTAGAGGCCTATGTGCAGAAGTTCCTTCATAATCAGCCAAATTAAACTTGTTATACTGACACCTAGAATGTGTAAAGAGTTGTTTTCTTAACAATTTTAATGTCTTTTATCCTTGCTTAAGTTAATCCATCACTAGATTCAGTAAGGATCTCTTATCAAACATATTTGTACCGCATGTTTCAATGTGGTGAGCATGGTTAGTCAAATTATAAGAAAATCAACTATTTACCCCTCCTAAATGGTGACCAAGGGAAGTAACTCAAAGTAACTCTAACTCGAATGATGTCATATCGAAACCTATCTTTTATAGACATTAATTATTCATATTTGACTAACGACTTTGGCATGTTTTGCAGGTGGATTGGGGACTTCTGCCATCATGAATATCAAATATTAACAAATGATTGGTCCTGATTATTGCAGAAATGCAATTGTGGGGCTTTTTATTGAAATGAGAAAAATTTGATGATTTTATCTTGTATTAACAAGAAAAATATTTTACTTGTATTTTGATTAAATGAACTTTGCTTTAAAGGGAGGAGATCTCTGATAACTAAGAGTTTTGTGATCAAATTTTTATTTATTTTTCGGAAAGCATTTTATATGACAATGTATGTGGTAAAATGTATCATTTAATCTTCTTTCATAATCACATAAAAGGGATTTATAATCTTTAAAAAAGTTGAAATGTTTTGCATAATTTGAAGCTTAAAATCAGCTCAGTGCCACCCATACTTTTATTATATTTTTGGAAATAGAATGATCATGATGATATGATTTACATATGGCAAAGTATGAAAATTATCTATTTTTTTTGTGAGTACTCCCATACTAACTTAAATTGTAATTCAAAAGCATACACATTCATATCACTTGTTCCCATTTCAAAACAGTAAGACATGTTAGACATCCACACACAAATTTGTTCAGTTTTAACACCCTCATTATACAACATAACAGTTTTATTTTATTTTATCTGATTTAACAAAAACTTTTTATGGCCCCGCAACAAAGTTGTCAGGGCCATATAGTTTTACCCTTTTCTGTCATTCCGTCATTCCGCAACAAACCATTATACAGAGTTTTTTTCTAAACGCCTTCAGATATTGGGCTGATTTTTGGTATGTGAGTTAACCATGAGAGTTACATGTCAAGTTTAAGTTTTGTTCCGCTCTACTAATTTTTGCCTAAATTACGGGCTTTGGACTTCGATAAATTGTTGAAAATCACAGTTATACAGACTTTTTTCTCTATGCCTTCAGATATTGGGCATATTTTTGGTATGTGAGTTAACCATGATGAGTTACAGATCAAGTTTAAGTTTCGTTCCGCTCTGCTAATTTTTGCCGAAATTACGGGCTTTGGACTTCGATAAAATGTTGAAAATCACAGTTATACGGATTTTTTTTCTAAGCGCCTTCAGATATTGGGCTGATTTTTGTCATGTGAGTTAACCATGTTGAGTTACAGATCAAGTTTAAGTTTCATTCAGCTCTGCTAATTTTTGCTGAAATTACGGGCTTTGGACTTTGATGAATTGTTGAAAATCACAGTTATACAAATTTTTTTTCTAAACAACTTCAGATATTGGGTTGATTTTTGGTATGTGTTACAGATCAAGTTTAAGTTTCGTTCTGCTCTGCTGATTTTTGCTGTAATTATGGGTTTGGACTTTGAAAATTGTTGAAAATCACAGTTATACAGACTTTTTTTCTATACGCCTTCAGATTTTGCGCTGATTTTTGAAATGTGAGTCTACTATGATGAGTTACAGATCAAGTTTATGTTTCGTTTCGATATGCTGATTTTCATGTCATTTCAACTTTCAACACATCTTCAGTACATCCCCTTCCTGTTTGCTGATAGTTTGAAACTGATTCAAATTTAATAATTTGTATTCAATATTTTTACATAATAAAAGATAAAGACTTGAGTTCAATCTGACAATCTAAAAATGTGTTTTTATTTTTAAGTCATTAAGGAAAATGCAGAAATAGCATGGAAAATTTCTTGATACTTGTGATCACACAGAGATTTCTTTTTCTATTTTTAACATCTGGCTGAGGTACTTGATCAAAGTGGCTACTGCTCTTTTATCTGTATATCTAACTTAGTAAGTTTAGATGTACCAATATCACCATAGTAAAGACAACTGCTTCTTTCTTTTACAGGAAGGATTATTAACAGGAAAAGTGATCAGCCATGTAAAAGATACAATTAGTGACTCCCAGATCAACAACGTTCATGTGGAAACTAAGATTTGTATGTTCACATTGGTTCAAAATATAAAATTTTATAAATTCATTCATGTATGAGACTTGTTCAGGCAGTTATGAAATGTAATATAATCACACTTTTTATACTTACCTGCAGCTAATGGTCATGGTCTCTTGCTTGAATGTTTGTCAATCTGCAGTTTTTAATCTGCAACTTCTTCTATAAAAGCCTCCAGATTTCTTTAGTACCAAATAGACCTTCTATTTATTCTTTTTGTCCCCCGCGCAATGCAATGTGGGGACATAGAAACACCGGTCGTCCATCAGTCTGTGTGTCCGTCCTTCCGTCCGGTCTTGTTTTCGCTCTCACGGGTACAATTCTTTCCAGATTTTTATAAAACTTATACTATAGGTTAATATCAGCAATATCTCAGGCAAGTTCTATAATGGTGGACGATCTACTTTTTTTAAAAGAGTTATGCCCTTGGAAATATTAAAGTTATGGAAAATGGCCTCGTTAGTGCTCTCACAGGTACAATTCTTGCCAGATTTTTATAAAACTTATACTATAGGTTAATATCTGCAATATCTCGGACAAGTTCTATAATGGTGGGCAATCTTCTTTTTTTAAAGAGTTATGCCCCTTGGAAATATTAAAGTTATGGAAAATGGCCTCGTTAGCGCTATCAAAGGTATCTGACCTCTTTCAGATTTTTATAAAACTTATAGTATACTATAAGTAATGCCCTTGAAGGTCTGTTTGAAATGTAATTTATTTTCTTTAACAAGATAATCAAAGATCTATTTCAGCAGTCAATAAAATATGTGCAATGCAAGGGACATTGGAACTCTGTTCTTTTATTAATTAAAGATTTTTAGGGTTCGCATGTTAAACTAACATGTACTTTTCTATCTACAGCAGATGGTAGCTTTATACCTATTGTATGTGCAAACCACTGACTGGATTTCGATAAAATTTCACATAATCTTTCTCAAATAATGCTATTATGTCAGATCTCTTAATTTATTATTTGATATTTAAGTTTATGCAAAACATATGCATATAAATAAGTAGTTTAGAGCTCTGTTCACAGATTTTCTACTTTTGTTTTAGTAAGAAAATTACACAAGTTCTAATTCTTTGATTTAGTACAATGTATGTTTTTTATTGGCCCCTGTGCAATGATGTGGGGGATATGGTAATGTTTTCAGTCTGTCAATCTGAAACTCATCAATACTCAAGAGACTGTCTGACAGATACTTGATAGAAGTATTTCTCTTGACCATTGTCATCATATTCTCTTGACCATTGTCAGTTTGATTTGATGAAGTTTTCAACTTGAAACTGCCCCACCCGAATTAGAGTTTTGACAATAGTAGAGGGATTGTGCATTAGGTTCACATTCTTGTTATGGGAGTTTTAGACATCTTTGCATCCGTGTCGTTTGTCCGTCTGTCCTTCTGCCTGCAGGTTAAAGTTTTTTGGTCAAGGTAGTTTTTGATGAAGTTGAAGTCCAATCAACTTGAAACTTAGTACACATGTTTCCTATGGTATGATCTTTCTAATTTTAATGCCAAATTAGAGTTTTGACCCCAAATTTCACGGTCCACTGAACATAGGAAATGATCCCAATTTCATGGTCCACTGAACATAGAAAATGAGTGGGGGGCATCCGTGTACTATGGACACATTCTTGTTTTAGTATTGTAACAATGAAACCCTGTGAACACAACACCCCATAGTTTTTACTGTTTGGACAGAAAGCTCTCATAATGGCAAGATAGTTTGCCATCATCTGTTGTTGACTGTATTATTGTTTTGCTTTGACCATTTTTATGGGAGTTATATATGGGACTTTTAACATGATTTATACCCCAATGACACATTGTGATGCACAATTTAATTCTACATTTATACAGTGATGGGGGATATTTTGATACAGCGTAGCAATCCTGTTTCACAGTTAAGGTTCTTTTTCTTGATGCATGTTAAAAAAATAACTGAAATCATATCATTGTAATCATTGACTGAGGTAATCAGGTAGGATTTGTTTTGGTTATAATAAGTTAGGGAAGAAAAATGTCACATGTTAAATTTGATGGGTTTTTTTTTTTTTGTCATAAAAAATGCAAAATAGTATTTTGTTTTAATATTTATGCTTTAAGGGCTTTATTCTTTAATGAATATGGGTGGGTAGGCTTGGAAGTTAAAGTTTTGGACATCAGTTGTTGGTTAATTATGATTGTAATTCCTGTTTGTTCATTTTAAATTCATTTGATGTAAAAATTGTATGCAAAAAAATATGTTGGTGGTAGGGGCATTTTTGAAAGTCCTTTCCTACCATCTCGCATCCATTTAGATTAAGTAGCCTTTAGATACAAACATTCTTGTATAGCTGATAGCAAACAGCTATAAGTTTTGATATTTTTTTTGAAATTTAAACACAATATAAAACAAGTTTAAATCATATAGCATTTGTTTTTTTTTTCTGATGAATGTGGCATGATTTAAATGTCATTGAGACAGATACCCATGAAAAATTGCACAACAAGAAAGCAATGCAGATCAGCAGTATAGTCACCATCAAAGAATGCAAATCCACATCATATTTGATAATTTTCACACATGACCATATTCATAATAACTGCTTTATATTTCAGATATCTATGGATGTACTTGCCAATCCAGGTTTGAATCCTTCCATGATAATAAAGGAAATTTAAGTCACATTGATAAGGTAAACATTTGATTGAGATAGTTATACTTGGGAGGATGAGAGAAAGGAGGCTAAATTTTGGAATAGGAACAAAGTTACACTGATGCCAGATCTTTAGAGGTCTAAAATTTGTACACAACTTTTCTAGACTCTTTGAAGAACACGTTGGTTTTTGGGTTAATATGAATTTGTGGTTTAAGAAATAATGCAGAATGAATTACTGAAAGACATGTATTTTGTTAGATATAACAGTTTGTGAATTTGAGTTACCAGGTAATTGACAAAAATTGATATCCTAGAAATAAAATTCTGCTCTCTGTTTTTATGCCCCACCAACGATAGTAAAGGGGCATTATGTTTTTCGGTCTGTGCGTCTGTCTGTTCGTCCGTCTGTCCCGCTTGAGGTTAAAGTTTTTGGTCGAGGTAGTTTTTGATGAAGTGGAAGTCCAATCAACTTGAAACTTAGTACACATGTTCTCTATGATATGATCTTTCTAATTTTAATGCCAAATTAGAGTTTTGACCTCAATTTCACGGTCCACTGAACATAGAAAATGATAGTGCGAGTGGGGCATATGTGTACTATGGACACATTCTTGTTTTCATCTGATATGTCATACTATGTAGCAGGTTTTCAGTTTTCCTGTTTGCAGAAATATTGAAAGTGTGTATAATTATGTTTACAGTAAATTATCTGTTTATATATTTCAGTCGACAATAGGATGGTATAGATATAGACACAATACATCTCACAGAATGTCCATGAAAGAAAAGTCAGTTCATCAGACACTTTTGAAGAATAGACCACCTGACAAACAGGACAATTTCATCTTTATCCTATGTACTTCACAAAAATCAGAAAATGTTTCGACTTCTAACTTTGATTATACAGTTTTTAAATATAGTATCAGGTATGTTTGACTGGTAAATAGTTTGAGATTTACATTAATTTTATTAAGTCTTCAGCTGCAATGGCTTTTGATTGAATTGTAGATTATAGTTGATATATATACTGAAATTTTTTAGATGGTTTGATTATTGAGAAAATTTTGACAAGATCTGTGTCACAAAAATAAAATCTTGAAATAAATTATGATAGCATCATTTGGATATAGCATTTCCTGAAATCACAATGATAAATCCTGCTTTACCATTTGTGACCTATGTTCAACAATCACAATGAAAATTTCTGAATTTACAGTATTAAAAGGTCAAAATGCACAAAAAATAGGATTCACGTTTATGGCAAATTAAAAGTTAAATATTGAACATAATATAACATTCATTTTGGAAATGAAATGAAAAATATTGAAAAATATCTTTATAATATCAGGGATATTAGGTAACCCAGTATTTAAAAGCAAGAACTCATAAATTAATGAAAAATATAAATGGAAAAAAATTAAACAAAGCAAATCAAATGATTGGTTGATTGGTGTTAGCTAAACATCCCTAAAACAAATGAAAATGTACCTGAGATTACTTTTTAGAAATGATAAAAGTATAACATTCACAGAACTGCACCAAATTATTGCACTTGGCATAAAATTAAGTACAGGGTTTGTGGAAATGATATCTGTTTCTTTTCAGATGTTGAAAATGTAAGAAGAAGACATTTTTAAAAACATGCCCTCTTACACAAATGGTGTAAATACAAAGATAGATAAAACAGACCTTGTGTCTATTTAGTTTAGCATTGACTTTGCAAAAATTGTAGCCAATGTTGAAGACAAATTAAAGTGCACAACCGGAAGGGGAATGCACTATGTCTTCAATTATGGCTATGTTTTGCATAGTCAATGCAAAAAAAAAAAACCAACAATATTCTTATTAATATACCGACTCAATTTCTAATCAAAGCAGTATACAAGTTATCTACAAATATCCATTATATATTTGAACTGAATGATTAAACCCAAGAACAATTCTTAAAATATTTCATATAGCATTTTTGTTCCAATCAAATAACAATTTTAAAATTTGTACTTCAGAGTGTATTGCAATTATTCCTTTCATACAGCTCTTTGAAGATGCACACAACAATTACACTAAGCTCTTCCAGCTTGTCTGAGCATAATGATTGACAAGTCAAAAACATATTAATAACAATAGCTGTATTGACTATCAGGCAATTGAAAGCTTTTCCAAATATGATTTAGTTTAAATCTATGCCAAAAATATAGAATTTTCATTATCGAAGAAACATTTTTACAGAAAGTATGAAAATGTACCAGTAGCATATCATTTACACTGTCTTGCAATAAAGGTTCTAGTGCTGTCCATACTCAACCTTCTATATTAATTCTTAAATGCATAGTACATTACAACAGCTCTTTTCATAATGCTAGCAAGACAAAGATTTGTTTGACTTGCTTGCATTTGTTTTTCCAAAGTATACAAAATGTTAAAAATCAACATTTTACCGCTCAAGCATTGTTGCTTTCATTATGATTGACATCTGCAAACAACAAAACAACAAAATATAAGTAGGCATCACAGATAGAGTTAAACTTGTATGTTTCAGATTTGATTATTTGATAATGTCCAATCAAATTTAAATATAATGTATACAAGTTTTAAATCCGCTTTTTGTTTGTATGTTGTTTTCAGATGTCAATCTATAAGTAGGTGGAGTTAACCCTGTGTAATTTGATTATTTGATAATGTTCAATCAAATTTGAATGCTTGAGCAATCTTAATTACAATGCTTGATATAAACAAAGCAAGCAAGCCAAACAAACCTTTGTCTTGCTAGCATTATGAAAAGAGCTGTAACCAACACTGTAAATTCAGAAATTATTGCGAGGTTTTTATTAATGTGAATAATGTGACTGGTTGAGTATCGCAATAATAAGAACTCACATTCTGATATCTGATACATATATAAATGTATCTGTATGCAAAATTAATCTTGCATTTTTGCCCATTTTTCAAAAATCAATAATAAATTAACGCAATAATTTGTGAATTATTCAAGTTAGTCAGTTACTGTTTCTGACATCCAATTTGATTTCAGAGATAAGAAATAAGTCAGTTACTGTTTCTGACATTCCATTTTATTTCAGAGATAAGAATTAAGTAAGTTACTGTTTCTGACATTCCATTTGATTTCAGAGATAAGAAATATGCTGCTGTGCCAGTGACTGTGATAAACCTTGGTGATACTACACATTCAGAATATAAATGTGCTAAATCTTGTACGATAGACTACGATTCTGGGGCACTCGGTGATTTGTTGTCAACATTTGAGTAAGTGAAGTAGAGAGTAAAGATTCTTTAGAGTTGTGAGATTTTTTTTTCTATGGTTTGAAAGAAGGTTAAAAACAAGGAGAAATTCAAGGGGTTGAAAGTTTTTCTGGTCAGGCCTAAGCCAAGGACTTGCACAAAATGATTTAACTAACCCAGGATAGAAAAGAGTTACTGCTAATAACTTTTAAAAGAATTGACTGAAATTTGGGGGGGGCTAATATAAAATTTCAACGTTTCTTTAACACATCCAATTATCATGATAAAAATATATTTTGGCACTTTTCGAAATGGGTCAACTGCTGATCATGAATTAATGATTTGAAGAAATAGTTTAACATAAATTGGCATGCAGAAAGTCAATTGAATTGCATAAATATGTATAATGACATTGTTATTTTAGACGTGAATTGCTTGGAACTGCAGAGAAGACGTCAGAGGCAGCTGGTGTTCAGAAAATGGCTGAAAGTATACAAACACAACTACAGGTATTAAATTTTGAAATATATTGATTGATGCAACTTCAGTGACCCAATGATGGCTTTAATCTTACCTCCTCTTTTCAAATATCTGACATACATAAGTCTAGATATCTTCGAAAGGATGTTATTTGATTTTATGATTGTGATTTTACAATGGGCAAGAAACTGCTCATATCATACCTTCTCAAGTTTACTGCCTCTTTCAGATTGATTTTTGTAACAATGGGCAAGAAACTGCTCATATCATACCTTCTCAAGTTTATTGCCTCTTTCAGATTGATTTTTTGTAACAACACAGAAAAATATGATGTTGAAAAAACTGTTTTTTGTGGTCTTTGAAAAATTGTCCAATATTTTTTATATTATTTCACTATGTAAATATTGATAGCAACATCAACATTTGATTGGTTTATACTGTCACACATGACATTGAACAAAACTTCATATTCACCTCTGAGCATCATATTTCCTTCTGAAGATCAGGACTACCTCATATGACGTTACGCACGGTTAATGTACACAACGTTTTGAACATTTTTTAAATAGCGAAAGAATAGTCATTATTGTGTCCAAAATTATTTCAGACTAAATTCAATCAATTCAGAGAAAAACTTGTCATACTAGAAAAAATAATTAACTTTTGATCGGTTTTGTTGTGTCTAGTTATAAAAGCAAGCGGATAAGAAACATTGTATGTAAATTAATGTTTTATGTTCAGAAAGTTAAAGAAATATAGGCAGTGGAATAAAACATTGATTTCCCTAGGCTTACAGAGATATAAAGATTTGTTCACCCTCGAAAAGTCATATTTCCCTCGGGCAATGACATGGAAAATGTGAATTTTCTTGGGTGAACAAATCTTTATATCTCCCTCAGGCAAGGGAAATAAATGTATAGAAGATTATCTAAAAATCAGATTAAAGGACAAAACATTCACTGTTTAATTTAGAATGTATAGGTTATTACATGGCATTTTCATATCAGACCCTTTATCGGCCCTAGGTTATGATATCAGCCAAAGAGCCGCAGGCTCGAGGGCTGATATCATGAACAAGGGCCGATAAAGGGTCTGATATGATAAATGACATGCAATTATCTTTTATCATATACTTCAACAGAAGAAATACAGACAAGAACTATTAATTAGAATTTTGTCTTTCCATTAATTTTAGATAATGATTTACAGACAACCAAATACACATTTCTTAACTTTAATTGTTTTTATTGATATTACAAGCATTTTATTTATCTTGTCACAACAATTATCATGTTCTTAGTTTGAAATTTGCTCCTCAACCATTTTGTGAAAAGTCTTAAATCACTTGCGGTTTTCCGCACTGTGTTGTCGTTTTGAACAAATTTCCGGAAATGCACGGTTGCATGTGATAAACGTCACGGAAATTAACGGAAAGGCATGTGATAACATTCGGAAGCAGTCAATAAAGGTTCCTTTATCAGCCCGCTGAGGAAATTCTTAGAATCTGATCAATAAACCTAGTAATCCTTTCATAGCCTTTTAATATTTTTAAATGTTATTGAACTGTAAAATTTTAGTAATATTTTATACAAGTATATGATAAAGATGATTTATCAACTATCTGTACTATTGAGCTTTTTAAATAATGATCAGAATTTTGGAGACCTTTAGGTAAATGAAACATTGTCTATAATAGATTTAAAGTGTATCATTTTCTACCCCAAGTGTCTTACATATGGAGTGATGGAGTCTGACCAAGAGGTACTTGAGTTACAGTCAGAGCTGGAAAAAATGGAGCTACAGCTTCACCGAAAGATGGAGAAAAAACGTGCAATGAAACCTCTCCCCCCTAGTCCTACATCACCTGAATGTACCCTGCCATCTACAAGTCGATTGCTGAATGAAGAGGCTGCTGCCAGATCCAAACGTAAGGGTTCTTAGATTTAACTGATAAGAAATATTTTTGGCAGCCTATAAATTGTTGGAGATTAGAGCATGGATTTAGATAAGGCAGCTGGAAAGTAACCAAGTTAATCATTTCTGTTATATGAAGATTTGTTTTCTATGATATACAATTTCAAGTAAAAAAACTGCTATTAAGTAAAATTTCAAAACAATGGTTGATCAATCTATGTATTTGGGGTACAAGCTAAGTCACTTTTAATTTTGAATAAGCAATTAAGGAATAATTGAGTGTAGCCTTTATAATAGTGTGATGAATACACAATTATGTGTCAATAAACTTTGCACTTTAATTCAATCAAATCATGTTTTAACAATATAATGTCTAAAATTTGGGCAGCCAAATAGATCAACTTCTATCGAGTGAATGAGATAAACTGACCTTTCAATTCTCCATCCTTTTTCAGGCTATTGTACCTACTAAGATGTCAACATAGAATTGTAATTTGAGTGGTTTCAACATTGTTCTGTTTGTCACCATGTAAAAAAAACTATACCCTTATATTATAATAAAATGCTCCGCTGGGCACAGCTTGATGCGACCGCAGAGGTCGAACCCTGAACAGTTGGGGCAAGTATGGACACAACATTCAAGCTTGATACAGCTCTGAATTTGGATTGTGATTAAATATTTGACACAGCATAGGTTTCTGACACAGAATGAATGTGGTCTAAAAATTTTAATGTACCTATTATGGTCCAATATCCAAAATCTAAATACATGGTTAGATTATCAAAGAATCCAAAGAATTCAATTATTGATGAAATCAAACAAAGTTACATTTTGGACCCAATTTTTATTAAAATCAAACTAAGTTTAATTATGGACCCTTTGAACCTTAATGTAGACCAATTTGAAAACGGGACCAAAAATTAAGAATCTAAATACACGGTTAGATTCAGCATATTTAAGAACCCCAATATTTCATTTTTTGATGAAATCAAACCATATCATTATTATTTGCTTTTATATATAAATCAGAAATAACCAACTAAAAATGGAATATTTTAAAGGAAAAAAAAGGAAAAAATCCCTCCCCAAATTTTTGAACCCCTTATGATTCATCACCCTCAAACTCGATCCCAGCCTTCCCTTTGTGGTATGGTACCTTGCAGTACAATTTCAGAGAGATCCATACACTTGAACACAAGTTATTGTCTGGAAACTAGAAAATGCTTGTTTTGGGCCCTTTTGGCCCCAAATTCCTAAACATTTAGGGCAATTACCCCAAACTCAAACCAAGCTTTCCTTTGTTATATAAAACTTTGTAGTACAATTTCATAAAGATCCATACACTTACACATAAGTTATTGTCCTGAAACTAGAAAATGCTTGTTTTTGACCCTTTTGGCCCCTAATTCTTAAAATTTTGAGGCAATTACCCCAAAATCAATCCCAGCCTTCCTTTGTGGTATTGTACCTTGCAGTACAATTTCAGAGAGACCCATACACTTGATCACAAGTTATTGTCTGGAAACTAGAAAATGCTTACCGGTATTTTTGGCCCTTATTCCTAAACGTTTTGGGCAATTACCCCAAACTCAATTCCAGCTTTCCTTTGTGATATGGAACCTTGTAGTACAATTTCAAAAGATCCATACACTTACACACAGTTATTGTCATGAAACTAGAAAAATGCTTGTTTTTGCCCCTTTTGTTGCCCCTAATTCCTAAACAGTTGGGACCATAACCCCTAAAATCAATCCCAACCTTCTTTTAGTGGTTATAAACCTTTTGTTAAAATTTTATTGATTTCTATATACTTATACTAAAGTTATTTTCCGGAAACCATCTGTCTTCGGACGACGACAACGTGATACCAATATACGACCAAAAAGTTTTTTATTTTTCCGGTCGTATAAAAATGACAGTCATAAATGTTTCACAAAAATGGATGTTTCTTTAAAAGTATATGTCATGCAACATATTTCAATACTTCAATATTCACTCCTTTAGAAAGATGTTTTTCAGGGGAATTCTTCTTGCAGTATTATTCCCGCCATATTTCAATATGTGCTGCTTTTTACAGATGCTAGTTTTGAGGAAAAAAATAACTATAAAGCTATTCTCTTTTTCTAAAAGGGTTAATCTAAAAATGACATTATATATTTTGATATCTATACTACTGTGAAAGTACTTTTATTCGTGGGAACCAATTTTGTGGTTTTCGTGGATGACTTTATCCACGAATTTAAGTGTCCAACGAAATAAAACAACCGTTGTCCAAATATCAAGACATGGAAAGATCCTATGTAGGTTTGACTACTGATATGATCTAGAGAATATATTGAATATCAACAAATCTGAGAATACTATGATAGTAGTCACAGGGCAAACGCACCATGAACTTCAACTGCAGGCAGGATTATACCCATTTAATCATTTAAAACCTAAACTATACAACTTTTGATCCTAATAATTCTCGTAAAAATATTTTGATCGATCAAAGTCAGATTTCCGGTATTGATATGCTATGATAAAGTGTTCATTTTATATCCTCATAATTCTCGTGACGTATAGGAAATAATAATTTCATGCTGGGCTTGCTTTTGATAAGAATTATTTTACCATTCAAAATACGTTTATAGCATTTGTTTATGTAACTGTTTTCTTAAGGTGACATGTTTATGGCCTAATTAACACCTTTGATGGTCTTTAATCTGTTGATCACTTTATCTCGGGTTAATTAGTGGGATCACTACGATTTACACGGGTTAATGTTTACTTTGCAATTTCCTTCAATCCAGACAATTTGTAACTTTCGTTTCTAATGGCTTCAATTTTCCATTTTTTTTTTTTTTTTTTTGGAAACTAAAATCCACAATTTAAAACCCACGAACATGTAAATGTTGCTCAAACCACGAAAATTGATACCCACAATTAAAGTACTTTCACAGTATTAAATGAGAAGACCTTATTTTGTGTGTCGCTTCTCTTCCTTCCACAATAAATTAATAATCATGCCTTTGTGTCCCTTAGGTACCATGCATAGTCGCATTTGTCATCCTTATACACGAACATATACTATAAATAAAGTGTACATGTATTTGCTATTTACTATCTGTAATCTGTAATCTGTATTTGCTATCTTCTGCCAATCTAGGCACATCTCCACAATCGGAGTAAAAGGCATTAACTATCCACCAAAATAGTAATACGGTCATACACAGTAAAACTATTTACAGTTCTATCACCAATCCTCCACCAATAAGACAAATGGTCAAGGTTTATTTACACTAAAATGTTTGTATCTGCTATAAAATCTAAATGTCTATAAAGCAGAATGTCTATTATCTACTTTAAAAACTCAGAATCGCAGGGATTTTGAAATATTTCAGATAATTTATAAACTTTTTAAAAATTATTTATCAATTCCAAGTTTACTATCAACGGCGGTCATATATTATATAGAGATTATAATATATGTCTGTTCATAGTGTACAGAAAAACGCGAAAATAATTGAAATTAATAGAAAACAAAAAAAATAACGGTTTTTGAAAAAAAAGGGGGAGGGCTAAAACAATTGTCCTGTCCCCAAGTACCTATGACTTTTGATACCTTTCCTGATATTCTCCAGTCATAAAATCTTTTAAAAAAATTCATCCTATAAGAGTTTACATACTTTCAACCACGCTCTAAATGCCCGCGATTTCGCGGGTGTGTTCTAGTGTAATTATATGTGAAATGATTTTATTTCTGTAATAGGTGAGCAAAAGAGAAAAGACCAGATGAAACTATATCCTAACTTGAGTGACTTAAAAGTTTCTAGTGGAGGATCACGACAGAGGCGCATGAGTGACGATAATTACTCTATAGATGTAGATAATGGAAAATCATCTGATTTACATACTCAAATAGAACAAAAGTGCCATATATTGGACTCTCCTATTGAAGTTACTGAAGAAACTCTTTCTACATGTTCTACAGAATTTAATCT
Source organism: Mytilus coruscus (assembly GCA_017311375.1). Lineage (NCBI taxonomy): Eukaryota > Metazoa > Mollusca > Bivalvia > Mytilida > Mytilidae > Mytilus > Mytilus coruscus. Next base: position 86,493,313 of record CM029601.1, read on the forward strand.
ATCTGTTGAAAATATAGCAGAACCAGTTCCTAATCAGGTAGATGATAAACATATTGATATACCATTTGCTGACAGTGAAGGATTTGACCATAGTCATTCAACTGATAATGAAACTAGTGCTAAAAATAAAAAGGATGCAAAAGATGCTAAAAATAGAAATTCTGATCCTTTTTCATTTGTGGAAGGTATGCTTGCTAATTCTAAAAGTGTTAGTGCAGTTTTACAAAAGAAAATGAATCAAGACAAGACTGAAATAAAAAATACAAAATCCCAGATTGGCGAGTCAGGAAGAGTGACTAGGTCAAGGAATAGCCAAGCATTTGGAAATAAGTCTGCAGGGAATCAGTTGGAGAAACAATCCAGTGGTAAACAAAACCAAAACAAGCAAGGTCAACAAAGGTCAAGATCAAGAGAGAAGCAGACTACAAACTTGTCCAATAAAAGAAAAAATGACCAAAATCGTAACAATGACCATAGTGGAAATGAGAGTGATGAGGATATTTTCGACACAAAAGATGAAAATGGAGAAAATCATGTCATAGATGTTTCGTCATCTCCTGTTTTTAATCAACATGATCAAATTGTCATTTTTTAAAGTAGTCAAATCTTGTAATGTACAAATCAGACATTTTTATTGCAATACTACAGACCAACTGAATGTCATGTTTATTGTTAAGCGCAATTAGTATAAAAACACCATGTAAAGTTCATCATCTGATTCTAGATTGGAAAATAACATTGTACAATTTACAATTAAGTCTGTGTTATTAGTAAGGCCATACAAAAATGTGTGTTTAGGGTTTTCTTTTTTGGAAAAATCGGGAAAGAAGGTAGGAATTTTTGTTATTTTGTTTCATTTTTTTAACTGGAGTACATATATATTGGGACCACCAGTAATATTGTCATGATTCACTACCGAAAGTGTCAATGAAGACTTTAGATTAGGCATTTTGAGTCTTTCAAAAAAAGGTGAGTAGGGAATCCCTAAACATAAGTATTTTTATATTGTCCTTATTAACTTGACAGATAATCGTGTCGGTGCTGCATAGCAATGGCCTTAGTGTTGTAAATTATTTGGGACAATGCATTATGATGTTTAAGCGCTAGACGATGCTAATAATTGACTATTGTAAGATTTTGGTAATCGAGTGAAATGAAAATTGAGGTATGGAGTCAATGTTAAAGTAATTTCAACTTCTATTTTTTTTTTTTTTTTTGGTTATATTTCTTGTGTTTTTACAATCTTTAACGACAATCTCATGTGATTAATACAAATGAGAAAGACTACAAACCTCAACTTTAATTTTTCATTTTCTGATTTTATTTTAAAAAATTATGACATATGTTCAAATAGATTATAATCAATTTCAAACTAATTTTTCATCTAATTGATTATGGTTTTTTCGTCAGATTGCCCAACATTAAATGACCGACAATAAAAACAGTCGACTACAGGTACATTGCAGTTAATATGGTAATGTTGCATTGTAGGAGATTTTAATTGGATGATGAACTTTCAGTATTGTGTATAACAAGAAATGAGTATGAAAACAAATACTGTGGATTCATTTATTTTCGTAGATACCAATTTTCATCAATTAAGGAAAAAATGAATTTTTTGTAGATATTTGATTTCATGGTTTTGCCAAAGTCTACATAAATTTATTAAGAAATTTTGTACTTGGTTGAACATTTAAATGCATGGTTTACCTTTATCCACAAAATTCACGAAAATTTGTATCTCATGAGTTATAATGAATCCACTGTTATAGGAAAAAAAGAATGCATACATGTATATGTATCAGTATGTGATACTAAAATTTAAAAAAATGTTGGTTTGCATCACTTAACAAAAATAAATTTGATTAAATTTTCATAAACCTATAAACAAGAACCATGCATCAATTATAGAAGTGTACATAAACCCCTAAAAGTTTAAATATGACTTAGAATTGTTCGTCTTTTGATTTATTTGCAAAGAACATATTTCTTAATGTATTTATGTTTTATACTTTGGCTTTGAATTAAAACTTTTCTTGAATGTGATCAAATTAACATGTACTATTCAACTACAATTAAATTTAGAAAATATAAATGTATAGTTATGTTAAAAGATGCATAGACAGTGACAAAATTGAGAAAACAAATCAAGTCATGGTCAAAAGTTTCATGTTGAAATTGAAGTAAATTTTTAAAGTAAAAAAAAAATATAGCAAAAAATGAATTTTATGTCATCAATTTATAGTATTATATTAACATGAGCTTATATGAAATGGTGCCTTTTAACTTTGTTAGTTCTTTTATAACTCTGTTTATTTATAAATAGTTTTCATTTTGATGATTTATGATACAATTGTGAACAGAAAAGGGTTATAAAGTTTGTATGTGAGACAACTGCTCTTCTTCATTGAACTGTTTTTTCTTCAAAACCAAGAACATTGCATCCTCTCAAGCATTAAATCAAAACAAATTTGGTCGCAAATCAGTTATTTGCTCCTTGTTTATTTTGAAGTAATTGGCAATCTTTTAGGTGAGAACAACAACTATTTTAGTTGTCAGTACAGTAGTTATACATGTTATATAATCTCCTCCCCTAATAAAAAAAGATAATAAATATCTCAAATGTAACTGTTTTTGTTAAAAAAACATTTTACAAAAGTTTAGGAGAGAGGATTTACTCAACATTTCTACAACTGTTTAACTTTTATTTCAAGAATCCTATCTTTCAAAAATATTTCAAAACCAGTATGGTTTTCTGCACGTACCGTACAGTCCACACTACTTACCAGTTGGAGGGTTTTCTCAAAGCAAAAGTTTTGTTCTTAGTGTGGTGTTCTTGGCTTTCATGTGGTAAAAACTCTTAAGACTATGCATAGCATCACACACTTGTTTTATGAACAAGGTGATGGTGTTTTAAATGCAGTCTTATCCACCATTTCATCTGCGCACCCATACTTCAATTAAAACTATGTTACTGGTAATCATTATCATTTGTGTTATTGTTAAGGTTGATTTATATGATTACATATCACAGAATTTTCATTTTTTAATCAAAAACTCAGTTAATCCTGTAAATGTAACAAAACCATTTTGCTGAAAACACTTTTATTACCCATTGTCTGTTGTTTTGATGTTTCTGTTTTACCATAAAGTACAGTTAACTCTTGTTGTCTTGAACTCAGTTGACTCGAAATTTCAGATAAGTCAAAGTTTTCTCATGGTCTCGAACTTTGTTCCATATAAATATATGTATTTCGACTCCTGATGAGTCGAATTTGGATGAGTTGAAATTTCGGTTGACTCGAACTAAATTTACAGTCCCAAGGTTAACAAAGGCAAATATGTCAAAACATCGGGGATATAAATGGATTGAATAGTTAATCTGACTACCTAAGATAATCTTTGATCACCATGATAAATGATTAGTGATACATTGTTATAGTTTATGAAAATTTATTTAAAATGTTTTAAAAACAATTAACCGTAATCATACACTAATGAGCTTGGTTGTGTATAAAGTAGGGATTAGACTTCAACTCAAAACTACTCAATCAACGTCTTTAATCTTTTTTGAATTTTCTCTTGCAGAAAAAGATTGAAATGAAATAAAATGAAGAGAAATCAAAATTTTCTAAAATCTCTTGTATACGAGAATGAACAATTTTGTCAACTTTAAATCGATTGCAAATTACTCTCTCGGCCAAAAAAAAACACAGGAAAAAGTTGTAACTGTACAAAGAAATAAATAAGAGACGAAAACATAAAATATTATTATAATAATAAAAGACCATAACATACAGATACATCAATCTCAGACCAGAATATCGATCCCCTAAGCAAGAGTTGAGTCCCTTGATCTTTCAAACTTCTGGTTTTCATTTGAGTTGAACTACAGGTATCTCGAAATATTTCTCTGGTCCAACTGACTTCGAGATAACGAGAATCGACTGTATCTTAGCTTTGTTTGAATTGGAAAAACCTACTGGTAACCATGGAAACTAAAAACTATTTTTATGTAAATGATTTATTAGACTATTTAAACCAATCCATACATTTTTTTTTCTCAAAATACATGGCACCCTAATGAAATGAAGCAACATGAATTATTGTATAAGATCATTTTAAATTTTTATGGTAAAAAAGCTTTCCATTTTGATCAAAAGTATTTAATAATTTGCTCAAATTTTCAATTAAGAATTGATTTAGTTGTGAAGAAATAATTTTGCTCAAAATTGAATTAAAAAATTTCTGCCAATTGTTCTTCATTTAACTTATTACTGCATATTTGTATAGCATACCTGTTTTAACAAAAATATAAGGATTATTATAGAAAACAATTTTAACCAGTCTAGAAAAAAAAAATATTGTACTTGTAAGAATACCCTGTCAAAGGCACATATAAATGAAAATATATACTGTTAATCATTGATTAAGTAGCATCCATTAGCAAAGACAAATTAAGCAGAAAGATGGGGTTTTTGCAGGTAAATGAAAATGATGGAACTAGGAAGTCACCTAAATTTTATATTTATAGCTTATGTAAATCTGTTTAAATAGTACTGTGGATCATTTTTATTCATGGGATATGAATTTTTGTGGATTTCGTGGATATAGGTGAACCACAAATTTAAATATTCAACTGAATACCAATTTTCTATCAGTTAGAATGTGCTGTTTTGCTCTTTAGTCGGGTTGTTGTCTCTTTGACACATTCCCCATTTCCAATCTCAATTTTATGGAATTTATCAAACCACAAAATCAAGTACTGTTAATTTAGAAATTTTTGTGATGTTTTTTAAAAATATCGAAAAAATTGTGACAGATAAGTTGAGCGAAAGTTAAAATCTCAGATTTTAAGTTTGATAGCATTAGTATGCTGTATTTCTTGAAATCTTGCAATAACAAATCTGACGTTTTTGTCCATAGTTCAAAAACTGCAATAATAAATATGTGCAAACTTTTCTGAATATACAGAATCCATGAAGATACATTTCTTTTTCAATAAATGAATACACAGTAAACATGGTAAATATCGGTATTTTAAAAATATTTTCAAATAATACAGCATTATTAAAGCTCATTATCAATTAAACAATCAGCATTTACATTATATATTTTCAAATAAAGTACATTCAAGGGATCTAGTTTAAATCACTGTACCTAGCAATTTTTCACTGTTAATTTCAGTGATTTACAATGAAATGTCACTCTGTTTTATAGGGGTAGAATATGAAAAGTAGTAATTCTAAGTAGAACAAGGGCCTAAGGGGGCCAGAAATACAAATGTTCCTTGACTGAATTCAGAATGTTAAGGAGCCAGGCAAGCTGCTGCAAAAAGTCCTGATTTTATTGGAGCTGTGGGCTTCACAGTAAAGCTTATTTTGATTTTGAAACCTTGTCATATATTCAGTAGATATGACATGAAGATCAAGAGTGTTATATACATTGTTGTATCTCCATGGCATAAAGTAAACCTTGGGAGGAATTGCTCCACACCAACTACAGTGGTTTTAACAGAATTGTCTTGTGTGTTATATTAGTTCTTTTTCATCTATGAAGGGTTAAAATTATGACCAATTATTTATTGAAAATATATGAAATGCAATATTTTAATTAACCATGAAAATATCTATATGAATATTTTCAGTCAAAAATTAAGGCAACTCCTCTGTAAACCATATTGTTGTCTATTTTGATTTTTACTTTTTTTCATTGTTTACCTTACTGCTATATTTTATTTAATTTTTTGTTGAATGTTATTTTACAAATTAATAATGGCATTAAAATAGTTAAATGTTTATTTTGTTTATTGCTGTATAAAGTTCATAAGGACTTGGTTGAACTTATGCACATTTCTTCTTTGAAGGAAGTTGAGGCTACAAAGAGCCTTCAGCATTATTGCTCTTCTGGCTGATATTAGATATGAGTGTCAACACAATGCTTATTACCACAAAACACATATCAAGTTTGAATTTGGGTGGCATCACTTTTATCGTTCTAGAGTTATGCTCCTTTACAAATGGAAAAATTGCTGAATTTTTCATTTCCATTCTCTAACTTAAGTTTGCCTCAACCAAATGTTATGAAACTTAAACACAATGCTTATTACCACAAAACTCTTATCAATTTCGAATTTGGGTGTCGTCACTTTTACTGTTCTTGAGTTATGTCCCTTTATAATGTTATATGCAAGCTGGGGCATCATCTGTGTTTCATGGACACATTCTCCATTTATTTTTAATTATGACCTTCCCTTCATTGACTCCTATCAGTCAAGTTTGGTACAAATTTGCCCAAGTGAAGATGAATTTAAACAGTGTTTTAATATGACTGATCTTTATCAGAAAAAGTGGGGCTATATTGCATTCATTCACCTGGTCCTTCCATTCGACCAACAATATTTCAGTCACAATTTTCTCCAGTATTACTGAACAGAAGGACTTTGTGTTTGGTCAGCAGCTTGAATTATACCTGTAACTTGTGAGCACTTTTCAGATCTGTAAGACACCTACTTCCTGTTACCAATACTTTGAACTTTTCTATATGTTGAATGAACATGAAATTTTTCATGACACTTTTCTCTATTGAACAGAATGACCTTATATTTGGTCAGCTGCTTGATAGTGAGGAGTTGTAATGTGTGAGAACTTCACGGGAATGTTGGGACACCTACATCCTGTTTGCCAATACTCTGAATTTTACAATATGTTGAAAGAGCCTTTAATTTTTCGGCACACTTTTCTTAAAAAGTAAACATTGTCCACTGAACCATGAAAATGATGAAACCTGCTAAGAAGACATGTTCCTCTTACAATTATTCCATACACCAAATATAGAGGCCTAATTGCTTATAGTATCTGAGCAAGACAAAACCACAAAAAGTAAACATTGTCCACTGAACCAAGCAAATGAGGTCAAGGTCAGATGAAATCTGCCAGTCCCACTCGTACCTTTAAATCATTCCATACACCAAATATAGCGGTCCTATTGCTTATAGTATCTGGAAAACAGACCAAACCATAAAACTTAACATTGACCAATGAACCATGAAAATGAGGTCAAGGTCATATGAACCCTGCCAGACAGACATGTACACCTTAAAATCATTCCATACACCTAATAAAGTGCCCCTATTGGTTATAGTATCCGAGAAATAGACAAAACCACAAAAAGTAAATTGTCCACTGAACCATGAAAATGAGGTCAAGGTCAGATGAAACCGGCCAGTCAGACATGTACACCTTACAATCATTCCATACACCAATTATAGCTGACCTATTGTTTATAGTATCTGAGATACAGACTTGACCATGTAAACTTAACTTTAATCACTGATCCATAAAATGAGGTCTAGGTCAGGTGAACCCTGTCTGATAGTCATGTAGACCTTGCAAGGAAGCAATATAGCAAATATAGTTATCCTATTACTCATAATGAGTATTTCACAGAAAACTTTTTTTTTTTTCAAGCAGTCATGAAAATGAGGTCTCTTACCAATATCTTGATATTTTTTTGTTAAATAATCAAGAATTTTCTAAATATACTACCGAAATGTACCCAAAGGAACTTACTTTAAATAAATCAAATATAGGTAATTTAAGAACCTTTGTGAGCACGCTGACATACCCCACGCCTGCACATTGTCACTGGACAAACAAAATCTCAGCAGATTCCTTAGTTCAAAGACTCGTAACTCTACAAAAGTCAACTGATAATAAAATGCTCCACTTGGTGCAGCTTGATGCGACCGCAGAGGTCGAATCCTGAACAGTTGGGGCAAGTATGAACACAATATTCAAGCTTGATACAGCACTGAATTTGGATTGTGATTAAATATTTGACACAGCCTAGGTTTCTGACACACAATGAATGTGGTCTAAGAACTTAAATTTTTTTAAATTTACCTATTATGGTCCAATATCCAAAATCTAAATACATGGTTAGATTCAGCATATCAAAGAATCCAAAGAATTCAAATTTGATGAAATCAAACAAAGTTTAATTCTGGACCCTTTTGGCCTCGATGTACAAATTATTGTCTGGAAACTAGAAAAATGCTTGTTTTTGGCCCTTTTGGCCCAAATTCCTAAAATTTTGAGGCAATTTCCCCAAAATCAATCCCATCATTCCCTTTGTGGTTTGGTAATTTGCAGTACAATTTCAGAGAGATCAATACACTTAAACACAAGTTATTGTCTGAACTAGAATAAAATGCTCCGCTAAGCGCAGCTTGATACGACTGCAGAGGTCGAACCCTGAACAGTTGGGGCAAGTATGGACACAACATTCAAGCTTGATACAGCACTGATATTGGATTGTGATTAAATATTTGACACAGCATAGGTTTCTGACACAGAATGAATGTGGTCTAAGAACTTAAAAATATTTAATTTACCTATTCAAACCATATCATTATTATTTGCTTTTATATATAAATCAGAAATAACCTATTTAAAATGGAAAATTTTAAAGAAAAAATGAAAAAATTTCCTCAAAATTTTTGAACCCCATTATGATTCATCACCCCAAACTCAATCCCAGCCTTGAATACAAGTTATTGTCTGGAAACTAGAAAATGCTTTTTTTTGCCCCTTTGGCCCCTAATTCCTAAAATTTTGAGGCAATTACCCCAAAATCAATCCCAGCATTCCCTTTGTGGTATGGTACCTTGCAGTACAATTTCAGAGAGATCCATATACTTGAACACAAGTCATTGTCTGGAAACTAGAAAATGCTTATTTTGGCCCTTATTCCTAAACGCTTTGGGCAATTACCCTCAAACTCAATTCCAGCTTTCCTTTGTGATATGGAACCTTGTAGTACAATTTCAGAAATATCCATACACTTACAAGTTATTGTCATGAAACTAGAAAATGCTTGTTTTTGCCCTTTTTGCCCCTAATTCCTAAAATTTTGAGGCAATTACCCCAAAATCAATCCCAGCATTCCCTTTGTGATATGGAACTGTGTGGTACAATGTCAGAGAGATCCATACACTAACACACAAGTTATGTCTGGAAGTTACAAAATGCTTATTTTTGGCCCTTTTGGCCCCTAATTCCTTAACTGTTGGTACCATAACCCCAAAATCAATCCCAACTTTCCTTTTGTGGTATAGAACCTTATGGTAAAATTTCATAGAAATCCATTTACTTAAACTAAAGTTATTGTGCGAAAACCAATGTGTCTTCGGACGACAACGCCAACGTCATACCAATATACGACCGCAAAAATTGCGGTCGATAAAATGAAAATAAATATTTTCAAAATTTTGCTCTGGATACTGTATTTTGGTAATAAACAAGCTTCTGTTCAAATTTCGTAAAATTCCATGAAGGTGTGACAAAGTTATTGATGTCTAAAAAACTTTAACCACAGACTGAACCTAAATGTTGACGATGCCGAGCTGAAATCTAGGATCGCTATGTCTTGCTTTCACGACAAAATGTTGCAGGCACGACAAAATAAGCCGACATTATTTCCGACATATCACATGCATTAAGTGCTCATTGGACAAAAGTTTAATATAAGGTACTCTTTTAACATCTAATGTACACACCTTGAGCTTCCCCAACTTTTAATCTCTTGAGTATTACCCCCTCCTAATGTGGGGAAATCATCCTCACTATGTAAATTTGGAGCAGTTTTTTTCCTTCTAGGTGTTGGTCTTGTTGGTGTTCCTGATGCTGACTGGCCTCCTGCTCTTGCACCAGGAGGAACATATTTGCCTAATTTTGGTTTGTCTTCTTTAGGAGTTTCAGGTTCAGGTGGTGGAGGTTCTGGCACTGCTGTTGGTGCTACATGTACTAAAATTTGGTAACAAGCAAATTTGTAAAAATGTGGATAAAAACATGTAATATGCATTAACTTAGTATTATCTCCTAAATCATATGCTTTTTTATGCTATTTGTTTGATAAATTGAATTAAAACAAGAATGCACACATTAAAATGTCCCACCTGCTTCACTGATTATGATTTATTTAATGTTGAAAGTCATTTAGATAAAACTTATACAATAAGAATCAGTAAAACTTAACATTATCAATGATCCATGTAAATGAGGTCAATATCGACAAACATATACAACTTATGGTTCAGGGTTTAAGCTAGGATTTTGAGGGCTAAGGTAGTTATTGCATAGTGCATACCTGTCAAATGACCTGCATTTTGCAGGCGTGACCCGTGAATTTACAAGCTCACCAAAATTTGTTTTAAATGACCAGCCTGGTTCATCAAATAACAGTGATTTATGTATCTGAACTGTTTTCACCTGAATCTAGTTCCATGAGACTTTTGAGTTCTTATTTGAAATCACTGTAGGCAAAAATCATTAATCTAAATATGTTTTAAATAATATCAATCTTAAAATGATAAAATGTTTGTTACAGTAATCCCAAACTGGCATTAAACCATAAATTCTAATATGACGTGCTTCTTTCGCTTTGTAAACAACAGCGTGATAAAATTCTCGATATATCTATACTTAGTGCAGATTCGGAGATGTACATATTTATGGCTGTTACTACTTACCCCCCACATAAATCCACGTATCGTAACCTATTTGCAAATACTATGTGGATTTTGTTAAGTTCAAATTGAAATTGAAAAAGAAACTACAGAACTGTTATTCCCATTCTAATGCATAATAAAATGCTTCGCTGAGCGCAGCCCGATACTAACACAGGGGTGAACCCTGAACAGTTGGGGCAAGTTTAGACACAATATTCAAGCTTGATACTGTCTGAATTTGAATTGTGATCAAATTTTTGACATAATATAGGTTTCTGACACAAAATAAATGTGGCCAAAGATCTTAAAAATTTGAATGGTCTGATATCCAAAATCTAACAACATGGTTAGATTCAGCATATAAAAATAAAAACTGGGCGCAGCTTGATACGACCGCAGAGGTCGAACCCTGAAAAGTTGGGGCAAGTATGGACAAAACATTCAAACTTGATACAGCTCTGAATTTGGATTGTGATTAAATATTTGACACAGCATAGGTTTCTGACACAGAATGAATGTGGTCTAAGAACTTAAAAATTTTAATTTACCTATTATGGTCCAATATCCAAAATCTTAATACATGGTTAGATTCAGCATATCAAAGAATCCAAAGAATTCAAATTTTGATGAAATCAAACAAAGTTTAATTTTGGACCCTTTGACCTCAATGTGGATCAAGTTGATAATGGGGCCCAAAAATCAAAAATCTAAATACATGTTTAGATTCAGCTTATCAAAAACCCCATATGTCCAAATTTTGTTGAAATCAAACAAAGTTTAATTTTGGACCCCAATTTGGACCAACTTGAAAACTGGGCCCATAATCAAAATCTAAACATATGTTTAGATTCAGCATATCAAAGAACCCAGCCTTCCCTTTGTGGTATGGTACCTTGCAGTACAATTTCAGAAAGATCCATACACTTGAACACAAGTTATTGTCTGGAAACTAGAAAATGCTTATTTTGGACCCTTTTGGCCCCTTCTTCCTAAACCTTTTGGACAATTACCCCAAAATCAATTCCAGCTTTCCTTTGTGATATGGAACCTTGTAGTACAATTTCAGAAAGATCCATACACTTACACACAAGTTATTGTCATGAAACTAGAAAATGCTTGTTTTTGCCCCTTTTGGCCCCTAATTCCAAAAATTTTGAGGAAATTACCCCAAAATCAATCCCAGCATTCCCTTTGTGATATGGAACCTTGTGGTACAATGTCCGAGAGATCTATACACTTAACACACAAGTAATTGTCTGAAGTTACAATAAAATGCTCCAGGGCGCAGCTTGATACGACAGCAGATGTCGAACCCTGAATAGTTGGGGCTAGTATGGAGTCTATGGACACAACATTCAAGCTTGATACAGCTCTGAATTTGGATTGTGATTAAATATTTGACACAGCATAGGTTTCTGACACAGAATGAATGTGGTCTAAGAACTTAAAAATTTTAAATTGGACATTCACCTATTATGGTCCAATATCCAAAATCTAAATACATGGTTAGATTCAGCATATCAAAGAACCCCAAGAGTTCAATTTTGATGAAATCAAACAAAGTTTAATTTAGGACCCTTTGACCTCAATGTGGACAAAGTTGATAACAGGGTCCAAAATCAAAATCTAAATACAAGTTTAATTTTGGACCCCGATTTGGACCAACTTGAAAACTGGGCCCATAATCAAAAATCTAAATACATGTTTAGATTCAGCATATCAAAGAACCCTAAGAATTCAATTTTGTTGAAATCAAACTAAGTTTAATTTTGGACCCTTTGGACCTTAATGTAGACCAATTTGAAAACGGACCAAAAATTAAGAATCTAAATACACGGTTAGATTCGCATATCAAAGAACCCCAATATTTCAATTTTGATGAAATCAAACAAAGTTTAATTTTGGACCCTTTGACCTCAATGTGGACAAAGTTGATAACGGGGCCCAAAAATCAAAAATCTAAATACATGGTTAGATTCAGCATATCAAAGAACCCCATATATTCAATTTTTGTTGAATTCAAACAAAGTTTAATTTTGGACCCTTTGGACCTTAATGTAGACCAATTTGAATAAAATGCTCTGCAGGGTGCAGCTTGATACGACCGCAGAGGTCGAACCCTGAATAGTTGGGGCAAGTATGGACACAACATTCAAGCTTGATACAGCTCTGAATTTGGATTGTGATTAAATATTTGACACAGCATAGGTTTCTGACACAGAATGAATGTGGTCTAAGAACTTAAAAATTTTAAATTGGTTACATTCACCTATTATGGTCCAATATCCAAAATCTAAATACATGGTTAGATACAGCATATCAAAGAACCCCAAGAATTCAATATTTGATGAAGTCAAACAAAGTTTAATTTTGGACCCTTTTCCTTTGACCTCAATGTCAATACACTTGAACACAAGTTATTGTCTGGAACTAGAAAATGCTTATTTTGGCCCTTTTTCCTAAACGCTTTGGGTAATTACCCCAAACTCAATTCCAGCTTTCCCTTTGTGATATGGAACCTTGTACAATTTCAGGAAGATCCATACACTTACACAAAAGTTATTGTCATGAAACTAGAAAAATGCTTGTTTTCTGCCCCTTTTTTGGCCCCCAATTCCTAAAATTTTGAGGCAATTACCCCCAAAATCAATCCCAGCCTTCCCTTTGTGATATGGAACCTTGTGGTACAATATCAGAGAGATCCATACACTAACAAGTTTTTGTCTGGAAGTTATAAAAATGCTTATTTTGGCCCCTAAGGACGACATCAAAGTTCAATGTAGGATAAAAACTTAATTCACATAGTTTTTCACTAACCCCCAACTTAATTTGGGAAAAATTTATTGACCAATATGGATATATGTAAAATCGATTTTGGATAAACAAAACTTGCAGCAATTTTAACCCCCCACCCCAAACTATTTGATTTAAGTTTTTATCCTACATTGATCTTTTGATGTCGTCCCTAATTCCTTAACTGTTGGTACCATAACCTTCAAAATCAATCCCAACCTATCTTTTGTGGTATAGAACCTTATGGTAAAATTTCATAGAAATCCATTCACTTTAACTAAAGTTATTGTGCGAAAACCAATGTGTCTTCGGACAACGACGCCAACGTCATACCAATATACGACCGCAAAAAATTGCGGTCGTATAAAAATGAAAATAAATATTTATCAAAATTTTGCTCTGGATACTGTATTTTGGTCATAAACAAGCTTCTGTTCAAATTTCGTAAAATTCCATGAAGGTGTGACAAAGTTATTGATGTCTAAAAAAAAACTTTAACCACAGACTGAACCTAAATGTTGACGATGCTGACGCTGAAATCTAGGATCGCTATGTCTCGCTTTCACGACAAAAATGTTGCAGGCAGGACAAAAATAAGCTGACATTATTTTTGACATATCACATGCATTAAGTGCTCATTGGACAAAAGTTTAATATAAGGTACTCTTTTAACATCTAATGTACACACCTTGAGCTTCCCCAACTTTTAATCTCTTGAGTATTACCCCCTCCTAATGTGGGAAATCATCCTCACTATGTAAATTTGGAGCAGTTTTTCCTTCTAGGTGTTGGTCTTGTTGGTGTTCCTGATGCTGACTGGCCTCCTGCTCTTGCACCAGGAGGAACATATTTGCCTAATTTTGGTTTGTCTTCTTTAGGAGTTTCAGGTTCAGGTAGTGGAGGTTCTGGCACTGCTGTTGGTGCTACATGTACTAAAATTTGGTAACAAGCAAATAATTTGTAAAATGTGGATAAAACATGTAATATGCATTAACTTAGTATTATCTCCTAAATCATATGTTTTTATGCTATTTGTTTGATAAATTGAATTAAAACAAGAATGCACACATTAAAATGTCCCACCTGCTTCACTGATTATGATTTATTTAATGTTGAAAGTCTTTTAGATAAAACTTATACAATAAAATCACAAAAACTTAACATTATCAATGATCCATGTAAATGAGGTCAATATCAGACAAACATATACAACTTATAGTTCAGATTTTAAGCTAGGATTTTGAGGGCTAAGGTAGTTATTGCATAGTGCATACCTGTCAAATGACCTGCATTTTGCAGGCGTGACCCGTGAATTTACAAGCTCACCAAAATTTGTTTTAAATGACCAGCCTGGTTCATCAAATAACAGTGATTTATGTATCTGACCTGTTTTCACCTGAATCTAGTTCCATGAGACTTTTGAGTTCTTATTTGAAATTTTTTCTCCCGAAATACTTTAAAATTTAATTTTCAATCTGAACTTTATTTACTGTTCAAGTTTGTCACTCCATAGATGCTAATTTTCTCTTTAAATATAGCATACAGAGGTGTCAAACTTCAAAGGAAATAGCCAAAAAAGTCTTAAAATCACCGTAGGCAAAAAATCATTAATCTAAATATGTTTTTATATAATATCAATCTTAAAATGATAAAATGTTTGTTACAGTAATCCCAAACTGGTATTAAACCATAAATTCTAATATGACGTGCTTCTTTCGCTTTGTAAACAACAGCGTGATAAAATTCTCGATATATCTATACTTAGTGCAGATTCGGAGATGTACATATTTATGGCTGTTACTACTTATCCCCACATAAATCCACGATCGTAACCTATTTGCAAACACTATGTGGATTTTGTTAAGTTCAAATTGAAATTGAAAAGAAACTACAGAACTGTTATTCCCATTCTAATGCATAATAAAATGCTTCGCTGAGCGCAGCCGACATCTGAACACAGGGTGAACCCTGAACAGTTGGGGCAAGTTTGGACACAATATTCAAGCTTGATACTGTCTGAATTTGAATTGTGATCAAATTTTTGACATAATATAGGTTTCTGACACAAAATAAATGTGGCCAAAGATCTTAAAAATTTGAATGGTCTGATATCCAAAATCTAACAACATGGTTAGATTCAGCATATAAAAATAAAAACTGGGCGCAGCTTGATACGACCGCAGAGGTCGAACCCTGAACAGTTGGGGCAAGTATGGACAAAACATTCAAGCTTGATACAGCTCTGAATTTGGATTGTGATTAAATATTTGACACAGCATAGGTTTCTGACACAGAATGAATGTGGTCTAAGAACTTAAAAAATTTTAATTTACCTATTATGGTCCAATATCCAAAATCTAAATACATGGTTAGATTCAGCATATCAAAGAATCCAAAGAATTCAAATTTTGATGAAATCAAACAAAGTTTAATTTTGGACCCTTTTGACCTCAATGTGGATCAATTTGATAATGGGGCCCAAAAATCAAAAATCTAAATACATGGTTAGATTCAGCTTATCAAAAAACCCCATATGTCCAAATTTTGTTGAAATCAAACAAAGTTTAATTTTGGACCCCAATTTGGACCAACTTGAAAACTGGGCCCATAATCAAAATCTAAACATATGTTTAGATTCAGCATATCAAAGAACCCAGCCTTCCCTTTGTGGTATGGTACCTTGCAGTACAATTTCAGAAAGATCCATACACTTGAACACAAGTTATTGTCTGGAAACTAGAAAAATGCTTATTTTTGGACCCTTTTTGGCCCCTTGTTCCTAAACATTTTGGACAATTACCCCAAACTCAATTCCAGCTTTCCTTTGTGATATGGAACCTTGTAGTACAATTTCAGAAAGATCCACACACTTACACACAAAGTTATTGTCATGAAACTAGAAAAATGCTTGTTTTTGCCCTTTTTGCCCCTAATTCCTAAAATTTTGAGGCAATTACCCCAAAATCAATCCCAGCATTCCCTTTGTGGTATGGTACCTTGCAGTACAATTTCAGAGAGATCCATACACTTGAACACATTTTATTGTCTGGAATTTAATAACCTAATTAGTAAATCAAAGGTCCGGTCAATTTCAGTAACTAATTAACCGTAACATTTACAAGATGTTTGTACACCTGTGACAAATATCTAAGTACCGTATTCTATTGATTAACTGTATCAAAATATAATTAATAAATAAGACATCATGATGGTAAAACAATCATTTAACACTTGTTTGTCAATTTTTTACAACTTTTTAACTTCAAGCATTTCAGTATCTGTCAAAATATTTAATTGGGATTAAAGAATCTGCCAAAATAAAAACCGCCAAAATTTTTCGTGTTCTTTGTTGCCCCTAAATCGCGAAATTTTACACCCACCAAAATAACCCACTATACAGTAACTCCTAGAAAAAAATTTCAATAGTAATTTCCTGTTGATATGCACATCTACATAGTATGTCCTTATTATCTACAAAGTTTCATGAAATTCTATTGTGTGGTTTTAGAGGAGTTGCGATTACAAACTGTTGCAGTAGTATATTTTGCCAAAATTCTAAGTTAAAGGGGCATAACTCCTAGAAAAAAAATTGAATCGTAATTTCCTGTCGATATGCACATCTACATAGTATATCCTTATTATCTACAAAGTTTCATGAAATTCTGTTGTGCGGTTTCAGAGGAGTTGCGATGACAAGAACAGGACTGACGGACGGAGGGACGGTTGAAAAACATTATACCCTCCTCAAACTTCGTTGCATGGGGTATAATAACTATCCTTTCCTAGATTTAGATATTTCAGTTTTATTATGGGAAACACTACACAATAATTTACGACAAAAGGGACAATTATTTTTACCCTTGTTTTTATGTTACCACAAATTACTTAAAACCTTTGTTAAATTCTTCCATAGATACAAAGATTTGGTTTGGAATTTTGGTTGTACCTGTAGAAAACTTATTTCAAACAGGATAGCACATCATAATTTTTACTGAGATGTTGTTTATTGATCCTTGAAATTTAGAAACGATCCGGGTAAACTTATCGATCCTTTAAATAAACTTATTCTAAAAGGTTACCAATTCAACACTGTAATAAGATCTTTGAAAATTGTCTTAATTGGTATAAATATTGATTTTGTTATCAGTAAATTAAATCCAAACTTAATTTTATTGTTATATACATATGCACATTCAAGGTTCTACGATCCATTAATACCTATATTTTGGCATTGCACAAGGTCATGTTTTTCTCCGACTGTTAATGATGTCCTTATACTAAATGCATTGGATGTTGGATGTCACGTGTACTGATTGATATTTAAGTTTTAGATACATGATTTTTTTTATTAGTTTTTATTAGCTTTGAACTGGCTGTCAGTAACTGCGAGTACTCTATCATCTGTACTTTTGTCTATTTTGTTGTTGGGATTTTTTTTATTAGTTTTTATTAGCTTTGAACTGGCTGTCAGTAACTGCGAGTACTCTATCATCTGTACTTTTGTCTATTTTGTTGTTGAGATGTATAAACTCCCTACCAGGTCTAATTTGTGTTTTTGTTAGTTGTTTTTCTGCTTTGTATCTATCTGATAAGTTGAGCCCTTTTCAACTGATTTTTATAGTAAATATGTTTAAACCCTGCCATTTTCTATATGTGCCTGTCCCAAGTCGGGAACCTGTAATTCAGTGGTTGCTGTTTGTTGCTGTATATCATATTTGTTTTTAGTTTATTGTTTTGTACATAAATCAGGCTGTTATTTTTATTGTTTGAATTGTTTTTCATGTCCTTTTGGGGCCTTTTATAGCCGACTATGCGGTATGGGTTTTGTTAATTTTTTAATGGCTGTAGGGTGACCTATAGTTGTTAACTTCTATGTCATTTGATCTTTGGTGGAGAGTTGTCTCATTAGCAATCATACCACATCTTAAAGGACAATGACAATGGACATATGATAGACAGAAACTTTGTAACATAAGGTATCTGCCTACATGATATTAAGTATCCAGGTCTTCTACCTTCTGAATTATGAAGCTTTATAATAAATGTGTATGCTGTCCCCAGATTGTAATCCCTATGTCTTGTACTCTACAACTTTCTCGCAGACAAGACAAAAAATCAGCCATGTCACTTGATAATGGGAACAGCAGGAACCAATTTATAACTAAACACCAAAAAGATTACCAATCAAGCTTGATTTTTATTGCTTAGGTGGTTTCAGATAAGATTTTTTTTTATTGTTCACCAGACTGGCAATGACAGATGACTGATAGATGACAAGTGATGGCAATAATTCATATTTGCCCTTTGGGCCATCTGTGCTAAAAATATCAAAATGGTTAATTTACACATTAAAATGTATTCACTTTGCACAAAATTGTTGAAAAAAATATTTAGAATTGAAAAAACTTATATGACCTTACAATTGTGCACCCATCATCATGCTTTACAATGCTTACAATCAAAAATTATTAGAAACTCCAGATAGTGATTCCCATACATCTACTTGAAAGACAATGGGTTAAAATTTCCAATTTCTGGTGTGCATGACAAAAAATATTCTTTTCATTCTTTAATAACAGTATCAACAATCAGATAAAGGTTTATAATGTACATATTCATCAAATTTACAAAGTACGAAATAAATGAATCAACCATACGGCATAATTAATTTTATCCATTATCTACACATTAAAACACATGTGAAATTTAATACATTATTTCATCATCTACCACCATAATTGATATGGGAATCAAGCCATTTGCCGTCATGCTGGAACGATCGTCATGTAAAATTGCAAAAATTGAAAGAAATTTTCCTATAACTGTAGCACTTTGTAAAATATTATAGCACTTTTACAGCTGATAAGGTGTTAAATGTCAGTCAATGGTTACTATGACAACACCTGAGGTTTTATTCTTCCACCATCACCCTCCGAGACAAACCTTTTTCTTCCCCTGAAACGATACAATTGATTAAAAATAAGACATTTTTATTAAATTTGAAAACGCAGACCAACTACACAAATTTACTTCATGGAATTTCAGTTATACAAAAATAAGAGCAAATGTTGTAATTTTAATCTCTCAAAATTCAAATTACTGAGATGCTTTACTGTTGAGCAATTACAGTTAGATGTAAAATCTAAATATTAACCTGAAAGGTTAAAGCAATATTGTGATTTTTAAATATATTTTCATAGGTACCACAAAATTCAGCACTTTAACTATGGGATGATAGGGGAAATGTTCTTGATATAAATAACTTTACTTTTCTAAAATAAAAACAAGAGTGCACACGCTGAAATGTCTCGCCTTTTTTACTAACCATTGATATTATGTTGATAGTCCTAAATGAAAGCTTTACTACAACTATTACATAAACTTAACATGATCCAAGAAAATGAAGTCAAGGTCATATAAACCAAACGAGAAATACATGTACACCTTACAATCATTCAATACACTAAATATAGTTGACCTATTGCTTAAAGTTTCTAAGAAACAGACTTAACCAAGAAAACTAAACATTGACCAATGAATCGTGAAAATGAGGTCAAGGTCAGATGAACCATGCCAGGCAGACTTGAACAGCTTACAATCCTTCCATACAACAAATATAGTTGACCTATTGCTTATAGTTTTAAGAAAAACAGACCGAAACACATAAACTTAACACTGAGCAATGAACCGTGAAAATGAGGTCAAGGTCAAATAAAACCTGCAAGACTGACATGTACATCATAAAATATTTCCATACACCAAATATAGTTGACTTATTACATATAGTATTAGAAAAAGACAAAACTCAAAAACTTAACTTTGACCACTGAACCATGAAAATGAGGTCAAAGTCAGATGACACCTGCCAGTTGGACATGTACACCTTACAATCATTCCATACACCAAATATAGTAGACCTATTGCATAAAGTATAAGAAAAACGGACCAAAACACAAAACTTAAGTATAACCACCGAACCATGAAAATGTGGTCAAGGTCAGATGACACCTGCCAGTTGGACATGTACACCTTACAATCCTTCTATACACCAAATATACTAGACCTATTGCTTATAGTATCTGAGATATGGACTTGACCACCAAAACTTAACCTTGTTCACTGATCCATGAAATGAGGTCGAGGTCAAGTGAAAACTGTCTGACGGGCATGAGGACCTTGCAAGGTATGCACATACCAAATATAGTTATCCTATTACTCATAATAAGAGAGAAATTAACATTACAAAAAATCTCAACTTTTTTTCAAGTAGTCACTGAACCATGGAAATAAGGTCAAGGACAATGAACATGTAACAGACGGAAACTTCCTAACATAAGGCATCTATATACAAAAAGTATGAAGCATCCAGGTCTTCCACCTTCTAAAATATAAAGCTTTTAAGAAGTTAGCTAACGCCGCCGCCGCCGGATCACTATCCCTATGTTGAGCTTTCTGCAACAAAAGTCGCAGGCTCGACAAAAATGTAGGAAAATTTAAAGAACAAAAAATAATAAAATGCTCCGCAGGGCTCAGCTTGATACGACCGCAGAGGTCGAACCCTGAACAGTTTGGGCAAGTATGGACACAACATTCAAGCTTGATACAGCTCTGAATTTGGATTATGATTAAAAATTTGATACAGCATAGGTTTCTGACACAGAATGAATGTGATCAAAGAACTTAAAATTTTAAATTGGACATTTACCTATTATGGTCAAATATCCCAAATCTAAATACAAGTTAGATTCAGCTTTTCAAAGAACCCCAAGAATTCAATTTTGATGAAATCAAACAAAGTTTAATTTTGGACCCTTTTGACCTCAATGTGGACAAAGTTGATAACGGGGCCCAAAAATCAATAAAATGCTCCGCAGGGCGCAGCTTGATACGACCGCAGAGGTCGAACCCTGAATAGTTGGGGCAAGTATGGACACAACATTCAAGCTTGATACAGCTCTGAATTTGGATTGTGATTAAATATTTGACACAGCATAGGTTTCTGACACAGAATGAATGTGGTCTAAGAACTTAAAAATTTTAAATTGGACATTCACCTATTATGGTCCAATATCCAAAATCTAAATACATGGTTAGATTCAGCATATCAAAGAACTTCATATATTCAATTTTGTTGAAATCAAACAAAGTTTAATTTTGGACCCGATTTGGACCAACTTGAAAACTGGGCCCATAATCAAAAATCTAAATACATGTTTAGATTCAGCATATCAAAGAACCCTAAGAATTCAATTTTGTTAAAATCAAACTAAGTTTAATTTTGGACCCTTTGGACCTTAATGTAGACCAATTTGAAAAGGGACCAAAAATTAAGAATCTAAATACACGTTAGATTCGGCATATCAAAGAACCCCAATAATTCAATTTTGATGAAATCAAACAAAGTTTAATTTTGGACCCTTTTGACCTCAATGTGGACAAAGTTGATAACGGGCCCAAAAATCAAAAATCTAAATACAAGGTTAGATTCAGCATATCAAAGAACCCCATATATTCAATTTTGTTGAAATCAAACGAAGTTTAATTTTGGACCCGATTTGGACCAACTTGAAAACTGGGCCCATAATCAAAAATCTAAATACATGTTTAGATTCAGCATATCAAAGAACCCTAAGAATTCAATTTTGTTAAAATCAAACTAAGTTTAATTTTGACCCTTTGGACCTTAATGTAGACCAATTTGAAAAGGGACCAAAATTAAGAATCTAAATACACGGTTAGATTTGGCATATCAAAGAACCCCAATAATTCAATTTTGATGAAATCAAACAAAGTTTAATTTTGGACCCTTTTGACCTCAATGTGGAGAAAGTTGATAAAGGGCCCAAAATCAAAAATCTAAATACATGGTTAGATTCAGCATATCAAAGAACCCCATATATTCAATTTTGTTGAAATCAAACAAAAGTTTAATTTTGGACCCGATTTGGACCAACTTGAAAACTGGGCCCATAATCAAAAATCTAAATACCGTACATGTTTAGATTCAGCATATCAAAGAACCCTAAGAATTCAATTTTGTTAAAATCAAACTAAGTTTAATTTTGGACTCTTTGGACCTTAATGTAGACCAATTTGAAAACAGGACCAAAAATTAAGAATCTAAATACACGGTTAGATTCGCATATCAAAGAACCCTAATAATTCAATTTTGATGAAATCAAACAAAGTTTAATTTTGGACCCTTTTGACCTCAATGTGGACAAAGTTGATAACGGGCCCAAAAATCAAAAATCTAAATACATGGTTAGATTCAGCATATCAAAGAACCCCATATATTCAATTTTGTTGAAATCAAACGAAGTTTAATTTTGGACCCGATTTGGACCAACTTGAAAACTGGGCCCATAATCAAAAATCTAAATACATGTTTAGATTCAGCATATCAAAGAACCCTAAGAATTCAATTTTGTTAAAATCAAACTAAGTTTAATTTTGGACCCTTTGGACCTTAATGTAGACCAATTTGAAAAGGGACCAAAATTAAGAATCTAAATACACGGTTAGATTCGGCATATCAAAGAACCCCAATAATTCAATTTTGATGAAATCAAACAAAGTTTAATTTTGGACCCTTTTGACCTCAATGTGGAGAAAGTTGATAAAGGGGCCCAAAATCAAAAATCTAAATACATGGTTAGATTCAGCATATCAAAGAACCCCATATATTCAATTTTGTTGAAATCAAACAAAAGTTTAATTTTGGACCCGATTTGGACCAACTTGAAAACTGGGCCCATAATCAAAAATCTAAATACCGTACATGTTTAGATTCAGCATATCAAAGAACTCTAAGAATTCAATTTTGTTAAAATCAAACTAAGTTTAATTTTGGACCCTTTGGACATTAATGTAGACCAATTTGAAAACAGGACCAAAAATTAAGAATCTAAATACACGGTTAGATTCGGCATATCAAAGAACCCCAATAATTCAATTTTGATGAAATCAAACAAAGTTTAATTTTGGACCCTTTTGACCTCAATGTGGACAAAGTTGATAACGGGCCCAAAAATCAAAAATCTAAATACATGGTTAGATTCAGCATATCAAAGAACCCCATATATTCAATTTTTGTTGAAATCAAACGAAGTTTAATTTTGGACCCGATTTGGACCAACTTGAAAACTGGGCCCATAATCAAAATCTAAATACATGTTTAGATTCAGCATATCAAAGAACCCTAAGAATTCAATTTTGTTAAAATCAAACTAAGTTTAATTTTGGACCCTTTGGACCTTAATGTAGACCAATTTGAAAAGGGACCAAAATTAAGAATCTAAATACACGGTTAGATTCGCATATCAAAGAACCCCAATAATTCAATTTTGATGAAATCAAACAAAGTTTAATTTTGGACCCTTTTGACCTCAATGTGGACAAAGTTGATAATGGGGCCAATTTAAAACGGGGCCCAAAATCCAAAAACTTAATACACGGTTAGATTCAGCATATTAAAGAACCCCAAGAGTTCAAGAATAAAACCCCATTGAAATTGGTCAAGAAATAAGCAATTTATACAAAGTATCTTCTTTGCACAATACTGTGCAATTGAATATTTCTTGCAATTGCGCAATACTGTGAAATTGAAGATTTCTTGCTATTGCGCAATACTGCACAATTGACAATTTCTTGCTATTGCGCAATATTGTGCTATTGGATATTTCTTGCTATTGCGCAATACTGTGCAATTGAAGATTTCTTGCTATTGCGCAATACTGTGCAATTGAAAATTTCTTGCTATTGCACAATACTTATTATATAATAATTTACACATCCTGTTTGGTGTGTATCTCCTGCCATATCATTATTATTTGCTTTTAAATATAATTCAGAAATAACCAACTTAAAATGGAAAATTTTAAAGAAAAAAAAAGGAAAAAAGGAAAAAAAAAATCCCCCAAAAAATTTTTGAACCCCTTATGATTCATCACCCCAAACTCAATCCCAGCCTTCCTTTGAGGTATGGTACCTTGCAGTACAATTTCAGAGATCCATACACTTGAACACAAGTTATTGTCTGGAAACTAGAAAATGCTTATTTTGGCCCCTTATTCCTAAACGTTTTGGGCAATTACCCCCAAACTCAATTCCAGCTTTCCCTTTGTGATATGGAACCTTGTAGTACAATTTCAGAAAGATCCATACACTTACACACAAGTTATTATCATGAAACTAGAAAAATGCTTGTTTTTTGCCCCTTTTTTGGCCCCTAATTCCTAAAATTTTGAGGCAATTACCCCCAAAATCAATCCCAGCATTCCCTTTGTGATATGGAACCTTGTGGTACAATATCAGAGATCCATACACTAACACACAAGTTATGTCTGGAAGTTACAAAAATGCTTATTTTTGGCCCCTAATTCCTTAACTGTTGGTACCATAACCCCCAAAATCAATCCCAACCTTCCTTTTGTGATATTGAACCTTATGGTAAAATTTCATAGAGATCCATTCACTTAAACTAAAGTTAGAGTGCGAAAACCAATGCGTCTTGGACGACGGCGCGATTTACGACGACGACGCCAACGTCATACCAATATACGACCTCAAAATTTTTTTGCGGTCGTATAAAATCTAAATACATGGTTAGATTCAGCATATCAAAGAACCCCATACATTCAATTTTTGTTGAAATCAAACAAAGTTCAATTTTGGACCCTGATTTGGACCAAACTGAAAACTGGGCTCATAATCAAAAATCTAAATACATGTTAAGATTCAGCATATCAAAGAACCCCAGGAATTCAATTTTTGTTGAAATCAAACAAAGTTTAATTTTGGACCCTTTGGACCTTAATGTAGACCAATTTGAAAACGGGACCAAAAATCAAAAATCTAAATACATGGTTAGATTCGCCATAATTCAATTTTTGATGAAATCAAACAAAGTTTAATTTTGGACCCTTTGGATCTCAATGTGGACCATTTTAAAAACAGAGCCCATAATCCAAAAACTTAATAATTGGGTAGATTCAGCATATCAAAGAACCCCATATATTCAATTTTTGTTGGAATCAAACCAAGTTTAATTTTGGACCCTTTGGACCTCAATGTGGACCAATTTAATAAACAGCTGCGCCAATGAGCGCATGATATGCCCGCCTTTTATGCAATAATCATAAATAGTTTCTGAGATACAGCGTGACATGTGAAAACACACCTTTTTAACAAAAACTCAATAACTCTTAAATAAAATTTTGAATCATCACCAAAAGTATACAGATCTTGAGATTAATATAACTAAGAAGTGTGTAAAGTTTTAAGCAATAATCATATATTGTTTTTGAGATACAGTGTGTGAAAACACACCTTTTTAACAAAAACTCAATAACCCTTAAATAAAATTTTGAATCATCACCAAAAGTATACAGATCTTGAGATTAATATCACTAAATTGTAAAGTTTTAATCAAGAATTGAGATATGGTGCCTCCCCTTTTTTTTACAAAAACTCAATATCTCTAAAATAAAATTTTGAATCAAAATCAAAAAGTATAAGATCTTTAGATTAATATAACTAATAAGTGTGTAAAGTTTTAAGCAATAATCATAAATTGTTTTTGAGATATGGTGCCATGTAAAACCCCATCCCCTTTTTACAAAATACTCAATAACTCAAAAATAAAATTTTGAATATCACCAACATGTGAAAAAAACATACCCTGTTTTAGTTACAAAGTCCCGTAACTCAAAAGTTTTAATCTTATTTTCACCAAAAGTATACAGATCGTTTTGACCATCATAAGGAACAACTGCATTAAGTTTCATGAAATTTGGATGAGTTGTTCTCAAGTTACGGTGCGACATGTTTACGCCGGACAGACAGACGGACAGCACCCTGTTTTAGTTACAAAGTCCTGTAACTCAAAAGTTTTAATCTTATTTTCACCAAAAGTATACAGATCGTTTGACCATCATAAGGAACAACTGCATTAAGTTTCATGAAATTTGGATGAGTCGTTCTCAAGTTACAGTGTGACATGTTTACGCCGGACAGACAGACGGACTGCACATTTGTATATAATAGTCGTTTGACCAAAATTTTGACGGGCGATAAAAGTTTTAAAATCCAAAAACTTAGTACTGTTAGTATTCAGCATATAAAAGAATCCTAAGAATTCAAGAATAAAACCCCATTGAAATTGGTCAAGAAATAAGCAATATAGAAAAGTATCGTTTTGGCCCCTAATTCCTAAACAGTGAGGGCCATGACCCCAAAATCTATCCCAACCTTCCTTTTTGGTATGGAACCTTATGGTACAATTTCAGAAAGATCCATACACTTACACACAAGCTAGAATAAACTGTTATCACAGAGATATGTCTCGCCTTTTTGTAATTTTGATAATGCAAATGTTGAAATTAAAATAGCAATTCTTTAACATGTGTTATGCAAATATTCAAAGTCGATGAACCATGACTGAAGGTACATGGCTAAACAATCTCCAAGGAATGAGATGTGCCAATGCTAATACAACTGCATACCAAATACCATTGACTTATTATAAGTCGTTCCCTTTAAACAAACCTAAACACAAACATTAACTTGTAAACTATGTAAAAGTTTCAAAGTCAATGAACCATGATCAGGGGTGGGGCTATATAATCTCCATGGAAACGATACTTGCAAATGCCAATAAATTTGCATACAAAATATCATTGACTATTAGCAGTTCATCTTAAACTAATCTAATCACAAACTAATACATGTAAACTAAGCAAAAGTTTCAAAGTAAATAGACCATGACTGAGGGGACGGGGCCAAATATTCTCCATGGAAATGAGATGTGCTAATGCTTACACAGCTGAACACCAATTAACATTGGCCTACCACTAATGGTTCCCTTGAACTGACCTAATCACGAACTAATACATGTTAACTTAGCAAAATTTTCAAAGTCTATAGACCATGACAAAGGGGCGGAGCCAAATAATCTCCATGGAAATGAGATATGCCAATGTTTATACAACTGCATACCAAATATCATTGACCTACCACTAGTGGTTCCCATAAATTGACCTAATCACAAACTAATACATGTAAACTATGAAAAGTTTCAAAGTCAATAGACCTTGACTGAGGGGGCGGGGCCAAATAATCTCCATGGTAATGAGATGTGCCAATGCTAATACAACTGCATACCAAATATCATTGACCTATCACTAGTGGTTCACCATGAACTAGACCTAATGACAAACTAATACATTGTTGACGCCGCCGCTTAAACACATACCTATGTCTCGCTTTTGACTCCGTCAAGGCGAGACAAAAATGCTTATTTGGGCCCTTTATTCCTAAACAGTTGGGACCATAACCCCAAAATCAATCCCAAACTTCCTTTAGTGGTTATAAACCTTGTGTTAAAATTCTATTGATTTCTGTTTACTTATAATAAAGTTATTATCCGGAAACCATCTGTCTTCGGACGACGCTGACGACGACAACATGATACCAATATACGACCAAAAAATTTTTAATTTTTGCGGTCATATAAAAAATTCTTAATGTGGGATCTTGAAAATTGTTGGTTTATTAACATTTATTAACATCAAAAACTGCATGAGATACTGCAATATATTAGTGCTAAGAGTTTGTCTTGATCTTCCTCTTTTAAATGTACATCTTGATCTTCAATTTTAATTTAACTGAATATTAAAAGCAGTAATTTGCTATATATGCCATATTTTCATTTTCCATTCAAGTAATACCTGATGAAGGGTTAAAAATGTTTGAAATATTTCACACTAATAATTCTAAATGGATGCCATTTGCAAGCATTTTTAAAATACACATCAAGATCACTAAATAAGTGCAGCCTCTCATCATTTTTTTTTAATTTACCTTTGAGGTAGTTCTTGGAATACGTCTGAACTGACTACTTTCTCTCTGTGACACATTGTGACAAATCTGTCCAACAGAGAATATGCATTGGGTACATCCAAACAGATGTCTGGCATTGAATCAAATACCCTTCGGAATCCCTGAAATGGAAAAAAATTTGTCAGCAGCTTCACAATATCCAATTGCTTGAAAGCACTGAAGGGTAAAGATTGTTTAAATTTAGCAGTGGGAACTAAAAATTAAACATTGCAATGCATTAAGCATTGGAGGCAAAACTATGATTGTAGTTGGTTCAAGTAGAATTATGGACAATATTAAGAAAACTCCAATTTTAAAGATAACTTTAACAATGACATCATTGATATTTTTAGAACAGATACTGGATTCCTGCACCTTACACAAGTTATGTAATTTTCTTGACAAGTATAACATCATTTTGTAACTTGAATATCTGAGCATATATTTTACTGCTAAATTTCTTGAAATGTTCATGGATAGGATGTATATAATGTTATGATCAATGTACTTTATTTCATGTATCTCAAAAGTAGTGATAAAGTTTGGAAACTTGATAACTATCAAGCGAGCCACATAAGGGTTTTGATTGCATGAATGTAATTTTTACCCCAAACATCTTTTGATTAAAACTAATCTTAAATTATACTGAAATTTTCGAGTAAAAATAACATTTTTTTTGTAAAAAGAAATTGTGTTATATTTCTTACCACAATATCTCTGGTGGATAGGTGTTTCATTTGTAATATTAAATACCATATACCCTTATTTCTTACAAAATCCAATTGTCCACTTGAGGACCTTGTCTTGTTGAACCCATACCATACTGATAATAATAAACTGTTGACACACAGTTATGTCTCGCCTGTCAGCATAAAATTCTGAAAAAACCAATCTAATGGACAGCAACATTGCTTATTATTTCAAAGTCACTGGACCATGATCTTGTGGGCTGGGCCTAGAAATGATCTTTTTTATAAGCAACATTATAATAATAACATTTGAAAAATTGCTAATTAATTCAAAGTCACTGGACCAACAAGTGGGTAGGGCCTCGAAATGGTTGACAAACTGAGATGTACAGACAGCAATGTAACTTTATAGAAAATATTGTTTATTGTAAGTAGTTCCTATCAAACTAACTTAATCAGAAAACTTAACATTGAAAATTGTTAAATAATTCAAAGTCACTGGACCATGAAATAGAGGGCAGGTCCTTGAAATAGTCGTCAAACTGATATGTACTGATAGTAATGCAACTTTATAGAAAATATCATTGACCTATCACAAGTAGTTCATATCAAACTAACTTAAGCAGAAAAATTGCTAATTATTCAAAGTCACTGGACCATGTCGTAGGGGCCATGGTCTAAAAATAGTTGTCAAACTGATATGTACTGATAGTAATGGGACTTCATACAAAATATCAATGATCTATCACCAGTAGATCCTATCAAACTAACTTAAGCAGAAAACTTAACATTGAAAATTGTTAATTAATTCAAAGTCACTGGACCATGACTTAGGGGCAGGGTCTCGAAATAGTCGTCAAACTGATATGTTCTGATAGTAATGCAACTTCATACAAAATATCATTGACCTATCACAAGTAGTTCATATCAAACTAACTTAAGCAGAAAAATTGCTAATTATTCAAAGTCACTGGACAATGTCCTAGGGGGTCATGGCCTCAAAATAATTGTCAAACTGATATGTACTGATAGTAATGGGACTTCATACAAAATATCAATGATCTATCACCGGTAGATCCTATCAAACTAACTTAAGCAGAAAACTTAACATTGAAAATTGCTAATTAATTCAAAGTCACTGGACCATGACTTAGGGGGCAGAGCCTCGAAATAGTCGTCAAACTGATATGTTCTGATATTAATGCAACTTCATACAAAATATCATTGATCTTTCACAAGTAGTTCCTTTCAAACTTACTTAAACATAAAACTCAGCATTGAAAATTGCTTATTGATTCAAAGTCACAGGACCATGACTTAGAGGGCAGGGCCTCGAAATAGTCGTCAAACTGATATGTACTGATAGCAATGCAACTTCATAGTTAATATCAATGATCTATCACAAGTAGTTCCTATCAAACTAACTTATGCAGAAAACTTAACAATTGTTGACGCCGGAGCCTGAGCTGCCGGAAAAGCAATCCCTGTCTCGCTTTCCGCAACTTTTGTCACAGGCGAGACAAAATTATCCTTTACAAAGAATGAGTGTACAGCAGACCAATTCTAGACGCTTTGTCAATGACTGTAGATACTGACCTGTGCCATTTGTTCTGATGTGATAATCACACTTTGTTCCAATGACTGATGATACTGACCTGTGCCATTTGTTCTGGTGTGATAATCACACTTTGTGCCAATGACTGTTGATACTGACCTGTGCCATTTGTTCTGGTGTGATAATCACACTTTGTGCCAATGACTGTAGATACTGACCTGTGCCATTTGTTCTGCCAATCTGGTGTGATAATCACACTTTGTGCCAACGACTGTTGATACTGACCTGTGCCATTTGTTCTGGTGTGATAATCACACTTTGTGCCAATGACTGTAGATACTGACCTGTGCCATTTGTTCTGGTGTGATAATCACACTTTGTGTCAATGACTGTTGATACTGACCTGTGCCATTTGTTCTGGTGTGATAATCACACTTTGTGTCAATGACTGTAGATACTGACCTGTGCCATTTGTTCTGGTGTGATAATCACACTTTGTGTCAATGACTGTAGATACTGACCTGTGCCATTTGTTCTGGTGTGATAATCACACTTTGTGCCAATGACTTAAGTAAATCACACATTCTATGAGCTGCCCTTTCAGTGGAATCTTCTAGTATCATAACTGTTGCCTAAAAATGTAATAAACTATATCAAAACTGGACAAGATAGACTCTTTCATCTGTTTGACTCTTGTCATCTGTCATATTTCAAAATAAAACAAATCTAAGTACTCTTGCCATTTACTGACTATCAATTATAATCAATAGAAAAGTGTACAGACTTTTAAAATGTCTTGCTTGCTTTTCTGATCATGATTGAAATTATGTTAAAAGTCATTAAAATAAAGTTTTAATACAAGTATTATATAAACTTAACGTCAATGATCCATGCAAGAGCAATATTGAAAGGTAAAATGAACCTCTACGCTGTAGAGAAAAGTCCTGTTTTGCTTGTAATGCATGCAATTAGCATGCACCTCCCAGTTTTGAGTTTGTCAATTTTATGCCCCTCTAATCGACGTCTATTTTTGTTGTTCTCAAATCTACGTCCAATATTTGGCTTCTCTAATCAACGTCCGTTTTATAAACTTATCGCAATGACGTCACAATTTTATTTAAAGAAAACACCTGTCATATTTCTGATTTGAAAATGCATTTTCCGAAAAAAATTGTCGATTGAACTTAAAACTCAATAAACTGCTTCGCTGAGCACAGCTGGATACGACCGCAGAGGTCCAACCCGGAACAGTTGGGGCAAAATGGACACAATATTCAAGCTTGATACAGGTCAGAATTTGGATTGTACTGTGAAAGTACTTTTATTCGTGGGGTACCAATTTTCGTGGTTTTCGTGGATGACTTTATCCACAATTTAAGTGTCCAACAAAATAAAACAACCATTGACCAAATCAAGACATGGAAAGATCCCCACCGTAGGTTTGACTACTGATATATGATCTAGATAATATATTGAATAACGCCAAATCTGAGAATACTTTAATAGCAATCACAGAACTTCAACCGCATGCAGGATTATACCCATTTAATCTTTAATAACCTAAACTGTACAACTTTTGATCTTTTAATTCTCATAAAACTATTTTTGATCGATGAAAGTCAGATTTCGGCATTGATATGCTAGTATGATAAAGTGTTCATTTTATATCCTCATAGTTCTCGTACATATGGGAAATAATAATTTCATGCTGGGCTTGATTTTGATAAGAATTATTTGACAATTCAAGATACGTTTATAGCATTTGTTTATGTTACTGTTTTCTTTAGGTGACATGTTTATGGCCTAATTAACACCTTTGATGGTCTTTTAGCCTGTTGATCACTTTATCATGGGTTAATTAGTGTTATCACCGCGATTTACACGGGTCAATGTTTACTTTGCAATTTCCTTCAATCCAGACTATTTATAACCTTCGCTTTCTAAAGGCTTTAATTTTTCAATTATTTTTTTTAGAAAACTAAAATCCACAATTTAAAACCCACGAACATGTAAATATTGCTCAAACCACGAAAATTGATACCCACAATTAAAGTACTTTCACAGTAATTAAATAATTCACACATTATAGGTTTTCTGACACAGAATAAATGTAGTTAAAAAACTTGAAATTGGTTGTATGATTTGAATTTATATTCAAATAATTACATTTGATGTATGTTTCATTATTATACATTATAATACATTATTTTGATTGGCTAACAGCAATTTCGCGTCATTCTTCATTTCAAAATGAATTGCATGAAATGAAATTTACATGATGGCACATGTTTCCACAATAAAGTGCACAGGTAAATAAAAGAATAAATGTGGATAGTGTCCACATGTGGACACAGATGATGCCCCTGCTTGCATATCATAGTTATAAAGGGACATAACTGAAGAACGGTAAAAGTGACGCTACCCAAATTTGAAATTGATCTGAGTTTTGTGGTAATAAGCATTGTGTGTAAAAATTCAGCAATTTTTCTATTTGTAAACACCCATAACTCTAGAACGGTTGTGTATAAGTTTTATAACATTTGGTTGAGACAAACTAAAATTAGAGAACGGAAACGAAAAATTCAGCAATTTTTATGTTTATAAAGGGACATAATAACTCAAGAATGGTAAAAGTGTCGCCTACAAATTTCGTACTTAATCTGTATTATGTAGTAATAAGCATTGTGTAAAAGTTTCATAACATTTGGTTGAGGCAAACTAAAGTTCGAAAACGGAAACAAAAAATTTGTACTTGATCTTGGTTTTGTGGTAATGAATATTGTGTATAGGTTTCATAATGTTTGGTTTGGGCAAACTTAAGTTACAGAATGGAAACTAAAAATTTTGCAATCTTTCGATTTATAAAGGGCATAACTCAATAATGGTTAACATGGTTAAAGTGACACTACCCAAATTCAACTTGATCTGTGTTTTATCAGTGGAAGTCAAAATTAAACATTGCATTGTATAAAGCATTGATTGCAGTCGATTTAAATATAATCATGGACAAAGGAAGATAACTCAATTTTAATAAAATGCTCCATGAGGGCGCAGCTTGATACGACCGCAGAGGTCGAACCCTGAACAGTTGGGGCAAGTATGGACACAACATTCAAGCTTGATACAGCTCTGAATTTGGATTGTGATTGACTATTTGACACAGCATAGGTTTCTGACACAGAATGAATGTGGTCTAAGAACTTAAAAATTTTTAAATTGGACATTCACCTATTATGGTCCAATATCCAAAATCTAAATACATGGTTAGATTCAGCATATCAAAGAACCCTAAGAGTTCAATTTTGATGAAATCAAACAAAGTTTAATTTTGGACCCTTTTGACCTCAATGTGGACAAAGTTGATAACGGGCCCAAAAATCAAAAATCTAAATACATGGTTAGATTCAGCATATCAAAGAACCCCATATATTAAATTTTGTTGAAATCAAACAAAGTTTAATTTTGGACCCTTTGACCTCAATGTGGACAAAGTTGATAACGGGCCCAAAAATCAAAAATCTAAATACATGGTTAGATTCAGCATATCAAAGAACCCCATATATTCAATTTTTGTTGAAATCAAACAAAGTTTAATTTTGGACCCCGATTTGGACCAACTTTAAAACTGGGCCCATAATCAAAATTTAAAGACATGTTTAGACTCAGCATATCAAAGAACCCTAAGAATTCAATTTTGTTAAAATCAAATTAAGTTTAATTTTGGACCCTTTGGACCTTAATGTAGACCAATTTGAAAACAGGACCAAAAATTAAGAATCTAAATACATGGTTAGATTCAGCATATCAAAGAACCCCATATATTCAATTTTGTTGAAATCAAACAAAGTTTAATTTTGGACCCCAATTTGGACCAACTTGAAAACTGGGCCCATAATCAAAAATCTAAATACATGATTAGATTCAGCATATCAAAAGAACCCTAAGAATTCAATTTTGTTAAAATCAAACTAAGTTTAATTTTGGACCCTTTGGACCTTAATGTATACCAATTTGAAAACGGAACCAAAATTAAGAATCTAAATACACGGTTAGATTCAGCATATCAAAGAACCCCATATATTCAATTTTGTTGAAATCAAACAAAGTTAATTTTGGACCCTTTTGACCTCAATGTGGACAAAGTTGATAATGGGGCCCAAAATCAAAAATCTAAATACATGGTTAGATTCAGCATATCAAAGAACCCAATATATTCAATTTTGTTGAAATCAAACAAAGTTTAATTTTGGACCCGATTTGGACCAACTTGAAAACTGGGCCCATAATCAAAAATTGAAAGACATGTTTAGATTCAGGATATCAAAGAACCCTAAGAATTCAATTTTGTTAAAATCAAATTAAGTTTAATTTTGGACCCTTTGGACCTTAATGTAGACCAATTTGAAAACGGGCCAAAAATTAAGAATCTAAATACATGGTTAGATTCAGCATATCAAAGAACCCCATATATTCAATTTTGTTGAAATCAAACAAAGTTTAATTTTGGACCCCAATTTGGACCAACTTGAAAACTGGGCCCATAATCAAAATCTAAATACATGTTTAGATTCAGCATATCAAAGAACCCTAAGAATTCAATTTTTGTTAAAATCAAACTAAGTTTAATTTTGGACCCTTTGGACCTTAATGTAGACCAATTTGAAAATGGGATCAAAATTAAGAATCTAAATACACAGTTAGATTCGACATATCAAAGAACCCCAATAATTCAATTTTGATGAAATCAAACAAAGTTTAATTTTGGACCCTTTGGACCTCAATGTGGACCAATTTAAAACAGGGCCCAAAATCCAAAAACTTAATACACGGTTAGATTCAGCATATTAAAGAACCCCAAGAGTTCAAGAATAAAACCCCACTGAAATTGGTCAATAAATAAGCAATTTATACAAAGTATCTTCTTTTGCACAATACTGTGCAATTGAATATTTCTTGCAATTGCGCAATACTGTGCAATTGAATATTTCTTCCTATTGTGCAATACTATACAATTGACAATTTCTTCCTATTGTGCAATATTGTGCTATTGGATATTTCTTGCTATTGCGCAATACTGTGCAATTGAAGATTTCTTGCTATTATTGCAATACTGTGCAATTGAAAATTTCTTGCTATTGCACAATACTTATTATATAATAATTTACATATCCTGTTTGGTGTGTATCTCCTGCCATATCATTATTATTTGCTTTTAAATATAAATCAGAAATAAACAACTTAAAATGGAAAATTTTAAAGAAAAAAAAAAAAAAAAAGAAAAGGGGAAAAATCCCCCAAGTTTTTGAACCCCTTATGATTCATCACCCCAAACTCAATCCCAGCCTTCAATGAGGTATGGTACCTTGCAGTACAATTTCAGAGATCCATACACTTGAACACAAGTTATTGTCTGGAAACTAGAAAATGCTTATTTTGGCCCCTTTTGGCCCCTAATTTCTAAACGTTTCAGGCAATTACCCTAAACTCAATTCCAGCTTTCCTTTGTGATATGGAACCTTGTAGTACAGTTTCAGACAGATCCATACACTTACACACAAGTTATTGACATGAAACTAGAAAAATGCTTGTTTTTACCCTTTTTGGCCCCTAATTCCTAAAATTTTGAGGCAATTACCCCAAAATCAATCCCAGCATTCCTTTTGTGATATGGAACCTTGTGGTACAAAGTCAGAGAGATCCATACACTAACACACAAGTTATGTCTGGAAGTTACAAAATGCTTATTTTTGGCCCTTAATTCCTTACCTGTTGGTACCATAACCCCAAAATCAATCCCAACCTTACTTTTGTGATATTAAACCTTATGGTAAAATTTCATAGAGATCCATTCACTTAAACTAAAGTTAGAGTGCGAAAACCAATGCGTCTTCGGACGACTTACGACGACGACGCCAACATCATACCAATATACGACCACAAAAAATTTTGCGGTCGTATAATTACTTGATATAAAGAAGAAAATAAAATTTTGCAATTTTTCCATTTATAAAGGGCATAACTCTAGAACAGTGAAAGTGACGCCACCAAAATTCAAACTTGATCTGTGTTTTGTGGTAATAAGCATTGTGTATAAGTTTCATAACATTTGGTTGAGGCAAACTTAAGTTAAAAACGGAAACTAAAAATTTTGCAATTTTTCCATCTATAAAGGGCATAACTCTAGAATGGTTAAAGTGGCACCACCAAAATTCAAACTTGATCTGTGTTTTGAGGTATTAAGCATTGTGTATAAGTTTCATAACATTTGGTTGAGGCAAACTTAAGTTAGAGAACAGAAACTAAAAATTTTGCAATTTTTCCATTTATAAAGGGGCATAACTCTAGAACGGTTAAAGTGACGCCACCAAAATTCAAACTTGATCTGTGTTTTGTGGTATTAAGCATTGTGTATAAGTTTCATAACATTTGGTTGAGGCCAAAAAAATATTGGACACTGATTTGAGAACGTGTTTATATTGGACGTCAATTTGATGAATGGATGTCGATGTGTCTAACATTTATATTCCCAATGTTTGGTAACATGGTTTTTTACAGATTTTTTGTATATTCCTGTCTATGACCTGGGCATTATATTTGAAAATTAGAATGTTATGAAATATTGCACCAGATCTCCCTTATTTACCTACCTCATATACTAATTCATGGTGAAAATGAGGCACTTCTAAGTCTTGAAGACATCTAGTTGCTTCAGGAATATCCCCTGAAGACAGTAGCTCTTTCAATAATAACACCATCTGAAATACAATTTAGTTCCACATTATAATTTACCCCAAGGGTGACTGGGGAATAGAAGTGGTCACCATTGGTCTTCCTCCGACCGGCGGTGCAAAGTGGGCGTCCGTTTGGCTGTGCGGGATGTACAAATTTGCAGCCACGTCCGGTCAGAATGGGGACGTTATATGCCTCGTAAAAAGAGTGCAACGTTAAGAACCCTAACAACTTTGAGGGGTCTGTTGACCTGTTGCAAGGCTAAATTTCTGTCCCTATCCAATATACCCTCATTTCCAGTGGCAGTCTAAATTTCTCCGAAATCAATCCCAGACAGAACCTACCTATTGTATTTATTGTTAATTTGTTCTTGTCCTGAATATGCATGAAATATTTGCCACTGGACGTTAAGCAACCAACAATCAATCAATCACATTATAATTTTGTTTGTGTTAAGTGCCAACTTTTTTCCATACATACAAGTCCCTGATTTGGTTTTTTTTACAAGCATAGATGTTGAGGAAGAGCAATAACAGTGACAATGCAAGAGAGAGAATCATATACGTAATTGGTCAAAGCAACTAAATTTTTGATAGCGTGAGTGCAGAGGCTTAAGCAGAACGGTCAATAAGTGATATTGAAGTTATTTTACATACAAAACCTCTTCTGTTATGCCAATTTTTTTTTAAAAATATTTGGCAACAAAGTAACTGGGAAAAAAAATCCAATCAATTTGAAAAAATATGATGATCTTTATTTTTTCTTTCAATACTAATTTTTTTCCCACTTATCTATGTTTAAAAATATATAAAACACATTCATACATTCAAGTCCCAGTCAGCCTATTGCAAACAGAAACATTTAAAGTTTAAATAGTAAAACATTTGACCAGTATTTAAATTAATTACACCTTACCTGCTTTATTAAAAATTTTACTGGACGGATTCCTCCTCCGGTTCCCCAAATATTGTCAAGTCGAACAATGCCATGTTTTCGACTCAACAACAGTTCAGCTTTATCAAGGGCTGACTGTTTGTGTGGACACTCCACTTTGCCTTTGTAACTGCTTATGAATTTTGGTGCAAGGCAGTCATCTGCAACAGCTCTTGCAATGAACTGTCCCATTATCTAAAACAGAAACAAGAAAGTTGATCATAATGCTAAGAATAGTTTGTCTTGAAATAAAGTCCAAATGAACCAAAACAAAACACTTATATCACAAGTTATAATGAAGTAAGTTGGTTTAATGAACCTCTTGAAATCTGTTTAAACTAATGTGTTATAACTCAGTCGGGTAAAACAACCTTAAAAAGTGACATGTCTGAATAACTTCTGGGCTTAACTTAAGGAGGGATGCATGTTATTGTAGAAGTACCCTTTGTCAATCTTATTACATGACAAGTAAATTATTGCAAACCATTGTATTAAAATTGCTAATCACATTATGTAACACACTTGAAATGATGTAGAGAACTGTAGTTTAATAAGGGAATTGTTTTTAATTTGATGCATTTGGCAAAATATTTTGGAGTTCATGAACATGATGAAATGATTTTGTATCCTAGGGTCCATTAATGGCAGTTTAGAATTTAAATCTTAAGCGAGGTAAAAATTTAGACAAATGATTTTTACTTTTAATTTAATTATTTACCAAAAAACTGTCATGAACTGCAAATGATATGGTTTACAGACCCTCTGTAAGCATGCAATATTCCCTGATTGTTACAATATTTGCTGTTGTAGCTTTATTCATAAGGTTAACATATTCATATATGGAAATATTTAAAATTAAATTTGATATATAAATACTTTCACATTTAATGAAGAGGTAAAAAGAGTAAGACCTAGATAAAGGGACATAACTCAGAAATCACTGAAATGTTTGTGTCCACCATTTTCAAATATAAAAGGGTCTGGATGGGGGTCCTTTATTTCTGTATTCTGTATTTTTTTTCTATTCTTTATATTTTTTGCCCATTATTCTCTATTCTGTAAACCCCCATCCACACCCTCATATATGTTCTAAGCTTTTAAGTAACACATACTACTTTAAATCGGTTTCACATGAATGCTCAACTAATGGAGAATGTGTCCCCATGGACACAGATGATGCCCCAGCTTGCATACAACATTATAAAGGGACATAACTCAAGAACGATAAAAGTGGCGCAACCCAAATTTGTACTTGATCTGAGTTTTGTGGTAATAAGTATTGTGTATAGGTCTCATAATGTTTGGTTGGGACAAACTTAAGTTACAGAACGGAAACTAAAAATTTTGCAATTTTTCGATTTTTAAAAAGGGCAAAACTCGATAATGATTAAAGTGATGCCACCAAAATTCAACTTTATCTGTATTTTGTGGTAAAAAGCATTGTGTATAAGTTTCATAACATTTGGTTGAGGCAACTTAAGTTAGAGAACAGAAACTAAAAATTTTGCATTGTTTTCCATTTATAAAGGGGCATAACTCTAGAACGGTTAAAGTGACACCATCAAAATTTCAAACTTGATCTGTTTTTTTGTGATAATAAGCATTGTGCATAAGTTTCGTAACATTTGGTTGAGGCAAACTCAAGTTAGAGAACGGAAACTAAAAATTTTGCAATTTTTCCATTTATAAAGGGCATAACTCTAGAACAGTTAAAGTGACGCCACCAAAATTCAAACTTGATCTGTGTTTTGTGGTATTAAGCTTTGTGTATAAGTTTCATAACATTTGGTTGAGGCAAACTCAAGTTAGAGAACGGAAACTAAAAATTTTGCAATTTTTCCATTTAAAAAGGGGCATAACTCTAGAACGGTTAAAGTGACACCACCAAAATTCAAACTTGATCTGTTTTTTTGTGATAATAAGCATTGTGCATAAGTTTCGTAACATTTGGTTGAGGCAAACTTAAGTTAGAAAACGGAAACTAAAAATTTTGCATTTTTTCCATTTATAAAGGGGCATAACTCTAGAACGGTTAAAGTGACGCCACCAAAATTCAAACTTGATCCGTTTTTTGTGGTAATAAGCATTGTGTATAAGTTCCATAACATTTGGTTGAGGCAAACTCAAGTTAGAGAATGGAAACCAATTTTGGGACATACGAATGTAAGTACGTACGTACGTACGTACAGACGGACAAGGGTAAAACTTAATGCCCCTTCCGCCAGGTGGGGGCATAAAAACATTGATGAAACTATCTATTACAAAAATGTTGCTGAATTAAAAGTTATTTGCCTTAACCCATGTCTACCCCTTGACATCATACACATTATACACATACCTGAGGGGCATCTGGTGCATCAATGGTCAGATCTGCTAAATTATTTAACATATCATCAAATCCAAGACTGATGTCTTTTTGTAATAGAAATTTTCCATAGAGATCAGAAATCAGAACAGATGTCATTTCTCGTTGTGTTGCCTTACGGTCTAATGCCAAGTTAACTGCCAGCTCTAAAACTTTTGCCCTTTTTTCTTTAACTCCAACATGGTCCCTCAATGTTTGCTGCAATAGATATTTTTACAATATTCTTTTAAGATACATAAGAATAAACTGCTTATAAGAAACTAATATAACAACATAAATATCTGTTACTGTACAAAATCTAAGTGATGATTAACCTCTGAAAACAAGTCTTGTGACATTACCCGAGTCAATAAGTATCAGTTAAAGCAAACTGCCATGGCATTGTAATCTAGGAACCATTTGATGGACAAATGAATGAAAGACATTGGTGAAATTATGTGCTTCTTAACTCTTTAACCCCTCCTTCCCTCCCAAAAAAAAACATTTTAAAGAAACTTTATACTAAATGGCAAGAGCAACAATCGAAAGATATGTTAATGTGCCTCATAAATCTATTCTTTAAATATCAAAAATTTAGAATTTTCAGAGCACAAAAAAAACTATAACTACAGAAATAGTTTTACCTCCACTTCAAAAGTGTCGCCATGTTCAAAATATTCTAATAATACTGGTTCTACAACCTTCATAAACTCCTCTTGTGTCATCTCAGGTTCAACAGAATCAACAACATATTCATCCTAAAACACAAAATTTCCTTGAAAATACTTTCAATTCAGAAATTTCTGTGTGCATTTATTATTGCCATTTGTGAACTACATGAACTAAAGTGTGAGATTAATTATTACAGTACAAAGAAATGCTGCATTCAAATAACATGTTATCAAAATTTAATAATTTTTGCAACAATAAAAACATTTCAAATATTTCTGAATTTACAGAATTAAAAAAATCTGAAATGTAATTAAGTTTTGTACTAACACATGGCATATTTTTGAAGAAAATTATATAACCACAGGTCAGTTATTGACTTTGCTATATGTAACTCTTTGCATTAGTGAATATATTTGTGTATCAGTTTTTGTTTGTGTGTGCCTAATTTTCACTATGTTTATACTGCAAAACATTTAGAAAACCTCCCTGGTTCATTTAATTTATGTACACCTGCATTAATGCATTATGCAAGAGTTTATTTTTCACTATCTTATTTTTAAAGACTTGAGTCTGTAATGTTTACTAATTAGTCAAATTATCTTAGCAAGGTCTGTGATGTAAACAACTGCACCCATCAGTATTACTTTATTTGGCTTTTTCCTTTAATTACCTTCTTTTTAAAATGCTTTGTTCTATGATGTTGCAATTGATTGGGAAAATAACCCACGTACCAAAAATAAAACATAAATAAGATGATCAATATTTTCTCAAATGTGTCAAGGCTTTCATTCAATGTGCATATTATAAATCCAGACAAATTCAGTCAATATTGTCACATGATTGACCGTTGTGTAAATAACTATTTTCTGTTTGAATAGTATTTTTAATCAAATATAACTTAACTATTACATAACCTTCAATAAGAGTACCTATCATGTTTACATGTAAAATTATCCACATGGGTGTTTCTCAATGAATATAACCTTTGTTGACAAAATGCACATTTAAATACCACATGTGAGGGTACATTTACAGCTTCTGCTTGTATTATATCTTCATTTTGTGTTTTTTATTTTAAATACCCTATCTAATTGGTATTTACTTAACTTTTTCAATGTTTCAAAAAAACTACAATTTCATATATGCGTGTTTACCTGACTATCTGAGTCATAGTTAGGATCTTTTGCATCCCTGCAACTGCCATCCTCAAATAATTCATCCCCTGGTGCACCCCATGTGCCTTTACCTCCAGCACCACCTGTAAACATAGATAAAATTCAATTAAATGCATTACCTGGATTTCCATACCCAATCTCTTCATCTTATTTTCAGAATAAAATTTGAATTAGATTTTCTAGATTCATTAGCACTGTCACCTACATAGAACAATGTATAATTATTTTTATTACAGATATCAGCTTTGATACGACCCATGTCAATTAACAAAGACCTATTCGATATGCACATCTACATAGTATGTCCTTATTATCTAAAATGGTTTTATGAAATTCTGTTGTGTGGTTTGAGAGGAGTTGTGATGACAAGAAACAGGACTGACGGACCGACGGACAGACGGAACCACGGACAGAAGGGTCAAAAACATTATACCCTCCGCAACCCGTTGTGTGGGGTATAAATATTAAAACCGGTATTTGTTATCCATGTGGTTGTCACCAGAAAGTACTACTCATCTACTCATTTGGTCTCGGATGAGAAAAACTAGAGGCTCCAAGGAACCTGTGTCGCTCACCTGATATTTTTATTTACAATTGATGCATAAATCAATGCAACCGTTATACTTTTGCTTTAGTTTCAGAGATATAAGCCAAAAACTGCATTTTACCCCTATGGTCTATTTTTAGCCATGTCTGCCATGTTGGTTGGCAGGCAGGGTCATCAGACACATTTTTTAAACGAAATACCCTAATGACGATTGTGACCAAGTTTGGTTAAATGGTTAAGTGTCTCAGTTGTTTCAGAGGACAAGATTTTGTAAAAGATTACAAAATTTACTAAAATATTGTTAAAATTGACTTTAAAGGGCAATAACTCCTTAAGGGTCAACTGACCATTTTGGTCATGTTGACTTATTTGTAGATCTTACTTTGCTGAACATTATTGCTTGTTTACAGTTTATCTCTATCTATAATAATATTCAAGATAAAAAATCTGCAAAATTTCCTTAAAATTGCCAATTCAGGGGCAGCAACCCAACAACAGGTTGTCTGATTCGTCTGAAAATTTCAGGACAGATAGATCTTAACCTGATGAACATTTCTACAAACGTCAAATTTGCTCTTAATGCTTTAGTTTCAGAGATATAAGCCAAAAAACTGCATTTAACCCCTATGTTCTATTTTTAGCCATGTTGGTTGGCAGGTGGGGTCATCAGACACATTTTTTAAACTAGATACCCTAATGATGATTGTGATCAAGTTTGGTTAAATTTGTCTTACTAGTTTCAGAGGAGAGGATTTTTGTAAAAGATAACAAAAATTTACAAAAAATTGTTAAAAATTGACTTTAAAGGGCAATAACTCCTTAAAGGGTCAATTGACCATTTTGGTCAGGTCAACTTTTGTAGATCTTACTTTGCTGAACATTATTGCTGTTTACAGTTTATCTCTATCTATAATAAAATTCAAGATAATAACCAAAAACGGCAAAATTTCCTTAAAATTATCAATGCAGGGGCAGCAACCCAGCAACGGGTTGTCTGATTCATCTGAAAATTTCAGGGTAGATAGATCTTGACCTGATTAACAATTCTACCCCATTTCAGATTTGCTCTAAATGCTTTGGTTTTAGAGATATAAGCCAAAATCTACATTTTATCCCTATGTTCTATTTTTAGCCATGGCAGCCATCTTGGTTGGTTGGCTTGGTCACGGGACACAATTTTTAAACTAGATACCCCAATGATGATTGTGGCCAAGTTTGGTTAAATTTGGCCCAGTAGTTTCAGAGAAGATTTTTGTAAAGTTAACCGACGGACCCGGATGCCAAGTGATGAGAAACCAGCTAATGTCAATTTACTTCTCAGAACTCTCAATATGCAAACAAGGAGACGTGGTATGTATTGCTTTAAATTTGAAGAAATTATTTTTAATACTTCTATTGACGAGATCCGAAATTCAGGTCCTTTCCGAATTAATTTAAGTCTAGGTCGATTACATGTTTAAAGTTGGTTTTTCTTGCCTTCCGTCAAGCGTTCATGTGACCATTTAATGATAAAGTACATGGAATTGTTTACGGTATCCATGAAGTTATGGAGGAGTAC
Organism: Mytilus coruscus; assembly: GCA_017311375.1. NCBI lineage: Eukaryota > Metazoa > Mollusca > Bivalvia > Mytilida > Mytilidae > Mytilus > Mytilus coruscus. The sequence continues at coordinate 86,537,698 of CM029601.1, forward strand.
TTTACGCTGTCGACTTCTGTCAATTTTAAGACAAATAACAAACAAAAAGTTTAATAGTAAACTGTTTATACAGATTCAGGCACATGGAATGATGTCTTTGATGATATCATTGAGGAAGATGCAGCGGATATTCGCAACCGACACGATAACTCATCTTTCTCACCTTTCTGTCTCAAACAAATGGGGTACATAATCTTTTGAGCCTGACTTTATTGAACCAATTTCAGTGGTTAACATTCGACAGCAGTTTGAAGTATGTCATATTTTCTATAAATCGTTGTGAAGAAGACAAAGATGAAACCACTCATCCATGAATTTATGGATTCCTGTAAACATGCCTGTACGGAGAAAGAGCTCATTTGAAATGTTAATGGATAGAGACCATGCCAAATCAATGAGAAGCAACTCAAAATACACAAAGATGTAGAAAATGAATGATTAGCTTGAAAATAAATATACTCCAGTGGCGGATTTAGAGGGGCCCCTGTTCAGGGAAACATTTGGTTGATTATATAGGGAATTACTGAAGCATGACCGAGCGGCCCCTTCTTAGGCAGTCAGTGGGCCCCACTTATGAAAATTTCTGGATCCACCACTGTACTCTCTATTTATTGAATCTATCTTCGATTGCAATGAGTATGCTACTTTAGGATAAGGGGCTGCCCCACTCCTTGCAATTATTCTCCTTCTTACAATATTAAATATACCCAAACTCAGTGGCCTGTGTGAATTGAATTAAAACATGTTCTTATGAGCTATGCTGCGAATTCTTTTATGCAGTCAAAACATTTCAGTACAGACCATTTACTTTAATAGGGTGCTATGGATTTCACCCCAAACTAGTAAGTTTTCTTTGGTTTTCATTTAAGCCTGGCATCAACATATCTTTCAAAATATAACCTTATTACATATAATTAAATATTGTTAGAAATATGAAAAGAGTCTTTTTAAGTTGCCTTTTTTCAATTGAGGAAGATTCAAGGGCGAATTTTTTTATTAAAAATACACTCTTATAAATCTTTATATCTACATTTTTCTGATGAAAATACTCTACTCATGAAAACTTTCTATATGTCAGTGAATATATTTCGTTCAAATAGTTCTAGTCATTCCTTGTTTATAAGTGTTTCAGTATTTAATAATACCATATTTTATGTCATAAATTGGATAATGACACTATCATGACTATGTTAAAGTTTCAGTTTTGGTTAAAAGTTTTTTTATCTGACAATGCCTGTTCATTTCATGTTGGCTTTCAGTGTTTGTTGTTTTAAAATAGTTTTTTTTTCTTAACAAGAAACTTGGTTCGTGTAACTGCTTGTTTAAACTTTTGGCTGATAAAATATTTTTCCTACCTACCGACCCTTCAGTATGAAGGTACAGTCGGAAAAGTGCAAACAAACATATTTTTAAGGTTGGCCTCAATTAACAAAGACCTATCACCATGATCACATGTATAAAGTTTCTTAGCGGGATTTTCTTGCTACTTTGAAACCCACTGGTGGCCTTGGGCTGTTTTCTGCTCTTTGGTCGGGTTGTTGTCTCTTTGACACATTCCCTGTTTCCATTCTCTACTCTATTACATTGGAACAAACATATTCCAGAATTAAAGAACTTTAGTGAGCGCGCTCACATACCCCACGTCCCCACATTGTCATTGGAGAAATAAAATAAGTGTAAGAAAAAAAAATTGAATCATAATTTCCTGTCAATATGCACATCTACATAGTATGTCCTTATTATCTACAAAGTTTCATGAAATCTGTTATGTGGTTTCAAAGGAGTTGCGATGACAAACTGTTGCAGAAGTACATTGAAGCAAATAAGTTCAAAGGGGCGTAACTCCTAGAAAAAAAATTGAATCGTAATTTCCTGTCGATATGCACATCTACATAGTATGTCCTTATTATCTAAAATGGTTTCATGAAATTCTGTTGTGTGGTTTGAGAGGAGTTGCGATGACAAGAAACAGGACTGACGGACCGACGGAACCACGGACAGAAGGGTCAAAAACATTATACCCTCCGCAACCCGTTGTGTGGGGTATAAATATTCAAACCGGTATTTGTTATCCATGTGGTTGTCACCAGAAAGTACTCATCTACTCATTTGGTCTCGGATGAGAAAAACTAGAGGCTCCAAGGAACCTGTGTCGCTCACCTGATAATTTTATTTACAATTGATGCATAAATCAATGCAACCGTTATACTTTTGCTTTAGTTTCAGAGATATAAGCCAAAACTGCATTTTACCCTATGGTCTATTTTTAGCCATGTCTGCCATGTTGGTTGGCAGGCAGGGTCATCAGACACATTTTTAAACGAAATACCCTAATGACGATTGTGACCAAGTTTGGTTAAATGGTTAAATGTCTCAGTTGTTTCAGAGGACAAGATTTTGTAAAGATTACAAAATTTACCAAAAATTGTTAAAAATTGACTTTAAAGGGCAATAACTCCTTAAGGGGTCAACTGACCATTTTGGTCATGTTGACTTATTTGTAGATCTTACTTTGCTGAACATTATTGCTGTTTACAGTTTATCTCTATCTATAATAATATTCAAGATAACCAAAATCTGCAAAATTTCCTTAAAATTGCCAATTCAGGGGCAGCAACCCAACAACAGGTTGTCTGATTCGTCTGAAAATTTCAGGACAGATAGATCTTAACCTGATGAACATTTCTACAAACGTCAAATTTGCTCTTAATGCTTTAGTTTCAGAGATATAAGCCAAAAAACTGCATTTAACCCCTATGTTCTATTTTTAGCCATGTTGGTTGGCAGGTGGGGTCATCAGACACATTTTTTAAACTAGATACCCTAATGATGATTGTGATCAAGTTTGGTTAAATTTGTCTTACTAGTTTCAGAGGAGAGGATTTTTGTAAAAGATAACAAAAATTTACAAAAAATTGTTAAAAATTGACTTTAAAGGGCAATAACTCCTTAAGGGGTCAATTGACCATTTTGGTCATGTCAACTTTTTTGTAGATCTTACTTTGCTGAACATTATTGCTGTTTACAGTTTATCTCTATCTATAATAAAATTCAAGATAATAACCAAAAACGGCAAAATTTCCTTAAAATTATCAATGCAGGGGCAGCAACCCAGCAACAGGTTGTCCGATTCATCTGAAAATTTCAGGGTAGATAGATCTTGACCTGATAAACAATTCTATCCCATGTCAGATTTGCTCTAAATGCTTTGGTTTTAGAGATATAAGCCAAAATCTACATTTTACCCCTATGTTCTATTTTTAGCCATGGCAGCCATCTTGGTTGGTTGGCTTGGTCACCGGACACAATTTTTAAACTAGATACCCCAATGATGATTGTGGCCAAGTTTGGTTAAATTTGGCCCAGTAGTTTCAGAGGAGAAGATTTTTGTAAAAGTTAACGACGACGGACGCCGGATGCCAAGTGATGAGAAGCCAGCTAATGTCAATTTACTTCTCAGAACTCTCGATATGCAAACAAGGAGACGTGGTATGATTACCAATGAGACAGCTATGTGTTTCCACCAAAAGACCTAAAAACAAGAATTTTTAAACAACTACCGGTCACAATATGACCATCAACACTGAGCAATACCCATAGTATGTAGAAAGCTATAATAGGCCTTATATAACCTTTTTTTAATTTTATGTCTATGCGCCTTTTCACTTACATAATTATGTAAAATAAAACAAGCAATAAAAATTATAATGTCTAATAAAGCATATAAATAAATGCTTTCATATCACTGTCATACACTTATTGTCAGTGTAAAACAGATAAAAAAAACTTCTCTTTCACTGATTTAAAGTGTTGTATTCATTGAATTAATAAATAGATCTAATATTTTCAAATTTTGCTTGTCTGTCAAATCAATGGGCCATGTCAATTAATATAGCATAACTATATGTACATGCAGCACCAATGATTTAAAAATATATTACTGAAGAATTAGATATTGCCAAGATTAAACTTCAACTAGAAATATACATTTTGTAAATATAACATTCAGAATATACAGTATTACTCAGTGAGTATTAACAATTGTTGATGTCCTGTTATACCAAATCCAGTCTGGAAGTAATAGTAAGAAAAGTAGCTTACAAATACCACTTTGTAAACATATTGCCACATTTTAAACCTCAATTATACTATTAAAATAACAACAAGTGGGATAAACAAGAATTATTGATCAAAATAAAGGGATTATTTTTAAATCAGACTAACAAACATGTAAGACTGTTACATGAATAAGTTTAATTTAGACTGATTCGTATACGCTTTATAGTATGCGGTCGTCGCAAATATTGCTGGTCAATGTAATTTCGACAGTCACTTTCCTTGCAACAATTTGATCATACATAGATTCCCAAAGAACTTTTGCATGGGATTTTGAACCAGGGGGCAAATGCAAGATTATAGTTTTTTTTATATTAAAGGAGATGCTAATCTGAAAAATCTAAAACTTAATAACTGGAATACGAAATTTGGTCAATACATATACATCATAGATTATAACATAATTACATTATACATCAAAAGTCAATAATTTCAACTACATGTAAAACAGCTGCATGTGTTCAATTATATCTATAAAGATCATCAAGATATTCAAACAACTTTTAAAGTCTGATTGATGGAAATTAAACCAAGACTTATCTATAGAGATTACATGTAACATGGATATATATGGAACAAACACTAAAAACATAGAATCAATGTCAATGAATTCATGACTAAGTCAAAATTGGTATAAGTAGGAATAAACTGATTTGTACTCTGGTTATTAACTTTTAAACACTTAAAATATGGCAAAAAACTGAAACATTTATTCTGAGGCAAAATTTGTTTTGGACTTATACAACTTCATACTCATTGTCAATCATACCATATCTCCTTGTTTTGATATTGCAATCATGATCGTGGTAATAATTTCAATGAGCATACAAGTCTCTTCGTTATTAATATTTAAAGTTAATTAGGGGCACTCAATATGTAGATTATGGTACAACACACAACTTCTTTTATTCATATCATTTCCCAAATCAATGTCATATATAGCCCATAGGTAAATGTACAAGTAACATATCTTACGTGAAAAACCACATCTTACATAAAAAAACAAAAAAATACAATCATCACTTTTTGACACATAAGCAAAATTTAAAAAACCAAATACTATTGACAGAATCAAATTCACTGGACAAGGTAACTTTTGGTTTTGACCAGAACAGTCTTCACATAACACCTACAATTACATGTACAAATGTGTTCTTATTCTAGTACATATTTTTGGGGCTGATGAAATCTCTTTATTTGACTTGATTACTGCGTCATATTTTATATGACAATAAAATGCTTTGCTGAGCGCAGCTTGATATGACCGCAGAGGTCAAACCCTGAGGCCTAAAAAAAAAAATCTGCGTTTCGGTAACATCATTTTGAAAAATAGGGTCAGTAGGTCGGATTTTTTTTTTTTTTTTGACATTGTAAACGAAATCCGGAAAATTATCATGGTTTTCCAAGTCCGGGTCCGTAATTAGTTTCAAATACCGGAAGTGCGGCCATTTGCAATGTTTTGAAGCACCTGCTGTGAAAATTTCTTTGATTTTAACCTATTTGGAATACCTTTTGACATAAATAAAACGTTTTACTGGCTTTCTGTGCCAGAAGAAGCAAGTTAGATAAATAAATATGTCGATTAACAGAAGACTATGTCAAAACAGGGTCGGTTGATACCAATTTTTTTTTTTTTTTTTGAAGATCCAATAAAAATTAGGGTCAGGGCTAAAAACAGGGTCGGTCGGGTTACCGGAAACACAGACTTTTTTTTGGGCCTGAACAGTTGGGACAAATTTGGACACAATATTCAAGCTTGATACTGTCTGAATTTGGATTGCGATCAAATTTTGACATAATATAGGTTTCTGACACAAAATAAATGTGGTCAAAGATCTTAAAAATCTATTGTGCAGAAGATTTCTTATTGAAACTTTTCAAAAAATTTGAAATTCGAAAAATTGAAAGAAAACAAAATCGGAAAAAATCCCCCCTCTTTTGGAGCAATTACCCCAAAACTCAATCCCAGCCTTCCCTTTGTAGTATGGAACCTTGTAGTACAATTTTAGAGAGTTCCATACACTTAAACACAAGTTATTGTCTGGAACCTAGAAAATGCTGGTTTTTGTTTTGGCCCCTTTTTTGCCCCTAGTTCCTGCATGTTTGGGGCAGTTACCCCCAAACTGAATCCCAGTCTTCCCTTTGTGATATGGAACATTGTGGTACAATTTCAGAGAGATCCATACACTTACATACAAGTTATTGTTCGCAAACTACAAAAATGCTTGTTTTTTGGCCCCTAATTCCTAAACTGTTGGTACTGTAACCCCCACCTTCCTTTTGTGGTATTGAACCTTCTTGTAAAATTTCATAGAGGTCCATTCACTTCAACTAAAGTTATTGTCCAGAAACCAAATGTGTCTTCGGACAACGACGACGACATCATACCATTATACAAACCCAAAAATATTAGGTCGGATAAAAACATTTCATCTCAAGTGTTTTTTCATTAGGTGCAATGACTTGGAAAGATATCAACCATTTCTAGCATACATGTACAGTTTTGTAGCTCAAAAATGCATTAATTTAAAGAAAAAAAATAAGTATCTTTTCATTTATCCTTTGAAGGATTGTGAAGTTTCTGAGTTATGCCCTCTTCTTTTGAAATTTACTGCATAGGAACTTTAAGTATTACTAAAGACACTAGAATATCATATACATGTGAATTTGATTAATGTGATTTTTTTCAAAATTTGCATCAATTGAACTGATAAAGTTATAACTTACAACCCCTATTAGTTCAGTGCGTCACAAAGGTATGTCTGAAAATAACCTACTTAACTACACTTTGCATGCTAGCTTCAGGGCAGAGAGTCATACTGATTAATTTAATCCATTTCTTGAAGAGAAACATACAAAAACAGGCCTCGTTATTCAGTATTTATGATTAAGCCCAGAAATGTTTGTGTAATGTTATTTTTTAGACTGTGTTCTTTAACCCTTATTTCTCTTCTTTAATTATACATAACAATGCTTAAATTTAACAAATTAGAAATACATTTTATATCTGTAATCAAACACTTGCAAATTTGCCAAAACAACAGAACTGTTTTGCCTAAAAAATGTTTAAATAACAAGCATTCTGTGAGTATTGCATGGCAATACAAAGTCCCCTTCCGGTTATAAATTCATTGTAATGGAACGAAATTCTAACTTGATCTATAACTTGTCATGGTGTAAACTACATAAAATAACAAGCAAACCTACCACTAAATTCTTCAAACAATTTACTAAAGAAAAGGAAAAATCCAAAATGTCATTTATCTTAATACAATGTCTTTAATAAAATGAGTTATTTCCCTTTGAACAGAAATCTAGTAATTAATAAGTATTTCATCAAAAATTTAATTCTAGGGAAAGTTAAAAAATGAGTTATTTCCCTTTGAACAGAAATTTAGTAATTAATAAGTATTTCATCAAAAATTTAGTTCTAGGGAAAGGGCTTTAACTGAACAAAGAGAAAAGCTAAAATCGAACTTGACCTGTAACTTGTCATGATAAAACAATACACCAATTATCAAATCAATATCTTCAAGCATGAAGAAAAAAGTCTGGAAAACTGATTTGTCGGACAGACAGATGGACAGAGTGCAAACCTAAAGTCCCTTCGACTTCCTGAACAGTTGGGGCAAATTTGGACACAATATTCAAGCTTGATACTGTCTGAATTTGGATTGTGATCAAATTTTTGACATAATACAGGTTTCTGACACAAAATAAATGTGGTCAAAGATCTTAAAAATCTATTGTGCAGAAGATTTCTTATTGAAACTTTTCGAAAAATTGAAAGAAAACAAAATCGGAAAAAATCCCCCCTCTTTTGGAGCAATTACCCCAAAACTCAATCCCAGCCTTCCCTTTGTAGTATGGAACCTTGTAGTACAATTTTAGAAAGTTCCATACACTTAAACACAAGTTATTGTCTGGAACCTAGAAAATGCTGGTTTTTGGCCCCTTTTTTGCCCCTAGTTCCTGCATGTTTGGGGCAGTTACCCCCAAACTGAATCCCAGTCTTCCCTTTGTGGTACAATTTCAGAGAGATCCATACACTTACATACAAGTTATTGTTTGCAAACTACAAAAATGCTTGTTTTTTGGCCCCTAATTCCTAAACTGTTGGTACTGTAACCCCCACCTTCCTTTTGTGGTATTGAACCTTCTTGTAAAATTTCATATAGGTCCATTCACTTCAACTAAAGTTATTGTCCAGAAACCAAATGTGTCTTCGGACAACGACATCATACCATTATACAACCCAAAAAACATTTTAGGTCGGATAAAACATTTCATCTCAAGTGTTTTTTCATTAGGTGCAATGACTTGGAAAGATATCAACCATTTCTAGCATACATGTACAGTTTTGTAGCTCAAAAATGCATTAATTTAAAGAAAAAAAAATAAGTATCTTTTCATTCATCCTTTGAAGGATTGTCAATTTTCCTTGTTAAAGTGAAGTTTCTGAGTTATGCCCTCTTCTTTTTGAAATTTACTGCATAGGAACTTTAAGTATTACTAGAAGACACTAGAATATCATATACATGTGAATTTGATTAATGTGATTTTTTTCAAAATTTGCATCAATTGAACTGATAAAGTTATAACTTACAACCCCTATTAGTTCAGTGCGTCACAAAAGGTATGTCTGAAAATATTGTTTTAAATAACCTACTTAACTACACTTTGCATGCTAGCTTCAGGGCACAGAGTCATACTGATTAATTTAATCCATTTCTTGAAGAGAAACATACAAAAACAGGCCTCGTTATTCAGTATTTATGATTAAGCCCAGAAATGTTTGTGTAATGTTATTTTTTAGACTGTGTTCTTTAACCCTTATTTCTCTTCTTTAATTATACATAACAATGCTTAAATTTAACAAATTAGAATTACATTTTATATCTGTAATCAAACACTTGCAAATTCGCCAAAACAACAGAACTGTTTTGCCTAAAAATGTTTAAATAACAAGCATTCTGTGAGTATTGCATGGCAATACTAAGTCCCCTTCGGTTATAAATTCTTTGTAATGGAGCGAAATTCTAACTTGATCTATAACTTGTCATGGTGTAAACTACATAAAATAACAAGCAAACCTACCACTTAATTCTTCAAACAATTTACTAAAGAAAAGGAAAAATCCAAAATGTCATTTATCTTAATACAATGTCTTTAATAAAATGAGTTATTTCCTTTGAACAGAAATCTAGTAATTAATAAGTATTTCATCAAAATTTAATTCTAGGGAAAGTTAAAAAATGAGTTATTTCCCTTTGAACAGAAATTTAGTAATTAATAAGTATTTCATCAAAAATTTAGTTCTAGGGAAAGGGCTTTAACTGAACAAAGAGAAAAGCTAAAATCGAACTTGACCTGTAACTTGTCATGATAAAACAATACACCAAATATCAAATCAATATCTTCAAGCATGAAGAAAAAAAAGTCTGGAAAACTGATTTGCCGGACTGACAGATGGACAGACAGACGGACAGAGTGCAAACCTAAAGTCCCCTTCGACTTCGTCGGTAGGGGATTAATAACCTTTAAACAGAAGAAGCCAACTAGATTTCAAGTTCTAACTGAAGGAATACATGCATTTTTAAACACACTGGACTTACAAAATGTGGCTGAAAAATTCCTGAGAATTAATTTTCCTCTAGAGGTTCTTTTTGTAGTTTAGTTGCTACCTCATTGGTGTATACCCCACTTCCCCTTTTATTCATATCTCTTCTTTTCTGCCAGATTATGAGATAATGGCAACAATCAACAAACTGATTACACACCATGGATTCGGTGCATATCTATGCATGGTCTCTTAACAATTAATACCTTCTGTTTATTTTACACTGTCCTGTTGACATGCACATTGTTTCAACAAGTTGGGGGTCATAAGCTATGTGGGGTATTAAGCCAAAATGAGGTAAACATTTTTTGAATTTAGCAAAATTATTGAAAATTGCATTTGTTTAGGTCAAAGTAGGAACTTTTGGTTAGCCACATTTCCAGTAAATAAACAAGTTTCTAGACTGATCCCTCTGAAAATCAGCATTTTTCATAAGATCAAACTCATAAACCATCGGTAATTAAACTAGAGGCTCCAAAGAGCCTGTGTAGATCACCTGATTCTACTTTGGTTTTGGAAATCATGTAAAAATAGATTAAAATCATAACAGATACCCTAATAATGATTGGCCCGATAATTTAATCAAAGCAGAAGGCTTCTGTAAAGTTTACAGAAATTACCAATAAATTCATTGAAATTGTAAAAAATGACATTATAAGGACAATGACAAATCAGCTACAAAGTAACAACACTTGGTCAGCACCTCAAAAGAGACATTAATACCATGTTTGGTTTCAATCCATTAAGCGGTTTTCTATAAGAAGACATTTGTATATATTTCCCGTAGGGTCCTTTGTAAAACTAAGTCCTCCCTTAGCAGCCAACTTGGTTGATGGGTTTGCTACAAAGTAACAACACTTGGTCAGCACCTCATAAGGAACATTCATGCCATGTTTGGTTTCATTCCATTCAGTGGTTCTCTAAATGAAGACATTTGTATGTATTTCCCATAGGGTCCTATGTTAAACTAAGTTCCCCGCTGGCAGCCATCTTGGATGATTGATTGGCTACAAAGTAACAAAACTTGGCCAGCACCTCATTAGGAACATTCATGCCATGTTTGGTTTCATTCCATTCAGTGGTTCTCTAAAGGAAAACATTTGTATGTATTTCCCATAGGGTCCTATGGTAAACTAAGTCTCCCACTGGCAGCCATCTTGGATGATCAATCGCCTACAAAGTTACATCACTTTGTCAGCACCTCATTTGGAACATTCATGCCATGTTTTATTTCATTCCATTCAGTGGTTCTCTAAAAGAAGACATTTGTATGTAAAATCCCATAGGGTCCTATGTTAAACAAGTCCTCTCTGGGGCCATCTTGGATGATGGATTGACTTCAAGTAACAACATTTGGTCAGCACCTCATAAAGAACATTCATGCCATGTTTGGTTTCATTCCATTCAGTGGTTCTCTAAAAGAAGACATTTGTATGTATTGTCCATAGGGTCCTATGTTAAACGAAGTCCCCCACTGGCACCCATCTTGAATGATCAATCGCCTACAAAGTTACAACACTTGGTCAGCACCTCATAAGGAACATTCATGCCATGTTTGGTTTTATTCCATTCAGTGGTTCTCTAAAAGAAAACATTTGAATGTATTGTCCATAGGGTCCTCAGGGACCGCTCTGTGCGTCGCCAATGTCGCAATTTGCGATTTTTATTTCATCTGGCGACAAAATTGACTGCTGGCGATATTTCTGGCGCCAACATTTTCCTATGTAAAATTTTCATTTCTTGACAATATCGATCTTCATGTTAATTGGTAAAGTTAAAAAATAAATTGTACAAAATTTTACCTGGCGACAAGTTTATGACTTTCTTTACAACCCCAAGCTAATCAACGGTTACAACAGGTGTCATAATCTGTTGTTACAGGTAATCCATTTATCGGATGGGTCATTAATGATCATCAACATTAATTAATTCAAATAGAATTGGTCAGTCTGCATTTGTCTATTTCATTTGAAGAAATGTTCATACGACAATGTTTACCGTAGTTAAATGAAGAAAACATAATTGACAGGAAGTTGAAAACCATAATCAAATTGTTAAAAAAACATTGTTTTACTTCTTTTCCGTAAAAAAATAGCAAATTTAAACGAAATTTGTCTTTGACTGCCCTCAGTTATGATACGAAAATAAAAACAACGACCGCCATTGTTGGTCATGTTTACTTCTTCTACGTACTGTGTATAATCCTCCAAAGAGGGAGTACAATCGAATAAAGAAAGATAACTCACTTTTACTTTTTCCTAGCATTGAGATACCTACTTAAGACATGTCTTTAGATATGGCTACATACTTCTGGCTTTAGAATTTATATGTTTGGGTCTTTTGAGTTATGGGAAGAGTTAAAGAGGGTTTTAGTAGCAGGATGGGTAGGGTTGGTAGGGTGCCTTGGTCATCTTTTTCTGTATTCTTTATTTCTAATACAATTTTTCACTATTCTGTAAATCTAAACACCTCTTATTCTGTTTTCTTCATACAAATACCCATTTTTTTCTATTTTTTTATTTTCTAGTTTAAAAAAATTCTCTATTCTGAAGCATTTACATACCATAAGCTAATGTATATTCTTCTACATATGAAATACTGACAAAGAAAATAAAGCACACATGTCAGTTTTGTTGTATGTATAGAAACCCTATGCAATAACTTACTTAGTGTAACATGTTAAATGATGTAAAGTGCAGGCTGAGTGCATAAGAAATTTCAATTGAACATAGTTTAAATTTTGATAGAATTAAAGACTCTAGCTGGCTCTAAAGTTTGCTCCAAGTTTTCAAAACTGGCGACAAAATATAGGAGCTGGCTATTTTCTGGCTCCAACTTTTGGGAGCCAGAGCAGCACCTGGGTCCTATGTTAAACGAAGTCCCCGCTGGCAGCCATCTTGGATGATGGATCGGCTACAAAGATACGACACTTGGTCAGCACCTCATAAGGAACATTCATGCCATGTTTGGTTTCTTTCCATTCAGTGGTTCTCTAAAAGAAGACATTTGTATGTACTGTCCATAGGGTCCTATGTTAAACGAAGTCCCCTGCTGGCGGCCATCTTGGATGATGGATCGGCTACAAAGTAACAACACTTGGTCAGCACCTCATAAGGAACATTCATGCCATGTTTGGTTTCATTCCATTCATTGGTTCTCTAGAAGTTCAACATGTAAAAAGTTAACGACGACGACGACAGACCTTTGGACCAGGTGAGATAAAAAGTTGCTAATGAAATTAGTTGTTGCCTTTTATTTGATCCTTTGCACTTTGCAATATTTTCCCTTGAATCCAAAATTATTTCTTTTTCACAGGAAAATTGTATCACATTTGGGATATTATAACCCATTTGGGCGATAATCCCCAACCTGTTCAACACTGAATTTGTATCAAGGGGGTCTCATTGGGGGGTTCTGATCCCGGATCCCGCTTACTGTTTTGTCAGATTCCCGTATCCCGCTTACACTATGTACGTAAGCAATTCTCATTTTTTTGTAATTTCCCGTGTCCCGCTAGACTTCATTTCCCGTTTTCACGGCACAATAATTTGATTTTCACATGTCACGCTTACAAAAAATCGGCAATCCCGGGTCACGCTTAGACCCCAATGAGACCCACTATCAAGAATGAGAAATGAATGACGACCCTTTCCTTTTTCCTTTAATAACATTGCAAATAATATTTGTTTTCTTTGGTGACATAAACAATGCATTACAGCAGTTAACAAACATATTCACATTTTGAAACCTGTTATTTTGCAAACTGTATACAGTAAGTCTTATAGTAAATTGTCTGTCACAGGAAAAATTGATTGATGTGTAATCAAAACAGAAGCACGTGTTTACCTTATTTACAATTTTCAAAACGAGGCTAGTTTGTTTACAAACACTGATGTGGTCTAAAAAAAATTGCAATAAACAGGTTTTCAAAAGAATAGAGTAGTTCCCTGATACATTTCGTTCGTTATATTTATCAATACCTTTTTTTGCTAGTCCTCGACCCAAGCCATCTCGAGATTTACGACTATTTTTTAGGCCCAGAATGACCGATTTATTATTATTTTGTTTGATATTTGGTAACACTCCATTGCCAGGTTGTCCTTCTCCAGAGTTCTGTCGATGAAATCTTTTTGCCTTTCGAACTATTCTTATTTCTTTAGAAGGACTGTCAATTGAGGAAACCATCTCATCTTCACCAATATTGCCATTGACTTCATCGTTTTCTATATCGACTTCGCCATTTTGGAGGAAATTTTCTTCAGAAATTACTCCGTTTGAAGTCATGTCACAGTCTGAAAAGTAAAATCTGCAATTCTTAACTATATATAGATATGCTTATCACAAGCAGATGGTTGCACAATTCGTATATTTTGCAAAATATGCTTACCTTCCTGCCTATGATTTCACTTGTTTATCAGCTGTTATTGTGTTTAGCGCAGTTTGTCATGTGGTACTCAGTCACCAATCTGATTGGTCGAAATTATAAGTAGCACTTTCTCAGTCAGTAAACTGGCCAAGGGTGAATGTTTGCTGTGGGCAACAAATAGACTCAGTCACCAATTGATTGGAATCTCTATTTAAAAGAAACATTTAAAGTCAAATAACTAAAAAAATGAAAATAATAATTGTTGATTATAATGAAATTTTCCCCATAAGGCATTATTATTTTGCAACGTAATAAATTATAAAATCGGATAAGCCCATGAAACAGTACGCATTGCATCATGTTAAAAAAACTTAATTTGACGAATGCCACGTCGCATCGCAAAACTTTTCAACTCTATACTTTTAAATAATAGACTATATTCATTTAAGTTACTTGATTGAATACAGCAGTCATGATTGCAGGATCAGGCAGGAGGATTTGTTTTGGATCGGTTATTTATTTTGTAAACTAAGAGGACAGATTATCTATTTTCTGCACTATTGAAGCAAGATTTTCATTTTCTTTAAAGCAAGGGACTGATTATTTATTTTCACAACTATATTTATTCGAAAACATAAAATTTTTAAATTATTTGTTTATTATAAATAATACATGTATAGTCAAGTCATTATATGTACCATTTAATCAGAATTAATTATTATCCTTGCAGAAATGAATCTTCTATATTCCACAATGCATATACATGTATTGCATACATACACAGTATTAAAGTTTGGTTGTAACTAATGCTCTTTTAAAAGTATTGGCAAACATGTTTTGCCGAGCGGAGCGAGGAAAATTTTCTTTGAAGGGTTTTGAACCGCTGAAGGCCCAAGAAGCTGTAGAACAAATGATGCAAAATCATGCTTTCTGGGTGTTCCCCAGACCCTTTCTTAAACTGAAAATGCAAGTTCTGTTTTAATAATTTTTTGAAAATATTTTGGTCTCAAAGCAAAATCACGTTATAGATTCAGTGTAAGACTTAAGTTTCTAGGGACAACATCAAAAGACAAATATGCATGATAAAGCAAAAATGTAATTCACATAGTTAAGTCTGTGGCTGCTGTGTTTTTTAAACTCATGATCAAGTTAATAATAAAATTACTAAATTACAAAATGAATGCAACACTAACAGAATACAGAAGGGCAATCAATGAACAAAAGACAAATAAATAAGAAACATTGATCCCGAAAATCAGGGGCTACGTCTGAGGGAGAACAGAACTTGCTTCTTGCAAGGCTCTCACGGTGAACACAATTTGATATGGAGACAAGCGTTTGGTTTTGAAATTTCCTACATGAGGCATTTGTCTCAATGTAGTTACGGCCCTGATTTAATAAAAGTGAGGTAAGTGTTCCTGGGACAATTAACCTCAAGTTAAATGAAACCAATTTTCTGACATTTCAAGTATATTTAAATAATATTTATACCTTTATTATTAAAAGATATGGGAAGTGTTTCCCGATTTTTTTTTTTTGGAAAAAGATGAATTTATGAAGAATCTGGTGCCATCTCATACTTTCGATTAGACCTGCTGAGTTATTTATTTTAATATATTGCAAGTCAGGTAATTTATTTTCAAACTACCACAGAACAAACCATTTATTTTTGTGATTATAAAGGCTGAGTTATTTATTTTCAAAATCCTCCTGCCCCCCACCCCAGAATATCAAATGGTCGTCCCCTACTCAAACTCCGTGAAGATTTGAAATTTGTTATTGGAGATTTTAACTGCCTATCCCATGAAATTCTTGTTTGTATACTGTCCATCTACGGGCTATATGAGAATGTTACTATGTTTTAATAATTATATTTGCAGTCGAGGCGGTTTAAGGGGGCATGTAGTCCGGCCCCTCAAGGAGCTTCATACTGAATATGATAAATGTATAGACTTTTTACAAGTATCACTCCAAATGTTAATTGATTGCCGAGGCCAACCCCCTTTTCGACACCTGATCTGTCTAGTATAAAACAACATGCAGATAAAAATAGGTGATATTGCAAGTAGCTGGGTAAATAAACAGAAAAGTGTGACACAAGGACCAATATGACACGTTGCTTTTGATTAAAATGGTTACCTTATACAACTATGCAATATTTTGATTGACTGGTTTTATTTCAATTGTATGCAAGCAAATCCTGACAAAATTCCTGGTCTATTACTGTTGTTAAAAAGTTAATTTTGATAACCATATCAAAACCATCTGTAAAAAAAATGTTCAGCAACTGCATATCTTGAAGAGAATTAGTAAACATCTATGTAAACTAAGTAAACTTACCATTTTTCATTCTTTTATATTGTCAAGCTTACTTTTGTCTCCTGCTATGCACGTTTGTTCTATTGCCAACACACAAACAAAGAATAGAAAAAAAATTAAAGAAAAGCATTACGATTTGTGTATTGTGATTATGTCTCTACATATGAAGAAGGGCTTTTAGTCAAGGCAAAATACCTAGCCTACATGTTCGAAGGATAAGTGACTCTGGAGACCTACAAAATTATACATGATTTGGTCCCACCTGTTTAATCAGGCTTAAATAATAAACAAGGCCATAGATATGATTTCAGATGCTTTAATCTTTTATAGATACCACAAGTGAGAACACCAAGGTATGGTTAACAATCTTTTAGGTATGCTGCTCCAGTTCTCTGGAACTCCTTCCCGAAAATACAGACGATGTTTTGGCAAATTTCAATCAATTCAAGTCCATGATCTCGTGCTAGAGTGGCAATTACAGCGTTCCGTGTGTTTCCTGCAGATATTGACACATTTTCATATTTGCATGTATACAGCTGTAGGGTACCTAAAACACATTTACTTTGTTTGTTTGTTCATTTGTTATTTCTTAGTTTACTCTGCTTCTTGAGTTTTGCTTATTTTAAGTACTTTGTGCTAATAGTTTTAGTTGCTATAGTATATATATATATGTGCTTGTTTAACATAATTCTACATGCTTTTATGCTTGACTATTTCTACTATAGTTTATATATTTATGTGCGGTTCGCGTATGATTTTTGAAGTATGTAATTTATTCTATTGTGTTTTCATAATAGTTGTAAACCGGTTTTGGCGGTCAGTATATAAAGAAAGTTTGCACGAGATTTAATTATCGAGGTTTGGGCAGTGACCATTGTCGTACGTTTCAATAGTATTGAAGTCTAATTTTTATTAAAATTCTGTTTTTAATGTGTTGAAGTTGTATGTAAAGAATTAATATGTTTTGTATATATTTTGTAGATGTTTGATTGCTGTCTTTTACCGGTATTGTTGATCAAACTGAGATTTTGTGATGTTTATAAAGGACTTTTTAGTAGATGTGCATGGTTTCCGTATTCAAAACATGAACTGTTAATTATGTTTGATAAAATATTGTGATCTCTGGATCTTATTAAAATTGAGATGGTCATTGCGCCTAACAGTATCTAAATATGTATTTAGTTTTCTATTATGCCTTTATCGTATAAAGGTACATATCTGAATGTGCTCAGATATGTATGCTATACAAAAATCTAGAGAGATTTACCACATAAATACTTTATGTTCGTTTGAACACAGAGAATTTAGAACATAATATAGTGTTATTAACTGGCTGTTTCTGTATTGGCACTGGTATAAATTCAATGTTTGCTGTATTGGCCTCGAGACCCGTAGGGTCGAGGCCAATACAGCTGACCGAGAATCTTTACCAGTGCCAATACAGAAACAGCCAGTCTCATACACTTTATTAAATAATCCAACTTTTTCAATACAGACTTGTTCTGAATGCTGTATTACATACATCAAATGTGAATATAGGGCCGAATATTTCCAATACGGACTGGCAATGAATCCTGAATTACATGCACAATATATGTTTACATGTTATTCAGGGTTCATTGCCAGTCCGTATTAGAAATATTGGACCGGGTCGAAAAGCAATATAGATCACGTGATTTATATGACCAAGACGACGTCACCAGTATTAGGGCTGTTTTAATCGTATTATTTAATAATATGTGATAACTATGTATGTGTAAACTATTGTATGTATGTATTGTGTTGTCCTATGGTGTCTAAACGCACTGCATATAATATGCATGTTTATAATTTTTTATGTATGCCGGTTCAAAAGCTCGATTAGAGCTTATGTTGTAATTATTGTTATTTAACTTGAAGACTTAAGATAAAACTAATGTGATTTGATTTGATAGTCCTTGTCAGTTTATCAAATACTCCGCTATGACGATCTCTGATGACTGCTAATTACTTTGTCTTGCTGTCCAAATCTTTTGGGGGATGCAAGACGGGTTAAATAAACTTTAGGGAGCAATCTTGTTTTTAGGTGGAGTAAGGCTATGAAGAAATTCAAAATAAAAGGTAGGATCGAAAATCCATGATGGCTTCCCAAAACAGGGATGGATCCAGAATTTCAAATACCAGGAGCACAAAGGTTTGAATTAAAACGATGTGTGTTTTTTTAAATACGGCGCAGTGTGAGTGACGTTAGACGGATTTCAAAACACCCCTCCCAAGAGTACCCCGTAGTTACGAAATAGGCCGCAGTGTCTCTGTGTTATGATAGGAATTCTCCTCAAAGCGAGATCTATAAGTACGAATGCAGCTGTAGCTACACCCGGTCGAAATTGGAACGCCGGAATATTTATGATTTATGTTAAGGAAAATATCACGCTCTTTGCAAGACTGAGGGATCCGTATAGTTTGCACATTGCAAGATCAACTTTTCCTGTACCAGTAAAAAAAATCCCATCCTCTATCCTTGTTAAACCACTTTGCATTCCTATTTATTAGATTTATTTGTTATTTGTCAACTGAATATTATGAATATTTGTCAATGAACTTGAAGCAAATAACAACCTATCAATTAATATAGGCATCTTCAAATTATGGCAAATAATGAAAAAAAATATTCACGATTGAGACAGCCGGAACGTACCAACAGAATAAAACAAATATATATAAGTCGAAGTAAAGCCGTCCCGGCCGCCGCCAGTGACAATACCTTGACAAAATACGAAAAACGACAAAAAAAAAAAAAAAAAAAAAAAAAAGCAAGTGGCTCCACCTTAACGCTGCAATTAAAGCTTTTAGTCACATTAGTAATACAATTCATCTACATTGTTGTGAAATTTGGAATTTCTTAAACCCTTTTACTTCCCAGGCAGTTTGAAATGGAAATATATTCGGGAAAACATATTCGAATATGTATTGACTCAGGGGCGTAGCTGCCGTTAGGCACTTTAGGCACGTGCCTACACATAATTTTTTGACAATTTTTTTTTATTAAAAAATAAATAATAAACAATGTTATCTGTAGATGCATGTGAAGTCGTCAAAACTCTTAAATTAACGAATGTCATTTGTACACTGGTCTATCATCCTTAGTGAATAAGTGGAGTATTGGAACTGTATGTCATTATATTCCACCTTATATAGAACTTAGGTTCAGATCATTTCACTTCTATCAACAAGTACTAGAATGAACCTCAACTTAGATAAATGATTTTTTTTAAATTAGTTGTTGTTGGCCCAAGTTCAATCCGATGCCTAGTGTAGAGAGAATGCCACGCTCTCTGCACGCAGGAACAGTCTATACTATACTAGTATAGTATAGACTGTCCCTGCTGCACGTTAAGAAACTTGCAACAACTCTTTGAGGGGTTTGTATGTCGTCTACTGGAAGGCAAATTTCTGTTCCTATCCAATAAACCCTCATTTTCCAATGCATGGCATTTCCAAATTTCCAGACCTTCATCCTGGACGACCCCTATTTGTTTTAGTCATGAACATGCATGAACTATTTGCCACTGGACGCTAAGCAATCAATCAATCAATCAACTATCTTTCAATTACTTCGAGTACTCTCAGATCTACGTGACCATAATTATTCAAATTCCTAAGCAGGTAGAATTTTACAGTACAGGATATAAGGAAATATAAATTTCTTGAATTTTGTTAGATAGTATGAACAGAACAGAACTTCTGCATGACGTATCGACTGTGTGTGTGTTTGTGTGGCCAGGGGAGGGTGAAGGTTTAAGAATCAAAATATGAATGGTCGATGCGTAGTCCAAAAGTTAGTATTATTATGTAGTAGTCTCAGTGTTTACGTGCCTATTTTTTAAATGTAGGATCGTCAATATGTACTATCAATTGACGTACAAAAATGTATATATCAATTATACTTAATCAGAAACAGGTTGTGCTGCTTAATAAAGGGCTACGCTGATCTACGCTGGGCCATGCATATTGGAAATATTGATTTTTTTTATATTTCCGATTATACTGCCGCTTAATTCATCAGTCAGATGTCATTGTAGAATTATGTTTATTTTTTTCGACTTTGTTTTCATGTATATTATCATGATAAAATGACCAGTAAATTTTATGTTTTTTTGTACACAAAATTTTGCAATTAAAATGCTGAAAACCGTTTTCCGCCGGGGGCTTCGCCCCCTTGAACCCCCTACCAGGGCTCTGCTGGAGATCTAAAGCGCCCCCAGACCCCCTGCCGCAATTTGTGCCTACAGTTTATTGGATACCTAGCTTCGCCCCAGATTGTGAAAACTTTATTTCGGCAATTTTGTTTAGGCTTGCAGAAAAAAGTACTATACTTTTAGACATTGAATCCGAATAATGTCGCTTTCATCTCCGTTCTGATATAGGTAAGCGAATTTCAAAAAAAGAACTTCTTTATTCATCATTTCCTTGTTCTTTAAAGAGCATATGAATGTGCAAAATCTCTAAACGAGGGTAAGTGTGGGTCTTTTCAGTTTTAAAAATGTGACAAGATTGAACACTTGTTTGTCAGGCAATCTATCACAGGCACTTGTCTCAGAAAAAATTTCATATATACCTTAATATAACACAAGGTACTTAACTTGCATTTCAAAAAATGTCAGGCGGTGACGAAATTCCGTTATATGCCGCTTTCTAGGCTGTCAACCCCACTAAAACTTGTTATATCGTAAATCTAAATTGATTTATCTTTACAATGGTGTATAACATGCCTACATTTGTTGTCGAAATCATCCGTAGCAATCCTACCCAAGTATGTCAATCGTAATAATTTAACCGCTGATGAATTGGCAATAAACGCGTCACGTCTCCTTATATATCTCGGTTTCCGATTGGTCAATTTTATGGGAAAGTCTAAATGATTCTCAGGTTATCTGATCTTGTTATATTTTCATACGTAAAGTCAAGAGTCTGAATGACATTGACGTCATGGGAAAATTTGTATCTAAAAAAGGAAACTCGTAACTTATTAGACATACCACAAATAACACTTGTTAGGTTTTTTTTCCCGGTATCTTATACAATTTTACTAACAGGGTGATAAGTTCTATTCAGACAAAAAATAACAGTTTTTTCTGAAACAGTTTTTATAATTAATCATTTACTGCGAGACGTTTATTTCCAAATTTTCAGCGGTTGGCAAAATTATTACGATTGACATACTTTGGTAGGATTGCTACGGATGATTCTGACAACTAATGTAGGCATGTTATACACCATTGTAAAGATAAATCAATTTAGATTTACGATATAACAAGTTTTAGTGGGGTTGACAGCCTATAAAGCGGCATATAACGGAATTTCGTCACCGCCTGACATTTTTCTGAAATACAAGTTAAGTACCTTGTGTTATCCTTGTGTTATATTAAGATAAATATGAAATTTTTTTCTGAGACAAGTGCCTGTGCAATCTATTTAGAATTAAATTTTAACACTCGTTCATTTTCTTATGATTTGTCGCTGCGAGTGCGGAGATTCAACTTTAGTTAGATTTTCAGGTAAAACTCTTTCTAATGTTAGTGTAACAAAATAAGTAAACAACATTACACTCAGTGATATGTGGAAACAAAAACAGTCAAAATCGCTAGAAGAGGACAACCTTAATTATAATCTATCTTACTGTTTCACTAATTTTAGATATTTAAAAAAATAAGTGTCACTCATAAATAAAATTTCAGAAGAGGAGAAGGCTACACAAATTACGAACTTTTGTCGATCCACAAATTACAAAAACATGAAAAAGAAACAGACAGATTACAAATACATGTGAATAATCTCCGACACTGAGAACCAAATCTGGTGCAAGTGCAATTTAGATCGGATGGAAGATGGAATCACCTACATACTTAACTGTCGTCAATCCTTTGCAAATTACAGGAAATATTTAATGAGGTACAGGAGGTGTATTTGTTCAAACTTTCAAATAGAAATAACACTTTAAATTGTATGCGTCCGAAGCGCTTTTCTAGATTTCCCATCACCAGGAACGTCCAAAGCCAATACAATTGAAGATAATGATGTACATAAGAACCGAAACACGAGACGAGCTAATTAAATGACTAAAAGGGATCTAAAATAATTGCCAAAACCGTTAAAGGTAAACTTTGCCTGAGGGAGTTGGAACATAAATTTCCTAATAATTTCTAAATCTAACTACGGAGAATTTATGAAAGGTTTGTCATATTTCATTTCAGTACCGAAGGAAGCAGTGACTATACTGAACTGGTGATACCCCAGAGGACTAATAGCCCCATTGCAGCAGTGGTATCGACTCTGTGCTAGAAAAGAAAAATTACACTTTATAAATTGTATGCGTCCGAAATGCTTTTGTGGATTTAATCTTCATCAGGAACACTCAAAGCTAGAAATAATGAAAATCAATGATGTATAAGTACCGAAACGCGTGAGGAGTTATTAAAAGCAGACATGAGACAAAATAGCTTAAATCTGAAATTGTTTAACTTGTAGTGTGCATGAGAAGCTAAATAACTTCTATAGCGACACAGTCCCTTGGTGCTCTTTGCTTGCTACACAGAACCTCAGATATTCTCCTTTCTGCCAATCTACAAAAAATTTGATGTGAACTGGCAATGAATGCTTTACAGTATTTATTAATATATTTTTATCATTTTTAAATGATCATTGTCAATAATCACCACGCACAAGTAGGAACTCCTCGATCCTGTACGTAGCGCCGACTCTTGGTGCTTCTTGCAGACTGGCTATACTCCAATTGATAAAAGTGTAAATGATAATAACATCACTCATTCATGCACTTAAATAAGATAAACTGTTCAGTTCAATGGATTCTACCATGCATTCTGTCTCCTCTTGATTGAATGTTAAGTGGATTTACACAGATTCTATCACACTATTCCGTTGACTACATTATTGGTCATCTCGAGACGGTTAAAGTTTGGTTTCAAACTCGCGAGATTCATCGAGCATTTTCAATTTTGAAATTATAAAAAATATTAAGGTCATAGGGGTCAAGTGGTAGAATCTATTTCTCTAATGATTTAATGGAAAATGCTGAGTGCAATGTTCCAAACTAATAATTTACGGCGAGAAAAAGAAAAGACAAAACTGCGTGATCAACATATGGCTTAGCTAGCTATAAAACCAGGTTTAATCCATCGTTTTCTACATAAGCAAATGCCTGTACCAAGCCAGGAATATTTCAGTTGTTTTACATTCGTTTGATGTGGTTGAGCTTTTAATTTTGCCATTTGAAAAGGGACTCTTCGTTCTGAATTTTCCTTGGATTTCGGTATTTTTGTTATTTTACTTTTTTTATTACACAAACAACGCTCTGAGAAGGCGAAAGAGCAGAGTAATACGCCTCGTTGAACAATATTTATCGTAGGGCCCCGGTAACAATCTGCCTTATAACCCATTCACCCTCTCAGCTATATGATTTTTCATTTATGGTACTAATGTTACGGCGCTTCAAATGTTATAATACTAAACAGATATGTTATGTTCAGGGCGGGTATCACGAAAAGATATTAGTCGAAAAAAGGTCAAATTTCCTGTGTCGAGAGGCGGAGTAAATATCTTCTCAAGTATAAATATGGTATTTTTGCACTTGGGTATCTATTCTGAATATGATATCTATCTGGTTATAAGTACACAGAATATCTTTAGTGATGATTACTGTAGCTAAATTTCATTACTCTTTCGCTATCTAGACATTTGCAAAAATAGCAGCTATTTTATATTTCCATGAACACACAAGTTGAAGGCCGTACACAGTTGCCTATAATTGCTCACATTCACTTCATTTGAACTTTGGTTGTCTCATTGGCAATCACACCACACCTCCTTATTTTTACATGGAAACGGTTTTTATTTTTATGAACATATATTTCTTTTTACATATGTTTACTTTTATGAACGTATATCTAATTTTTATGAACGTAATTTTTATGAACGTATATCTATTTTACGCATAAATATTTCATTTTCATGAATACAAATTATTTTTTTATACACAAATATTTAAAAAGTTCGGTTATTATTGTCATGTCGTGTTCTGCCAGTTTTTATGGTTAATACGAGGGGGTAACATTTACAAATTGTTACCCGCTTAATAATGTGTTAAAATATAATGCTACCCTCATATTAAGCATTAAACTGAATTTTTAATGAAGTATAATAACAAAAATTTAACTGGTCATAAGTTTTAAAAAGAGGCAAAAGATACCAAAGAGATATTCAAACTCACAAAGCACAACACAGAAAACTACAGCAACACGAACCCTATATATAAGTTTACCCCCAAGGGTGACTGGGGAATAGAAGTATGGTCACCATTGGTCTTCCTCCGACCGGCAGTAAAACCCTTGCTAAAGTGGGGCGTCCGTTTGGCTGTGCGGGATGTACAAATTTGCAGCCACGTCCGGTCAGAATGGGGACGTTAAATCCGATGCCTCGTGTAAAGAGAGTACCACGCTCTTTGCATGTTAAGAACCCTTGCAGCAACTCTTTGAGGGGTCCGTAGGTGACCTGTTGCAAGGCTAAATTTCTGTCCCTATCCAATATACCCTCATTTCCCGTGGCAGTCCAAATTTCTCCGACCTTAATCCCGGACGCCTCTATTACAGAACCTACCTATTGTATTTATTGTTAATTTGTTCTTGTCCTGAATATGCATGAAATATTTGCCACTGGACGTTAAGCAACCAACAATCAATCAATATATATAAGTTATAACCTTTAAATGCATATTAAGAGAAATAATATTTATACACATTGGAATATTCACGTTTATAAACCATGATAATGTTGTTAACTGTAATTTATCAACCTAGTTGTTCTTGAATCAATCATATTGTTAATTGTTCATAATTCATTAAGAAAAATCAGTTGCAGAAGACTGCGTAAAAGGATCATATTTTACAAAGTACATGTATAACACCACATATTACGTAATGCAGGTATTAAATTATACTACATTATCATAAATCAAAACGTTAGACATTACATTTCTTTAGACCTTAATGGCTTGTTTTTTGGGTAATCATTGATAATTTAGAAAACAAATGATATAAAAAAAGAAGATGTGGTATGATTGCCAGCATGCAGGTGAGACAACTCCCTACCAGAGACCAAATGACGTAGAAGGTTAGCAACTATTGGACCCTGTTCACAATTGGACATTTAGATCGACCTAAACTAGATCGGTTCACTTAAGATCGATTTAAGCCCAATGTGAACGCTTTGAATCGATCTTGAATCGGTCTAAACTAAAACACCAAAAGAGGTAGTTTAGTTTGAATTAATCGATCTTAAGTGGACCGATCTAACTTTAAATGTGAACGCAGAGATCGATCTAAACTAGTACGATTGAATCGAAAATAATTTGTGCGCATGTATGGCGGAAAAATTACACGTGCAATTTATTACAAAATTGATGACCAACAAAATAGGGCTGAAAATTAACGAAATCTATACGAACAGCAGTATCAACATTTGAACTTGTAATTCAAGTGAAACAATTACTTCGTCAATTATTTTTTTGCAAGCGTGTGTATCAACACATTAATTTGATCAAATATTCCTATTTATACACAGTGTTTACAATTTCCCGGGTAATTGAGTCAGATCGATTGCATTTTTACTTGTAGTGTGAACGCAGTGGTTCAGATTAGATCGTTAGGATTAAAGATAATGTGAACGCTAACTGGATTTATTTAGATCGATTCAAATTTAGATCGATTCAAAAATGCTAGTGTGAACGGGGTTTATAGGTCACCGTACAGCCCGGCTTCAACAATGAGCAAATCCATATAAACCAATCTGAATAAAATGCAAATGTATCGTAACTTGCTCGAGCATAACTAAATCAGAGTTCTGTCTCTATGTTTCAGTTTTGAAAGGGGGATTGTTCCAACCCTGGATAAAAAAGGGGGGTTCAGCCATAATTATGTCCCCATTCAAAAGCATTGATCGTCAAAAAAGGGGGAGTTCCGACACCCAGAACCCCCTTTGGATCCGGGACTGAAACATTATTGTTACGTTTTTACTAATTGCCGGAATGCTAGGTAGGGTTAGGAACCGATCAATTATGAACGTAACAATAATATACATATATGTGTCTACGGTTACATTGCGTTATCATTACGTTAGATTTATTAGATTTTTAACAGATTTATGTATGGTTACTCCATTTTCCGATATGCTTGGTTATTATAATTATTATTGTATGATAATTATAACAGTTCTACAATAAATGTTTGGATAGTTTTTAAGTACTAGTATATTAATTGTTTTAATGTTCTTAAAGATAACAGTACAGTGTAGTAGTGCCAAAGTATAGTTTAATGGTACGATGTTGATGGTGGCAGCCTTGAGTGGTTCAACCAAAATATGCGTTAGCCTTAAACATACACTAAAAGCACATACTGAATAGATATCAGAAGATGTGGTATGAGTGCCAATGAGACAACTCTCCATCCAAGTCAAAATTTATAAAAGTACAGAAGTCTGAGAGTACTCGCAGTTACTGAAAGCTGGTTCAAAGCCAATAACAACTAATAAAAAATCATGTATCTAAGACTAAAATATCAATCAGTATAAATCCAACTTCCAATCAGAGATTTATTGTAAAGACGTCATCAACAGTCAGAGAAAAACATGACCTTGTGCAATGCCAACATATAGGTATCGATAAATTGTAGGATGTACATATGTGTATAACAATAATATTTAGTTGGGTTTTAATTTTAACAAAATCAATATTCATACCGATAAAAACAATATTAAAAGATCTTATTACCGTGTTGAATCTTTAAAAATAATTTTATTTAAAGGATCGATATGTATACCAGGATCGTATATACATTTATGGACTCGGTAAACAACATCACTGTAAAATTAAAAAGTAACTGATTGCTATCATTTGAGACATGCAATAACCTTTTATTTTGTACTGGATAAAATTGTTTGACATCTGTGTAAAGTAAAGGGATTATGTGTTATTTCTTTTAACAGTAAATGTTTTTCAAACGCAGCAGTGTACTTGTTCAATGTTGAAGTTCTCAGTTTAGAGGGAGGAAATGGATAACGAGAAGTTTGATTTTTACATACACATGGTCTGTACATAGCAAACATTCTGTATTTTATAGCTGACAAAGCAGATCCGTTGGTAATCATTTATATTTAACACCCACCCCTATGCTTATTTTCTTATGTCATAATTTTGCCGAGTATTTCAGTGACTAACATCTGCATTTTTGGTCTTACAAACGTATGAAGTAAAACCTCAAAATCGAAAGAGAGAAATAAGCACTGACCCCGATAAATCCAAATGGAAACATACATCAGATCTTTTACATCATATGCACTGGACTTCTGCAGCGTACCGCTTAATTTTACAAACAAACAAACAAACAAACATCCATCCATCCATCCATCCATCCATCCATGTATACATAGTATTACATACAAACAATCAAAAACAAACAAAATACAAACACAAACACTAAGTTTTTAAAAAAACTTAAAAATAATATCTCAAATCTTATTAGACTGCATATTGTTCAAAGAATTTTCTTTTTAACGTTGTTTCACTTGCATTTTTTCTTGTCAAAAAGTTGTTCTTACTAGGTATTGTCCAAAACTATATTCTATCCGTTTAGTTTTGTTTGTCGCGGCGTGTTCTTTTATCACTTGTTGTCGACAATTGTTCAAAGACCAATTCTATTTACAAAAAAAAAAATACCAATCTGATTAAAATCAGATAATTCATTCTGCTCCGTTTTTATGGAACGCAATGACTGCCTTATGTTGATGATCAGCATTATATGCAGTGGTCACGACATTATATGCAGTGTTCACACCATTATATGCAGTTGTCACACCATTATATGCAGTGCTCACACCATTATATGCAGTGTTCACAACATTATACGCAGTGCTCCCAACATTATATGCAGAGGTCCCAACATTATGTGCAGTGGTCACAACATTATATGCAGTGGTTACAACATTATACGTTTTTGTTGATGAAGGTGATGATCAGTGATGGTGATGATGATGATTGATTTATCCTGCAATTAGCCTACTAATGTACAAATAACAGGTATACAAATAAATTTTTGCTTTATTTGTACTTGTACAAATAAAGTCTCCTGTAACCCCACTCCTATGTTGAGCAACCGGTAATATGCATATTTCTGTTTCCAAACCAGTTCATTTTGGGGTCCTCTTCGCGGTCCGCGTTTCAACTATGTCGATTTCTTTGAGAAATCTGAGACAATGATTTAGATTTTAACAACTAAATTCAAGTGTTGGGAGTAATTTCAGGATAAACACAATATATGTACATTGTCGGAAAATATAAAATTTATTTGTACTCGCTGCGAAACAGGAGAAAAGCTCGGCAGAGCCTCGCTTTTCGTCCTGTTTCTAAAGCTCATACAAATAAATTTTATATTTTCCGACAACATACATATATTGTATATTTATCCTGCAATCAGCCTTGTATTGTACAAATAACAGGTACACAAATAAAGTTTTGCTTTATTTGTACTTGTACAAATAAAGTCTTCTGTTACCCCACTTCCATGTTGAGCAAGCAGTAATGTGGATATTTCTTTTACGTACCAGTTCATTTTGGGGCCTTCTTCGCGGTCCGCGTTTGTACTTTGTCGATCTCTTTGAAAAGTTAGAGACCATGATTAAGATTTTAACAACTAAAGCCTCAAGTTTTGGAGTAAATTTCAGGATAAAACAATATATGTACATTGTCGGAAAATATAAAATTTATTTGTACTCGCTGCGAAACAGGAGAAAAGCTCGGCAAGCCTCGCTTTTCGTCCTGTTTCTAAAGCTCATACAAATAAATTTTATATTTTCGACAATGTACATATATTGTACATGTATGTGATGGTGGTGGTTCAGATTCGGTAAACTTCGGAATTTTTATCGGAAATTACCGAATCCAGTCATAATTGGTAATGCCCAGCAAACAAATTGAAACAGTTATTAAAGTCAGGTTATCATTAAGGCAATATACAAATATACAATATTTAAAACTCTGATTGAAATAAGGAAATTAAGAAGTATGATCAATTTACCACAAATTTATTCCACACCAGGGCATTTTTAACTTATTTTGATCTTATTTTGATGATCAGTTTCATCATATTCACAACTTAGGGTCATCCATAATTGTGAACCATTTTCCAAAGTGTACAAAACGTACACTTGGGGAGGGTTAAAAATCAACATTTTACCGTACGCTTTTTTTTTTATTTCCGGAATGTTTGATTGCTTGCTTTCAGTGTTATTTCTTTGTATATAATCTGCGTGTACATGCATCTATCCCATTCATTAAAACCAACAAAACAACAAAATGGTATCTTTATACTCTTTATTCTGACAAAACACAAGCATCACAGAGAGATGTCATCAAATATAACAGTCAGATATGTTTCAGTTTATTTTCAATGCAAATTTCTATATTAAACTAAACTATAATAGACAGGATCTTCTTTTATTGAGAATTATTGATTCTTGTCTAGAAATCTGAAAATGGTTGATGTACACTTTTTGAGGGAGGGTGGGGGGTCTGAAAAAGTGTATGTTTTGTACACTTTGGAAAATGGTTGACAATTATGGATGACCCTTAATATGTATATACTTTAAGTATTTAAAACATATATATTTATACACATACATAATTGTGCATTCTGATCATTTAACTCTAAATAAATATCTTCAGATTACTCAGGACTGCAATTTAGATATATCATGACCCAGTCATGATTTTCAAGGAGAACCAAATATCTCTCAAGTAAACTGTTCATTGCATTTTGGATTTTTTTTTTATTTATGTTGGTCAGCGATGTTATTCGAAACAAAATTTTACTTAAACATATACGATTTTCAATCTTATTTTAAAAAGGCATGGCACAGCAATTTGTGAATTGTATTAAATCCTTTTAAGTATATAATTCGGACTATGCTATACATAAAAGTCCAATAAGTTTCGACAATTTTCCAATTATTACCCCGTGAGTGATCCATATACAGGAGAAAGAAGCCCCGCAGAAACAATCAAGATCCATCGTCAAAAGTAACGTTTTCAGATAACGAAAAATATTCAGATATGAAATTTTCAATCTCTGACCTTGATCCTAACATGGGATATGGAAAAACTTTGTTAGCAAAAATAACAGAAATCCCCAGAACGCCAATAACAACAACGAGAAGAATTCCCATTAAAAAAATACTAGTAGTTCTCCATTAATATAATTATATTGAAATTATATATTGACATAATAACGAGTGTCGTTTTTTTGTGCTTCTGTTATGGTGACAAAATGTTTGTGCGGACCTTCAATAAAACCAAAGAAGTGCTCAGTAACAAATAGCATTCCTCTTTTATGTGTTGTTGCTATCATCTGGACCTTAACACAAATTGTAATCAAGAATCATTCGTGCGTAAAATATTGGTCGAGGCTACCAACTTTTTTTCAAGGTCCTTTGTTATCAAAGATGTGCGATCTAAAAGATATCATTCTTCTATGACTTTTAGTTGATTAGATTTTATCTTAATGCAAAACTTAACCAGAATTAATTTAGGTCAAGATCACTCTTTTTAATGGACAATCGTTACTATCCAATAATAGTAAATCATTATTTTCTACTCACAGTTTGTTTCAATATTTACCTAAATGCAAAACTTCAACACGGTAATAAGATCTTTTAATATTGTTTTTATCGGTATGAATATTGATTTTGTTAAAATTAAAACCCAACTAAATATTATTGTTATACATATATGTACATCCTACAATTTATCGATACCTATATGTTGGCATTGCACAAGGTCATGTTTTCTCTGACTGTTGATGACGTCTTTACAATAAATCTCTGATTGGAAGTTGGATTTATACTGATTGATATTTTAGTCTTAGATACATGATTTTTATTAGTTGTTAGTGGCTTTGAACTAGCTGTAAGTAACTGCGAGTATTCTCAGATCAGTACTTAGTGTCTGTTTGTTGTTGGGATATACAAGTACCCGGCCACGTCCACTCTGTTTTTTGTTAGATGTATTTATATTTGTATCCATCTGATGAGTTAAGCCTTTTTCAACTGATTTTTATAGTTCGTTCTTATGTTGTTCTGCTACACCACTGTCCCAGGTAATAGGGAGGGTTGGGATCCCGCTAACATGTTTCAACCCGCCACAGTCTGTATATATGTGTCTGTACCAAGTCAGGAGCCATTATTTCAGTGGTTGTCGTTTGTTGATGTGTTACATGTTTGTTTTTCGTTCATTTATTTGTACATAAATTAGGCCGTTAGTTTTCTCGTTTGAAATGTTTTACGTTTGTCATTTCAAGGCCTTCTATAGCTGACTATGCGGTATGGGCTTTGCTCAATGTTTAAGGCCGTACTGTGACCTATAGTTGTTAATTTCTGTGTCATTTGGTCTCTTGTGGAGAGTTGTTTCATTGGAAGGCATACCACTTTTTTATATATTAACCGTGCATGACAGACTGACGAACAAACGTAGTAAACGTTTTATCCACTCCGACGAACTCCGATTTCCCAAGAGATGATAACTATAAATTAAAATGTTAAACTGGGTCTTGAAAGGGTAAAAATGCAAAATTCTGCAAATCGATGCCAAATAATGACTCTATCATGACATATATAAATGCGTAATATGGGACTTAGGTCTTATAGAAAGCTGACTATTTTATTTAAAATGTATTTAAGCTTTTTAAAACTGAGTACTGACTATAAAGTGGAACCTTGCTAAAGTTCTTCAGTAGGAAATGAACTCGAGGCATATATCATACAAATTTTCCTTCGATATTTCATTAACTTTTTTCATTATTTAACTTACATTATGCCATGCGTATTTCTTACGACGAACAGAACTAGTTAATTCATTCAACTCTTAGTTTCATCATGTTGGGACCTCTGCATATAATGTTGGGAGCACTGCGTATATAATGTTGTGAGCACTGCATATAATGGTGTGACAACTGCATATAATGGTGTGAGCACTGCATATAATGTTGTGAGCACTGCATATAATGGTGTGACAACTGCATATAATGGTGTGAACACTGCATATAATGGTGTGAGCACTGCATATAATGGTGTGACAACTGCATATAATGGTGTGAACACTGCATATAATGTTGTGACCACTGCATATAATGCTGGTCATCAACATAAGGCAGTCATGGCGTTCCATACGTTTTGGTATTAGTTTAAATTATAATGCAAATAAATCAGAATTATCCTCCGAATCGTCAGAGATAAACACATGACTTCATATGACATACACCATAGGGATTTTCCCTACCATATTTCAACATGGTGTAGTTTTTGTTCTTCGGAGTTCCTCTTGAACTATTGATCTTTTTCGTTTTCTGTCTTTATTTATTTAATCATCGAACCATTGAAGAGACAATGCAGAATATACGATCACTAACTAATGGAAAGGCGCCAGGTGTAGTTAACTTACAGACTGAATTTTAGAAATCTTATGTAGATGCAATGGCAAAAGTCTTCCACAACCCTTTTAAGCAACGCTTGAAGAGCGAAGAAATACCAAAAGACTATAAAAAAATGTACCAGGCTTATAATTCAGAGGCTATTCCAAACATATCTTCATCCTTCAAGATCCTTAGCAAAGCATTGAATAGAATGGAACAGATCCCTACTAGCATTTGTTTATCAACCTAAATAAAATTCAAATTGGCGTTTGATTGTGTACATCGAGAAACCTTGATAAAGATTGTAGCATATTACGAAATACTTGTAAAATCTTAGTCATAAGGATTGCAAAACATTGTATCATTCGTGAGCTGTGCAGCAAACATCAAGATATCAAAGTTACATTCAAAATGGTTCGATGTTAAATATGGGGTTAGATAAGGATGTATTATGTCAGGTTTCTTTTTTGCTGCTGGTTATGTACTAGTATTGGAAATGAAAGAAACAATACAGAAAAAGCGGGACTGAGACATGCTAGACGTATAAGAAGATCTGGATTTAGCAGATGATACAGCCCTTATGTCAGCAACAAGGAGACAGTAACAAACCAAACCAAATGATATACTATAGCTTAACACACAGTACTTTAATATGATTAATTATTATACAAATGGAAGCGTTCCTTGTTAAAAATGTGATGGTCACTTGCTTTCACTTCGCATAAATTTTCAAAAGCACAGCATTCAATTCTTATATTTACAGACATTCGAAATAACACAAAGTATATGTTATTCACATCTGAAAGTAAAAACTTCAAACGCAAAGGCAGAAATTGTCAAGTGATATAAAAGCAGTATCATTCCACGTGCAATCAAATACAATACGTCATATAAGGCTGAAATTGACATCTAAAGATAGTAGATTATCATTTGCATATAATGTAATATATTCATTTTCTTCATCAATAAATATAACAGAAATGCCATCATCAGGGGTTCAAATGTCACATCTTTAAAATAATACTAGTAATCTATAATTTTCATAAAATAAAATTAAGTAGGTTTCCTAAACATGTATGTTTGCAACAGGTAGCTAGCTATTGGTCCAGCATGACAAAACTTGTATATAACTGATATAATAAATAACATAAAAAGGGTAGAGTAGCATTATTACAAGCATGAAAAGTATGGGCATCTAACTAATACAGCAGGTACATTAAGATAAAAATATATAAAAGTAACGAGGAGACGCATGTGCAGATATTGGTAAGAGGACACAGGTAGAGGTAGCTCAACATGTTACAGACAGAAAAGGATATGTACATCTTCCGTTCGCGCCCTTATCGACCCACACTTCTAGTAATGGGAGTTGTGAGTTGTAAGCATTTTGTTTATCAATAGACCTGTAAACTACGAATAAAAAAACCTCATCAAAGATACCAGCATTATGATTTTGTTCTCCAGACGCGCGTTTCGTCTACACGACTCAACTGTGACTGTCGAATCAAAACTGTTAAAAAGAACAAAGTACGAAGAAGAAGAGCAATGAGGACCCAAAATTCCGAAAGGTTTTACCAAATACAGCTAAGATAATGTATTCCCAGGGTAGAAAATCCTTAGTTTTTTCGAGCAAATCAAAGTTTTGTATTGATATTACCAAACCAATGATAATTCATAAATATCAACACAGAAGTGCTGACTACTGGGCTGGTAATTAATACCTTCGGAGAGGAAACTTCCATCAGCAGTGGTATCGACTATAATAATCTGATTTGTCTCTAAAGGAGTTGAAGTCGTTATTATAATGTAATGTGAAACACAAAGGCGAAGGTATGACAAGGCCATTTTTTTTGGCCCCTTGAATTCTTAAATAAAAATAAAGTATTATAAATTTATCAAATAACATTCTTCAGATGTTTATAAGTCATACTTCTTTCAGATATCAGTGTCTTTATCTTTGAATTTTGTCTTACACTTTTACAAAAGAGCTCAGTAAAAACTAAAAACTGAAAAATTACAAAATCTATTAAAATAGCTTCATTTTGAGATTTTTTCATTATTATCTGATACATTTTTATAACAATATTCACAACTGACAAAAATATCGTTTTGATCAAAGCCTTGGCTCATATCTATTGTAACCAAAACTACTAATTCAGAATTACCTTTTAACATCAAATACGTCTATTTCGACATGTTTATGAGAGCATGGTGACACCGCAAGCGACCTTTCTTCACTAAAATATCATTATTATATCAACCTGTCCATTTATCAGTAGGAATGACATAATTTTGAAAAGCTTGAATGATTTTACTATTTTTGCAATTTTAGTGACCAAATAATGGCTTTTATCATATACCTTCTCCTTTATTCAATAACAATGGAATACACTTTTTTTTAATTTCACAGAGTATATTAATAACTATGAAGTTTCAAGTTTATTTTCTGAATGACCAAGACTGTTTAATGAAAGAAAACGACTGAAGTATTGGGGGTATACTATGAAAAAGTACGTAAAAAATGCCAACGGAAGTGAATTACAAATTATTTCGTTAGTAAGCCCAGTCGCGTAGCAACCCGTACGCAAAAACGCAGTTGCGTACACATCGAAAATTTGACAAAAATAAAAATATTTTAAATCTAGTAAAAAAAAAAACTAAAGTAATCAAATAAATTAAAAAGTATTGTACAAATATGTTAATAGTCACTTTGCAGCTACATTCCGTTCCGGAAACTAGTCTACTCTTTTCATTTACGGAACCAGCATTGTGATTATGTTGCTGATGCAAACAATTAAAATAGCTGAGTCCTCGGGGTGTCAGAACAAAATTGTTAGGTCTACTATGCCTCCTTACCCTAACATGTTTTCTGAAGATTTCAAAATAACTGATGAAATAAAATATGACGTTCTATAAAGACCATGGGCAACGATTCATTCTTATGATATTCCTGTTACATACGTCGTCATAACAGATTTTTTAAACAGTCCAGTCAAACTTTATTTTAACGGGGGTGGTAAAGGGTAATTTTCGTGCAACATCTTCGCCGTTGTTTTTATTTGACGATCAACGTGTTTTTACTTTTTTTATTTTACGTTCGGTCGTGCAAGACGGGCGCCTCGTTCAACGTGTTCCCCCTGAATTTAATTATACGTGCTTCGAGATTATTTTCCTTGCATGGTAAAATCAAAACTCTCGTTTTGGAAGTTAATAAAAAAGTATTCGGAAATAATTTGATATTTTTCCTTGTAGATTTTGGGACTTCAAAGGTATTTATATATATATATACAAGTTTAAATTGAAAACAACGTTCAAACCTATGATTACGTTAGATAAAACCGCAATTTTTGTACGTGTGCATGCAAAACAAATTTCTTGGTAGAGGGGTCTAAATACAGCACAAACAATATTTTTCGAAAGACTTAAAAAGTGAAAAAGTATATTTTAACAAAACACATTTGACTAGCAGGTCGAACAACGGATGTTCTTATATATATAGTGGCCAGTTAAAGGTTTCCAACCTATGATGTTATAAACAAGGATTTATACCCGGGAATCTTTAATATACTTAACGCATTTGCATGTATGCCGGCCTCGACGGCAACGACAGAACAGTCTTTCAGTACCATGAGAAGACTTGAGAAATACAATGAAAACCAATCGTTTATCTGGGCTTGGTCTATTGAACATATACCGTGAAAACAAATTTCAGCAGACACGGTTTGGGACATTTTAGTAAAAGAAAGGGAAGGAAATGGTCCTTGATTTTTCAGAATTAACTTTGAGAATTAAAAGCTGAAAGAAAGACTGCTTGTTCACTTATAAGAGAAAACACAGAGAAATGTGATTCTATTTATTTATGTATTTTGTCAATAAAAAATACCCTTTGAGTTGCACGGTGTTGGCTTAGAATTTGGTTTCTCTAATGTATAGTGGGTTGAGCCTGATTAGGTAACAATTAAAATATATGGTGGTGGCACTATATATTTTAATTGTACTTAATACCTAATCAACCTCAACCAACTACATTAGAAAAAAAATTTCTAAGCCAACAGTACTTGTTTGTTTTTCTCTAATTAATATTTTTTTTCAAATTTAATTATTTTCAAAAGCTGACTTGTTACTCATGAAAATAAGATTTCTGTAAGGTCATTTTTAGTCCCAGGATTTTGCACCATTTACCCCAGAGCTTCTGGGGCCTTCAGACCCCCCGCCGTATGACTTCTTCCATGGCATTGAGTACACATCATGTTGGCCTAGCTACGCCCCTGGAATAAGCTTCCAAAAATGATGCACTTGAGAATATTATAAAACTTGGCGATTGTCTTTATGTATATACATACCAATTTGTATACTGTAAGTTTGTAGCGACAACGTAAATGTAAAGCGTAGAGTTTATACCTTGAGGGTAAACATTGAACCGAATAGTTCGGTCTTCAGTTTAAATTTTATGTTTAATAAACAACCATTTTGACATATCCGTGCTTCTCTAACGTAGTGTCAAATTGGGGATTCTATAGTGCATAATTTTTTAGGGAAAGATGTAACCTCTTGTCCGACGTGGAAAATGGAAAGATGAATAGTTTTAATACACAAATAAATACGTAGAAAACTATTTAATAACCAGCAGAATAAGGAAGAAAAACAGGAATAGCTTCACGAATGATGGTAAATGGTGAAAAGCGAGCATGTTGCTGCTATCCTGCGATGGTTCTGTTGGATGAACGTATGCGTATGTTGGAACATTACGATGTGAAAGAAACTTTTCCTTACACCTTCTGAAAAGAAGTGACACCTGATTGCGGCATTCCTTTCAGTGCAGGTTCTGGAAGAGTAAACATGGAATGTGTATGAGGCATATTGATCGAATTCATCCGAGAAATTCGGCGAATCGCCAAAGAAGGAGGTCCAAAAGAGTACTATAGAAAGTAAAATTCTGGCATTGGCTAAGGGAGAAGAAAGGACTGAACGTTTAGATGGTCTTCAATGTAAAGATTATGAAAATGAACCATGGGACTGTAGTGGAAACGTGTCAGTACCAATACTTCATCGATTGAATTTTAAATGACAATTAAACGCAAACATTCGAAACGTATTTCAATTTTGATTAATTTTGACTAATATTTATTTTCCAACTTTTTCTGGGACGAGTTGATTTCGGGACACGATTAGCTGAAAGTGTAAGCCTTGGAAAGTTGTTCATAGCCTAGGCGCTCTTAATAAGAATTTTTTTTTCTTTAAAAAGGCAACAACATTCTAACAGGAAACCAATTAGTCGAGTATTAATTCGGTATTCGATACTCTGTACTACCGAGCGATACTCGAGAACTCGAGTACTCGTTGACATTCCTAATCATTACCACTGATAAATATTATTTAATAAATGTACATTTAGATTTAAATAAAACATGCTCCCCCTCTTGTAATTTTATTTTGGTAATAACACATACAAAAATAAACATTTTAAATTCAAATAAAATGTCTTCAGTTTTAAATGAAAATATTTGTTAATACATTTGGTGCTTCGATGCTCTGTTCTGAATTTACCTTCACAGGGTACATTAACACCCCAAAAAATTGAAAGCAAAGGATATATAACAACTTGAATGCATTAGGATCTTTATGACCAAAATGGACCTAAAACATTGGCCAAATCCACCTTCGATCGACTACTGGAACAGTAGGACAAGAAAGTTCACCTAACACTAATGAAAGAGTACTTTGCAAGGATCAACAGCCTAGGAGAAATTGCAAAAGGTTTTACCAAAGAAATTATGAAAGACAATGCATACTTTCTGCAAGGACTACATGTACGACATGGATATGCATCACCGTTTTGTAGAACGTCGATCATCCCCTGTTGATATTGTACCAGTATAAGAACAACATCGAATGTGAAGGAAAAGATGCCTATATTAGGAACAGGGAACAATTTATCACAGACCTTATGTCAGGTGCTGAGATCTACCAGGATGAAGCTAAGACAGCCTCAGATGGAAACAAAAGGACTGGCATATAAATCACCCGAGAGGTTATTGGATTACTACAACGGCATGGAACACATCATGGCTCAAGTCATCTAGCTAAAACGGACCTACATAAAATAGCCTGCCAATCCAAACCGAAGAAAAAAAGATACAATCTTTGAACGTACATCGTCAACTTTTTTATGTGAACCCTTGAAAACCAAACATTAATGGCAGCTTTCGACTGAGTGTGAGTTTTAGATAGGTTCATTTGTGTTCAATGGTTTGAAGATCCATGATCTAGCTTGGTACTGCACATCACCATCTCTTGTTCGTGGCATAGCCTATAACGCAGAATTGAAGGCAGCAGGAGTGAACTTGTTGCTAATATTTGAAGGGTATCAGAGGAGATTTCAATACCCCTCGCCCTAAACTTTTGAACTGAACAGTATCATAAAGCTGGTGAACAACCTCAGGACAAGGAGTTTAAAAATTAAGGAGATGTGGTATGATTGTCAATGAGATAATAATGAAAGACCATGGAAATTGTCAGGCAGAGAGTCGAAGTCCGGCTCGTGAACAGTGAACAGAAGGCTTTTAAACTGGTAGCAAAGCCCAATTTCTTGCGGAGGACAATCTCTGTCGAGCACTTGGTTGCATTCCACACGCAGGAGACCAAGATCACTTCTACAAGCTCGCCTACTTTGGTAAGTCTTTCCACAAAAAAACTGAAGAGCTATATGACAAAAAAGGACATAAATATAATAGCTAAATCCATCAAAGAAAATGTCGCCCACTTTTATATACACGAATCTTTTTTTTTCTGGCTATAGTTTTGTCCTTTTTGTCCTTAATGTTATAATGAACACGACGCATTAATATTTCAAAATTGTCTTCAACACAAACGTTTATTTTGTCCCTGTCATCACAAATGACAAATTAAACTTTGGAATCATTATACAAAATCATTATCAGAGATTTCGTTTTCCATTTATATTTCTTGTCATCTTGTTATAATATGTAGGTTAGCCGTTTTTTTTTGGTGTCATATTTGTCATGTGCATTTGATTACCTTGATTCTGTATGATCAGTTCCCGTCATATTCAATCAAAGTTTTCAGAAAAGTAGGATGAAGATCTATTGCACCAAAAGTCCGTCAAAGTCTGTCAAAGTCTTTGATGCAGGTTTACGCTATAAAAAAAAACTTTGATCGTAATAACTGACCTTTAGACTTAACAAAAATCTTGATGGGGACACCGTGTACTACTTCTTCAAACCGAAGTATTAGTTGTATGTAAAGGCTAGCATATACCTCATGGACATATACAGTATGGTCTTCAACATCCAGATATCTGTCATCAACAAGAAAGCCCTGTTTGAGAAGCGACATCGTCAGAGGACCAATCATTGATCGAGCACGCCTGGTTAAGACTCAAGAATTATGCCTTCAGGGTAGGTAATAAAGAACTCAAAACGTAATAGGTCCAAGGTTGAGAGGAGGGACGCGATGAAGACAGGAATCACGTTTGACTACAAGAAATGTCTGGATACGGGAAAAGGAGTCTTCCAAGACGATAAATGGTATCCTACAACGGAGGACAGTCGATATAAATCAACAGGTTCGTTACATGTGTACGACTGTGTTAGATGGGTCAGAAGCTGACCATAGACGATGACTTAGGCATACCGGGTAATATACCATTACAGTATCGTTGTAACGAAAATATTGATAAGCACTGCAAGGTTGGGTTAGTAATCTACTGTAAGACTGCACGGACGAGATCGAAGATTTACGATCAAATTTTAGCAGAGGGCCGATGGAGACCAAACGCACCAAGACGATGTATGATGAATCGATAATGGAACCCGAGAAGTTGCCATACAAAGAGTAAGTCGGAATGCGCTTCAACTTACGGCAGTGTTAGGACGAACAGGGATATGGACATACAAAATTCGTCACCTTCTAGATAAAACACGAGCAGACGAGGTAGCTAGGCTGGTTGGTGATATGTAGGACCTAGCAGTTATGAGAAGGAAATTTCATTAGCCTGCATTCTTTCGAGCATGGACAGCCTCCCCTTTTTTGAACTGTTTGCAGCATATAGTTGGAACCCCCTTTTATCCTGGGTTTCTCTTTTGGCTTTGATGTGCATGTGCAGGACACAATCTTCAACAAAAGTCGGACTGATGATTTTTTTTTATTGTCACGGTACTTAGATAAATAGTTGATGTATATCAGGAAAAGTATATACATAGGTTGAACGCTGCTTTCCGGGAACTCTAGACTGGACAGATGGTATAGTTTTCTAGGATAACCTAGCCTAGTTGCTTTGTTCTCTCGTGCACACATTCACTAATATAACTGTTTAATAAATTAATAGAAAAACAAAGGATATGGGGTATCCATCCATGACTCAAAATCAGTAAATGCACAACAAAAAACATACAAAAAGCAAAGGAACAGCGCTTTTATTGCTGTTCTTCATCTCAAAGTCACAGTGAGACCTCAACACGGAGCAAAAAACTCTCACCTCACTGCAAGTTTAAGACGGCCCCTAGCACATGCTTAAGCGGAATTCTTTGCAAAAATAATTTAGATAGACTTTGTAAGATGTAACACCACCCAATCGGGCCCGGTCGAAAAAGAACATACTGGAAAGTAGTACATATTTAAAACAAAATAGTTCCTACGCACAGGTGTAAATCTTAAACTATGTAGCATATATTTTAGTAATTAAGGTATCAGATGAAAGGTGAAGGACTGGTGATCCTTGTAGAGCACACAATTTACTGATAATTTCGAATAATACAAAAATGTATGATTGAATTCTAAAATTGAGGGCATATATAGCCTGTTTCTCAGATATGAAATGCCTGGTTTGGTGTATCCAAAATTCCGGTAACCAGTGCAGTACGGTCTGATGTATAAATACAGGTATATTGATCCCGCTTCCATAAAATGCTTTGAAGTGAAAATTTTAACGTGGATAGGAATGAGGGCCAAGAATAGGTGATGTGCGTCTTATTAAAATTTTAGTAAATAAACTGTCCTAAAATTGAGAGAATGATGTGACACACATAAGATAAGTTATCTCAAGAATAAATACACCATAACTTAAAAAATACAGAAGAGCATACATATCAAGCAAAAAATTGTCCGTATTTCATAGTGATGTAGTTTATACATGAGTTTCCAATGTGTTACCTTGTCGAAGGGCATAGAAAATCTAGAATGAAGACTGTTGGTCAATGTTTTGGCTAGATCATCGATTACGGAAGCCATGGTTTTGCGTTTGTCAAGACACTGTGTTGTTCTTTAAATATTGTCTCACGATGCAGCTTGTGTTGATATGCAACTGATCGACGTGAGTGAGACATTTTGGTAATTTCGGGCCGGTTCTTTACTCCCTTCTTATTGAATAAAGTTTCAATGCCTGCCTTCTTCATTCCTTTTGGATAACTCCTTGCTGAAAGATACACGGGAAAGACTACGAAGATTTGCAGTATTACAGCGCAAGGAATTTGAGCAATCTGGCTGAACAGGGGCGTAGCTGCCGTTAGGCACTTTAGGCACGTGCCTAAACATAATTTTTTCACAAATATTTTTTGTATTAAAAAGCTAATGACAACGTTATCTGTAGATACACGTGAAGTTGTCAAATTTCTTTGATTATCAAATGTAATTTGTACACTAGTCTATCATCCTTATTGAATGGAGTATTGGGTAGAATTGTATGTACATTATATTCAACCTTGAACAGAAACTAAAACTAGAACTTTTGTTCATATCATTTCACTTCTTCCAACAAATACTGAATGAGCCTCCACATGCTCAAAACCATGACATTTTATTCTTAGATCCATGATTTTTAATTAGTTGTTGTTGGCTTTCAACTAGCTTTTTCCACTTGGTCTTCATCCGATCTACAATAAAATCCTTGTCAAAGTGGGGCGTCTGCTTGGCTGTGCAGGATGTATAAATACGCTGTCTTGTCTGGTCAGAAAGGGACGTTAACTCCGATGCCTAGTGTATAGAAAATGCCACGCTTTTGCACGGTAAGAACACTTGCAACAACTCTTTGAGGGGTCCGTAGGTGGTCTGCTGAAAGACAAAATTTCTGTCCCTATCCAATAAACCATCATTTACCTTTCTCCGCTACGCGTCGCTAGGTAAACTCAATTTCCGACAGTAAAATCTACGTTTTACGAAGGCCAAGCTTAAAATACAATACAGTAATCTCCTAATTTTCTAATGTCATTTTCAAATTTTCAAATTTTCATCCTGGATGACCCTATTACAGGACCTAGTGGCTACCTGTTGTATTTATTGTAAATTTTTGTTTGTCTTGAACATGCATAACTATTTGCCACTGGACGTCAAGTTGGCAATCAATCAATCAACTGGCTTTCAGTAACTTTGAGTACTCTCAGATCTACGTATAATGACCATAATTATTCCTAAGGCTAAAGCAGGTAGGGATTTTACAGTAAAGGATATCAGAAAATATGAATTTCTTGAATTTTGTCACGATAATATGAGTAGAACCGAACTTCTGCATTGAGAATCAGCTGTGTGTGAGTGTATGTGTTTGTGTGGCCGGGTGGAAGTTTCAGATAGAATCAAAAGATGGATGGTCGATGACTAGCCCAAAGGATAGTATTATTATATATAGTAGTCTCAGTGTTTACGTGCCTATTCTTTTAATGAAGGATCGTCTATATGTACTATCAATTAACGTATATATCAACTATCAACAACCAGAAAGGAATAGATATGAAAATACTAAATAGGATGTACTACTTAATTAAAGGGCTACGCTGATCTACGTTGGGCAATGCATATTGTAAATAAACACATATTTTTTAGATTTCCGATCGTACTGCGCTAATTCACCAGATGTTATTGTAAAATTATTTATAATTCTTCGAATTTTCTTCATGTATATTATCATGATAAAATAACCAGTAA
Source organism: Mytilus coruscus (assembly GCA_017311375.1). NCBI lineage: Eukaryota > Metazoa > Mollusca > Bivalvia > Mytilida > Mytilidae > Mytilus > Mytilus coruscus. Next base: position 86,581,562 of record CM029601.1, read on the forward strand.
CTTTAATACTTTTGTACACAAAATTTTGCAACTATAATGCTGAAAACCGTTTCCTGTCGTGGGCCTCGCCCCAGAACCCCTACCAGGGCTCTGCCCTGGACCTGCTAGGGCCTTTAGCGGCCCCAGACCCCCTGCCGCAATTTGTGCCTACAGTTGATCGGATACCTAGATACGCCGCTGCTGAAAGTCTATCTTAATTGCCCATTGGTTTTCTGGCTAGGCAGCTCTTAAAAAAAGGTTTATGAACATCGATATGGTTTTCTAAACTGTCCGAAAATTAACCCTGATATGACGAGAGAAACATATTTTATCGGCCAGTGGAACAGAAATGCACTCCTAATAACTGATTTTTATTTGCATGCATTAGAATATTAAATAAGTTAAATGCTCTTAAGAATAAACAGTCACATGTTAAACGATGGAAAATGGACATCCTCTCTGTTCTATTATAAAATGTATATAAAATGTCTATCTCGTTGCTTAAAAAATTCGTCACGGGAAAATAATTTTAGATATAAGCCTAACTCAGATTATCACGCCCTGTAAGCGGCTATCAATATATGATCTGTTTTCCCGATAGACATTAAAACCAATTGTTTTTGCTATATATCGCGTACAGTTGTCTGCGTTTCCGATTGTCATTGCAATACAATATTATCAGATTATTACATGCAGTGGCGGATCCAGAACTTTTCATAAGGGTGGGCCCGCTGACTGACCTAATTAGGGGGGCCGCTCCAGTCATGCTTCAGTGATTCCCTATATAATCAACAAAATTTTTCCCACAAAGGGGCCCGGGCCCCAGCCCCCTGGATCCGCCTATGTAATACATGGCATTTTTCATATCAGATGTATTATCAGCTTAAGGTTCAATATCAGCCCAAGAGCAGAAGGCTCGAGGACTGATATTGGCCGAGGGCTGATAATACATCTGATATGAAAAATGACATGTTATGATCTTTTTATCATATGCTTCAACAATGGAGAAAATAACAGTTTAATATATCGATCCTTTTAAGTGGTTCTCAAGTAGAAGTTCAAAAGTGAAAAGTTTACGGACGACCGACTCCACATGTAATACATCCGATATATAATCTGTCTATCATATACCTCAACAGAGGAGAAAAATAACAGTATAATATATTTTTTTATATTGACAATAAAAAAAAAATCAACAAAACATAATGAACACTGGAAAAGTCAACATTTGTAAAGTAACTTGCTAAATTATGCTGGAAACTTTGAAAAATGCATTTATTGTATCATTTGTTTTGCATTTTACATAATATATTTTCCTGTTTCCTAATATTTGTTTTGTACCCTACTTTGTTATGTTTTTCACTGAAAACGTACCATTGAGGTGTATTTTCCGGAATTTGCCGAGTAACGTCGGAATGCCATGCGATAACGTTACGGAAAGGCATGCGATAATAGCCGGAAGCAGTTGATAAATTTTCATATCAGCCCGCTAAGCACCATTTCGGAAAATATGGAATTCACGTAAATTTAATGCTATTATCATACTGTAAAAATTATAAGTTATTTACTCTAAGTATATGATAAATATAGATTATAACATGGCATTTTCATATCAGAGCCCTTATCAGCCCGAGAGCCGACAGGCTCGAGGGTGATTTTGACCATGGGCTGATAAGGGTCTGATATGAAAAATGACATGTTATGTTCTTTTATCATATAGACAGGTTTTCCGATTATCTGCCTTAGTTTGTGACGCGACTCCTAGGCGTCGTCGTAGTACGATCGCCATTACAACCGTGAAAAAATATAAACAAGATATAGATCTAAATGCCCTAATCGCATATAATTAAATGTAAACACAAGAATGTGAAGTCGTTCTTGACCTCGGCAAAATTATATGTGCTATAAATAATAAAGTAATTAGATAAGGATTCTAAGTGTACTGCAGGCCAGGTGTCGTGTACTTAAAATATAACTGTATTTGATATGTTACACGCGGGACATAATAAATTTTATACGAATACTAATTCCAGGTTACATGTCGATTATAATCATTTGGTAATCATAATATTAATACTTATAACGCATACATAAATAAAAAATAAATAGTCTTGACCGGTCGAATGTGATATATCAGAAAACCCAGGTACAATCAAGTTTATCCAATCATAGAAATTTCTGTGGTCAGACCTATTATGAGACAGTCCTAAAATTTAACAATCCACTAATCCGACGTTCCTACAGAGACGAGAGTTTTGTGCTTTTTGCTTGACTTACGTATAATGCTCAAAATTGAGTGACATCTTCGTATTACTTTGGTGTCCGCATGAATTGCGCTATATATGCTATGATCGATGCGTCGGGCCATATGTAGATATAACTTTGCGATTAGAATATGGGCTTGAGAAGTTTTGAACTTTTACGGCCCATGTATTCCTATAGTTATTATGTGTTCGATTCCAATTTCTTTTGCAGAAAATTACTCGACATACGACTACTATAGTATGTATAGTATTATAACATCATGATCCAGCCCGTGCTTAATATAAATGAATGCCATTAAACCAAAAAAGACTCTAACATGTAAATTCACAGCGATGATTAGTTATGTTTTAGAAGGTCATTTAGTGTTTTTCCAACACCCCTCCCAACCACTCCAAAACAGAGGTCTCGTAGATTTTCATCCTTAATCCGTATTAAACTCTTATATAAGTCCCCGATGTATATAAAACAGTGAAATACAGTATTACAGTATAACATTAGGGGTGTATATCGGACCGTCGGACTACTGAACTGTCGGAATTTCGGGTTGTCGGGTTATAGCTACGCTTTCGTAGGTTCTAGTAAACTATTTGATTACCAAGGGTTAGACCTTTGAAAAATCCTTTCTAATGAATAAACTGAAGAATTCATGCACAGAATAATCTACTGAGGAAATTTCAAATCAACAGAAGTAACTGTATACGTCTTATAAAGAAAATAAAGTGAGTATAGCACACAGGCCTACATATATATATAAAACCTTTAAGTTTTTCAGCAAGAACTGCACCCAGGAATAAAATATTTTTCAGGCCTTACTTTTCGAAATATTAAAGCGCCGTCCAAAATAACCAAATATCAAAGTAAGTGTTAACCTCATCAGTACGATCGAGCAACAGCTGATCTGCAATATCGTAGTTGAAAATTAAATTGTATAGTAATTCTACTAAAGTAAAGAAAACTTAGTTACATAAGTATACAAAAACGTTTGCACCTGTCCTAAGTCAGGAATCTGATGTACAGTAGTTGTCGTCTGTTTATCTAGTTCATACGTGTTTCTTGTTTGTCGTTTTATATAGATTAGACCGTTGGTTTTCCCGTTTGAATGGTTTTACACTAGTAATTTTTGGGGCCCTTTATAGCGTGCTGTTCGGTGTGAGCCAAGGCTCCGTGTTGAAGGCCGTACCTTGACCTATAATGGTTTACTTTTATAAACTGTTACTTGGATGGACAGTTGTCTCATTGGCACTTATACCACATCTTCCTATATCTAATAAGGCGTCACTGTCATTCATAATATTTCTTAAACGGATGACGAGGTCCCCCTTTTCTTATTTAATTTTGAACTCCTTACTCCTCTGTTAACAATATTTTTGTTTGAGTTAATATTGTCGGAATGTCTGTCCATTTTGCAGCATAAAGATACTATAGAAGTCGTCATGAATGAAAAAAAGTTCGACTCTTCAGACTGGGTTGAACTACATGTAGCCTAGGGGTAGGTTATTAGCTTTATTTATGGTTAATCCAGACATTTTACCGCTTCCACTTCAAAAGTTTGGGGGCACGCGCCCTCCCCCCTTTTTTCAAAATCCTGGATTCGTATCTGACGTCGCGGTGGACTCTTCTATACAAAAAGAGACAGATGCACTGTAGTCATCGGATTAATTTTTATAGATTAATTTGAGTTTTTAACAGTCGTTTTACAACGTGTAAACATTCGTCGGCCAGTGTTATTTTACTTTCATAACAAGTTTTATTTATAAAAAAACGGATTGTGTGCAGTGGCGCATCATCCACAAAAATGTCCGGACCATACAAAAACCTGTTTATGCAAAGTTTTTTTTATGTTTAAACGGCTTTGATCCACTCAGGTTTGTTGGCCTGCTGAAGGCATCACATAAGACGTATATGGAATCAAATGAGGGCAGTCATTGTGCAACTCGTTGTGTAATTCGCACATTGATTTTTTCCACACCTTAAGTTTTTTACGATCATTTGTACAACTATTAACTGCACAAGAAATGCTTCCATGTTTTTTTATAACTTTCTGCAGCATCCAGAGTAGAATAAATCAGAAAATGAAAGAGTTACAAATGTAAACAGAAAATCCATAATGTTTTGATCAATACACGTGCGTTATTTTTCAAGGTTGTAATGGCGGATCGGTCACGTGATAGGTTAATGGATGCGCCCATGTATTCTAGGTCAATTACAGATAAACCCGTCTATACTTCAGCAGAAGACATACAGACAAAACTATTTTCAAAACTGAAAAATTTATTTGTTGTAATATTTGTTTTGCATTTTTCAATACTATATTTTCCTGATTCCAAATATTTTTTTATTTAACTTTGTTAAGTATAACCAAGGATTTGTATATTTAAAAGGAATGGAAACGCGGCCGACTTCAAAGAAAGTTAGTTGTATGATGCATCTCTGACTTGGGTGGTGTGTTAATTACATCCCGTCGCTCAAACTGGCTCATTACTTATCTGGCAGTAGTTATCGAACTTGGTCAACAAGATATACAATTCCTTAAATGAAATAAACAAAAATACAACCTTAAACAAAGTTACTTCTGAAAAACATTTTTTTTATTGTACCTCCTCTTGATATTTCACGAAGGTATGCAACAATTAAGATCAATTAATAGATGAAATCTGAAAAATTATACGAGTTTTTAAAAGATTTAATTAATTTAAGGTAATGCAAAAGTTAAAAATAACTTTTCAATTTTGGAATATGACTGGTAAAGAAAAGTATAAAGGAAGAAGTACGTGAACAGATGTAGTATTTTGTCTAGATAAAAGAACTTAGATAATAGGTGTTATAATAAACACCGGTATGGGATATCCAATTTGCAGGTATAATCTATCATGTATCATTGATAAGCTAATTTTTGTCGTATATATATATATGTCTCTGATATATTTAAGCAGGAACAGTGTATACTAACTATAGGCTGTCCCTGATTTAAGGTGTCAAAAAGAAATCACGCCGAGCTCACCTGTTAATAAATGCTAAATTATGCCGTGGTGCAATAATTTTTTAATTAGAAACAGTTAAAACTTTCCGACATTCGCATATTATTTATTTTAACACCGAAGGAATATTTTGCGACCTCTAGACTACTGCTCTTCTAGAAAAAGGAAGGAACTTTTTGCTTTTAAGCTTGTGGTAATTTGCTGTAAAGCTTAATAATGGCAAACTTCAATACCAAACAACGATTAAGTATAAAATAGTCAGTATTTTTGACAAAAAAATAAATGAATAAAATCGTATATAAAACGGCACAATCAATCCCAATCGGAAGTCTTATATATTTCTTGCCTGTAATTTCGACTTCGTCGATGTGGAACTTGACTGAACAAAATGGCGTCAATGTGAACTATAAACATGGGATTTTGAAAATCATAGCAAATTCGTTTTTATCACCATTTTCATAAAACCAACACTATGTAACAGAAAAAGATTAAGCTTTTAAGTTGTATGTCAATGTCACATATATTTCAAGTAGTTATTTAACCCATACCAAAATACGAAGTGTCGATGTATTTATTGACGCACTACTTCAAATTTTCAACATGTTTCGAAATAAAATCATTTACATTGTACCAATTACATTTAGCATTCGTAATTTAGACCAAACTGTAGGAAAATATTCCTTCTTTAAAATGATATCTCATTTTCTCACTTTGTTCTTTCTACTTTCCAATATTTAAAAGAAATCGTAGTACACTCCCAGATTGATAGACATATTTTGACAGAATAATGAAATTCAAAACTGAAATTTCGAAAATCGTAGAAAATTCAGAAATTTTACCAGAAACTTAAAAAGAGCAAAATGATAGAAAAGGTTTCAGCTTCATAATGATATCAACTGTTTTGTTTTGCACTTCGTAGTTGTCGAGCTTTTAGAAAAAAATCAAAACACAGTATTTTTTGTTTTGTAATCCGGATGAAACTCGCTCAAGTTTCAAGACCAAGGTCTATTTTAATGAGAATTTACATAATACAATATTACAAACGTATGTTTGATGAGGCATTAAAATGATACCTAAGGCCTTACCTTTTTCATGGAATAAAAGTTTATTCTTGATTTTGGGTTTCTCTCTCCTTTATATCTTCTCAAGCAAGATGACCCCGTGAATTAAAAGACCGATCTATATGACAGGAAATGGACCTCCGTCATGATTCTTTATGATTCTTTATATTATTCATCATACTTCCGACTGAGACAGACATGGATTATAGCTCTGCGGGTGCTCTGCGGGTATCCCGATTGATCTCGAGCCGCGTTTCCATTCCTTTTAAATATATAATTCCTTGGTATAACACAAAAAAAACGTACCACTGAGGTGTATTTTTCGGAATTTGCCGAATGACCTCGAAATGTCATGCGATAATAACCGGAAGCAGTTGATATAAACCGGAAGCAGTTAAAACAAAAGTCACGGCAAAACAATTCTTCAAATTAAATGAATAAATATATGTACAAATTAGTTTTATCATGAGGTCTATCATGGGGTACAATTATACCATTATTTTCTATAAGTATATGATAAAGTTTGATATCGTGTACACAAGAATAAGATATGTGTTACCTGTTGCATCTGCAGTATCGATAGCCGGTAATAGGGTGTGATTTTTGGAATAAAATAGTTGCGTTTTCGGAAACTTGTTCGCGCTTAATCCGTACTTTGTTTCAAGAACATGTTTTAGAAAGAAAACTTCCGGTCCCAATAAAGCAGATGAATTTTTGCAGTAAATTATTGTTTATAATATTTCCTTCTTCGCTGCCGTCCTCATAGAAAAAGTGTAACACTTTTTGAAACTTTTTGGAAAGGTAATATAAACTGACGCATGTTTTTACTTCTAATAATTCTAAAATATTTGAGGTCTGTTGAAATTTTGTAAAACTTAAACTTGAAGTTTAAGGTTTTATTTACATAGAGTGAGAGACCCATATTCGCCGCATAATTCGTTCATTTCCACTTAAATCCGACCTACATTCGAATATTTGGAACTTTTATGAAGGTTGCAGAAATTTAACTATATGAAAAAATGTTTGATAAAGAAATTATCTTCAAAACATTGGTTAATTGTTCTAAAACGAACGCAAACTGAAGAGGAAATCAAGTTGTTTGTGTACCATGGGGACACATTTTGCCGCAATGTATGATATGACCATCCTCATTATCCTGGTATATTATAAAAACGAATGTCTGCAATTACATGAATTAGCTTGAGAGATCATTCCTATACGATTTTTCTCACAAATATTTACTTTAAGACTGCGCATGATTAATTGCCATATAAAATCTTACATAATTGCCAAAATCATTTAAAAACACCTGCGTATTTCTCAATATGTGCGAATAACCTTGGAAATGGGTTAAAGAGGAATATCAACAGTTGTAACATTACAAACAGCCTTTACCATCTATTTAGGCAAGTATTGGGTAAAGGCACACACACTTTACAGAAAAAATAGCAAAACGGCAAAAATGTGTCCAAGGCGAATATGCGCCACCCACTCTAGTATTTTTATGTAATTTTAATAATTATGCATTGGGGCACCAATTATTTGTACATAACATAGGGCATTTTAAGAGATCATTTATGGATAAAAGGTTACACACAAAGTAAAAAATACCAAATGTTGCTTGAAATCTTTGATGAGAATTTCTTACCTTCCAGGTTGAAACCTGAATAATAGATGAGCATGATAGATGACTTTCACATTTAGTGCATTTTACCCCATACATAAAGACTTTGCAATGCATGTTGCTAGGTCACAGTATGAGTCAATTGTTTAATTACATCATTTAGGCCGATTGACCTTGGGTCGGTCATTCATAAAAAACTAGGAATTGCTCTATGAATTTTAAAAGAATAATTAATTGCAATATTAATATATAGTAAGTGTAACCTTTTTTGTGGCCTATAATGGAAATACATTTTGCGATGAAATAGTATAATGCATTGTTTTGTGGTTGTAAAACATATCTACAGTTTTTAAATTACATGTATATATACAAAATGCACATGTATCAGTTTGTGTATTGAAATGCACGTTTTCAAAAATCTTTAAAAATTTTCATTCAAGTTTCAATGTCGATTTTAGAAAATTCCCAATGTACAACTCCATCAACGACTTCCAATGTATTACACAAAAAAAACGTACCATTGAGGTGTATTTTTCGGAATTTGCCGAACGACCTCGAAATGTCATGCGATAACGTTACAGAAAAGCATGCGATAATAACATGAAGCAGATGATATTAAACGGAAGCAGTTGATATAAACCGGAAGCAGTTAATAACAAAAGTCATATCACACGGCTAAAGCAATTCTTCAAATTAAATGAATAAATATATGTACAAATTAGTTTTATCATGGGGTACAATTATACCATTATTTTCTATAAGTATATGATAAACAAGAATAAGATATGTGTTACCTGTTGCATCTGCAGTATCGATAGCCGGTAATAGGGTGTGATTTTTGGAATAAAATAGTTGCGTTTTCGGAAACTTGTTCGCGCTTAATCCGTACTTTGTTTCAAGAACATGTTTTTAGAAAGAAAACTTCCGGTCCCAATAAAGCAGATGATTTTTTTGCAGTAAATTATTGTTTATAATATTTCCTTCTTCGCTGCCGTCCTCATAGAAAAAGTGTAACACTTTTTGAAACTTTTTGGAAAGGTAATATAAACTGACGCATGTTTTTACTTCTAATAATTCTAAAATATTTGAGGTCTGTTGAAATTTTGTAAAACTTAAACTTGAAGTTTAAGGTTTTATTTACATAGTATTTTTTTATGTAATTTTAATAATTATGCATTGGGGCAACAATTATTGGTACATAACATAGGGCATTTTAAGAGATCATTTATGGATAAAATTGCCATATAAAATCTTACATAATTGCCAAAATCATTTAAAACACCTCGTATTTCTCAATATGGTTACACACAAAGTAAAAAATACCAAATGTTGCTTGAAATCTTTGATGAGAATTTCTTACCTTCCAGGTTGAAACCTGAATAATAGACGAGCATGATAGATGACTTTCACATTTAGTGCATTTTACCCCATACATAAAGACTTTGCAATGCATGTTGCTAGGTCACAGTATGAGTCAATTGTTTAATTACATCATTTAGGCCGATTGACCTTGGGTCGGTCATTCATTAAAAACTAGAAATTGCTCTATGAATTTTAAAAGAATAATTAATTGCAATATTAATATGTAGTAAGTGTAACCTATAATGGAAATACATTTTGCGATGAAATAGTATAATGCATTGTTTTGTGGTTGTAAAACATATCTACAGTTTTTAAATTACATGTATATATATAAAATGCACATGTATTGAAATGCACGTTTTCAAAAATCTTTAAAAATTTTCATTCAAGTTTCAATGTCGATTTTAGAAAATTCCCGACGTGCAACTCCATCAACGACTTCCCAAAGAAAAGATATCAATTCATTATACTATAACATGTATAAGTGGTAATACTTCTTCTATTGAGAACTGCCTTGGTAGTCTTATATATAGCAACAACGTTCATTGTTGCTTAGAGTGCAGGAGGTCATAGGTTAAATCTTTGGCCTGGTCAAACCAAAGACTTGCATAATTATACCTCCGCTTTAAAAAAGGGGGGTATACTGTTTTACCTCTGTCTGTCCATCCGTCAGTCCGTCCCATGAATATTTTTCGTCGCTACTTTCTCAGGAACTACATTACAAGGATTTCTGAAATTTGGTTTCAGGGTTTATATGAGTCAGCTATACCGTGTGATGCGTTTTCAGATTCATCACTCAACAACTTCCTGTTTACCGAACACTTGTATCATTTACACATGATAGCCAATTTGAAAATTTTGGTCACATTTTTCTCAGGAACTACAATACAAGGATTTCTGAAATTTGGTTTCAGGGTTTATATAAGTCAGCTATACCGTGTGATGTGTTTTCAGATTCATCACTCAACAACTTCCTGTTTACCGAACACTTACATATTTTACACTATTTAAATTATCCACTTGCGGCGGGGGTATCATCAGTGAGCAGTAGCTCGCAGTTTCACTTGTTGGTATTTGCTACTTTTTTGCTAAGAACACAGCATTAGGAGTTAGATTTAATCTTAATGTTATAAATTGTGCCTTCAAAATAGAAAAGATGATCTGTGTTTAACCTAGCTGTTCATTGACTTAGATTCCAATCTTATAAAATCTTAAAATGAAAAAGCATTAAATTCCTTTACAGATTTCTTCTGACTGTATCACAAGGTCCTTTCTTTCAGTACAATTCATGATATTGATGTATGTAATCCATTTTAAAGTACAGCCTACAATATTAAAATGTTCATGGACCTGAATTTATATCAGCAGGTTTTATAGTACTCAGTAAATTTCTGCTAACATTTTCTGCAGTATTGTGTATGAATGTTTTGTTTTACTTGTATTTTTATATCATTATTATACATGTTATAAAGATTAGGGAGTTGATACAGTCTCGCGATAAGGAGTGTTCCATTTCCAGCTGGTACAAGTTTTGGTAATGATGATGTACAAAAATTGGAAAAACAAGGAATTATTTGAATCTCGAATAATTTTTAATTCTGGAAAATTGATAAGAAATGTATGATGAAAACTAACCCAACTAAACAGGGTTAGCCATGTGCGCATGGATCAGGGGGTTAGTTAGTTCATACTGAAATATTAGTGAAAGTCACCTGAACCTTAGCCATGCCTGCATGGCTAACCCACCTTAGTTGGGTTAGTTTTCATCAGACATTACTGATCTATTAAGTATTTTCCAGAATTCAAAATTATTCGAGATTTAAACAATTCCTTGTTGAAATACAATATTGCAAAAAATTACTCATTGAATGAGTTACAACAGAAATATTTTGTTATTTTCAAAAGAATCAGAAGACAATATCAGTCATTGTGTCAGTATTTTATATGACATGTTAGAGTTGCTGCCTACATTTGCACTGCTTTTGGAATGTGGCAGGCAAAATAATTATTGGAAGATCTTATAAAAATAAATTGAATAATAGTTCAATCATTGCAGGGTAATAAAGAATGCTTGTGGAAGATAATGGAAACTAGTTTGACAGAACTTCATGATGGTGAAGAAAGTCTTGGATGTTTAAATGAACATGACAAACCAGAATTACCAATTGTCGGAATTTTGCCAACATCTTCAACACCATATTCACTTCCCCAGAACTGTCTTGGAATAGTTTTAGTAGATACTTCTTCTCGGTAACTACATCCATGTATACGTAATGTATAAGTTAGAAATTAATTTGCTGTTTATATCATTTGAAATATCGCAATAATTAAAACTCAGATTTATGTTTTTGCTAATTACTTTATACTTCTACACATTTATTTACCTTGCAATATGGTCAGCTGTTGAATATTTGCAATAATAAATGCATGCATTAAATTCTGACTTGACAGTACATTTATTTTACTAGATACATTGTATATCAGTAGAAAATTATTTCTCTTCAAAAATATCTTATTTGCATTTAAACTAAACCTGAAAAATATTTTATCACTTTATACCATTAATTATGATATTTAACTATTTTTGTGGATAAATATTATCATAAGCAAGGGAGTATTGTGATAGAATCAGTATCTATATAAATACATATCAATATCTACATATAAATACATTTATGAATGGTAAAAGCCTGATTGTTCTCTTTTCGACTGAATTCTACCTGCTCATGTAATAGACTTTTAAAATGAAAAGTTTTCAGATTTATTTGCACTTGTTTTCAAATGCAATTATAATATACATGTAGAGTCAAGGGATTTGCTTAATTTCTATCATGTTTTAAAATATGCCACAATGTGAACCTTTTTGGTGAGTGAGCTCAGCAAACAAGCAAAAAACCTTCACATTGTGTTGAGTGGCTGATATTTTATGATATCTATATGTATGAAACCCTATAACCTGTTCATCATTCTATTACTGGTCTTTTTCTCCGGCCTGAGACAGTTTTATGCATGACTAACGTAAGCTTGATAATGTCTCCTCACACATTGCTGATAACTTCTTATCAGACATTGTGATGTCACTGATAATGTCTGATCATCTCTCAAAGCTGTGATACAAGAATTACGGAGAGACTGACCAAGGTTATATATGTGGAGTGAAGGATGATAAAGACAGATTATCAGGTTTCAGCTGACAGATATTGTAAAGTATAAATGCTTGAGACTGAACAAACATTTTTTACTCATTCTCTGCTCTCACTTGTCATATAAGCTTCATATAATGACTTTATGACTGATATTTTGTGATATAAACATGCCAAACATTTGATGAACTAAACATATTATTTATCAGCTATGGGGTTTCAGTGAATATCACTGAAACTCTATTATCCAGCATCATGTCAATAATTTTTTCAAGATGGAAATTGATTTCTTTGACATATAAACTTGAATAAATTGTTATTTTACAGGAATGTACAGTTAGCTGCTGATCTTAATGGTGTTTCTTGCAGCTACAGCGATGCTACAGAACTTCCAGGGAGACAACTGGTACAGTCAACTATAGCGATTCCAGGTAAATGGAAATGATTGGTTGTTTGCTTTGGAAAGTTTATTCTGAAACACAAATGCATTCCTTTGACATTCTCACAACAACAAATTGTAACTTTTTGTTGTCTTTTAAACCAGTGATGATTCTACTATATAGTTTAGGGCCACTTAGCGGCCCTAAAATAGGCTGGCGGACCCCAAAAATTTATTGGAACATAAATTCCCAAATCAAGAAAAACAAAAAAAAAAATCAATAATTCTGGAAATGTTTCCCTCACTGATTTAGGCAACTAAAGTTTTTCATGTAGTTTGTTGTCAAAGCGTTTTAAATTCTGGATAAGAATGCTGTCAACGATCACATTTAATTAACAATGATTCAATCATGTCAACGTGTGGTTTATTATTTTTTCTCTCAATATCTTTGGTAAAAGCAGACCTCTCGAATACAATTGACGAAAACGCTATGGGAGTATTTGATCTTATAAAAGCAGATTGCCCAGCAGGTTGATAAAAAGCAGACCTCGGCAGAGAGAAAAATTTAACTTTTTATATAACATTGATGAATTTAAAGGGCACTGATCTCGTTAAAGCAGATTGCCCAGCAAAGCAGGTTATATAATATGTCAGAAACTTGTTTTATAAAAAAATATATTTTATATCTTGTCTGGCTCTATTTCCTCAAGGCAAAAGTCTGACTGTTAAACTTCTTACTGCAGTGTACAGGTAAAACATAATACATTTTCCATTTTTACAGGAAAATAATGTTATTTCGTCAAAGATTTTATGCATACAAAATATCCCAATAGGGATGAAAATTCCCAATTTGATGGTCAAGGGACCCATTTGAAAACACCTGGAATCATCCCTGTAAACAGCAATCCACTATTGTTTTGTGTAATCTTTTAATACTAGGCCATCTGAATTCTGCACAATAGTGTATTTCTAAAAGGACAACTACAGGGACATTCTTTCATTAAGTGTTGTCTATTAACAGTCACACAACTAGAATAATAGTACTTTATTTTCAAAGTTGCCACCTTCATTTGCAGGTTCTAAGGTTGGATAAGTAGTTTAACTGGCTATATGCCGCCGATAAACAGATATTTGTAATCGTTGAATTCCCTATTGACATTGGCAACTTTTTGACTGCAATTATTGTGAAGTGTTAAAAACTTAAACATATGCAATATCCTGAAACTTCAACAGCAATTGCACAACATTGTTGCCATGGACTCACCACCAACTGTGGAATTGTTGACAGACCTCATCAAATGAAAATAGTGTGACATTTTATGTTGCCTTAGAATTGTAAAACAATTGAAAAAGATGAGTGTTATCTTTTGACATACTCTCATATTACAAATGTTAGTGAAATATTTTGACAATCTTTACTCATTATGAAATCTCTCACTGTGCTTATGCATGAGGATTATTGGGCATGCTTGATATTCTTGCTTTATTCATGATTTTTAAATCTAAGTCTAATTGTAGGACAATCAAACTTTACTTTGTCTACAGTACATTTAAGATAAGCTTAAAATATTCCAGGTATTTTTCAACAAGTTACCCCATCAGAGATAGACGAGGAACATGTTAATAATGTTTATAGTACAAACCATGTAGGTAATGTCTGTGAGGACAGTTTAGACGGAGGAAATCTTATTCAACAGAATCAATTGACTAACACAACAAATCTTCAAAATGGAATAAAGAAGCAGGAGGGACCTCTAGTAAGATATTTTTATATTCCAATAATTGCATATGGAAAGATGTGGCCACACCATTGTTTGAACTTTGACAGCTGTCAAAATATACACATATTAAATCAGCAGACAACTATTCAATACTAAATTTTTACAGAAGAGGTTTTAAAAAAAAATTGTATGGCATGAAGATTAAAGTATCACCATATTAAATTTTGTAATAGACAGACATCCATTTAGCATTGTGTTTACACATCATTAGTTGAATAACAATTATGCATTACATTACTTGCTTGGTATCAAAAGTTGATGGTCTTCATAAGTGCCAAATATAAATAAGAAGATGTGGTATGAGTGCCAATGAGACAACTCTCCATCCAAGTCACTATGTGTAAAAAGTAAACAATTATAGGTCAAAGTACAGCCTTCAACACGGTGGCTTGGCTCACACCGAACAGCAAGCTATAAAGGGCCCCAAAATGACTAGTGTAAAACAATTCAAACAGGAAAACCAAAGGTCTAATCTATATAAAAAACGAGAAACACTTATGAACCACACAAACAAACAACAACCACTGAACAACAGGCTCCTGACTCCTAACTAATGCAGTGGGTTTAAACGTTTTAACAGGGTGTCAACCTTTCACCCAAACTTGAAACAGTAGTGTAACATTACAACATAAAAAGACACACAATAAAATATCATTTGAAATGACTTAACTCGATCAAAAAGACATATAAACAAAAACAAGTAAACATACACTGAACGAATAAGTTTGATCTATGACACAATATAAAATACAATATTAATAAAAATGATGTAGAACAATGTCAAAAAGACAACTTTAACCTGGGACAAAATGGCATTAAATAAAGTAACGTACACAGGTAAATTTAATTATAATAATTTTGTTGTTAGGAGTACGGAAACATTTTTTACAAAATAAATAAATTTGTTGCTCACAGTACAAGTACAGAAGTAAAAATTTATTGTTATACTAAATGCTTACCAAAGGTGGTACATATTAAAAATTGTGAGACGAGATATAACACAAAATAAGTAAACATTGAATAACAGAAATGCATTAAAAATTGTGTCAACAGGTCAAATTAACACGAAAGTACGATTTGAGAGTTCTCACAGTTACTGAAAGCTAGTTAAAAGCCAAAAGCAATTAATAATAAAAAATCATGCATCAGAGACTAAAATCAATTAAAACACATCCCAGGGATTTAGTGTTTTAATGCCATGGACAGTCAAAGAAGACATGACTTGTGCAATGCCAAAATAAAAGTATCGACAGGCAGTAGGATAGTTAGGATTTAACCTTAAAATAAATATGTGTCATGTTATATATAGAAAAAGCAATCTCTCAATCGAAAAAACGTGGATGTGTATTTATACATCCCAAAAATCCATTCGAAAAGAATACAAATTTAGTTATGTTTTGATTTGTTGATGACAAAATCAATGTTAGTGCCAATGTAAACAGTATTCAAAGATCTTATTACAACGTTAATAAGATAACCTTTACTTAATAAGTTTGTTTAAAGGTTCGATGAGTTTTCACGGATCACAAAAATGAAAAGAAAGAAAAAACACTGTAAAATTCTAATCTTATATGACTTGCTTAGCTTAGTGTTATAAGAACACCCAGTGCGAACCATAACTATTTTTGCAATCATACTACATCTCCTTTTTATGCCCCTCCGTAGCGGAGGGGGCATTAAGTTTTACCCATGTCCGTCTGTACATCCGTCAGTCCGTCCGTACGTCCCAAAGTTGGTTTCCGTTCTCTAACTTTAGTTTGCCTCTACCAAATGTTATGAAATTTATACACAATGCTTATTACCACAAACCACAGATCAAGTTTGAATTTTGGTGGCATCACTTTAACCGTTCTAGATTAATGCCCCTTTATAAATGGAAAAATTGCTGAATTTTTAGTTTCCGTTTTCCAACTTAAGTTTACCTGAACCAAATGTTATGAAACTTATTCACAATGCTTATTACCACAAAATACAGATTAAGTTTGAATTTTGGTGGCATCACTTTTACTGTTCTAGAGTTATGCCCCTTTACAAATGGAAAAATTGCTGAATTTTTCGTTTCTGTTCTCTAACTTAAGTTTGCCTCAAACAAATGTTACGAAACTTATACACAATACTTATTACCACAAAACTAAGATCAAGTAGCGTCACTTTTACCGTTCTTCAGTTATGTCCCTTTATAACTTTATATGATATGCAAGCGGGGGCATCATCTGTGTCCCATGGACACATTCCCCATTTATTTAATTAAGTAGTTAATTGGGTTTTTTTAAGAAAAGAACCCTTAGACTCAGAGGTTTTGTTTGGATTTGAATGAGTTACTGTTAAGAAAGAATCTCTGGTTGGGGAAAAGAATTAGACAGGATGGTCACTTCACCTTAAGGGGAATGAGCTACATGAGAGAACATTCAAAGAGTTTACATGGAAATAGCATCATATCAGATGCACAATCTTTTATTTTGTTGTTCTTTTTTATGTTGTTGTTGGATGGTCTTCATATAGGTGTAAAAGAACTCACAGCTTTTAGCAAGTCCGGGGACACAATTCTCGTCCTTTGATTTTCCTTGTCTACAAATATAGTCCTTAGTGTGGAAAGTATATAACTTGCAAATTTTTTTATTCACCTTTCAAATAATTTTTTTATATGTATTCATAAAATAGTAAGAAGGGGGATGAAATTACATGTAGAAAAGATTAGTAAAGTAGTGATTTGGTCCAGTTAAAAAAGGCAAAAAATTAGTACATGTATGTGTGCAGCTGTCAAACTAAATTATAGAACCCCTTTACTTAAAATTGTCCATATTTTGAGTGTTACAGCTGGTAGACCTTTCTATTATTTTTATATAATTTCCCAAAAGTTGTACACTACACTGTAAAAATTTTATTTAGAGAACACTGGTTGGATATTTTAAATTTTGTTTTTTGTCCTAAAGAAATGCACTGCAAAATAACTGTGTTCTCAGGCCAGCAAGATTCAGAGTGACCCTACAAATAAATCAGAGTTATGTTCATTTAAATCATAAACAGT
The DNA here is from genome assembly GCA_017311375.1 of Mytilus coruscus. Lineage (NCBI taxonomy): Eukaryota > Metazoa > Mollusca > Bivalvia > Mytilida > Mytilidae > Mytilus > Mytilus coruscus. The sequence goes on from CM029601.1 coordinate 86,599,162, forward strand.
TCAGTATAACTTTGAAAAAAAAGATAGCTAGTGAAAAGGGTATGCAGATATTCAGAAAATCTAGGAATTCTCTTGAAGGTGCATATGTTAGCTGTATGTACATGATTTTGGAATTTTCCTACAAATAATACTAAGTAAGAAATCAGTTAAGTAATGTTTCTTGTGTACTTAAAGGAAAGCTTGTTATTTCATGTAAATTTTATTGCACTTTTATTTTCAGAAAAAGAAAGGCGGATGGCCAAAAGGAAAAAGAAGGAAAGAAGTCCCTGAACTTATTACTCCAAAGGCACCTCCTACTGGGTAATATAAAGCTGTGATTTAGGGGTACATGTCTATGAACTAGTGTCCAAAGTTATTAGCTATCAAGAAAAAAGGGAATGTTTGGTATTTAGAAAACTGAATTTAAACCAACATATTGTACATATGTACCAAGTTAGCTAACTTTCCAATATATGTTGTCAATCATCATGTATTTTTATAACCCTCTCCAGTATATACCAGTAAGAATCATCCATCTATCTGTCTTTCCATGTGTCTTATCAGCAAAACTCCTTTTAAACGGCTTCCTGAGAATGTGCATAAAGGAATATAATCACAGTCCCACATGTTAAAGGGGAGATAATTGAATTTACTTACCTCAGTATACTAATAGTATTACAGGGCAGGATAAATCCTTGTGTGAGGTCTCTCACAATTCTAGTTTTTCATGGACTTGACGGTTAATCAAGTTACTATTGAAAATATTTTTGTTTATCCTTTTTTGTATGACCTGCGACGAAAGTTGCTGAAGGCTAGACATTGGTATTGCGCCTCCAGCAATGATGGCGTTGCTGAAGGCTACTTGACATTGAATTTTCGATGTTAATTTTTGAGGCTGCTAGGTCAAGTAAGTTTGATAGGAACTGGTTGTGATAGATCACTTATTTTTCTATAAATTTGCATAACTATCAGTACATATCAGTTTGATGACTATTTTGAGGCCCTGCCCCCTAGGTCATGGTCCAGTGACTTTGAATTAATAAGCAATTTTCGATGTTAAGTTTTCTGCTTAAGTAAGTTTGATAGGAACTGCTTGTGATAGATCACTTATTTTTCTATAAATTTGCATTACTATCAGTACATATCAGTTTGACGACTATCTTGAGGCCCTGCCCCCTAGGTCATGGTCCAGTGACTTTGAATTAATAAGCAATTTTCGATGTTAAGTTTTCTGCTTAAGTAAGTTTGATAGGAACTGCTTGTGATAGATCACTTATTTTTCTATAAATTTGCATTACTATCAGTACATATCAGTTTGACGACTATCTTGAGGCCCTGCCCCCTAGGTCATGGTCCAGTGACTTTGAGTTAATTTGCAATTTTCAATGGTAAGTTTTCTGCTTAAGTCAGTTTGATAAGAAAAACTTGTGATAGATCATTGATAATTTCTACAAAGTAAAATTATTATCAGTACATATCAGTTTGACGACTATTTCTACTCCTTGCCCCATAGTTCATGGTCCAGTGACTTTCAACTAATTAGCAATTTTCTAAGTTAAGTTTTCTGCTTAAGTTAGTTTGATAGAAACAACTTACAATAGACAACGATATTTTCTATAAAGTTACATTACTGTCTATTCGTCCCATTTCCAGGCCCTGCCCACTAGTTCATGGTCCAGCTACTTTGAATTATTTAGCAATGTTGCTGTCCTTCAGATTGTCTTTTTCTGAATTGTATGCTAATAGGCGAGACATATCTCTGTGTCAACAGTTTATTTTGTGTACTATACTGAAATATTTAGATTTTCTATTCTGTGATCACAGAAAAGACATACTTACAAGAACACCAGATACGCAAAATTTAGCACGGACAAAATTTGTAACCACTTACCGCCGATCAACAACACTAAGAAGTATTTTAGTACATACCGATATCACAAACAATAACAAAATTCGGGAACCCGCCCATGCGGTAAAAGTGTTATTTATGTAGATTCATGAAACCTACAAACAGCATAAATAGCGCGTCAAATCAATACACTATCAAAATTAGGGATGAATTACATGTGAAACCACTAACGTGGTTTACGTTATAGAATGTACAAAATGTAAAAACAATACGTTGGACAAACAGGCAACAGTTTAAAGAGAGATTTAGGGGCCATTTAAATGACATTAATGTACAAAACCAACACAAACCGGTATCACAACACTTCACATCAGAACATCACAGTAGGGATAACGTCACAATTAAGGGCATAGTAATAACGAAAACGATGTAAACATTAGACTACGACAGAAGAAAGCTTAATACACAAACTAGGAACTGCCGAACCTTGGGGACTAAATAGAAGAAGATAATATGGCCAAAACAAAAACAACTCCGAGAAAAGTTGAATGCTTTGGAAATTCAGGAGGAAAAATTTAAAGACACGAATCCAATGCTTAAAATGTGATAAAAATTCGCCAGCATCAGTACACTCCAGACACCACAAGACTTTTCATGAACCAACTGTTACAATTTTTGAATGCCTTCATTGCCCAGCTACATTCACTAGGAAACATGGAGCTAAGAAACACATCACAACCAAGCACCAGGAGAAACCAACTACAGATTTTAATGAGAAAACAGCAACACCAAAAGCCGCAGCTGACCCATTGCCAAATGGGTTCCACCAGAAGCCCAAACCAAATATGAAATGACACCAAAATTTAGGATCGTGGTAGCGCCACCAAAATATACAGCTCCAACTCCATTCAAAATTCAAGAGACACCAGAAATGCCATCTATGGACATACTTAAAGAAGATCTACAACTCAGTGATTCAGAAGATTCAGATGATGATGTTATATACGTTAAAACAACAGGACCGCCAACATATACCACCAACAGCTACGGATATCTAGTTGAAGAAACACCAACTTACCAAACTACAAATTGTTACAAAACATACAAGGACCAACTCAGAGTTCAAGCCAACAAACAGTATGTAGAGATGAACCCACAGAAAACAACTGGATGAACCAAGTGAAAGTCCGAGGAATATACAACATTTTTACCAGTGACAAACATTAGATAAGAACATTTCAATTTTTAAAACATTTTATTATATTTTATTTTATTTTATTCTCAAAACTGTATTACTTTATTAACATATTTCATTCTCTTTCACTAAATACATTCAATACATGTAACCCATAACAACATGGACAATAATAGAACACTATGACGTCAAATATTTGATGCCGCATTTTAGTACTTCAGAGCTTATTTTATGTATACTATGTCCTGATGACGCCGATCTAATCGGCGAAACATGTCGACTTAATAAAATTGCAGATAACTTAAGTGTTGTTGTCAATCTAGTGGCAATTAGATTTTTCTTTCTTTTGACAACCCTGCATACCGTCGGTATCCACTTAAGGAATCTCTACCTCCACGAAACTTTAGAGGCGTTGGTTCAGCAATATATTTTATAGTTATGTGCTGTTTGCAATGCAGAGAAGACTGGAAATAAAAGAAGAACATCCAGAAGTAGCATTTTCACAAGTTACCAAATTGTTAGGTCATGAATGGACTGCCTTAGACTCGGACAAGAAACAGGTACAATGTATTGTAATTAACATTGCCATGGTGTTACCAAATCCTATTTCATCTTTTCTAGTTTTCCACCTTTTCTGGACAAAAAATCCTACCCTTCTTAACCAAATGACAAATGAAACTTGATCACAATCATCCTTAGGGTGTTTAGTTTTAAAATTATATCTGATGCTGCAGCTACACACACCAACATGACTGTCTTTACTATAAATAGAACAAAGATAAAACAGTTAAAATAGTAGCTTTTATGGGTTTGCTTGTAAATATTTTGATTGTTAGTAATAACTTGTAAAATTTGTGAATGATTAATTTCATTTCAACTTTAAGTCTTGTCAACTTTCTACTTTGTTTTCATTTTTCATAGAGTGGGTGGTATACAGTTTATGTATCCCTCTGTTCATAGGTCTGAACTGAAAATTCATGTTTTATATTACTCAGCTTCTGTAATAATATTTGCTTTATATTTGGTGTCAAGCTGGATATTGTTGAGTTGTACAATGTTAACAATTTTCATATTGGCAAGCACTTCCTTTTTGCTGATGTTTTGAATTTTACTATACCCACAGAACATGATTTTTATGCCCCAGCCGTGGGCAACAGGGGCATTAAGTGTTGCCCTTGACCGTCCGTCCATCTGTCCCATTTTCGTTTCCGCACTCTTACTTAAGTTTGCCTCATGCAAATTTTATGAAACTCATACACAATGCTAAGAATCAAAACTCGCAGACAAGTGTTTGAATTTGGGAGGTGAGTCAGCTACCGTTCTAGAGTTATGCCCCTTTTTTACTTTTTTTAGTTACTGCACTCTAACTTAAAATTTCCTCATCCAAGTTTTATTAAACTCATTACACAATGCTAAAAAGCCAAAATTAGCAGAAGAGTTCGAAATTGGGCAGTGACTCACTTACCGTTCCAGAGTTAAGCCCCTTTATAACTTGAAAATTACAATTTTTTCGTTTCTGAGCTCTAAATTAAGTTGTCTCATCCAAATTTTATGAAACTCATACATAATGCTAAGAACCACAACACCCAGACAGTTTGAATTTGGGCTGTGAGTCATTTAATGTTCTAGAGTTATGCCCTTTTTAAATGGAAAATTGCAAAGCTTGAGGGGGGCAGTTGTGTCCTCAGACACATTCTTCTTTTATTTCATCAAATGTTTCATCGTTTTAATGAAGTAATGATTTTATATTTGATAAGAAACTTGAAAATTTTGTGTTATACTGTGTTTCCCAAAACTGTGCACTGTAATGCTAACTGCATACTGTTGATCCAGTTATAAGTGCCTTACTAATGTGGTGGATTTCGTATTTAAAGCTTTACCACACATTTAAGTGTTTAACAAAATGCACATTTTTTATAAGCTTGTATGCAAAATTTGTTATAGCTAGGAAATTGAGTTTCCATGAAAAAAGTTTTTTGAAAATTGGTACCAACTAAAAAATGTATCCACTATATTACAGAAATTATCAATGGGCATAAATGTAGATGAGTGTAGATTTCCTTTGGTAGATGGTTATCTCCTTAGCAATAGTATTATATCTTCTAATAAATATAAAAACAGTTGTTGTACATGGGGCATATTTCAGATCTTCAGTTAACAACCTTTATACATGAAATGGATAATTTTACAGTGCCCTCTATAGGAAGAGATTTGATGCACACATATATATAATAAAAAAGCTTGAAGTGGATCAATTTCATAACACTTTTGAATAATTTTGCAGAAATATCTAGATGAAGCAGATGAACTGAAGAAAAAATACATCGAGGAAATGAAAATTTTCAAAGAATCTGAAGCTTATAAAAATGTGATGAAAAAGAAACGGAAAGCAAGTGGTAATGTATGACATAATAAAAGATTCTTAGACTCATATAAAACAACGGACTTATTTCAAACCATAACCATATCTTAAGTACCTTTGATAGGTCATTGTCGCTAGCTTTTCTCTGTTTATTTAAAAGATACTTAGCTTATCACTGAGAAAATGATTTGTTATGTATAAAAGTGAAAAGAAAGTTGAAAGTAAGATTGCATGTTATTGAAGGTACCTTACCTGAGGTTATCTGAAGTTTTGTTTAATAGATTCTTAGACTTATACATATCACTTTGATGTTGGGTGGTTGCCATGGACTGAGATATTTCTCACATACCCATCTATTGGATGAGGCAGCATACATGTTTTTAAAGCGACTTTTGGACTTTTTTTAATCAATTTGACCAATGCATTTCAAATGTAATATGTTGTTACTGATGACAACATGGAGGTCAAGTTTGATATAATTGACAAATTTTACTTTTGGTATTCAGCTGTTGTGGCCCTAAATTGCTTTAACAAGGAAACAAATAAATGTTGTAAAAACCTAATTTTCTGTCATTTTTGACAGCCTTTTGTTAATAAATAAGTTTTGCCTGGACATCATTTTGATTATGTTTCTTTAGTAACTAGAAAGTATCCAAAAGGTTTTTCTTCACATATTTTTTTGTAGAGAATGGATTAAATGAAGGAGAATTGGAAGGCAGTACCAAAAGTTGTATTGAGGTAGGGTTAAAACAGTTATAAAACTAGTGAATTTAATTTGCATTTTGAAACACATGTTTTGCCTCACACAGCAAACTTTTTTTGTAGAAGAAATACAGTCAGTGCAATACATTTTGCACTGTTTGCAGATCTTTGAGAATCTATGTATTTACTGGCATGAATGAATTTAAGGCTTGTTCAAACAAATTCATTAAATGTGCTGTTGGAAGATCTTAAGAATTCTATATTTACTTGCATGAATGAATTTAATACTCATTTGAGCCAGTGCGTTAAATTTGGTGTTGACAGATCTTTGGTAGTCTCTGTTTTATTCACAACTTGTCTAAACTGGATTATTTATAAATGTAGAAGACACTTTTTATTGTGGAAGCCTATAAATGCACATTTTGTTTTGTATGGAACAGAATAAGAAGTCAAAATTCCTTTACATTGTATTAACTAACGTACAATCTTTTACAATGGCGAAGCCCATATACAAGAGGAGTTGACATGTTTATGTCATAAACATAGAACGTAAAATACGGGACACATAAAGTTCTTAATTTGCACTATATTCTCATTTCACTATTTTAACCCTGTGTACTTTAGGAGTCATTATTTTTTGGGGGATCCATCTGTTATCCCCCTAAATTTAGTACAAATGTTCAATATGATATGAACTTTTTTTAAACATGTGCCAAATTAGGTTTTGACTAAGATTTTGTGATTCACTAAACATTTTAATGTGAGTGGGGTATATTGTCTTATGGACACATGTTCTTGTAGTTTATGTTGTTATGTAGCTGTGTCTTTATGGTAGTGTGAGTGGGGCATGTTGTCCTATGGACATGTTCTAGTTTTTATAATGTTATGTGGCTATGTCTTTATTGTATACCTCATATCTTCAACATATTTTATTATTTTGCAGGAAGAAATGAACTGCTTATTCTGTGAGATCTGTGATATGTATTTTACAAGTGCTCATAATAAAAAGAACACATGTTCGGTCGACAACACCTTCAAAATATATCGGGAGAGATTAAAAGACAGTCAACAGAAAAAAATAAACAAAAACAAGCTGAACATTTTAATACAACAGAAGATTCTGATAGTGAACAGACTATGTCAGACAGACCTGTGGATATCCACGGATTTATAAATTCTTTTAGGGCTCAAAATCATGGTATTACTGTCTTTGGATACAGTGGATTCATAAGTTTTCGTGGGATATCAGTTTTCGTGCATTTTTAAAAGTAAAGGAAACCACAAATTAAAATGTTCAATGAAATAAAGAAAAAAAATTACTATATGTTTCTATGCATACTTTTGCAAATTAATGAGAAAAAATATACACGAAACTACAATTTTTCTTCAATCAACGAAAATTGGTATCCGAGATAATAAATGAATCCACAGTATATTAGTATATGATTTTATAATTTCTGTGGATTGAGAAATTAGTTTGATGTTTTTATGAATGTGAAAGGAAGAAAGTATGATTAAGTGCCAAAATGTATCTAAATTCAAATATATTGCAAACTATCTCTTATTTTCAAAAATAAATTGTTAAATCTTTGTACATTTTTGAAACATTGCAGTATTTTTAGTAAATTGCAGGACCAAAATAAGTCCCAAATGTACCTTCTATCAGGAGAAATTACAATAATATTTTTATAAATGCAAAATCAGAATCAAGATGACCTTGCAATAATAACATTTGGTATGGTAGTTTAATTTTTTATTGTGATTAGTAAATGGAATTTAACATCAGTTGTTACTTATTTCATATTCCTTTTCAGAAAAAAATATGCTGTTTAGCTATGATACATTGTGATTATGGCCATTAAATCTTAATTTGGAATTTTAAGCTAGAAAAAGGGTATATAGAACATATTCCTTTATAAAACAATTTTTTTCTGTGGTATTAACAAATTCCTCATTGTAAAATGCAATATGAATTTAATTGAAATATACCAGATATTCAACTAAAACCAATAAAGATATACTTTTTCCTTCTTTGTAGAACGAGAAATAGAGATATCTAGGTTAAGGCATACTGTAAAATTAGCAAGAGAAGAAAATGCCTCTCTGTACAAACAAATTGAAGAATTTAAGGTAAGGTTTGCTCACTAACAGAATTTGAGGGCTTACTTTTCAAAATGAAGGAAACACTGCATTACAGTTAGGGTTTTTATAGATTTCAATAAAAAAGTACCAGATATCAACACTGAAATTAATTTGATTCTCATGCAGAAGTTTGGAATCAAGACCAGTAATTAGATAAGTCCATGCATTTTGCTTACTTAACTTAGGAAGGACAAAACTGCTGGCCAGCAATGCATTTTTAATGATATGTATTCATTAAACTCTGTTGTCATGTAAGGTAATACCTGGATATTTTTTAGCACTGTAAATTTGGATCTGGAAGCAATTAAAAAAAATCTTTTTTTCTTGATGACATTTACATAAAACAAAGTGTTGATTTGGGAAGGCCTTACAGCATTTAAATCAAAAGGGCCCAAAAAGTACTGCTTAAACTGTATTAAGGTTAACATTATCTGAAGAAAACACACTTTTCTTCAGGATAACATATAAACTCTAGATTTATAAACAAAATATAATATTTAAATCATGCAAGTGTCAACTTACTAGCTACAAGGGCATGATAGTCCATAGTAGCAGTGGTACTAACACAGTACAAAACTTGGATACCAATTTATGTGAACGGGACGCATGATTCATGAATTAGCCAAAGGAAAGATTAAAAAAATAGCTGAGTTTTACTAAAGAATTACATTACATTACTGTCTCTAAAATCAATTAAATTTATTTTTATTTTTCAGATATATGAAAACAGATTATCTAATGAATTAGAAGCTAATAAACAGTACTGTCAAAATATAATTAGTCAGACGGAGACACTTAAAATGATTTCTAGTACATTTAGTGCAATGTTTGGAATCCTTAACTTTGAAGTATGACAAAAAGACATGCTTAGTTTATTCAAGGTATTAGTAGATCAGTACAGTACCACAGATTATGAAAGTGTTCATTTAGGTTGTTTTTAATTTTCCAGCTCATCACCTCATACCTTATGATTTCAAAGGTGATTGAAGAGGGTTAGGTTCTCCTTTCTCCCTCCTCTCTTCTCTTTTTTTCTGTAAACTTTATCTTCCTTCTCACAGTGTTATTTTCCAATAAAACAGAGGAGAAACTTCATAGTACAAAGTTGCTTGACTTATGAACATAATTTTTAATTATGACAAGAGTGAACCAGCACCTGGTAATGACTTCAATATCTGTAGTGTAATGTTTCTCGTTGGCCAGTTTTCAAATGAGAACCATTTGTCAATGAAATTCACCATTGACCCTGTGTTTTCCATATAGAGACCTGCCAACTATCGAGATGTATGGGGACTTTACCCATGAGAGGTGTAGACCTGAATTTTGAAATTCTTTATTATATACACAGAAAACCTCAAAACAGGCATTTAAATGAGTTAAAAGGGTATTTTAAGCACATATATGTTCATTCAAACAATACAGTTGTAGATTAAAAAAACTAATGACAATATGGGAGAAAAAAGTAAAATAACAAAAATACCAAACTCCAAGTAAATTTCAAAACAGAAAGTCCTTTAACAAATGGCAAAATTAAAAGCACACACACATCAAACGAATTGCACTTAAAATCCCCATGGAAATTTGTGAAAAGTTGGCAGGTATGCATATAATCACATCAAATTAGGATCGTTTGCAAAGGTTGACAAATCATCAATTATGTAAAGTTTTAAATTAACCAGAATACCAGGGGTAATATATACTCTTTTATATACATGATGACCATTTTTGCAAAAAAAATGTGCACTTGCACATTTAAAGAACATTTTTTGAAAATTAATCAGCATCAAAGAGTGACATGTTTTTCATCCAATCAAAATAATATCATTCTGATACTATAGTAACCTACAAAAAAAGGGTGATATATACCCTCTACATGCAACCTGTGAATTTATGTATCATTGTCATTTTGCTTAGTTTCTTTTGTTACCTATTCTAACATTGGACTCAGACTTCTTTTGAACTGAGTTTTACTGTGCGTATTGCATTGTGTTTCTTTATTCTACATTGGCTAGAGGTATAGGGGGAGGGTTGAGATCTCACAAAACATGTTTAACCCCGCCACATTTTTGCGCCTGTCCCAAGTCAGGAGCCTCTGGCCTTTGTTAGTCTTGTATGTTTTTTAATTTTAGTTCATTTATATGTTTTGGAGTTTAGTGTGATGTCCATTTTCACTGAACTAGTACACAATTTTATTTAGGGGCCAGCTGAGGACCACCTATGGGTGCTGGATTTTCTCGCTGTGTTGAAGACCCATTGATGGCCTTCGGTGTTGTCTGCTCTTTGGTCGGGTTGTTGTCTGTTTGACATATTCCCCATTTCCATTCTCAATTTTATGAATCTTCTACTGTCCCACAAATTACATACCAAGTATGGTAAAAATAGGGCAAGAAGTGTCAGAGGAGAGGACAAAAAAGATTTACCAGGAATTACCATAAATAGTGGTCACCATAGCAAGCTGCAACCATCAACCACCATCAATCAACTGCTACATCATAGAATCAGAAATGAAAATTCAAATACCACAACAAATGGACTAGATAGTCCACATATGCTAACTTTTAAGTGGTTTGAAATGTGATGTCATTTACAGACATTTAACTACATCTTTACATACAAACATCCAGACATTTATTTTTATAAAAGTAAACCACCATTTAATAAAAATCCAGTAAAGGTCTTGACTTCCTTATTTCTTGCTCCTGCTTTGTCCTTTTGTTTTATAAATCCTCATTTTTTTCTGAAGGAAGATTTCCTAGCGTGATAATTAAGCTTCCAGTTTGTAATGAACTAGTAAATCAGTTGTAAATGTCAACATCTAAAGTATAAACATCTCCATCAAGAATAGGGGCTGACATTATTTCAAAAACAAAATCAGTAACTGTCAGTATAGTCTTTATGGTTTATGATTTGAAACCAGCTCGTGTTTCTTTCTTTAACAAAGATTAGATGATTTATTCAAACATTCTTCAACTTAAACCTAAGTACAAATTTTGATGAACATTTTGAGTTTTTTCATAAAGACTTAGGCAGCAACCATTTGATTTTCTGGGGGGGGCTATGGATTTTTTCTTTTTTTCGCCTTCGGCGAAAAACAATCTATTTTATTGGCGACAAGTCGAAAACAATTTTTTCTTTCAATTTTAGCATTACATATAGTGGCAGCTGAGGGTGAAACAAACAAATTTTTTTCTCAGGGTCAAAACAAATTATTTTTTCTCCAAAACTGAAACAAACTTTTTTCCAAAAATCCATAGCCCCCAAAAAAAATCAAATGGTTGCTGCCTTACCAATGATTCATCTTTAGTGTTTTGTCTCCTTATTTCATTATATTTATCTTTCTCCTGTCTTCTTTTTCTTCTCTCCTACTGTCCCTCTCCTTTCTTCCAGTTTCCCTTTCCCTTCTCTATCCCTCATCTCTTAAAGTAAAGAATCAGGTCATGCAAGACCAGCATTGCATCCCAAAAAAACTAAGCCTCCACTTAATCAATTTAAATTAAATTTGGAAATATTGTTAGGGACCTTAAAACAGATCCAGTTAGAATTTTACGGATTCAATTTTTTTCATGATGAATTATGCCTCTTGATATATAAGAAAATGGCTGTTATATTTTTATATAAATCATGGTTTCTGGACAATAACTTCAGGTCTCATGACTCATAGGAATGTTTTTTTATGTTTACTAAACATAGGGTGAGTTTATATATGACTGATTTCATATTTGTTATTCTGGAGTTATGCCCTTGATAATTTGAAAAAATATCTCATATGGTTTTTTCTAGGCTTCTCAGATGGAGTTGCAATTAATTCATATATCACAGATAATTGTTCCTGTGCAGTTTTTTTTAAGGCAATCACTTCCCAGATCAGGCTATATCAAGTTCCAACACTTTCTTTAGAAATAACTGATTCTTCTCCTCCCTATATGAAAAATCTGTGTCCCATGGACATATATATTCAATTTTATTGTCTCGCCTTGACAGAGTCAAAAAGCGAGACATAGGTATGCTGTTTCCGGTGGCGGTGGCGGCGGCGTCAACAATGTATTAGTTTGTGATTAGGTCTGGTTTATGGTGAACCACAAGTAGTAGGTCAATGATATTTGGTATGCAGTTGTATAAGCATACGCACATCTCATTTCCATGGAGATTATTTGGCCCTGCCCCCTCAGTCATGGTCTATTGACTTTGAAACTTTTGCTTAGTTTACATGTATTAGTTTGTGATTAGGTCAGTTTATGGGGAACCACTAGTTGTAGGTCAATGATATTTGGTATGCAGTTGTATAAGCATCGGCATATCTCATTTCCATGGAGATTATTTGGCTTCGCCTTCTTGGTCATGGTCTATTGACTTTGAAAATTTTGATGAGTTTACATGTATTAGTTTGTGATTAGGTCAGTTCAAGGGGAACCATTAGTGGTAGGCCAATGTTAATTGGTATTCAGTTGTATAAACATTAGCACATCTCATTTCCATGGATAATATTTGGCCCTGCCCCCTCAGTCATAGTCTATTGACTTTGAAAATTTTGCTTAGTTTACATGTATTAGTTTGTGATTAGATCAGTTTAAGATGAACCAGGGTTGGCAAAACCCCGGTTTTATGAGTATTGCCCAGCCCAGTGGGAAAAACTGGGAAAACCCGGGTAATACTGGGCAATACTGAGTACTATGAAATACTGGCCTGGATTTTAAAGAGGATTAATCACAAATGCAATACATTATATATTTTTATAAAAATAAGATATATTATTTTATTTTATAAGTTCACTTGTTTGAGACTCTTAATATAAAGTGTATAAATCTGAGAAAATATTAATGGTCCTGCAACTCTAAGACACACATAAGGTGTATGTGAAAAGCTTTTCTTAATAATCCTGCTAAAAATCTATCAAATCGCCATTCTGTCTAGGTTGGTGAAAGTGTTGACTTAAAAGAAGAAAAATTCAATTTGTTTTTTTTTAATAAATATAACCAATATTTAGAATTAACAATTATAAGGAAAATTACTTTTAAACATTTTTTGTTCATGACTCAAAATGTTTACTTAGTTTTAGCATATGTTTATGTACATCACTAATTAATAAGTAATTATTCAGATTATAACACAGATAACAATACTCAGCCATTTGATTTCTATAAGTGTTCATGGCATGTCCCCTTAGGGTGTTTAATTAGCAATATGATTGTATAACAATTAAAATTTACAATTCACTTAAACACTGCAATAAAATGCATTTTTACAAAGTTTCAAATTGGATTATTGAGACAAAGCTTGGAAATTAACAAGGTATCCTGAAATGTGCAAAACTTGTATTCTGCCTACATAGAATTAACTGGAGAAAAGGAAGAAATTGAATTTTCAATCTTCAGGAATGACTCTCAATGGTTATTTGTATAAAATGTATATATATTTAGCTATAGTACTACAACAAGTGTTTACTATTTTGTGTAAAAATAAGCTTGAAAAATCATATTACCCAGTATTGCCCAGCCCAGGAAAACCCGGGTAATACTTTGCCAACCCTGAGATGAACTGCTGATGTAAAGTCAATGATATTTGGTATGCAAATTTATTGGCATTTGCAAGTATCGTTTCCATGGAGATTATATAGCCCCACCCCCTCATCATGGTTCATTGACTTTGAAATTTTACATAGTTTACAAGTTAATGTTTGTCTTTAGGTTTGTTTAAAGAGAACGACTTATAATAAGTCAATGGGATTTGGTATGCAGTTGTATCAGCATTGGCACATCTCATTTCCATGGAGATTGTTTAGCCATGTACCTTCAGTCATGGTTCATCGACTTTGAATATTTGCATAACTTATGGGTTAAAGTATTGCTATTTTAATTTCAACATTTGCATTATCAAAATTACAAAAGGCGAGACATATATCTCTCTGTGATAACAGTTTGTTGTTGTTGTATATATAACTTTTATAAATAAACTGCTTCGCTGAGTGCAGCTGGATATGCCCACAGAGGTCCAACCCTGAACAGTTGGGGCAAAAATGGACACAATATTCAAGCTTGATACAGGTCTGAATTTGGATTGTAATTAAATTTTTGACATATTATAGGTTTCTGAATAAATGTAGTCAAAGAACTTGAAATTGGTTATATGAATTGAATTTATATTCAATTAAAAGTTTCTTGCTGTTGTGCAATACACTATGCTGTTGTGCAATACTTAGTAAATCTGTTGTCAGACTATAAACAAATAAAATTTATAAAATTCTAAAGGGAGCTTACATCAATAGATATAAACAATTCACCAAAGTTTCATAAGAATTGCTGAAAGCATTTTTGAGTTATTGTCTGAAAACTGGAAGATCCCATCTTTTTAAATGAATAAAACCCGGTAACTCGGAAATGTAAAATCTAAAATTTATAAAATTCTAAAGGGAGCTTATATCAATAGATATCAACAATTCATCAAAGTTTCATGAGAAGTGCTGAAAGCATTTTTGAGTTATTGTCCGAAAACTGGAAAATCCCCCTTTTTTTATGAATAAAACCCCGTAACTTGGAAACGTAAAATCTAAAATTTATAAAAATCAAAAGGGAGCTCATGTAAATAGATATAAACAATTAACCAAAATTTCTTGCAAGTTGGTGAAAGCATTCTTGAGTTATTGTCCGAAAACTGGAAAATCCCCCTTTTTTAATGAATAAAACCCCATAACTCGGAAACGTAAAATCTAAAATTTATAAAAAACAAAAGGGAGCTCACGTCAATAGATATAAACAATTCACCAAAGTTTTATGAAAAATTGGTTAAAGCGTTTTTGAGTTAATGTTCAACATGTTGACGACGGACGGACAGACTGACGGACGGACGGACAGAGGTATACCATAATACGTCCGTAAACGGACGTATAAAAATGTATACATGTATATTGTGTTCAGTATATAATTGCATGATTCTGTGGATAGATATATGCCAATAAAGGCTTAATTGCTATATCAATATCTGAATTTTAAAATTCTGTGACTGACATGAATACAAGTTAAATATTTATTACAGAATACCAAAGACCAACGAAAAATATAATGATCCCAGTCACTGAGAACAAGATAAATAATTATGATATGAAATCATGGCCTTTTTACACTCATTATTGAATGAATCACTGTACTTCAAAATAGCTTTTACCTGGCAAATGCATGCAATATTCTTCACTGGAATTTAAACAAACAACAATCAATTATCTATACAGCTTACGTATAATAACGTAAATAGAGTATGAAAAACGCCCATCATGCAGTGCCTCTTTATATACCTCCTGCAGATTTATTTAATTCTCAATGTTGCTATTTTCAGGTTATATCATAGCTGATCATAACTTTATAATGTATCTTAGCAACTAAAATTAACAATTTGTTGTCTTCATACATGTATTTAAGTGAAAATAGAACTTATCAAATCTGAACTTTTGAATTAGGACATTCTCTGTAGAAGATTTAGAAGATTCTTCTAAATTATATTCCATGAATAAAAACGAATTCAACCTAAAGTGTAATTATAATTCTAATTATATCATTAAACATATTCTAGTACAGAAAAGTCTGTAGTATTGTGTTCATTTAATTTTAATTGTGAAGATTTTTGCTTGTGTAAATGCCTCTGCCTAAATGGTCTCTGCATCACAAAGTCTGCTAAAGAACATATTTCTACTGAAATTTTGATAAGACTTTTGCTCATGGTAAATCAGAAAGCACATTTAGGAGGGTAGGAATGCCCTTTACCGTCAGGCGTCAACCGATCATTTTCGGCTACCGTTAGTGTCAAATTGGTTGAAATTTTGCCGTGATTCGTCAAAATATCCTTCTCGTGATTCGTCAGAGGTCTCAAATAATTATCGTTACCGTTATTTTTAGAAAAAATTAACGTGATTCGTTAAAATTATTCGATTTTTTTATCGTCTAAAAGAAAGCGTACATTTTATCGTCATGCACCAAAAATTACCGTTAACGTCATTTGGCAAGATTTTTTTACCGTTATTCTTCATGAAGGTACCCCCATTACGACCCTCATTTAGAGCTTGTCATGTTTAAGGCAATTTTATGAGTTAACTTCATCGTCCTGAATATGCATGAGTATGAAATATTTGCCACTGTTAAGCAAACAACAATCAATCATGATTTACATTCGTAAGCAATGAATGGAGCCAAGCGTTTGAAAATCCAAAGAAATGTCAATTATATGGGCAGATAAATCAAAGGATACTAGAAAATAGTCAATAACTAGATTAATTAGATCAATTGTGGAACCTTAGTTAATGTGCAACTTACACAATTTATCAACTTTATGAGAAAATTCATGACTTAAACAAAATTTGGGAATGATACCCAGAGATGGATTTAGGGGTCCCCTGCCCCCTTATGGAACTACTTATATGGCTAACGCATAGACTATTTACATGTCCCACTCCAAACTTTGCCTAGTTTGCCCCTCCCTTGTTCTAAGTCATCCGCATCTGATACCAAGGATCCAACAAAACTGTGAACCATAAGTCTAAAAGAAAAACCTTAACACCATTGCCAAAAGAAAACGACGAAAAAACAAAAACCAGTATACAAAATACTTCACGGAAATACTAATCATTTGTGCAACGTGAACCTACTACAAAGGCATCGGTTACTATAAACCAGCGGTTAAAGTGGGTGTACATGCTTATGACACCATGAGTATAAATACGTTTGATGAGTCATATCCGGTGATTAGATGGGCGGATGGATTGGTATTTAACGCCCTGGTTCAAATATTGCATGAATATTAGGACAGGAACCTGTTAATGTGATATGAATACATGCCAAGAAATCCTCGCTAAAAGTCCGGTCGACCTCCTACGGCACCCATTAGTAGTTAAAGATTTGATTTCATTCAACAAATTAATTTATGACCTGCATATACGTGTCGCTTAGAACACAGCCATATACCAAATGGTCAATATTAATCATCCGTGTAATTTGCTCTATGGGATGTTTGCAAAATTTCAACGGAGGCAATTTCTTGGCATGGGAGAAAGGAAGAAAGACCATTCACAATTTGTTTAACTTTTTTCTCTTTTAATTAAATTTAAAAATAATAAACCTTTCAAATGTAGAGCTCATCAATAAAATTATTCCTGTGAACCCCCTTTTTTTTTTTGGCGTTCTGCATTTTGAACCCTCGATTTAAGCTTACCAATCTAATTAAAATTAAAACCTTGCTTTCTAACCGATCTATTCATGTACCGGACCGGCAACTCTCTTTATTTAATAAGAAAATCTACAGTTCCGTTATACACATGCATGTTGTCTGCTTGGAGTCCCCGCCTAAAAGAAGGAAATAGCCTAACTCCAAGATAATATATTCCTGCATCACGTGTTTTTACCACGTGGAGCTTACATTAGAATAAATACCGAATATGGAAAGTGAAACTACAATTCAAAACATAAAGTCCGAAGGCACAAAGAAGAAAAAGTTCGTTTTTTTTTGCAAAGGGTGCCTGGGTAATCCTCTCTGTGTTCAAACTATATATGAAATATTTGCCACTGCCCTTGTCTGTTCTATGAATTCTAACCCTGAGTTTTTCTATCTGTTACATGCCAAGAAATCCTCGCTAAAAGTCCGGTCGACCTCCTACGGCACCCATTAGTAGTTAAAGATTTGATTTCATTCAACAAATTAATTTATGACCTGCATATACGTGTCGCTTAGAACACAGCCATATACCAAATGGTCAATATTAATCATTCGTGTAATTTGCTCAATGGGATGTTTGCAAAATTTCAACGGAGGTAATTTCTTGGCATGGGAGAAAGGAAGAAAGACCATTCACAATTTGTTTAACTTTTTTCTCTTTTAATTAAATTTAAAAATAATAAACCTTTCAAATGTAGAGCTCATCAATAAAATTATTCCTGTGAAACCCCCCTTTTTTTTTTTGGCGTTCTGCATTTTGAACCCTCGATTTAAGCTTACCAATCTAATTAAAATTAAAACCTTGCTTTCTAACCGATCTATTCATGTACCGGACCGGCAACTCTCTTTATTTAATAAGAAAATCTACAGTTCCGTTATACACATGCATGTTGTCTGCTTGAGTCCCCGCCTAAAAGAAGGAAATAGCCTAACTCCAAGATAATATATTCCTGCATCACGTGTTTTTACCACGTGGAGCTTACATTAGAATAAATACCGAATATGGAAAGTGAAACTACAATTCAAAACATAAAGTCCGAAGGCACAAAGAAGAAAAAGTTCGTTTTTTTTTGCAAAGGGTGCCTGGGTAATCCTCTCTGTGTTCAAACTATATATGAAATATTTGCCACTGCCCTTGTCTGTTCTATGAATTCTAACCCTGAGTTTTTCTATCTGTTACCGGGAGAAAGGAAGAAAGACCATTCACAATTTGTTTAACTTTTTTCTCTCTTTAATTAAATTTAAAAATAATAAACCTTTCAAATGTAGAGCTCATCAATAAAATTATTCCTGTGAAACCCCCTTTTTTTTTGGCGTTCTGCATTTTGAACCCTCGATTTAAGCTTACCAATCTAATTAAAATTAAAACCTTGCTTTCTAACCGATCTATTCATGTACCGGACCGGCAACTCTCTTTATTTAATAAGAAAATCTACAGTTCCGTTATACACATGCATGTTGTCTGCTTGGAGTCCCCGCCTAAAGAAGGAAATAGCCTAACTCCAAGATAATATATTCCTGCATCACGTGTTTTTACCACGTGGAGCTTACATTAGAATAAATACCGAATATGGAAAGTGAAACTACAATTCAAAACATAAAGTCCGAAGGCACAAAGAAGAAAAAGTTCGTTTTTTTTTGCAAAGGGTGCCTGGGTAATCCTCTCTGTGTTCAAACTATATATGAAATATTTGCCACTGCCCTTGTCTGTTCTATGAATTCTAACCCTGAGTTTTTCTATCTGTTACATGCCAAGAAATCCTCGCTAAAAGTCCGGTCGACCTCCTACGGCACCCATTAGTAGTTAAAGATTTGATTTCATTCAACAAATTAATTTATGACCTGCATATACGTGTCGCTTAGAACACAGCCATATACCAAATGGTCAATATTAATCATCCGTGTAATTTGCTCTATGGGATGTTTGCAAAATTTCAACGGAGGCAATTTCTTGGCATGTTAACCCTGCTGTGTACTAGACCGACCATGTCTCTATTGCTAAGGTGCTAGTTTACAGGGTAAAGTTGTCGCACCACCAGGTTTATTTGTATTCCGAGTAGGCCAGTCTCTGCTATTACTCCTAAATGATGCGTGCACTGAGAAGAACCAGCAAATACCTAATCAAGTCTTTGGTCTGTGTAACTGCAAAATTAATAAATTAGATAACCTTTCATCTCCCTTAGTAGCTTATGATACGGCGTTTTGCGCTGAATGAGCGCTCACTGGATTCCGAAGAGACATGCATTGTAAGCAGAACTGTTAGAATAGAATAAATGTTCGGATATAAATCCTTATTCGTTTCATTTAGTGTCTCTAATAATTTCTGTGGTCGCTGACCGTCTGCCATGTTTCACCTTATTTAACTATAAGTGATCAAGAAAAACCAAGTAAACGGACACGCTCCAATATTCGTAAGGGTCATTAATCAAGTTGGATGATTCTGCCGGTGCATCTGACGTCCAGTTCGCCTGGGAATGCTTGGAGGAATCTTCAATTCCTCAGCAACTTTTACTACTTTTTCAGAAAAGGATCTCCATACATTTGGATCACTCCGTCTGATATCTAACCATTGAACTACTATTTCTAAAAGTTTGGATGAATCAGGTTGCTATACCTGGTTTACATATGTTAAAAATATTTTGAAAGAGGTAAACATGGAAGTATCCATTCTTGAGAGATACAAAAGAAAAAAAAATACTCAAAGTTGTTAAAAAAAAACCTTAAAACACCAATTTTTAAATTTCTATAAAAATATATTTGAACAAAAATTTGAAAAAATAGATCAAAAAAGTAAATTGTATTTATATAAAAGTTTGAAGCAAAATTTAGAAATGGAAAATTACTTAAACTGTAAGTCTTTTGAAAAGAGAAGTAACATAACAAAAATGAGAATTAGCGACCATAATTTATTGATAGAAAAGGGAAGACATTTAAAAATACCTAGAAAAAAAAAGACTATGCCCATCCTGTAATACATTGGAGGATGAAGCTAATTTTATTTTATACTGTAAAAAAAAAAATCTAAACTAAGAGATAACTTTATAGGAAACGTAGTTAATCATATGCCAGATTTTATGTCCTGGCAAGAAAATGAGAAAATTAAATATCTTCTTTGCCCATCAACCTCAAAAGAAATAGAAAGCGTAGGGTCCTTTTTTTAAACAGGCATTAGAACTGAGGACAGGGGACTCTTGATTTATTTATATAAATATATATATATATAAATAGATTGTTTTGCTTTTTTGCTTTTATATGTTTTATAGGATATGTTTTCCTATGGTTTTGTTTGTGAAATATATTTTGTGTATGTTAGCATTCATATAATTTGTACAAACTTATTGTTGAGTTTATATGACAAGAAATATTTGAACTATTCGAGCTTCGTGCACAGCGTCAAACAAGTTAATATCAGATTTTTGGAAATAATTTGTGGACGCAACTGTAGCACTCCAGAGATGTCCAGCTACCACCAGTGCTATCATAAAATCGATTATCAGAATAGCGTTTATATATTGTGCTGCTTTATCATCTCTGTTATCCTTCAAAACCTCCAATGATGATACAAAAACAGGAAATGCATTGAGAAAAGTAAACAGGGAGTCTGCTCGACTCGACCATCTGTTTCACAAAGTGTGCGTAGTTTTGTGCGTCTATCCAGTTGTTCTCTAACGTTTTGATTATCTGACAATTCTTCAGAAAAAGCTTGAAGGCGTTTTGCTGAATAATCAAAGGAAAACGATTTCTTGTACAGTTGACATCATATTACGTACAGATACATCTTTGCTGCTATGTATTAGAGCAAGTTTCAAGGCATGTGCCTTACAGTGGACATAATTTGCTTCTGGATTCAGTCGAAGGATTCTGGCTTGTACACCTCTGCCATGTTTGCATCCCCATCATAGCACTGTACACGAATTTTGTTAATATCAAGTTCGAGATCAGCTAGAAATCGAACATTGAGATCAGCGATTGCAGCCCCTTTTACAGACTGTCGAAAGCCTACAAATTTCTCTATTATAACCGTGTTGTTATTATCGAGATCCAAAAAACGCAAGCATAATGACATCTGTTCCTTTGTTGCCTTGTCTATACACTCGTCGGCAATGATGGCAAACAGGACGCACTCTTGCACAAATCAATATAACTTAATTTAAAACCTCTCTGGCCATGTATATTTTGCCCTTGAAGCAGCACTAAAAGCTAGAGGATCTGATAATTTATCGTCTGCTTTTGCTTCCTCGTATAAAATTGCCATGAGGTTGTTCCTTTCTTCAACGTGTCCCTGCAAAGGTATATTCTGCCTTCCACATAACAATATAACTTCAATTATTTTTTCTAGTACATGTCTATATAAACTTAGCAAAGACACATTTTGATGACATTTTAGTTGTATAATAATAATAATGTGGTGAGTAAAATGTAAATCTTCAATTTCATGACTTGCCTATCGACAATAGATAGGTTTAAGATATAAACCAACACTTTAAAACTGGGGTCGGTCGTTGGGAAGTCTCGGAACTCAAAATTGTTCCATGCATGCTTAATTACTATGCCTTCACTTATTGTCTTGGGTCATGTGAGATCATTATAAATATCTTCTGACACACTCGGGTCAGTTTAAAGTTATATAACTCTCGTTTTTTTCAATTCATTGTTAGCTTTTCCAAAGTTGGATATGTGCTTTCTGATGAAATTTAATAACAGTGGAATTCAGCAGCAAGATTGATATGTTTGTCTGATTTGAAATGAAATTATGTCTTTTTTGTTCTATTGTGTTGGTGGTATTGCTGTCTCTCGGACATTTACACCCATCTCCTTTTCTTTTATCATTTAGGAGTGTATGCCTGTTCGTTTAGTATATAATTGTTATACCAACAAAAATGGGAGAATGGTTACAATGCAGAAAGGAGACTGCATGGGGGTGCGGTAGGGGGTTGAAATGATACTTAAACCTTTGTTCTAAAAGTGAATGTTATATGCCTCAAAACTTGTGAAAATGAACATTTCTTTTCTTCATTTATGTACAATGCAATTCATTCTACGGCATGGGGTTGGGGTTGGGGGGGGGTAGAGGTAGATGTTCCATATACTTGTTAATTTATTCCTGTCCAGCATATTCCCTTTCAGAAATATCCAGTAAGGAGTATTAACCCTTAATCAATATGACTTAAGTTTGATTTTCAATGCCCAAGTTGAAAATATAAATGTTCTTTTATTGTAATTTACACTTCAATCAATATGTTTTCATGTTGGTTTAGTTTTACTAGTCAGATGTGTGATAATATACATTTGCACATTGGAAGTGGTAAGAAAATAACAGACAAAAGACTATGAAAATTAAAAAAAAAGGAATATTTTGTAAAATTTAAGGGATCACAAATAGTTTGGAAAATTGAATTTTCATGACTAGTTAATAAAATGTATTTTATCGGGCATTTTTTTTGTATATGGTATTAAAAATTACGCCCAAGAAAGCGTATAACTATGGACACAGCTGCACTGAAATGGAACTATTTCGATACATTAAGTACATCTTATGATCTTTCCATTGTTCGGCGGAATCCCGCTGGTTCTAATAAAAATAGCTCACACATATGTTTATCTATTTATCACGCTGAATAGGCACACTTAGATGTATGATATCATTGGTGATATATTCTATAATGATACAAATTGTCCAATTCACAATCTATCATTAATGACCTGACTACATAATTTTCTTAACAATAAATTATCTTTGCTAATTGAAATGTGCTTCAATTTTGTAAAGAAATCTTTTTTAATACGTACGCCGGAAATCGACATGCAATTGCTGAAAAAAATCCCGTGGGGTTTGAACCAGCGATTTCGACCCACCGTAAGTTAGTTGCAATATAAATGAATTATATATCTTTAACTGCATTGTGGTAAAAATACAATGTGGACGTCTTATGCATTTAGATTGATCCCGTGCTAAACTATGTTGTTTTATTGTACCGACAGTGGGATTTTCATCAGACTTGCTTTATGCCAAAATCCAGTAGTGTTGAGTCACATACTTGCAGCTGTCCTTATTTTGTTTTCTAATGAAACGAAAATGACCTACGCGTGTCTTTCAACAGTGTTGGATCCAAAGGGGGAAGGTGGTTGGACCCCCTTTTTTTGGACGATCATTAATGCTTTTTGAATGGGGACATATGGTTGGAACCCCCCTTTTAAAAATGGCTGGATCCGTCCCTGCTTTCAATAATGACAGTGAAAACAAACAATAAAAAAAAAAACAGTTTTGTTTTATATAAATTAACTATTAAATAAAAATAAATTATTTTACATTGTGACATATCTTACCAAAAACAAACACAAGCATATTAAAAATGTCAATGACCATGTTCTCTAAATTGTATATTCCAACAAAATGTCATATTTACTGCTTCGTCCAAATTTTACATTTAATTTCACTTTCGTTCCAGCTGGATAGCCTTTGCTGAAATCTAAATAAGCTTCATAAATATCAGGTTCAACCTTTTCCATTGGATTCCAGTCGTCTCCAACTTTAATTTGGACATCAACGGCCTTCGGAATAAAATATCGAAACTTCACTCCGACTTCTCGTACTCCTTTCAAGATCATATGTGGCTCATACACGAAACATCCCTCCTGCTTCCAGAGAGGATACTGTTTTGGAAAAGACTCTACATAGTGGTCCGCTTGTCGGACGTGTAGTATGTAGTTGTAGACATTTATCATGTTTGGTCCAGCTTCAGATGACGGCAGTGCAAAATCTGGAATTTGTACCATCCAGTATGAGGAACAGCAATAGTGAAATGGTACTCCGATCCTTGATTTTGTGTGAACACATATTGGCTACACTCCTTTTTCGGTTCAACTTGCAAAAATTTTGTAGTAAATCTGGTCTTTTCGGAAGTCCCAATGACAATTTCTAACTTGTTAGTGTCCAATATTAGAACTGGTTCTGGATGCGACAAACACGCCAGTCCATACGGGAAAAATTTCGCCTGTGGCCCGAGGTATCCGTCAGTAACCTTGAACGGGAATTCAATTTCCTCAGCCATTTTGATCGTTACTGTTAGTTCCTTGCCAAAAATTGTTGTGTGTAAACAGATGCAAGGCAGATGATACTATTTATATGCCTAAGATGATAGCTATTCCGCATGTTAAACAAATGAACAATCAAGCATGATAAGACAGCATTCCTGATACTTTAGATAATTTGAAGTTGATTGCTACAGACGTGCAGATACGCGTGCTGGTGATTATTATACACTTCGGTAATCAAAATATAATAATATTTATATTTACTTCGAGTGCAGCTTTATCATCGCTACATTAATTTACGATGCCAAATACTCTCTCCTCAAATCTTAATTAGGACAACTCACACAGTTCGATGACACGTCTTTTGATCAGGTAGACAATACATCAAGGTATCTCAAATGAATTCTTCTTGATGGAAGGCTCGCTGATTTCTTTTTTTAGTAAACATGGTAAAACGAAGCAGTATCAAAGAAAACTCTTCTTAATGTTAATGTAGATTTTCAAACACGTATAACATTCATATTATGATAACGATTGCATGTACATAACTGGTTTTTCATTTAATATCCCGGGGGTTTAATCTATTTTGTCACAAACGTCTCGCTTATTTATTGTGATGTCATGTGAATACAGATGATTGGATTTAGATAAATTGAAAAATAACAAAAGTAAGTATTGTATGTGTATAAATATTACCTGGTTCAAGGTTGAATGTGTATTTGTTATTTCTTTCTCTTTATGCAAAAATTCATGCAGTTAAAATTCGCATTCTGATTTTTATTTCAGAAGCACTTGAAAAGTGGCTTGTATCGTATACCAAAGAAAAGTAAGTGGCGACTCTTGTAAAGGGACACGCCTAGGTCAATATTTTTTTCTTATGACTATGCTGTGCGAAATTCAAAATAAAGCATGCTTAGAAACAGGTTAAATTGAATATTTCATCCGCGAAAAATACTCCTGTCCCGAATATTCCATCTATGAAAAGTCATTGTGCTACCGCCCCAACCCCGAAAATCATTTGGTCGTCCCCTTAGAATGGAAACTTGCTGAGAATGAGGACCGAACGAAGGCGAACAAGTTCTATACAGCTCAACTACAAATTCAAAATTGGTTTCGGGTGACGTATATTTTCATTCTTACCAACCCTGGCTCACTGCTCGACAGTAAGTCCAAATATGAGAAGCATGTCGGATCAGGTTCCTATAATAGGATTAATCGGTGAACATTTACGCCTTTATTAATGTTTTTTATATTTCAATCGTAATGGTTAACTGGGTATGAAATATGGTCACGTCCGGCAGTTATAGACATATGCTATGCAGAATATATATGCAGCCACATCCGGTCGGATTGGGACGTTTAATCCGATGCCCTTTAGTTTTATTTTAATAGAGGGCCATGCTCTCTGCTCCTCTATTAATCTTTGAATAGTCCATATATTGCAAGACAACAGTTCTGTGCCCACAAAACAATCGTCTTTTCAAGTGGCTAACCAAATGTCCGACCCTTAATACTGCACTTTACAGAAAGAAATTTATTGATGTATTGTTGATCTTGTTCTCGTCCTAAATACGCTACAATACTTGTTACTAGACGTAAAACTAAAAAAAAAAACAATCAATAGAACAATAATATTGTCTGTTTCGAGTCATAAGTTTGCATTTGAAATCGAAGTAGATGGAACATCGACTAGTATATGATATTGTTTAACTCTCGTTTTACACGTTTTGTGGATTCCTATATTGGTTTTAAGATAGGTGTCTGGAAACCACGAACAATTAATCTGGTATGTAGACTCTGCATAGATCTGCAAAGTGGTACCATGGGTATTAGGGGTTAACAATTTTGACTGCCACTGGAAGATTAGGGTATGTTAATTGGATAGACCACTCATATATTGCTCAAAAAGTTGTAAGGTTTCTCTAACGTGCAGATAATGTGGCACTATCCCTATATGAAATATTTTATTTAATGTACCAATTTCAAACGGACGTGGCTTAGAATTCTTACATCCCGTCCGTGTTAGAATTGATTTTACTGACAGATGGGAGAATGTGCAAGTGACCATATATTATACCCCATGCAGTCGGACTTAGAGGTTGACATGTGTACGGACCAACAAAAACAGACATATATACATATTGCGAGCACTTAGATTAAATGTATGCACAATACTAACATGGACAACGTCTTCTTTCTGTAGATTCTGCTTCACGTGTTTAGAAGCAAATCAACTAGAAGGGATTCCAGGCAGCACTCAGACAAATACGCTATTCTTTCCAAATCTGTAACCGATAAATATCTACTTATTTAATGAACAAAGGGTCCCGTCATTAAAATTTTACAGTCAATTGAACCTTTTCGTTTATTGTGGCCAGCTGCAGGAAATATCTGAGTATAACTCAACGTAAAGTGTATATAAATTGGTATTCAGGATTTGAAAAGTAGTAATTTGTGCTTCTCGGCATGTGCTGACTTAAGTTTACGTCATATGGTTCAGGCCTCGTATAATTTTAAGCGTAGGTCATCATGCTTAATTTGCAAGGATGTATACACTTTAAAGAAGAAAAATAACAACAATTTCCTGTGACCTGCATTAATTGCTTCTTCTCGGTTTCCAACGTTTTCTCGATAAACAAGCTGCTACATCGCCCTCTCAGCTATGTTGTTTATAAATATATTTTGTTTATTATAGGGCAACCTGAATATATATATATAGTTACAAAAATTTACAATACAAATATCAGCCAGCCTCCATAGGCTTATGAAGCACTTTGTTCCAAAAACATTGAACATCAATTATACTAAGAAAGTTATTGATCTAAGTCATTTGTGCAAAAGTTGTTTTTTAAGATACAGAAAAGTGTTGTGTACGAATGTTAAAAATATCAATAATGAATTTGGCAACTATTTTTATCCCTGTACTGAGTAAAGTTTTATGTTTGTCCATATCGGATAGATTTTACAAGATCATAGTTATATTTGGTTTGATAGTCTGTCAACATGGTAAATCGTTGTGTTGCATATTTTGAGCAGTGGAGTACAAAATGGGTCTCATCCTCAACCGCGCCTGACTTGCATATCTTACATAAGCGTCTTTCTGCAGGAATTCCTTTATAGAGTCCCCGTTCGATTTCTAGAGGGAACACTCCGCATCTTAGTCAAGCAATCACCGATCTTTCTTGTCGAGAAATGTTCATTTTCACATACGATTGCACAGTGTAGAAGGAATTCAAGTGTTTATAAGTTCGGAGTTTAGCCATTTCGTCTAGACTCTCTGACCATTCAAGTAGACTGGTGTTTCCGCAAAAGCGTGACCTTAACGATTCCAACAATAAATTTGTCACTCAGTCCATCAGTACTATTAGAAGTAGATAAGTTTTAAAGTCCACAATCGTTCATGAGTAATTTTACGTTGTTACTCCACGTATCACGATGGTTGACCGAAAAGCGGCAATCCCGTAAAAAGGTTCGTAGCGGTATTCTCTTCCTGTTTATACTTGCTAAGCGACACCAAAGTTTAATCATCTGACATTGACATTGAACAGCCGTCCGTTGGAATCCATCCCATTTCACCTGTAATAGCTGGAATCGGTGTGAATTTACCAACGCCTAGAAAAGAACGAATTGCTCTGTTTTGAAATTTATCAAGTCTATCAAAGGGTTTGTACCCCATACACCGGAAGCATAATCTGTGATTGGGGTTACGGTACAGTCATAGAGTTTAGTGTAAGTAGTCCATACCATCCAATGTTAAAAACTTAGATACCAATGATTCAAGAGCACGGCTACCTGCTGTTAAGAGTTCTTTCACACCAATGGAATAATCTAATGTGCATCCCAGTGTAAATCACAGTAAGATATTGCGCTGCGTAATCAACTGGAGTGTATATAATGACCTACTTTAAATGCTCCAATGACCGGTTAAGGGTTTGATCAAAGGTGATGTCTTGAGTATTCTGTAAATACAGGAGGTAAGGCGGCAATGTAAACATGAAACCATATGACTTCAAAAGTGTAGATGGAGACACATAATTTTGACAAACTAACAAGAGTGAGAATTCTTATTTATCTTTTTGTTCTTTCTCTTCTTTCCCCTGTATTTGTTCTTATTTATCTTTTTGTTCTTTCTCTAATTTCCCCTGTATTTGTTCTTATTTATCTTTTTGTTCTTTCTCTAATTTCCCCTGTATTTGTTCTTATTTATCTTTTTGTTCTTTCTCTACTTTCCCCTGTATTTGAACCGTTCAATAAAGAATGTAGTCCATTAAAAGGTACAATAAAATATCATCATGAGTCTTAGAACTGTTCATTGCAGTATTGCACTCTAAAACATTCTTATTTCACTTAGATTGCAGTTTTTTTTTACTACGGTTTCTTACACAACTTCTCAATGTGATAATCATGGATAAAAGGACACAACAAGAAAGAGAAATTTACTGCATCAAATATTTTTTCAGTGTTTGAAAAAGTTTAGAGTCTCTTTCTTCATTTGTTTACCGAGTCTGTAGACGAGCAATTTGTTTTGTAGCATTATATAAAACTTTTAAATTAACTTGCTCAAATTACGTACCTCTGGTAAATTGATGCCAGCTATCGTTCCATTCCCGGTCTCATTTAACTCTTTATGATTTTGACGTTTTGAATGGTTAAATTCTCCGATTTGGACTTTGCATCTTTTAGAATCAGATTCACTGTTAACTTTTGTTGTCCCTTCGCCCGTTGTTAGTGTATTTATAAACAATTTCCCTACCGGCAAAATTATTACAGATGACGAGATATATTCCTCGCCGACTAATTGGAGTCGCATCCAAGGCTAATAACTTCAAGTTCTTGAATTTCTTCTGTTGTAACACAACTAATTTGGCCATTAACCTTTAGAAAATGGTTGTTTTTAATCCAGAGACATCTTTTTCCTCCTCGTTAAGTAATACGCTTTCTGGAAATGGACTATTGGTCATTATTGTGAACCGTATATAGTGTTACTTACTGTTCTTCGTGGTCCACATTGTGCCTGGGACGTTTATGCTTGTGTAAAACAATTACTATCAATTTTATTTAAGGTGGACCTAAGATAATATTTATTTATTTGATTTCGTTCTTTTGAGATTATAATTTATTTCATACCTAAAGGAAAATTGGCATAATGCAAACGTGCAATTTAAACAGCTGAGAAAAATTAAGAGCGTAATCAAAAACTAGAGACACGACAATGAAAACAAACGGAAAATATTGCGAGTTTGTCTGCAACAATATAATTATTTGTTTGAATGAGGATTTTCTTGTGTTTAGTCTTGAGTGTGTTGATCCATAGATGGTCCTATAAAAGATGTTATATGATAAATTATTATCTATAAACAGTCACACAACAAAAGTTCCATATAAATTCAGCAAATCAATGTCTACAGCAACGCGTCGACATATATCTATGAAAAACAGTCCATACGTGGACAAAAGACAGAAGTTACTGTTTTTTGTCACTGAGATAGCATTTCAGATTCTACATTAAATAAAATCTTTTAGTTGAACAGTAACCTTTCTGGTAAATAGTTTAAGAAACCTCAACTTCACATTCATCGCTCTTTACCTTTTGTTTCCACAAGTGTTGCCCGTGTCCGGTTCTTAATTTTTCCCTTGATTACTAGAAATGAGTAGTATTCTAACGTGAGGAAAGCTAAATGATACAAAAACTTCCCGAAATACCACAGTGACGTTGGTACCATGGGACTGGTCCCAAATTATAACGTTTGTTACGGTAGGTTTATGAAGCCTTTTAATTTTACATATTAAGTTGCGGTCAAAATTTTAGCATCTAAATTAAAAATCAGAGTATGCTCTAACAATCAGTATAACAAACTTTATAAGAACATCAAAATTGGGTTGAATGCATTTAAAGGGCACTTGTTAAACGCCTACTATATCCATGAACTATACCATTAGACAAACGATGAGTTAGTTCGTTGTTTAAAAAAATGAAATCAACACTTCATAAATGTGATATATCTGGAGCGCATTTCTGGATTTACCTTCATCAAGAACGCTTAATGCCGAATACTTCAGAGCCAAGGATTATAAAAACCGAAACAGTTGAAGAGCCATATGACCAAGAAAAAGGACAGCAAAATAACAGCCAAATCCTTCTAAGGTCAACCTTGCCTAATAGAGAAATTTTTCAAGTCTTAGTTATTTTAGATAACACAAAAGATTTAAAGGACTATTCCCAAACTTGGTAGCTTATGCATTATTTTATCATCAGAATGAGATGATGCGCTCCGTAAAAACTATTGGTCACATTTCATTACAGAAAAGAGCAGGTACAATCTTAATTTCACAATATATATATATACCGGCATATATGATCTCTGATACCGGTGATACGGCAATCGAGTTAACAAAAGTATTTCGACCAATCTTAAAGTTAAGATGTCTATATCCCTCCTCTGCTGGAGACTATCATCTAACATAGTCCAATGCAGTCGCTCTGTTTTAGGTTTTTAGAAGTTGAAATATTTTGATTTAAATAGTTAAACATAGGTTGGTTCAACCAATGAAGTAGATACAAATGCCATGATCCGGAACTTCTGACAGAAATTATCCTCTTCATTAGAAGGAGCAAACGGAAAATCTATCGGTTATATAATTATTATTTATTTTGTTGTCCTTGTTATTGTTTTGCGTGTGATTTTTCGGCTTTTATTTGTTTAGCTTGAATCCATAGTTCAAAAAGCATATCCGTTTCCGGATTGATTTCTTCATACATTATTTATTATCGCCATTGAAAACGGAAGTGTTAGAGAAAAATACAATCAACCTTCCCCAAAGAATGTTTGATGGTTTTCGGGCTTACAGGATACAATAACTGAATGAAAATCAGGAAAATATGGTATGATATTATAAAAATCCAAAATTCGTCCGATTTTTTTTTTGCGGTAGGGGCTTGAACAATGTAAGATCGGCATACATGTCCTCAACACAATTCAATGACATGTTTTGGTAATTGGGACCCCCCCCGTTTACACACACACTTTCTTTTTATTTATCGTATATTAGAAGAGCAGATTTTGTATTTTAAAATTATATTCCATTCTTTAAATTAGTGTTCCCAGATTCCTCTCATCAGTCCATCTCTCAGTCTGTTTGTTGTTTCTTCCTCATTCTTTGACCAGCCGTATTTTACCGGTACCACGATTTCCTGAGGACAGCAAGAACTGATTGATATCCCAAGGACCAACAGTAATTTGATTTGTCCCGAAAACTTGATTTTACATGGTGTTATACTACTTAAACTATATTAAAGTATATAATTTTAAGATATTAGTCGTGTTTACTCAATAAAAGTGCGATTTAACTTCATGAAATCGATTAGCTTGTCTTGTATTCAAATTCCTTGTTGAAAACAATATTGCGGACATAATTATTCAAAAGGTAGACAACTTTAAAAAAAATAAAAGTATTAAAAGTACTGCAAGAATAGTTATTGGAAACCATAAACATAACTTCATTCAAGTAATGAAGCTTATCAAATTATTACCTTTATTTTACATTCATGTTTGCTTTAAAGTCGTGTTATCTACCTTATGAATAATTACATCCGCCTTATTGTTTTCAACAAGGAATTTGCATACAAGACATGCAAATCGATTTCCTGAAGATAACGTACTTTTATTGAGTATGAAAGACTAAAACGTCTTAAACCTTATAACTATATGCTGTTATACTAGTTTGAGCAGTATAACACCATGTTAAATCAAGTTTTCGGGACAAATCAAATGGTCCTTGGGATATTAATTAATTCTTTCTGTCCTCGGGAAATCGTGGTACCCGTATTTTACTTTATGCCATATACTTTAGGGTTAGGGCTCATTATGGTTATGGTTACATTAGGGGATGTTCTAGGTTGAGGTTAGGGTTAAGAATAATAAGAATACTCTGAATAGCTTTATAAATGTTATATGGGTTAGGATCTTCAAAGTAAAAAGGAAGCCCTTTGATCTTTGAATTCTAGTCACTCTGGCATCCTGCATAGTCAATTCAGTACCTAGTCAAATAGACACCTGGTAAAGTTATATTTGCACCCAAGGTTAAAATGATGTTTTGAAAGTAATATATACATGTATATATATGTTGTTAATAAACAACGTTTAAACCTATGATTGCGTTGGATAAAAACCACAATTTTTATATGTGTACATGCAGACAAATTTCTTGGTAGAGGGGTCTAAATACAGCACAAACAACATTTTCCAAAAGACCAAAAAAGTGAAAAAGTGTATTTAAACAAAACGCATTTGACTAACTCATTTTGTACAAATTATAATGTGTACAATAAAATGTACAAATTATAATTTGTATTTTAAGTTTGTACAAATTATGATTTGTATAAAAGTGCTTGTACACATTATAATAGGTACAAAATAAGGCTTAATTTCACTTATAACTTGTACAATTTATTACTTAGAATAAGTTTTCAAATCAAATGATAAAAATGATTTTAATTTTAATTATGAATCAATATGAAACACACTGATAACTCTATTTACAATAATATACAATGCTCAGATCATGATTTGTTGGAGCAGGTGAGCAAACCATGACACCTTGAATTACACAATTCATTTTGCTTTTTGCATTTACACTTAGAATTGTTACAACCACCTTTACATTTGAAAGAAAGATAACCCTGTCCACCAGTTTTTGAAATTTTTTTCACAGCTTCTCTCAGGGAAAGTTGTAAATCAGGAACTTGTGTAACGGACGAAGAAGAGTCATTAATGGTCTAGATGGTTTCTGCTTAAGACTTCTGATAAATTACCAACTATTGTCCCCACACGATAGCCAAAATTTCCTACTTCCACAACAACACCTTGTCTATTCCTCAGATCGGTTGGTGCTATTTACAGCAAATTGCTGAACTTCTTGATAGAATTTATCCTGTTGATCAACAATACTGGCCATTTTGTTGAACACTATAACTTTTACTTTTTCAAATGACCATTTGAAAGACCAGTGAACAGGAGTTCCATTTTTAACCTCAAGGCAATATAAATGAATCAATATGACATTAAAAATTGCATTGATTTTACATGAATGGGCTACATTGTAGGTTGTCTTTCTTAAAGCGTTAAATTCCTAAAAATCTTTAATAATTTTGTTGTTTTAAAGTTTTAATTCATACCTTGATAAATATGTGGTAAATTGTTTAGATGTCATTATTTTTTTCTCTTTTATTTGTCTGCTAAACATATTGAAAAAAAATATTTAAATACATTACTGTTGTACAAGTTATTTAAGTGAAATTAAGCCTTATTTTGTACAAATTATAATGTGTACAGGCACTTTTATACAAATTATAATGTGTACAGGCACTTTTATACAAATTATAATTTGAACATATTGAAAATACAAATTATAATTTGTATGCGTTTTATTGTACACATTATAATTTTACAAAATGATAACTTGTACACAACATATATATTCTATTTTTTCATATTTTTTTAAATTTTCACTCAAGACGCACTTACACACTTATTGGTCACTTAAAAGTTCAAGTTACAGTAAATGTTACAGATTTCATAAGAATTTGCTTACACCTGAGGTATTGTTCAGTCAACAGGAACATGTAGTTTGGTATACTTTGTATGCACCAAAAAAAAGAAGTCCCTCAAATTATTTATTGAATGAGGGATGTAGATAATAGTACATGTATCTTTGATGAATTATAAGATTTCATATAATGTTGATCTGAAGATAAAACAGTAATGTATAATTGGTAATACAAATTTTCAAAACCTGTATGTTCAGACATAATATATCCCTCTTTGATAAATTGGAAGCAATTCTTAAGTATTTTCTTTTTGTTATATATTTATTAACAAAGTTACAATAAGTTTTCCAAATGATTTTAGAGAAGACCATCCATGTCTTGAATTATAATTTTCTAATCTATTTAAATTTTGTAGGAGAAGATTTGCACTGATGTCAATGGAACTTCACCAAAAACAAAAAATAGTACTGGTAAATATGGCAGAGTGGACCTTGCTGACTTTGTGAAAGAAGTTGACAGATTTTCTAGATTAATTGAACCATTCGCATTTGTTTTATATTGCTTGGATGACATAAGGAAGTAAGTACAATTATACATATTTACACAAAATTTTAATGTGGGTCCATTTATTACATATATGTACATGTACAAATGTATATGTAATTTTAGCCAAAGGGGTCTCACAGCACCAACACATCATTTGTGAAAGCATTAATGTGCACACAATGTGATTCATGTATTAATCACTGTAGGTCATAATTTCATAACTTTTCTTATGAAAATAATCTTTTGTGGTCAATTCACTTTGAAATAATTCTGTTCATACAGGGTAGTAAATCGGCATTGTCACCCCAATCACAATAAGTCACCTTGTTTTATAAGTATTCAATCAACACCAGCAAGAGTGAACCAAATCACATTGTGTATACAATTTATCATAGCTCATCAATGTATTGCATTTTGGTGTTATAATTGCAGCAAATACATGTATTGTATTATTAGAATTGTATTGTCCTAAACATGTGAAATGAGTGTTTTTAATCTTACTGATGTGAAGAAATTTGTGACTTGCAATGCATGTAAAATTCATAATATAAGATAATGTGTTTAGACTATATCTTCTGTTGCTGTGGTATTTAAAGTGCAGCTTTATATACTGACAGAGCCTTTGCTCTTGCTTATATATTTATACAACTGTGGTCACTATTATTAAACTTCACAGATACAGCAGGATTTATGTCAGGTTTAACCAGTGGAGAGTATTGACCTTATAAATGAGTAAAGATAATGTCATCAACAGTGAACGAAACTGAGAATACTATAGCCCACAAATTAATGAATCAATTTTATTGAGTATAATGACTTAGAAATTACTTAATACAGAAAATTGTTGACTACAGATCTAGAATAGTAGATTCCTTATTTGAACTCCCATAAATGCACTTAGTAACATTTGTACTCTAAAACAGAAGTCAGTTATTGCTATTTTGCATTGAAAAGTATTAATACATGTATAAGCTTAAGGGCTAATACAGGGTTATGGCTTCTTTAGTTTACCGTAGATTAAAAAAAGTCAGTGTTCTGAAATTTTGAATTGTTTTCTAAAGGAAAAATAAAGAATGATTTTCTTTTATTTGTACTCTTTTTTAGCTCACCTTGTCCGAAGGGGCAAGTGAGCTTTTCTCATCACTTGGCGTCTGTTGTCGTCGTTAACTTTTACAAAAATCTTCTCCTCTGAAACTTCTGGGCCAAATTTAACCAAACTTGGCCAAAATTATCATTGTGGTATCTAGTTTTAAAAATGTGTCCGATGACCCTGCCTGCCAACCAAGATGGCCGATATGGCTAAAAATAGAACATAGGGGTAAAATGCATGTTTTGTCTATTATTTTGAAAACTGTTATAAATAGAGAAAATCTGATAGAGGCAAAAATGTTCAGAATGTAGAGCTCTACCAATTGTTCATATATGTCAAAACTGTCAGATGGCTTCTTATATAGGAGTTATTGCCCTTAAATGACAAATTTTACCACTATTTTGCATTTTGCCTTTTGTCTTGAAAACTATAATAGATATTGAAAAACTTTAAATTGCATAAATGATCGGCAAGACATGTTCTACAAATTAGTCTAGTGGTTGAAATTGTCAGTCGACTCTTATTAGAGTTATTGCTCTTTGATGACGATTTTTTCCAATGTTTTGCGTTTTTGCCTTATATCTTAAAAATTATAATAAAGAGATAGAAACTGAATTAAGCAAAAATGATCAGCAAGACAGAATCTACAATTCAGACAATGTGGAGGAATCGTCCGACGACTCCTTATTGGAGTTATTGCCCTTTAATGATTTTTTTCTACCATCTATTATGCGTTTTGCCTTATATGATAAAAACTATAATAGATAAATAGACACTTTAAATCACAAAAATTATCAGCAAGGCAAGATCTACTAACAAGTCAAATTTTGCCAATAAAGTTAGTAGACTGTCATCTTTATAGGAGTTATTGCCCTTAAATGAGGATTTTTTTACCCTCTTTTGTGCTTTGAGCAAAAACTAAAGAAGATAGAGAGAAACTAAACAGACTAAATGATCAGCAATACAAGGTCAACAAAACAAGAGATTTTTGTCATAAATTCTATTCTCGTCTGCAATGTTGGAGAGTGTCCTTTGTTAAATATGCACATAGACCAAGGTGAGCGACACAGGCTCTTTAGAGTCTCTAGTTTTAAATATTAACATTACATGCACATGTTTTAATATTACTTGTAAAAGGAAATCAGTCAAATTAATAAACTATAAATTGTATTATTGCACCTCAGATAAATTACGACGTTATGATTGGTTTAACGCCGTCACTAGGTGACCCCCTGTCGATCCGTATTGGGTTAGTATTTTTCATATGGGGTTCATGACGTCACGTTTATTATTAAAGGTGACGTCATCAATTAATGTTTGTGTATTTCAATGCTTATTTTTATTCATTACTTAGCAGGAAAAGTCCCATGTGTGATAAATTCGTTATACAGTTTACTACTGACCCCTACGGATCCATAGAGGGTTAGTAAAATCCATAGGAAATTCGCCAAAGTCAGTAGAAAACCATATAACTTATAATACCTAATAAGTCCTTGCTGTACTGAACCTTTACAGATTTTATTTGATGTTTCAGTTGGAGATATCCAAAAGTTACTTTATGTTTATGGATAATTTGTAATCTTTGCTGTATAATCCTCACAAAAGGTATGTTCAAATATGTATGTTATTAGAGTAGATTGGCTTCAAACTATTCCCAATCCATGCAGACCCTCTTAAAATATAATACTGTTCAGGTCAAAAATAAGAGGGGATGCACACATTTGTGTTACGTAGTAAATAGAAACATTTGTTGGACAAATTCTTTTCTTTTTTCTACCAAATAGTATGATAACTATCAAAAGTATGAATTTGAAAAGATATATTATAATGGTATAATTTATTAATGAAGTAAATCATCTGAACTTTATCAGTATTTTCTCCTGTCAGTTGTCAACACAGGTAAAAAGGATTCAGCAATCATTGACCTAATACTTACTTAAAGGGCCTCTGTGGATTATCATACAATACTGATGGACAGTTTTATTACACAAAAAGACTTACTGTAAAATCAAAATTTAGTAACTGAAAACGAATTTTGAAGAACTTGAACTTTGCCTTCGCTGCTTAATTTCCAATATGTATATATTTTAGGTGCTGTATTTGTTCTTGTGTCATTACTAGTGGTAGTAATAGCTGCCACTGGCTTGGTACAGATACACACAAGGATTTTAGATAAAATATTGCCGGTCAATCATCTCTCTAGTCCTGATGATGAGTCCTCAGATGAAAATGATGAAGATTCAGCATACAGTACAGTCAGACAATTCAGAGTTAGGTAAGAAATGATGTTTAGAATCCAACTTTTGGTTGGTTATTTTTCTGGGATACATGTATAGAATTGCCAATTGTCTATTAAAGATGTACATGTATGATTTGAAATCAAATAAACTATAGAAGATAATTGCTACAAAATGAATGATGCTTTGTTTTGCAAATAGTTATAACTTATATCTGAATAATTAAAATGTGACAAGATATATTACATTTCAAAAGAAATTTTTATGTTTATTTTATAGATAGTTGTTTTTATTTTTCTTGCTCTATTATAGTTTTAATGTAATATACCATGCTCAATCAGTGAAGAACAGTTTAAAATCTTTCATCATACTAAGTATATCACTAATCATATACATGATATACCTACTTTTATTTCAGTATAATACAGATGTTTGAGTTTGTTGTTAAGTGTAATGAGCTACTGGCACATTTTTATGGAATCCTAAAGTGGGATAATATATTGCCATCATTAAGGTAAGATTACCTATAAAGGATTATTGACAGAAAATCCTTTTGTCTATGTTGAAATCAGCTTGGTCTTCCATTTGACATAATTTTCACTTTGTTTCTAACCAAAAGTGAAGGGGAGGGGGTTGATTGATGTGATTGCAAATTTCAATATTCCTAAATTCTTTCAAAATAACATATATAAAATTGTCAAATGAATGCATACACAAGATCTGGCTATTTAAATACACATATATGCTAATTATGACAGTCACAGTAAATCACATAATTTGGCATGATTGACCAAAAATGTCGTGCACACAACATAATTTACTGTAAGATTAAATAATGATTGATGGCTGCTTAAAAACTTGTTGCAAGTAACACATGCATAGTTAAATGGTAATATGTGAATGTGATAAAAATTAGGGATGTCAACTC
This sequence comes from Mytilus coruscus, assembly GCA_017311375.1. Lineage (NCBI taxonomy): Eukaryota > Metazoa > Mollusca > Bivalvia > Mytilida > Mytilidae > Mytilus > Mytilus coruscus. Next base: position 86,637,963 of record CM029601.1, read on the forward strand.
CATTTAGAATTACTTATCAAGTATTCATTGTCTTTATCGAGCGAGACTCAACATGAAACACAAAATTCTACCCATTTTAGTGTTAACATATTGTGGGTCATCGTGTAATGGACATCAAACCCTCAACATTAATATGTTAGACTAGATAATAGACCCAGGAATCTTAAATCATTATTTATAGCTCATTTACTAAAATTTACTCATAATAATGTAAACAGTAATCTAATCAATAATTTACTCAATGCCTATTGAAAAATGATTTCAAAGTCAAAACAGATCAAACAACAGTATTTGGTTATCAATATCATAAAGAAAACACATTTAATGATTTAATGATTAACAAACAGGTGATGATTAGAACTTACTGATGCTTTTATATTCTCTGAGAGTCACCACAGAGTGCAACAAATTTTTTCTTATTATACCCCACGCAACAAGTTGCGGAGGGTATAAAATTTTTGACCCGTCCGTCCGTCCGTCAGTCCTGTTTCTTGTCATCGCAACTCCTCTCAAACCACACAACAGAATTTCACGAAACCTTTTTAGATAATAAGGGCATACTATGTATTTGTGCATATCGACAGGAAATTACGATTCAATTCTTTTTCTAGGAGTTACGCCCCTTTGAACTTATTTACTTTAATGTACTACTGCAACAGTTTGTCATCGCAACTCCTCTCAAACCACACAACAGAATTTCATGAAACCTTTTCAGATAATAAGGACATACCACGTAGATGTGCATATCGACAGGAAATTACGATTCAATTTTTTCCCAGGAGTTACGCCTTTGAACTTATTTGCCCAATATACTACTGCAACCTTTTGTCATCGCAACTCCTCTCAAACCACACAACAGAATTTCATGAAACCTTTTCAGATAATAAGGACATACTATGTAGATGTGCATATCGACAGGAAATTACGATTCAATTTTTCCCCAGGAGTTACGCCTTTGAACTTATTTGCCCAATATACTACTGCAACCTTTTGTCATCGCAACTCCTCTCAAACCACACAACAGAATTTCATGAAACCTTTTCAGATAATAAGGACATACTACGAGATGTGCATATCGACAGGAAATTACGATTCAATTTTTTTCCAGGAGTTACGCCTTTGAACTTATTTGCTTCAATGTACTTCTGCAACAGTTTGTTATCGCAACTCCTCTCAAACCACACAACAGAATTTCATGAAACTGTGTAGATAATAAGGACATACTACGTAGATGTGCATATCGACAGGAAATTACGATTCAATTTTTTTTTCTGATACAATTTTTTTTTTCTTACACTTATTTTATTTCTCCAATGACAATGTGGGGACGTGGGGTATGTGAGCGTGCTCACTAAGGTTCTTTCATTGAGAAATATTATCATGTCAACTTTTTCTGGTAAGAGTTGGTTTCTCAACTTTGTTACGTAATTAACAGTCTTGCAGATGAAAATATTTGCTCTGACGGTACAGATGTGGTGGAATGGCTAATACAAATTAGCCAAAAATGTAAGCCTAAGAAAGCTGCTGTGGTGCATGGCCCACCTCTTTTCTGAGAAAAAAGTGCAAACATTCGAAACATCTTTTAATTTTGATAAGTACTGTTTAATTTCCCAAGATGTGCTCTCAATAAAAATCTAATTTATTTAAAGATGGCAACAACCTTCTAACAGGAAACTGATTAGTCAGGTATTATTTTAGTATTTGATACTCTATACTAACCAGAGATACTCAAGTATAAAAGTTTTAGGGGCCAGCTGAATCTCGCCTCCTGGTGTGGGATTTTCTAGCTGTGTTGAAAACCCATTAGTGGCCTTGGACTGTTTTCTGCCCTTTGGTTGGGTTGTTGTCTCTTTGATGCACCCGTTTCCATTCTCAATTTTAAGAACTCGTATAACATCCCTATTTAAAATACCTAGATTTGTCCTGAAATGAGATGGTCAGACCAGAAAGGCATGTCAACCTTCCCAAACACATTTTATTGTGACTCAAAGCCAACCAGTCAATGCTCTTACTCTTTTAATGGCTTATTAATGCTGCATGTTTAGCATAGAAACAATAATAATATTGAAACCTTTTGTTTGAACCAGCCAAGGAACAAACCCCTGATGTCCCACATGCAAGATGAGAACACTACCTCAAGACCAATAAGGCAGAAAGATTTGATATGAGCACTTGATTTAATATCCAAATATGTAGTCACATTTACATCTTTTTCCTAAATGTATTGTTGAGAAAGATGTTGCTTATTTTGAGATATGAATGTTATTGCAACTCATAGACTTCATTCATTGATTGATTGTTTTTGCAGATTTCACATAGAGTTTTGTACATTATTACTAAGTTTTGTTGTGTTGCCAACAAGATGGATATTTATAGCCTTAGTAAACTGGGTGTTTCTGGACAATGATATTGTCATACAAGGTAAGCTATATTTTAGCTTAAGATATATATATATATATATTCTTTTCAGGATATTGTAATCTTGGTTGATGGAACATTTCTTGACAATGATAGTGTCTTTTAAGATATATATTTTAAATAAAGGTATTGTTGAATAACCTTTGAACGAAAGTCTTTCTAAGTATCATCAGCAGTACTTTCAGAGCAAATTTTGATGTTATAAGATTGAAAATCTAGATATCTATTTTTGATATATAGGTATATTATATTTTGCACTTTTTAGAAGTAATATATTGAATATAATTTTGATTTCCAGAATGTTCAGTTTTATTCATGTTAAACATCTGGGTCATTTATTTGAACATCATCAGCTGTCACTTAACCTTCTTTTTAAATACTGTATGTTTTCCTTTGATATGCTTTTGTATTTAGATTTTTGATTATGGGCATAGATTATTGATTGTTTTCTGTTTATATTCTAGTGGTTATAGATAACAGTCAGTTGTTTATTGATTGTTTTCTGTTTATATTCTAGTGGTTATAGATAACAGTCAGTTGTTTATTGATTGTTTTCTGTTTATATTCTAGTGGTTATAGATAACAGTCAGTTGTTTATTGGTTGCCTGACAGGACAGTCACTACAGTCTCCTGTAACAGTCACATCAAAGGTAAAAATAAAAGAATATGCAATGATTGTTGGTTGTTTTTTAAATGAACAGTTATTGATAACACTATGTGTAAACAAGCATGTTGATAAATTACACATTTCAATATCATCTTTTATCCAAACACAATGAAGTTGAGGAGGGTATATTTTGTATCGTCTTTGCTGTCAAGTAAAAAATTTGAATTTAAGGTCCTGATCTTAAAGTACACACATGGTAATTCAGTTACAAATCACTATTAGTGTTGAATTTTCACACTGTATGTTGGTGTTTTGGGTAATCAAAACTCCAGTCCAAAGGAAAGGAGGTTTGGGAGGGGGTGTTGTACTGGTTTATGGTCATCCATCTGTCAGTCTGTCTGTGACAAAACTTGAAAAAATTAAAGGTCCATGCAAAACTTTGACATATTCTCATATACAAGACATTTTTAGAAAGTTGAGATTTCTTTTGTTTTTTTAATTTTGATCTTTTTCTGAGAGAATACAAAAAGATTAAAGAAGATGAAAGAGTAGTTTTGGGTTGATCACTAAGTCTTAATCCCTACTTTATGCACAATGAAGCTAATTAATGTATGATTAGAGTTAATTGTTTTTTAAGCATTTTAGATAATTATTGTAAACTTAACATAGTATCAATGATTATTTATCATGGTGATCAAAGATAATCTTAGGTTAACACTTGTAAAGAATGTCATAAATCAATACAGTGTCAGTGAAAATTTAATTACAGTTGTATTTTCAGATGAACTCTTCAATCCTTTTAAGTCCCCGAGGTCATGTATTGACATAATTATATGTCTTAGTTCGAGATAAATAATGCAATTTGAATGCTTTTGTTAACCTTGGGACCATAAATATGGTTCCAGTCAAAGAAAATTTCGACTCATCAGGAGGCGAAATACATATGTTTATATTAGACACAGTTCTAGACCACGAGAAAACTTTGACTTATCTGAAATTTGCAGTCAATTGAGTTCGAGACTACGAGAGTTAACTGTATATGATTTTTTTTCATTCACATTGTATTGCTTTTCACATAACATATATTAATTGGCACTGCATGCTATAAGAAAAGTGGCTTTAATATATTGCAGTTTTGGCTGTTTGTTGATATCTCTTAGGGTTTCAGGGGTATACATTGTTTTAAAACATAACTTGTTAGTGAACCTTAGAAGTGCAGGTATACAGGCAAGATCTATTAATTTGCAATGCCTATATATAAAGTGAGGTTTTTTCCACACCTAATATTCAATGAATGATTTTATCGTAAATCTCAAAAATCTTCATTGCAGGAAGAAATTAAATCTGAAGAAGAAGTCAAAGACAAGAAATCCACTACTAAAGATTCTGAAGATATATCTGACGTAAGCCATATAGGTTTTCTTTTTTGAACAAAATAAAGTATTCATAATCTTGTAAAATTAAATGTCAGGAATAAAGAAGATGTGGTAGTATATGTCAATGAGGCAGTAACCCAACACCACAAATGACAAAAAGATATTTTGAGGTCAACGTACAGTCATGGTCTTCTGTATATGTCACTCCTGTTCTGTAATTTTATAGCCAGGAATTCATTCCTCCCTCCCCCCATATTTGACAACAAAAGTTTACAGTGATTGTTTTGAATATTTTAGCTTTTATGCTAAACTTCACCTATTTTTCAGCTGGATTATGATGCTGAGACAATCGAAGTTACTATGGATGAAGATGGTAAATCAACTTCTACAAACAAACCAGGCATGGTGGCTAGATTGATGGAATTGAAGAAAAGAAGACAACATATAGCTAATGGTTAATATCTAGAATATTATTCCACATTATTTGATTAATTTTAGCTTAAAACTGTCATTTTATCTAAATACAGGCATAAGATTTGATATTGTCAAGATATATAGTTTTTCTTTCTACTAGATTGACTGAAAGTAAATTGTTTGAACAGTACTGGGTGTATAGTAGTTGTAATAGATTAACTTTGACTGAGAGACTGAACATCACTTATTAATATCTTGCTAACCATTTTTAGATCAGTTTAAAGCAAAATGTCTGAGTCATTTACTTTAAATAAAACATGTTCATACTAAAGCTGAGTACTCTGAAAGCATTTTATTTCTTGGGAACCAATTGACCTGTAGGTAATGGTCAATGAAAATCTTGAATATTTAATACCCAACATAATGTCTACATTCTTTTGCCTTACCTGATGAAAAGTTTGAAGCTACACATATGATTGCCTTCAACAAATGCGACAATATGACAGAGGGAAGAATATATGTTTGAGGTTATCTTCTCTTCAATTTTGTGAATTGTAAATACCATATTGGATGGATGTTTCTTGGTCAAAACCTCTTGTTACGAGATGTTTAGACAACATACAATGGTAAAATAATGACTTTTGAATCCAGTTTGAATGATTAATTTTGTATTAGTTTTTTGCCTTTAAAACTAAATATGATTAATTATCACATTATAATTTATATTTCTTAATAAGCTTGTTTAAATCATGAAAACTTTCCATGTTTTGTCTCTTTAAAATTGTTTATTAGTTTTATACATACAGTCAAACCTGTATTAAGCAGTCACTCTTGGGAAGTATCAAAACTGACCGCTCAAGAGAGGTGACCTTTGGCCGGGATCGGTCAAATTGTTTTAGTGTTTTCAATTGGTAGAGTTATCGTATTTGCAAGCAGTGAAATAAAAAATGGCGGATCCTGGTGCTGTAAATTTGAAGAAAAATTCAAATATGTTTATATTCTTGGAGAAATAAGTTGCTGATACTGTTTTCAATGGAAACTGAAAAGGATGAAACAAGGCAAATTCAAAACTGACCTTCTATTGCACGATCTCGGTTGCAAATGGGTTTTGATCTCTATTTTGACTTCGATATTGACAACATATATTTTTCGCCATGAAGAGTTTTGGTTGTTTAAAACATTAAAATGACAGTTGTTAGAAGTTGAGATGAAGATTTTGTTAGAAAATAAGGTGACCGCTGATCATGTTAGACAGGTGACCGCTGATTTTGATAGACAGGTGACCGCTGAAATGAGTTAAATTATATAGAGAAAACGTTTGGGAGGGTCTGAAAGTGACCATCAGCGGCAGGTGACCGCTGAAACGAGGTGACCGTTTAGGCAGGTTTGACTGTACATTAAAGTCAAAACTTTGTATATTTTTTTATGCATTGTTTATCGTCACGGAGGGCTTGTGCATTCATAGATGCATTTTATACGGAAATAAAATGTAAACTTTTGGAATGCCTCAGCTATTAAAAATAACGGAATCGTATGAAACTTCTGTGTAATGTAATTATATAAGTGTTTAAAGCGATATCTATATTTGACGTGTTTCGATAATTCTAAGGATGTATTGCAGGGAATTAAGATGGCTTAAAGGTAGATAAATATTGAAAATATTTTTCTAATGTTTTGGAAAAATACAGTATATATAATTCCCATACTACTATAGTTTAATAAATTTTGATATGTTTTACAATAAATATTTCACCACCATATATCATACTATTTCATTTAGGTTAATTATGTGGGTAGTTGACATTAAAGACTTTTGTTTATTAGAACGGCATTAATGATTTTTTTTATCTTTGTTATTTATTTCAGAGAGCTGTTTTGCCTGTAAAGTGTCATTTGCATCAATTCTAAAACGAAGAGTAGGTATATTTAGACGGAAAAAATACAATACATATAAAACGAAGAGTAGGTATATTTAGACGGAAAAAATACAATACATATAAAACGAAGAGTAGGTTTATTTAGAGGGAAAAAATACAATACATATAAAACGAAGAGTAGGTATATTTAGAGGAAAAATACAATACATATAAAACGAAGAGTAGGTATATTTAGAGGAAAAATACAATACATATAAAACGAAGAGTAGGTATATTTAGAGGAAAAATACAATACATATACTGTGAAAGTACTTTTATTCGTGGGTACCAATTTTCGTGGTTTTCGTGGATGGCTTTATCCACGAATTTAAGTGTCCAACGAAATATAAGAACTGTTGTCCAAATCAAGACATGGAAAGATCCCAAATACCGTAGGTTTGACTACATGGATACGGGCATATGATCTAGAGAATGCAACGAATATCAGCAAGCGCTATGTACTAAATATACAACTTTAGACAGGATTTTACCCATTTAATGTTTAAAAACTTAACCTGAGCGACTTTTAATCTTTTAATTCTCAAGAAAAAATATTTTTGATTGATAAAAGTCAGACTTCCTGTGATGATATGCGACGATGAAGTGTTCATTCTCTCTCCTCATAATTCACATACGAAAAATAAATAATTTCTTTTTTTTATTTCATAAGAATTAATTCTAAAATTGAAAGTACATTTGTAGCATTTTTTTATGTAATCGTTTTCTTTAAGTGACATGTTTATGATCCAATTAACATCTTTGGTGATCGTTAATCTGTAGATCAATCGATTTCTGGTTAATTAGTGTCATCACTTCTGATTACACGTGTGCAACAATTAAAATGTTTATTTTGCAATTTCCTTCAATCGAAAACATTTGTAAGCATAGATGAATCGGCTTATTTCCGAAAGCAATTATCTTATTAAAAGTTTGATAAATGTTGTGAGAAATGAAAGACAAACATGAAAGTGAAAATGAACACCTTATTTTGCAATGTCCCACACATTATTATAAAACAACATATGATTATTTTCACAAGTATTCGTTTCAGATGGCTTTGAATTCTTCACTCGATTTTTTTTTGGATTTTTTTCTTTCAAAAAACTAAAATCCACGAATTTAAGAACCCACGAACATGTAACTTTTGCTCAAACCACGAAAATTGATATCCACGAATAAAAGTACTTTCACAGTAGCACAAATTTAGAAAGAAAATAAAACATAAAATTATATGTACTTGAGAAAATGATAGCTGGAACTGTGATATATTCCAAATAAAAGAGGCAATATTTTTTGTTGTTGTCTCTTCAATAAAATGCATACAACCTATGCAGTTTAAACTGTTTTCAATTTATAGATAGTTTTACAACTTGTAATTGGAGTTAGTGGCAGGTCTGAATAAATCATTATGCAAAAATATTGCATAACATTGTTGGTTCATGGAGAAGTTTACACAGCTATGAGAAAAAGAACCAGAATGGGAAAGACTTAAAACAATCCCAGACTGAGGTAGATTAAAAAGATCCACAATTTTTCCTTTCAGCACTGGCAGCATTTGATAAAAAAAACACATGCATATGAGTGTCCCTTAAAAGGAAATAATTCATGATAAATATTTATAAGACACTACTTGTATTTTTCCATTATTGCAAATCAGATTACATGTATTTTCACCTGACTGGTTAAAAAGATTTCATTGCTATAATGATGTCTAAGAAGTACTATTAATATGTAATTTTTTCAGTTCTATTGTCGACATTGTGGAAACAATTTCTGTTCTAAATGTTGTAACCAACGAGTGCCAAAATCTGTATTTGGCGCTACTGGTAAGTAAATACAAGTTATGTTTAATAATAACAAAAAATTGAATCTCAAAGTACATACAAGTCACAAAACATAAAAATCTTTTTTGAGAAATTTTTATAAATCCCTATATTTCAGTGATTGCAATCAACAAAAGGTAAAAGACTCAGTAAATTATTTAAATAAGCATAAAAAGAGGTGTAAAGTAAACATCAATGATTCAGCAACTCGACAACACTCAAACATTTAACATAGGGGTCATGTTAAAATCTTCAACAATAGACAAGCATCATGAAATACTGCAGTTTTATTAGTAGTAAAAAATGTTGGTTGCATAATAACAAACTTTAACAAGCTCATGGAAATATATTTTTATTATATTTTGCATTTAGCTGAAATAGACACTTATGTTTTAATATGCAACATAAAAAATTGCTCAGATTAACAAAATTTTGCTTCATGAGAAATTAAAAATAGAATTTGTTTAAGGGCATACAATACAGTTTTGATCCCACAGTGATTTTTAAATTTTTTTACAAAAATTTGCATACAAGCTATTTTTTAACTAGTCGATTCAAATATGTAATAAAAAAATATACCTTCATGTGCTACTTTAAGAGATAAATGGGGTCGAAATTTCAGACATTTACTCAAAATTTCGTTTTTTTGGACATTTGTATCCTTTGGATAGGCATACCTAACTTTTTTGTTTCAGAAGATAAACAAAAGCGGATTTTTGTAAACACATTTGGAAAATCATCTTTACATCAGTATTCTCTAAATTTGTATAACAATTCTTTGGAAATAATTTATTTTCATCAAAGTTTCATGATTTTAGAAAAAAAACTAACATTTTTGCTGTATATTTATCTAATTTTTAAAAAATCATCGGTGACTTTTTCATAAAAATTAGTACAAATAATCTTCATATGTAATCAAACCTAATGTCATTTAAAAAAGAGGGGTCCATGAACTCGTTTTCAAGTTAAATCAGTCTTAATTATTAAAATCAGTTGAAAATGCATCTTTTCCCGATATGTCACAGTTTGACGTCGCGAAAATAACATTTTACGTTAGCAACGTCATCACCTTCCCTGTAACTGTATCGTATGCCCTTAAGGACTGGCTTAAAAGCATGAGAATTAATGAAACACAATTATCTCTGGCTTTATAAATGACTTTGTTGCCCAATCAATTCACCTGTAAGTCACAAATCAGGTGTTTTTACTGGAGCAGGAACTGATAACTACCTTCCTGAATAATTGAGTTTACCCCGACGTTTTGAAGGATTCTTGTTGCTCAATATCCATTGTTTTGTGCTGTGTTTTTCTCAACTAATTTTTCTTTTGGTCGTGGTGTTACAGCTTTGATTGTCCCCTTGGTATCTTTTCAACTTTCTTTTTATTAAACAAGCAATGTTTACATTTCAGCTCCCAGTGCACAGACAGAGACTGTTCTTGTTTGTAACATTTGTCATAAGAATCTTACTAAAGCACCAGATAAAGATAAGAAAAGCTGATAGATGTCACTGTGCCACATTGATATATAGCTTGTCCTGATATTAAAAGGTTGAAGATGGATAAGCAAGAGCTACAAAGGATACTTAATATAACCACGTCTTACAGTACTAGTGCTGCATGGGTTGTACATGGAAAGAGAAACAAGTTATTTGGAAGATGTATTTTTTATTTATATGGAAGTATTACACTGTGAATTCAGTAGAGGTGGATGTGTTAAAAACTAAAATATAGGGAAGGTAATAAAAAACAAAATGTGTCGTGAATGTTACTCATAGATTAACCAATTAAAACAAATCTAATAAAATTGACCTTCTTAAACTCTTTTTGGCAAGAGATTTATTATTTCAGCTTACTATTTCTACCTTTTTTTTTTAAATATATTATATTCACTGTAGAAAGAAGCAGAAGATTATATGACCTTTACTTTCTGTATCAAAGGTCCCATTTTACTCTGATAATGTCATATGCCGATATGAACCTGAAATTCTTACTGTTTTAACAAAAATTATCCATGAATAACCATACAAATTTTGAAAAATGTTAACCTGGTAGAAAATTCATGTAATGTCTGAATATAAGAAATCAGTTAAAATTTTTCATCTCTTTTCACAAGAAAAATCTCAATTGTTACGTTATTCCTTGAACACTTTATAGTTTGAATGAGAACAAAATTGTTAGTATTTAAACCATGATGTCAGATTTAATTTTTGATTATGTTAAGCAGTTATTTTAGTGTAATGGTGAACATTTTTATTTGAAATAGTTAAAAAATCAATTCATGATGTGAAGGTCAAATCCTATCTGATGTGGAGTTAAAATCTTATTTAATGTGAAGGTCAATTCTATCTGATATAAAGTCTTATTATTTCTGATGAGTTTCATGTATAAATCAAAGTGATGTTTAATATAAACCACCGTTTTATTGTTAATTCATGGATTATAAATCGTTAATGAGACTGTTGGTATGATAAACTTATGTAATTTTAAACAATTCTTAAAAGTTTCTTAAAATGTATATAATTGTGTCAAGTTTAATTTTATTTTTAACTACAAATTTTATGACATCATATACTAAAACTTTGTGTTCAATATTTGTTTATGAGAATAGTCAGTTGTTTTTGTTTTGTTTTTATTGATTTGTGCATTTAAAATTTTTTTATCAAAATAACAATTTTATGCCATTTGTGTGAGTGCAATTTTAATTTTCAGAATAACATTATTTTGTAAATAAAAGAGTGATTTTAGATGAAGGGATTGTGCATTAGATGTAAATGCTGTGATATGCTTTCTAGAGTATTATTTTTAGATACGACGACATAATTCTTTGATTTTCATTCTCACTATATTTGAATTAACACAAGCAAATTTATTCAAAATGCGAGTAGAAATGAATATATTCTTGGCTCTAGTGAATTGAACTTTTACACATGCCATTTTAAAAGTTGTTTAAACTAGTGCTTATGTTGTATAGTCTTTCCTTGTATGTTAATCTTATTATCAGGCAGTAAAACTGTTCAGATAATTTTTATACAGTTCATTCTCAGTTTTAGAGTAGTAAATCTCATCATACGTACAATCAGCATAAATGTACTGTAAATGTTTATTATCTGTCATTTTACTGAATAGCCAGTAAAACTGCTTTTGCAACTGTCAAATCCTCAATGAATGATGACAAGTTTTCAATTACAGAACTGTTCCCAAATACACAAGGCTCAACAGAACATCTTTTATTCCAGTTTGGATCAAACTACTCTTTCATTAGAACGTTTATACTGATTGTAATAAAAAAAGTCATAATTGTTCAGTTCAATATCCAGAGGATGAAACTCAAGGTATTAGGTCGTTATTGCTTTTATATTGTAGAATAGATTTCTACAAAACATAATTTTTGCTGATTATTACCTTTAATCTATTTTTGAAATAAATTGGTGGTGGACCCATGATTTTTTGTTTTGAAAACTTGTTTTTTTATTATTACTAACAAAGAATTTGTTCTACTAATGATCTGGTCAAACTCTACATGTTGTATGTTTTAGCAACAAAGTAAATTTTATTCAACTTTCTACAAAAAAGTTCAGATGCCATAACAATGATTTTTTTGCCAAGTATTTGTAATGTACAATAATAACTATATGCAAACATTATTTTAATGCTTGCATTATTTGGTTTAACACCACTTTTTATACATAATTTCAGTATAGCCATTTATATTGATGAGGTAAACAAGAATGACTGAACTAAACCAGTCACCATTGACGAGAAATTGACAAAGTCTATTTTATTTGAGTAGGTTGAGTATACTTCACCATTTTCATGCCGGGGCAGGAGCATATAATGTTATCCAAGTCCATCATTTGTTCTGTAATTATGAATGCCAACATTTATCCAGACTTTTTTTTATTGTTATGCCTTATATCAAGCTAATTTTTGGTTTATAAATATAAACTAGTAAGTTTCAAATCTTTTCCTCTCTAAAACATCACAAAACATGTTTAACCCTGCCACATTTTTGCGCCTGTCCAAAGTCAGGAGTCTCTGGCCTTTGTTAGTCTTGTATGTTTTTTAATTTTAGTTCCTTTATATGTTTTGGAGTTTAGTGTGACGTCCATTTTCACTGAACCAGTACACAATTTTATTTAGGAGCCAGCTGAGGACCACCTCCGGGTGCGGGATTTTCTCGCTGCATTGAAAACCCATTGGTGGCCTTCAGCTGTTATCTGCTCTTTGGTCGGGTTGTTGTCTCTTTGACATATTCCCAATTTCCATTCTCAATTTTATCATCACAGAATTTCAGAGTCCTCACGCCATTCCGCTAGCTAGGGCATTCGTGCAATCCTGAGCCATCTAGTTTAGAAATGATAAGAGTGAGACTCAAGCCCTACTTAAATTGTGACAAGCTTAAGTGATCACCCATAATTTTATGTAATAAATTTTGGCAGAGATGACTGATTGATAGAACACACTTTTGCTAAATGTAAATGCCAGCCCATAATTTACTTTATATTTCATATGTTGCATACCTTAATTTTTCATCATCAGCATTAAAATATTATTTTTTGATAAGATCTTTTGATTGATTTACATTTAAGATTTGTCAAATGATAAGATTTAAAAATTTTTTAGAATATCAAAGCATATAAACTAGTTGTTAATTTCTGTGTCATTTGGTCTCTTGTGGAGAGTTGTCTCATTGGCAATCATACCACATCTTCTTATTTTTATAGATTGAGGAAATTTAAACATCTGATTGAGACAAAAGTTTTGATAGCTTTTTCATACTTTGTAGGTACATTGTATCAATTGAAAATACAAAAACTCACAATAGCTCTTTTAAACATTTATACTTTTACACTTACTCTTACAGCTGTTAAATAATTTTCTTGCAACCGTTCAGTTCTATAAGAATATTGTTCTGTACTGCAAATTCAAAAATTTTGTGATGTTTTTGTTTTTTTTTGTGAAATTGTGAAATAGTTTTCACCATAATATACACTAGCATTTAGATTTAATTATTTGTATGCAGCATTTCCTGAATAATAAATCTCACATTTTTGTTCATTGTTCAACAATCGCAATAAAATGTAATTAATGCATATGCAAATATCTCTGAATTTACAGTATATATATATATAAATATTTATAACAGTATTTCTATGGTCAAAACTGTTTCAGCATAATTAATTGATTTTATAACCTGATATTTTTTGTCATATCTGCTCCTTTAAATATAAATTGAAAAAGAACGTACTACTTGCTAGGCAATTGGTTAACACTTGCATGATTTTGGTTATAACCCTAGTCCTCATCCTAGTCATTCTTAGTCATTCTAAGTCAACAGACAAATGTTGGTACCTTTTTTATAACTGACAAATATTGGTACCTTTTTTATTCATACAGTATTATCTCTCCTGGGATATTTCAATCCAAAACTAAATAATGTCTTTTTTATAGATTTTAATGACCAAGTATTATTTTGATTTGTTTTCTTTCAATTAGCAATGCTCTCTGAATGATAAAGAACTCTTGCAACAACTCGTTGAGAGGTCTGTGGATGGTGCTGATGCCAGGCAGAATTTCTACCCTGTCCTATATGCCCTCATTTTCAAATGACAGTCCCAAATTTCCCTCCATTTATCTTGTTAGATCCACTTTTAAGAGCCTACCTATTAAATTTATAATCAAATGGAGCTTGTCCTGAATAGGCATGGAATATTTGCCACTGAACATTAAAAATTTTAATTCAGATTTTTTTTCTATTTTCCATTTAAGCCAAAAATTTTGTGCACAACAACTTGAAAGATTTCTCATGCAACACAGAATTTGGAATAATTTTGCATGTCTGCAAAAACTAAAAACTCTATAAACCAAAATAACCTTTAATTCCTAATACCATGAGTATAAATCATTTTGAGAATTGGAATGTTCAATTGAGTAGCACAATCTTGCAAAGAAAAGTAAAAAAAACTAGATTCTTAGAAATGGTTTGAGGTGGAAAAAGTATTTTTGTCAATGATTTCAATATGTATGCCATCTATAAACCATTCTACATGCCCTGGGCAATAAATAAGTTTATTTCATTTAAATAGTTTATTTATATTATCTTTATATTATGGATTCAATATATAGATATAATATAAGGGATGTTCCATTTAAACATAAATGGTACCCAGGGAAGGCACTTTTAAAATTAGGTAACCACCTTATGAAGCAAATTTAGAATCTCAGTTACATTTTCACTGTACTTGTCACCCACTAAGTTGAGATTACAAAGTGTCTTCCCTGGGTCCCATGTATGCTTTCACATTAAAGTCTTGAAACATATTGACTTAATTTATTCCCTTTAAAGTATCATATGTTTCCAAGAACTTGTCAAAGAAATTTATGTAACAATTGGCTATAACAATATCGTCTTCTGTAATATATTTTAAATCAAACTGAATCTCTTACCTCATTAGCATTAGTTCATTCCACATTTTGTGTATCATTGCTTTTTAAAAGCCATGTATTTGCTTAGTATTCAAATATTTTAATAGGTATATTTGTAGTCAAGGGGTAAAGTAAATTCTACTGGTAAATATGTTACAGTAAAATCATGGTTTAAAACCTGCCTTTTGATATCTGTGTCATGAAGTTAATTTAAGTTGCTCAATTCATACACTATCATGAATTTTCTCTGTATGATTATAGATGCATCTGTTTTTTGTGTTATTAAAACAGTTTGGTGATCATAGTTCAAAAATAGTTACAATAATGATTTTACAAGAAAGAAACAGTAAATTAGATGGTATTTTAATAATTTTCTATATCAGTTATGTTGTGAAATTCCCTGTGGGAAATTGGCATGTTTAACAACCATGTACCTACATATAGATGTTTTAGTATTATGATGTGTAAGAAGAATTAAAAGAGGATAAAATTTAGTTTTCTAGTCTGACAAAGCTTTCACTTTTTACACAGACAATGATGTAAAAAGGTTTAAATCTAAATAATTATTCCTATGTAATTTAATATTTTTATTTGCTATTAGATGTTTTTTTTTTTTTAATTTATAGAATGGTACTAAGGATAGACTATTGGTATTTGTGTCAGTTTCCTCAGATATTAAGAAGTTCAAGTTGAATATAAAACCATTTCTTTTCACTTATACTTGAGTGACTTTTATAAGTTTTCACATTGTTTATAAAATGGAGATCTGTTTGATGAATTTACAAGAAGTGCTGTGGATAGGTGATAAATCTTTGGTATGCTAATGCTTGTTTTTTCTTCTCTTTATTATCTTTGTTTGTATAAAAGTATGTATGATAGAAAACCAATATTTGATATGCTTTTGCAATTTTAAGGCATGATGCCTTAGTACTATATTTAATTTTAAGTTACTTTATTGTTTTAATGTCAAGTTTTCTGATCCATTGAGGTCAGGAGATAGTTTCATTTTCCCTGCTTTCAATTTTGTTGGGACACATATCTCTGTGAGCAAAGTTTTATTATTATATTTCAACTATAGATTTTTTGGTAGATAGAAGAAAAAGATGTATTAAAATTAAATTTTTATTATTGATTGTCTGTTTCTGACATTAATGAATGTATGATTAATTTTTTTAGTGTGGTTTTAAATGAATAGTTGTCTTAATATACCAGTCTATTGGTTGTATGTGCTTCCTTTTAAGTCTATACAATGTTGTTCCTATTTTTAGCCTGATAGTAGATGTTTTAGAAATAAAGAACATTAAATATGAATAATATAAACAATTATATGTATTAATATTTATGCCAGTTTTTCTAGACAAAGTTCATCTAAGATGATTTTGAACTTTCTTATATAAAAATATGGTAAAAATGTGGTATGATTGTCAATGAGACAACTATCCACCAAAGTTTAAATGAAGTGGAAGTAAGCAATTATAATCAACCGTACAATGAGAAAAACCCATAACGTAGAATCGACTATAAAAGGCCCCCACATGAAAAATATGAAACAATTCAATTGAGAAAACTAACGGCACAATTCAAAACAAAACAATTTATGAAAAACAAATATGACAGACATGAACCGACGACGACCACTGAACTACAGTCACTTGACTTGGGACAGGCACATAAAGAATGTGGTGGGGTTAAGCTTGTTAGAAGTGCCAACCCCCCTCTTACCCGAGACAGTGGTGTAACAGTACAACATAAGAATTAACTATAAAAATCAGTTTGAAAGGGCATAACTCATCAGATTGATACAAAGCAGAAAAACATTTATGAAAAACACAGACTGGACGTGGCAGGGTATTTATACATCCATCACAACAAAAAGACACAAAGTACAGGTCTGTGAGTACTGCAGTTAATGACAGCTAGTTCAAAGCCAATAACTACAAAAAAAAATGAATTATCTAAGACTTAAATATCAATCAGTACACATCCAACATCTAATGGATTTAGTGTAAAGACGTCATTAACAGTCAGAGAAAATATTGAGAAAATTAACAATGAGAAAAATCCATAACGTAGAATCGACTATAAAAGGCCCCCACATGAAAACCCTAACCCTAATCTGGGATCACCCTCGGTTTTTGGTTGGAATCGTGTTGCTTAGTTTTTAATTTTATGTTGTGTTTGTATTCTGTTGTTTGTCTTTGGGTTGTTTTCGTTTTTTTTTACTTATGAGTTTCAATGTCCCTTTGATATCTTTTTCCTCTCTTACAACCATAGGGTATGATTTCATGTATAACAAATGCTGTGTAACTCATTTATTGATCAATAAAATAGTGGGTTGTCAGAGTTAAATACCTATTTTGTTGAAAATTTCAATACTTGTTGTGAAACAAGTGACAATACACCCTAATAGTGAAACCATTATTCTTGCACAACCAAAATTAGAAACGTGAATTGTACAAACATGATTCTTAACAATTCCAGTCAGTCTTTTATGTACAAGGGTGTCCATGTTACAATATCTATTTGCACATTCAAGGGAGATAAATTACCTTAAAGTGTCATGAACGTGACTGATTTGCCCCAGACCTTATATAAAAATACTTGTGTTGGTACAGTTGAAACTTAAAGTTCAGAAAACATTCTGGGAAATATAAATCGAGCCTGACTTAGTTTCACCTGAACATGTGCAAGTTGTTATGGAAAAAATGTAGAGAGTACCTTAAGGTTAATCAATATAAATAAACTAATCATAGATACCAGGATTGAAATTTAGTATTTGCGCCAAATATGGTAACAGAGATTGTTGACTTGATACTTTGGAGCATTTGAAATGTCAATAAATGACCTGAGTAGAACAGATATAATACAACATGAAGTTAATACAGGAGATGCTCCTCCTGTAAATTAAAACCAACGACGTGTCCTTAATAAGAAAGGAAGTTGTCGAAAAAATACAATGAATGCTTGAGGAAGGGGGGGGGGGGGGTATCAAACGTCAATCACAGTAACCATGGAACTTCCCCATCGTGGTTGCTCGTAAGCATGACCATTCAACTCGCCCGTGTATTGCTTTTAGAAAAATGAGACCTGTCAATTAAGGACAACTTCCCGCTACCGAGAATAAAGGACTACCGGTATCTGGGCGAACTAAGTGGAAACTAATGGTCAAATACTCTCGATTTGGCTAGTAGCTATCACCAAGAGGTATGGACCCCAGTAAAGGCTTTTTCGAATTTAATCGTGTCTTTTGGCTTGTGTAACGCTGGTGCAATTCTTTGCAGGTAAATGCAGAATATTCTTTCTGGCTTACAATGGGATATTTGTGTATTCTACCTTTACGATATCATTGCATTTTCTAAATCGTTTAAGGAGCAAAGTTTTTGATACGTTCCATTTGGCTGGGTTAAACATTTCAACTTAAAAGTGTTTTATTTTCAAAAGAAAAGTATCATTTTTGGGACATGTTGTAAATGCGTAGGTTATTTCACCAGACCCAACTAAAATAGAGGCTGCAGTCATGGCCTATGTCAATAAATTATAAGGCATTAAGATTTCTTGGAACCTGCTCTTACTACAAGATTTTTCGAAAAGTGAATGTCAATATTATATGTCGATAGAAAGGGAATTTTGTTTTATTGGCTAGTGTTTTAGCAGTGAAACATTTTCACCATTTTTTATACGGGGTCAATATATCACAGTGAGAACTGACCATGGAGCCCTAAAATGGCTCTAGAGTTTTAAAAACCCTGAAGGTCAATTAGCCTGTTGGCTGGAAATATTAGAAACCTATAATTTCATTATTAAGCATCGCGCTGGTTAAAATCATGGAAATGATGATGGCCTATTGAGATGGCCGTGTACAAATTGTAAACACTGTGATACTGGGGATGTTACAGAAGAAAATTAATTGACCAAATAGAAATTTCAGTAATAATTGACAAGTTGACTACTAATTGGTTTGAGGGTAGGACCACATATGAATTTAAACTTTGACAATTAAACGACCCCGTCATTCATACAATATTGACTTGGAAAAAGTCAGTAGAAAAATCAAAATGGCCAGATATTTCACATTTCAATCAAACACATAAAACCTATTGAAGTCAATGCGATAGACGTATAGTCAAAGAAGGAATACTTTATTTGACGTGGGAAAATATCACAACCAAAGAAGAAACATGATAGTATTTTCTAACCAGTGCAGATAGAAACCAAGTGTTACTTTTCTTGCATTTAAGGTTCACACGTGCTATAGCCAGTTTGTTGAAAGATGGTGCAAGGCGTTGAATTGAGGAATCAACCTTCCCATAATACCAGGTGACAAATACATACTTATATTGTTTATATTTGAAGAGGTTGTAGTAAACAGACATTTTTGTTTGTATTTATATTTATAAGGATCCCATTTCTTGACACTGCTACAAAAGTGAAGGATGGAATTATATTTACAGATCTGTATTGCAAACCAATCCTGAGTTGTCATCCAAAACACTTCACCAAGAGTATTCACTACAGCCAGGCAATCAAAATAATGCAGATTCGTTCCATCAATGATATTGTGAAAAAACGATTGCAAGAGTTCGTGGTCACCTAAAAAATCGTTGCTACAAAAGAAAAGATATTGAAATAGGTTTCTCTCGAGGTAACATCATCAGCCGATATGGACTTTTACAATATAAAAATAAAAAAGTCAACAAAACAGTCCCGTTTGAACTGACTTATCGTCCTAAATTTGACAAATTATCACACCTTATCAGCGAAAATTGGAAAGAATTGGAAAACATCCTAAACTATCCAAGATCTTTCCCAAGCCATCCGTACTGGATTTCCGTAGGCCCAAGAGCCTAAAGACTTGCTGGTGAGAGCCAATTTATCCTCTAAACCAGTCTCTTCGTTAGCGGGCTCTTGCAAGGATGTGGGATCAAACAATGTCAAGCAAACACTGAATACCCTGACTTTTAACAGTCAGGAATACACCATATTTTGCAATGTAACTTGCAAGACTGCAAATACTGTGTATCTTCTACAGTGTAAATGTGGAAAACAGTATATTGGTGATTCAGAACAGCCATTTCACAAACGTATGAATGGCTATCGTAGTGAATATGAAAGTAAGCCAGACCTTCCTCTCAGTCGACATTTGAGATCCCCTGGCCACACTAAGGCAGATCTCAATCGACTGAATATTACTATCAATGACCACACCACTGTTTAAGAGAATTAAAAACGTTGGCACCAAATGGGATTAATGAAAATGTGTACATGTATTTCAAATCGCGCTGTGCTTATTACCGCAGCTGGATATGTTAGTTTCATCTGGGATAGATAAATATGCAGCCTCTGTTGTAAATCTGAATTTGCGTGAACTTTTAGAATTATAGAATTATACAAACGTGGTTCGGTTTTTAATCTCAAGGATATCTGTAATTCGAAATATTTATTGATACTTGTATTTACTGTCCTTTTTGTCGAGCTGGCGAAATTTATTTCGCGAAAGTGAGACATAGCGATCCTATATTCCGTCGTCGGCGGCGTCAACATTTAGGTTCAATCTGTGATTAAAGTTTTTTTGGACATCAATAACTTTGTCAAACATACATTGAATTTTATGAAATTGGGACAGAAGCTTGTTTATGACCAAAATACAGTAACCAGGGTAAAATTTTGAAAATATTTATTTTCACTTATCCGTATTTTACTAATAAATGGACTGAGTTTTTTAGTTTTTTCAGTCATCAATCACTTTGTCAAAACTTCATGGAAATTTATGAAATTTGGACAGAAGCTTGTTTATGACCAAAATATAGTATCCAGAGCAAAATTTTGGAAATATTTATTTTCATTTTTCCGTATTTACTGATAAATGGACTTAGTTCTTTTACAGTTAACAAGTAGATATAGTCTGGGGTTAAAGTTTGTTACACATCAATTACTTTGTCAAACCTTCATAGAGTTTTTATGAATCTTTGGCAGTAGCTTTTAAATGATTAAGAGATAATGTCTGAAGCAAACCTTTGAAAATATATTTTTTTCATTTTTAGTATTTTTCTGATAGATGGACTTCATTTTTTACAGTTAAAATTTAAAGACAGTCTGGGATAAACAAATTTTTACATGATAAATTTGTAAACCTTCATGGATTATTATGAAATTTGTACAGCTCATCTTCAAGACGAAAAAATATCAAATAAGGAAAAAGTTTGATTTTTTTTTTAAAATTCTGTATTTTACTGATAAATGGACTCACTTTTTAAGCCAACATTACACTTTTACACTGACAGCAGCAAAAACAAAAAGCAACTAAAGAAAAATTATGACCAAATAAACAAAAATATATTCAGACAATTCTGTGTCTTTCAACACATGGTTTGTAAATGCCGTCAAAATGTAGTTTTTCATAACATTCTTATGAATTTTATATTCACTGACCGATTAATTTATGTTGAGAAAGCCAGAACTAATAAAAATATATGTATATGAGCATTGGAGGGTGTAAATATAGGACAAAGGCAATATGAACGTTCTTCTAGCATTGAGACCAACATCAACAATTGTGAAACTATCATGTAGCCATAATGATTGATAAAATGTACGTCATATCAAAGTTCACGGTATCGCATTCAGAGTTAATTTACTTTCTTTATTCTATTTTTCATATAGTTTTTTAGAGTTTTGAAAAGGCTGAATGGAAGACTAGTATGAAGTTTTGAACATAAAGTATTACGAATGATATACTTTTAAGGAATTTTTCCGTTCTTTTTAATACAATTTTATTTGTTACTAAAGAACAGATTTAGCGTTATGTGATTTTTGCTTCGCATCACGGTGCGGAGCTATTAGTTTCAGTAGACATACACGCCATCTTGAAATAATTACTGATCACTGATTGGTTACTTTATGATGCGGCTCAGAATCAGCAACAACCATTGGTTTAAATGAGATAAAGAATTACAGACTTTTCTCGTTCAGGATAAGTCATTAAAAGCCGGAAAATTAACTATGTGTATATCAGTTCCGATCAACTGTCATTAATTCATGTTCGTTTTATTATGCATATATTGCACACTGAAATTTAATATTGAAATTTCAATTATCAATACACGTTTATTTGCTTTGTCAATCTGCAACATGCACGATTTGTTTTGCTAAACAATGTTCCTATACAACGTTTTCAAAAAAGCATTATCTGTATTTTATAACTTCTCCTAATCTAGGCACACCTCCAGAGAGGCACACTCATAACGCACACTCTTAAAGTAGATCCATTTTATATCAATCAACTATCTGAAAAAATACCACATGCACACATATTACATTAAATTAGGATAGAGCGAAGCAGTCCATAGCTTTTAAGAAAGCTAAAACTTGTATAGTTTGAAGATTTGCTTGAAATTATAAGCTTTACAAAACGTGAAAAAGATCAACACGAAACATTAATTGCTTTTTTGTTTCCTTAAATAGTAAATGGATATGAAAATGATGAAAAAATCGCTTGTTAAACTAATAAACATTAAGGGTAGGAACAATTATAGGTTTAGCTAGCTATAAAACCAGGTTTAATCCACCATTTTCTACATAAGAAAATGCCAGTACCAAGTCAGGAATATGACACTTGATATCAATTCGTTTGGTGTGTTTGAGCTTTTGATTTTGCCACTTGATAAGGGACTTTCCGTATTGAATTTTAATGGAGTTCAGTAATTTTGTGATTTTACTTTTTATATATAAGTATTTTTAACTTGACACACCTTTAAACCGAAAATCTTTGAAAATAGATTGATTGAGTGTTGGTGTTTAATGCCACTTTTATCAGTCTATTAAAGGAGAAGAAGATGTGTATTTCTATCAAATGGGCCCACAAAGAGCATATAACATGTACAATATAAGACATTATTTAAGACACCAACAGAAAAAACAAAAATGGCATCCAAAATTTGTTTTATTGGCAGAGGAAGCCGCAGTGCACAGAGAAAGCAACCGATCTTTGCCTGGAAACCGACACTGGCAATCCTAGTAAATGAGGTTCATCGAATTTACAACCTCGATGTTGACATCCTAGTGATTACTGTAGATATACTTCTCAGATCGCCCTAAAAACCAGGCCTCGAAAAATTTTTAAATAATAGAAAAAATGTGTGTATGATTGCCGATGAGACAATTCTCTACCAAAGAATTTAACAACTACAGATCACCGTACGGCCCTCAACAATGAACAAAATCCATACCACACAGTAAGCTATAACAGGCCCCGAAATAAAAGAATGTAAAACAATTCAAAACGAGAAAAGTAACGCCCTGATTTAAGTACATAACAATAAACGGGAAAAATATGATATACAGCAACAAACGATAGCCACTGAAGTTACAGGCTCATGACTTGGGACAGCACATACGCACACACATAATGTGGCGAAGTCAAACATGTTTGCTGGCGCCAAACCCTCCCGTAACCTGGGACAGTGTTGAAACAATACAACACATGTTTTTGTAAGTCAAATGTCACTTGTTGCAGATATTTGATTTATTCATTGCTGTTGTGCCCAAGTTTGCGTTAATTCCTAAAACGATCAACTTTTTTAAATTTCCACTTTGGTCTCCGGGAGATTTGAAAAATATGTATTATATTTGTTGCTGAGTTGTTGTCTCATTAAAATGTTCTCAAATCAGGTTTAATTGAAAAAAATAATGTTATAATAAAAAGAAGAACGCATTTCAACGAGGTGAAATAAAAATATATTATAATTTCATATTCTATGTATTCTCTTAGTAAAATAAATACGTTTCCAAAACACCATACCGCAAACATACGTTGCCTATATATAGTGAACGTCAAAAACGTCAAATTAGCGATGCTGTGACATTTTGGTAGACCACCATGCGACCGCTTCATTCTGATGATTTGTACATTACTCTTTACTTTATATATATCAAAATGTTCCTTTTGCAAAGGAATTTGACATTATAGTGATGTTTTTCGAAAAACTGATGTTGTTTTTACTCTTTTTTGAAGATTTATAATAACTTGTCCATAATAATTCAAAGAAAAAATTAAAACGCTTTCATTGTGACATTTTGGTAGACACCCTTTCAACGCATCGATATTCAATACTAATTGATAAAAATATAATTGAAAGCATAGAATATTTTCTTTTTTATTTGGAATTTATCATACTGGCTTCATTTTTCCGTTCTAACATGCATAACACATTATTTTTCGTTGTTTTCTATAACCAACACCGGAATTACTAACGTAAAACGTTTGTTAAAAGTTTTGTGACGGGAGACCTTTAGGGATTCATATTTTTAGTATTGTTTTGTTTAATGCTATAAATGAGATAACTGTCCGAATAAATGCCGTTCAAATATCATAGATTAAGAGGCATGTTACATTTTCTGACTAGATGAAAAGTTTTGCACATTTTTAATCAATATTGATAATTTCTCTATATAACAAGTTTTTTTAAACGTTGTTGTGACAGTGTACTTTGGGCTAGGTTTTTGGTAATGATATCGAAGTTTCCACGGGATTCGCTCATTTACATTGAATTTCTTTGCTTTCACAGAGTTTTCCAAACTTGTTTTACAAAAGGATATGCACTGTCATCAATTTGAGAATATAATCATCTCGCTATAAATGCATTCTGAACTTTTGTGCCGTAAGGGAGTGATATTTTTCTTTAGTGTCTACAATAAAAAATGACTTCTTTCAAGGCCTACTCTGTCCGAGAATTGCGTTATTTACGTTTTACACACATGTCATTCCAAAGCCCTAACATTTCTCTTCCTAATGGTATAGCATTGTTATATTTTATATACCTATAAGTACCCGAAAATAGAAGGAATACTCGAAGAACAACATTAGTATGTTACCCGTCTACACGAAAAATACAAGATTTTTCTTGTTAGTATTAAGAAAACTGATTGACAAAACTGAATAAAAACCGATAAGCTATCTGTAACTTAATTTCTGCAGTGCTTTAAATATTTTTTACACAAAATAACACTTGATCTTTCCTGTATTTTTCTTAATTAAAGCCGATTTTTGGTGTCAGGTACGTGAAATCAGAAAACGTCACCAACATTGTGCGTAACGTCAGTTGTATTTTATATTTTGTAGTAATGAGTGATATACTAGAACCAGGCTTTACATATACTGTAACGGTGGTTGGTTTTATCTAAATAATTTATTTATATTTTACCCACACATTGGTTTATAGATAGCTTCTAAACTGCCGTATTGGCCGTAATTGGCTATGAGGTTACCGGGCCTACCGGTCTTCTTCCGGCAGAACCGGCCCTTGTCGGTCTTCGGTTTAGGCGTCAGACAACGGCAGAAAGATACTTGACAGATAGAGAAACTGAAACATCACCCTTCTTCAGATTGATATTAATTAGGTCTTTCCACTTTTCCGTGGAAAGACCTTTTGCTTTTGTTCTGATTATTTTTAGGTCTTTCCACTTTTCCGTGGAAAGACCTTTTGCTTTTGTTCTGATTATTTTTTTTTCTTCCACCTAATTTTTTTCCTCTGCTGTATTGTTGTTTTCAAATATGTCGCTTAGATTTTTGGTATATGGTATCTTAAAGATTATACGCTTTTGAAACTGACACCGAGAAACAAAAAACTTCACTTTGTAAGAGTTATCTCCCAGAACACTGTTTTTCTTGTGTATACTACTCCTTCGCAACCGTAAAAGATTACGACAAATTTATTTAACCAAATTGCTCGTTTTATCTTCAGGATATTTTGATTAATTTTGACCGAAGCCGTAATGAGATTCCATATGAGTTATTTCCCCTTATGCATTTGATATAAGTGATATGCATGTGAAACTGGTGAACCATGAGTGATAGAGACCTAGGGTCTTTTGATTTGAGGTTCTTAGTCCAAAAAAAATAAAATTAGGTCAAGGTCAAAGGTCAAGGTCATATTATAAATTTTGATTTTGGCTTATTTTCACTTCTTTTCAAAAACCGTATAAGATATTGACAACATATTTTATTAGATTGTTAGTTGAGACATGTCGTAACACATACATTTTGGTTTAAAGGGTACCCTAACATTAAATTAGAGTTTTCTCCCCTCTTGTATTTGAAAATACTCTTATGGTGATATATCTCATTAACCATATATAATTAAGACCTAGGGTCTTTTGATTTGAGGTCCTTGGTTTATGACCTTGAAATTGAGCTCAAGGTCATATGTTAATTTGACGTTCTAGATTATGACCTTTGCTGTTACCTCATATGTATATATGATAAAGCCATAGGACTTTTTGTATTAGGTTGCAAGCCATTTGACCTTAGACAGCCAACCGGAAGTGACCTTATGTAAACCAGAAGTAGCTATTTTTTGTATTTATTTTATATAAAAGTATATAGAACCATATATTTTTGGAATTAGTGTCAAGTGAACATTCAAATAATAGCGGAAGTAAATTTTTTCAACCCGGAAGTAACAAATTATCTCCCTCATTTAATTTTTTTTGTATATAAACCTCATATTTTTGGAATCAGCGTACAAAAAGCTATCATTTGACGCTGGAAATGACATTGTTAAAACGAATTTTATTATTTTCATATCAAAATAGATCTTTACGAGTGGAAAGACCTTCAATTGTTCTCTGAACAATTGGTTTTTTAATTAATATTATGTTTTGCATATTCTAACAAATTTGATGCATTCAGAATGAATCACATGT
Source organism: Mytilus coruscus (assembly GCA_017311375.1). Classification (NCBI taxonomy): domain Eukaryota; kingdom Metazoa; phylum Mollusca; class Bivalvia; order Mytilida; family Mytilidae; genus Mytilus; species Mytilus coruscus. Next base: position 86,664,643 of record CM029601.1, read on the forward strand.
TCAGCTGTATTTTCAAAAGAAAACTGAAAATGACAGATGGAAAAGTGATATTGAACATTTATTTTCAAAATATCCAATAACTGTAATTTAAAAGTCTCAGTTAATTGTAACACAATCATAGACAACATTTAAACAAACCAATCAAATGAATTTCTACTCTATTTTAGGTGCATTGAAAATAACAGTATAACAATTGTAGCCTATGTATGATGTCGATACGAGGATATATCGACCTAAAGAAGTATATTGACCTCAGACTACGGCTTCAGTCGATATACTTCTTTCAGGTCGATATATCCTTGAATCGACCTCATACAAAGCATATAACTGTATAGTAATACTTCTTTTGGAAAATCACCATTATGACTCACAAATTTGCTAGTCTAAAATATTTACCTTATTCATTGTACATTGTACTTCATTTGGCTGAAATCCAACTATTAGTAACCTTGGGAAATTCATTCCCGTTACATTCGGGGCTCGTCCGGGATATTTCAGGACAACATTTAAACAAACATTTGTTTGTATATAATTTTAACAATATGGTTTGAATAAAAACTATTTTTGAATCCCAAGGATCGGACAAAACCGAACAGTTTATGGTATTTTCTGTTGTTTGTACTAGTCCTGCTATGAGGATAAGAACCGAATTAAATTTTGTTTCAAATATTGTCTCATACAGTAAGATTATAAAGATTACTTGCCTTCAGAAAGCAAAACAGATATCCAGCAGGGAAAAGTCAATTTGGAGCACACGAGAACACAAGCTGTTTGCATTAGCACAAACATGGTGTGCTGGTTCCTTGGAAAACTGCTATAAACCAGCTTCCGTTACCTGTTTCATCTGGGTCACTAAAAATCTCATCTGCTTCACCTACCTTAAATTCCGCCCAGCAGATAGCTTCACCATCTGTCAATTCAACCCAACAGATAGCTTCACCTTCTGTCAATTTTGCCCAGCACATAGCTTCACCGTCTGTCAATTCAACCCAACAAATAGCTTCGCCTTCTGTCAATTCCGCCCAGCAGATAGCTTCATCTTCTGTCAATATAGCCCAGCAGATAGCTTCACCTTCTGTCAATTCCGCCAAGCAGATAGCTTCACCTGTCAATTCCACCCAGCAGATATCATCTCCCACTCTGTAACAGTCATATCGTCAATCTTAGCAACAAATCCTACTGATGATGATGAGGGGCCTGATTGTACAGTTTCAGTTCCCAAGAAATATCCCACCGGTACTTCAAAGATTTCTCTTTCAGATTATCAGAAAAGACCATATCCACCTTCAACTACTCTCTCCACAGACAAGAACTATACTACCTTTTTGGGTATTGGGCAATAGCATTAAACGACAATTCTAGCCAGACTTCATGTATAGATTATCCTCCAATTCAACTGCCTGCCATACCAGAGAATGAAACAGATTTAGCTTTATATTTACTTTCCCTGTCAAATAGTATGGACTTATTGAGAAGGACAAGGCTGGTAACCAAAGAAAGATTAGACAAAATTAGGAAAGGAAGGCTCTAAACTGGATCAGGCAAGGAAGAAGAGATCACCGGAAGACGGGAATCGACGATTGAAGACTGAACTGGCTGACTTAAAATGGAAAGACCAATTATTTAGAGACATGAAACCGTTAATTTTATTGTTGAACTGTATTTTATTATCTGGAACTTAATGTGAAACATATGACAATATTTTCTTTGAAATTGACAATATTTCTAGTGTGCTGACACTGCTGATTAATTATATATTTATTATGCATATTGATTGAATTGGTTAATTTACTTTTATTATTTTTAAATTTAAAGTTGAACATGACACATACCATTTCTTTTAATCCGTTATTGATTTAATTAATTAAGAATAGTGAATTACAAATTATGGCAAAATGGAGGCCATTCTAGGTTTGAATGTTTTAAATTATAATTTTTCCAAAAGTGATAAAGTCAAAACATGATAAGGACTTATTAAGTTTTATATTGTTGTATGTATGTTGTATATTTTCTCTTAAGGAAGGGGGAGTGTAATGGTGGTTGGTTTTAATTTAATTATTCACTTATATGTAACCCACACACTGATTGATTTATATGTAGCTTCTAAGCTGCCGTATTGGCCGTAATTGACTATGAGGTTACCGGTCTTACCGATGTTCTTCTGGTAGAATCGGCGCGTGTCGGTCTTAGTTAATGACATCAGACAACGGCAGTTTCGCGTTTGATCTGCACCTACTTACTTACTTGATAGAGACGCTGAAACATCACCTTCTTCTGGTTATATTAATTATAAATACTTCTTTTAAAAAACAACTATTATGACTTATAAATTTGGTAGTCTAAAATATTTACATTGTAAATTGTTCTTTTTTGGCTTATACTGTTAGATTATTAACTTATATTCTGTTTTTCAACTAAATTCCGTGAACTTAGGGAATTATTCCCGTTACAATAAGTGTGATAACTTCGGGAAGCGCTTTCTGGTGAGGGACAGTCTGCAAAGACACATAAGGAGGTTCCACAGCCAAGAGTTCGTTAAGTGCCAGTGTTGTCCCTATTCCAAACCTAAGTGGAAGAGTATCGGATTAGGCAACATGAGCGATGCCATGACAAATATACCAACCTGATGACAGCAGATTATCTCGTATAAGTTATGGTAAGGAAGAATACAACCCTGAACCAAGACCTTTTGACATACCAACAGAAACCACCAGACAGTTGACAGAAATTTTAGATACCAGCATGACTGACTTTCAGACCTAATGGTGTGGAACATAACACACCATCACCTATGAGACAACAATAAAACGATTCACCACCTGAAGTTATTATACCATCCAATGAACTATTTGCTAAGTATCTTTCGCCAGTTAATTTACCAGACACATTTTCAATTGATATGGAACCTTCACAAGACATCATCCAACCTATAATTTTTCAGCTACACCACCATTTGCAATCAATAACATAAAGAAACCTTATCAACATTAGATATCACCACAACCAGCAATCAGAAACCTACAGACCTTTCACCAAAATGACACTTCAGCTCAGCGACATTAGATATAACCTCAACTAAGACAAAAAACACAGACACCTCTTCAACATTAGATCTTACCATATCAAGTACACAGGAAACTACTTCATCAACCAAAGAGCAAGCAAAAAGTAAAATCACAAAAATACTGAACTCCGAGGAAAATTCAAAAAGGAAAGTCCCTAATCAAATGGCGAAATAAAAAGCTCAAACACATCGAACGAATGGATAACAACTGTCATATTCCTGACTTGGTAAAGGCATTTTCTTATTTAGAAAATGGTGGATTGAACCTGGTTTTATACTGCCTAAGATGCCTGTTTTTAGTTGCTTTTTTTTTTAACCTTATACAACGTAAATTTATATTAATTTGATATTACGCTAAATATCTTTGAATTTGATGAATAAAAGTAAGGATCATTATTATTTTTAATCATTAGTTATCAAGCAAGAGCTTATGATATTTTTCTCTTATAGGAGGGGATATAAAAAAGTTAAGTACCGAACTCTTAGGAATATTCAAAACGGAAAGTTCCATATCAAATGGAAAAATCAAAAGCTCAAACACATAAAAATGACTTTTTTCACCATTTTCAGATTGAGAAGATCCACTGTATAATAAATTAGTTGTTTATGACGTAGATTAAACACCATCAAATTAAAGGTAAGATAAAGGAATGGTATTAAGCCCAAATACCTTTGACACCAAGTCTGAATATTAACCAACAACAATATTTATATCTCGTTTCATGTTATAAACTCTCACATTTGAAACTAGTATTTTTAAGATAATTTTGTTGAATCGTTATTATATATTATGTTTAAGAATAAACAAAATATGAATGTCAAATTACATGAACTAATTTAGAAAAACGTTATTTGAGAAATTTTATAATTATTTTAATGAAATCTTGCAATATGTCATTAATCGAATATTATGCAATATAATGCAATAAAAGACTTCTTCGTACTTATCTTATTTGTATTATATGTTACCAAAAATAAGTCTTGGTACAGACGCAACACACAATTTAAAGTGTCTAATATAACCAACTCTTACTTACCTGTTTATAATAATTAAAAAAAAGGGGGTTTTAATTTAGAAATAAAATCTTATCATAATCTTTTTATGCAGATCTAGTTATCAAAACCTTGTGCAAAGATATTTCTGTTTCTCAAGCACAGTTAACCTAGGTTGAGTCAAGTTGTTGTATCTCAAGTAGATAAGTGCAGAACATTAGTTCGAGGTTCCAAAACTATTAATATCATTCCTTTTTTTTCTTAGATTATCTAGATGTCTGATAACCGATGGTCATCTGACGAGGAATGGTCCAATGAAATTGTCCATATTCCAAACCATACCTCCGAAATTACAGGTTTGTCAGACATTACAAATGCACAACATAGAACGTCAATATCTACACCAATAGAACAGGGAGAAAACACAGACGTTATAGAGACCAGAGATGAAATAGAAACACAGACAGCAATAGAACAGGGAGAAAACACAGAAGTCATAGGGAACAGAGAGGAAATAGAAACAGAGACAACAATAGAACAGGTAGAAAACACAGAAGTAATAGGGAACATAGATGAAATAGAAACAGAGACAACAATAGAATTTATTCCTAAGCTCGGTGAGACCCAGTTAGAAGATGAACAAAAACAGCAAGAAGGCTTGACCGTTCCTGATGAAAATATAATGAGGGGAAATGAAACAAACTGAAGACCAAAACAATAGTCAGGACACCGAGAAAGAACATGATTCATTCTATCAAAGTCCTAAAGATGATAGCATTGGTGAGCCTTGTAAAACTCCACTGAAACCAAAGAAAAAAGGTAGACCAACATGAACACCACCAAGAAAAGCTCCGAATTTTATTACACCACCACAAAAGTCTTTATTTAGAAAACGGAAAGCGACCCCCTGAAACATGGAAGAAGAATATCAGGAAAAAACTGAGACTTTCAGGAAAGGAGTATATTTCAGTGAAAGGGACAGTTGTTGAAGAAAAAAAAGTAAAACCTGTAGACTGTTCAAAATGCTTTTTCAGATGTCATTTAGGTATAGACGACGAGCATAGACAGCAAATTTTCAAAACATTTTGGTCTCTGGATACAAACGACAGAAAGAAGGATTTTATCATCGCTAATACAACACAAAAGATAACTAGAACATATTTAGATGATAACAACGAACCTGTTAAAAAAAGAAAAATGTTCACAGATCGTACTAACTTAACGTTGATGGAAACCATATCAAAATATGCAAGAATTTTTTTTTAACAACTTTAGGGATCAGTGAGACCTTTGCAAACAATGCATTGCAGAATCAACAAGATGGCGTTGGAGAATATAAACGCGGCAAACATGCGCCTTACAACAAAACAACCAATACAGCAATGGATTTGGTAAGACGACACATAGAGTCCTTTCCGGTAGTAGATGGCCATTACACTCGTAAAGATTCAAACAAGGAAGTATTTAGGAGCAGACCTGAATATAAAACGAATGTACGAATTATATATAGTACAATGTAAATATCAAATTCCTGAGAAAGACATTGTCAGTCAAGCTGTGTTTAGGAAAATTTTCAATGAAGAGTATAACTTTTCTTTTCATGTACCAAAAAAGGACCACTGTGCAGTTTGCACAACCTATCACCAGCGAAACATTGAAGGGACACTTACAAATGATATAAAGAAAGCATACGATAAACATCAAGCAAGGAAAATCAAAGCCAGAGAAGAAAAGAAAAACAAAATAAAGAGTTAGCAAAGAGTTCACCTGAACTTTTTGTGGGCACATTTGATTTGCAAGCAGTACTGCAAACACCATGCAGCTTAGTCAGTCAAATGTTCTACATCAGAAAGTTAAACTGCTACAACTTGTCCATTTACAATTTGGCAAATAATAAGGCAAAATTTTATCTTTGGTCTGAAGTAGATGCACAAAGAGGGTCTTGTGAGATTGGTACATGTCTCTATCTGCAACTTTTATCTATGTCATGTACTACCACGCATGCTATATTTTATTCTGATGCCTGTTCTGGACAAAACCGCAATCAGTTTATTACATCGTATTTGTTGCATGTAGTGAATACTCACCAATCAATCAAGGTCATCGATCACAAATTCTTGGAAAGCGGTCAACACTCAAATGGAGTGTGACAGCATGCACTCAGCAATTGGATTTGCCAAAAAGAAAACCGAAATATTTGTGCCTTAACAGTGGGCAACAGTGATGTGAATGGCCAGGAGGGAAAAGATCCTTACATGATTGTGCCCTAAAATACGAAGATGTATATGACTTTAAAGATCTTACAAAGAAAAATATGAAATTCAGAGAAGAAGATGTTAATGGCAAAAAGACCAAATGGCTGAAGATAAGATGGCTAAGGTACACGAAAGAAAACCCAGACTGCATTTTGGATGATGAATTCCGTGAAATGAAAGTCGCCCTGACATCTACAAGAGGAAGGGCAACTGAAGAGTACCAGCTTATAAAGAAATACACATCACGACAGTCTATTTCAGCTGCAAAGAAAAAAGATCTAGTTGGGCTTTGCAAGAAAGGAATCATTCCTTCTGAATACCATGAGTATTACAAATTGTTACTAGCCAACATAAATGTGAAAGACACTCTTGCCGAAACTGACGTTGAAGAAGAGAAGAATGACTCTTACCAGGATTAGACATGTTAGATATGACAGTTTTTATGACACTGGATTTTTGAAAGTTGTATCAGGATGTTAAATCTCTGTTTCAGTTATAGCTCCAACAGATTTTTCAACTTTATATGTTTGCGATGTTGACCGATAGTTTTTTAAAGATTCTATAAGAACTTAAAGAAAGGAATTAGATATTTTTTTTTAGTCAAGTGTATATTCGATTTCAATAACTATAACTAAATTAAAAAAGAAACCTTGTTTTCCTTAAAATCATCACTTGAAATAGTAAAAATGGATCAAATCTGCATTATCTTTCATACATAAATTTGTTTTATATTTATTTCATTATTATATGCATTTTATACTTTCCCGTAATGATATTATTTTTTTATCTTACTGAGATAATATGAAATTTAAATGTAGATTAATTTTATTTTTGACCAACCGATATGCAAATAAATTGTATCTTTCACATAATGCAAAATGGTACTTTACTTTTCTGTTTTATAAAAATGTTAAATGATGTTAATTATTTCCTTCAAACCAAATTCATGTATATGTTGTTACAGTTATCTGGTCATATCAAATTGTAGACTATTGAATTGATTCTACAGAGCTAGAAAGTATTATATGACAGTAATATGTAATTGCATTGCAAACACATGTTGATTTTATAATTAAATATTTTAGCAATGCGTCTTATCAGTTGTAACTATAAACTGGCTTTAACATCTGGCATTAGTCATAACAAATAAATTATGCCTACTAAGTGTATATGATAAAGAAATGTTTATCAAATTTTATGCTTAATTGATTATGATTGGATCATGTTTCTTTAGTTAGACACATTTCAATTTATCTATTATGCAGACAATTGCGCATGTTTATTAAATAATAAATGAAAAAAACTTTTTTTTGTTTAACCAAAATGTAGAAATTTTCAGATACGACTTTTGGCATTAACCCCTCGTTATATGACAGTTGCATCAAATTCCATTATATTGACAACGATGCGTGAACAAAACAAACAGACACAGAGTTATTCTACAAATACAAAGGAATTACCACTAAATCTGTCAATAAAACCTGTTCAACCTATGGAAATACCAATTAGACCTTTACATCGATTATAGATCGAACTACATCTACAAACATATGGAATATTCAACCTATATATCTATCTAAAGACAACTATGAAAATCTCCGCCTGAAGTTTTTTTTTTTTTTTTGCTGCATGGGCCCACGTATTAGTACGGACCTTATAATTTATGCCGAATGTCAAAGAAGGCAACATACCAAAGACAACTAGTTTCTGTTGGCGTTCGAACCATAATAAAATGGAAAGGTGCTACTTACCGGATATGTAATCTGGTCTTCAGATGAAACAACACCAACAGAAAAATAAGGGTTAAATTTTGTTGGGTAGGTAAGTGCTTGGTAGGTAGGTATCGTATTTATTTTTAGTTTGGGGACGAACCCTTTTTTCCCTAGGTTGGGGTAGTGTTATGCTAAAGGGTAAGAGTTAAATCTGATAGGTTTGTATGTATGATGTTCTTTGTTTTCTTGTGTTGCACATATATCTTGGTAAATAAAGGCATGACAACTCAAGGGGGACTGTAAATGGTGGATGGGTATCCATCCATGTCATATGTCAAGCTCTGTATCTCCTAAGTCCTGAATAATTAAAAACAGAAACAACTACATTTTGTAAATGTTTTTTTTTTATAATCCCCTTTTTCTTAAATGAGACAACAAACAATAAAACAAATGCGAGGTTTGCAAACACTGTCGTGGCAAAGGTCAAAATAGAGTTAGAATGAAAACCTATGCAAAGAAAAAATGCAATTCTGGCATTAATTTGTTCAACCAAGCATAATTTAGCTTCTCTTTACAATGATACAAAGAACATAAGGAAAATATTTTACTTTTTCACTGAGCCTCTAAATAAAGCACTGATCACATTTTTAATTTATCATTTATTAAATTTTCTCAATTTGTATACCTTCTAGTATTGTTACCTACATACACATAGAAGTTACATGTTTGATGAATGGGAAGCCTTTTTATATAGTACCTTGATATTTCCATTTGTTATGAACATTGTCATGGGCATCATATGTCAGAGGCCAGGAGTTGTTACTTTCAGTGTTCATCATTAAACCTCAGATACATACTCTTTATTTAACTATTGCATATATAAATATATATATAACATTCATTTAGAATGAAAAATCTTTAGCTCACAGATGTAAATGATAAAATCTATATTTGAATAACTGAATGCTGAATCAGTATGAAGTATTTATGTGTATTTAATGATTATACTTGATTCTTCTTAGAAAATGTATGCATTGAAACAATTATTTCTATCAAAGTATGACAAAATAGAGGTAAATAAAGGCAACAGTAGTATTCCGCTGTTCAAAAGACATAAATCGATTAAGAGAAAACAAATCCGGGTTACAAACTAAAACCGAGGGAAACACATCAACTATAAGAGGAAAACAACGGAACAACAGAAACACTGAACTGGAACAAAAACAAACGCCAACATACATAGAAACGCACTATTTGATAACAACTGCCATATTCCTGACTTGGTACAGGACATTTTAAGAAAAAATGGTGGGTTGAACCTTGTTTTTCGCTAGCCATACCTCCCACTTATATGGCAATGTTCAAAAATATTTCTAAAATGACAACACTACGTGACAGGAATACAGTACAAACAAACGCAAGAACACTCAGCACAGAGAATTGTATAAATAAATAATATAATAGTACATTACAACATGTTAACCGCAGAATAACAACGGACATTTTCCATTAACGACAGCACATGACACCACCAACTGCGCGTCACATGAATGGATCAACGCCACAAAAAGTGACGTATTTTTGTGACGAATATAAAAATCTTGAAATTCATTCAATTAAATGCGAGATTCTTCTTTTACGCGAAATAAATATGATAGCCTTGAGATGAGGTTTTTCTTTGTTATAGCTAGAGTTCTCAAATTGGTGAATATGACAGTCATTTTTCATTCGTTCCGTTGATTGATAACGTTTGATTTTGTCAGTTTTTATTAACTTCCCCCTTTTTGAATTTACCTAGGAGTTAGTTTGTTAGGCATGGACCATTTGACTTTCTGCGGGGGGGGCTGGGTATTTAAAAAAAAAATAATCTGACCTATTCATTTGCATGAAAAAATATTCTGGCTTCATCTTCAGCAAGTATCACATGTATGATGTCGAAAAAAAATATTCTTGCTTTGGATTGACTCAAAAATATTCTTGCTCGGTTTGCATGATAACCCAGACCCCCCCCCCCCCCGACAGTCAAATTGTCCATGCCTTAGACTTTTTGTTCCATGATGATTTCATAAGATAGGTGCATCAAAGATGCAATAAATACCCTTATCATCAGAATTATACACACTCCAGGTCCAGTGACACACATAATTATTTTGTAAATATTATGTTGGGCGTAGCACGACCGCACAAGCGAGCTCTTATAAAACCTGACAGTTCCGAATCCCTTCGCAGATCAGCCTATAAGCTTATGACTATTGAAACTTTTCATCGGATAATGTGCAATAACACATTTCAAACAAGAAATGTGGGTGGCAAACTTTGGTTTTGGTGTCTCACATTCATTTATGTCGAAATTATAAAATTGTAATTATAAAATTGTTTCAGAAACCTAAAGTCACAAAAATCCTTTCAATTTTCAGAGCGCTTTAACATGTCAAAATTTATCATTACTTTATCCAATTGGAATACAATATGTTGAAAGAATCGTCTGCAATACTGTAGTCTTGTATAGCCCTATAAATTCAACCTGGGTTCCATCCCCAGCCCTTGTACAATAGGTGACATCCTATCGTCAGTACATTACTGTATTCCAATTCTTTCTGTTGCAGCTGGAGAACTTTACATGCAAAAATGTTAAGCTGCAAGCAGAAAGAGTAGGAAGAAAAGAGAGGCGAAACATACTTGGATGGTGATTCCCTCGAGGACAAACGTCCACCAGCAGTGACATCGACCCAGTGGTTGTAAACAGTAAAATAACAAAAATACCAAACTCCAAGGAAAATTTGGGTGCAGCAGTCATCATTGTGTTATCATCTTAATCACTATAAAAACAAACGAATATGTCAACAAAGAAAAACAAAATGGCATATAGACAAAGCACATACACCACTTATCATAAATAACGGGCTTATAATTAAGCCTTTATCGTTAATGAATGCACTTTCTAGTAAATTCACATGAAAATAATGGATTAAAAAGTTTAAGAAGGTGTCATTCGACAAAACGGCAGATAAGGTACTGGAGCCAACCTATCAAGGAAGAGGAGCGTCCGTTTAGATATGCAGGATGTATAAATACGCAGCCACATCCAGTTAAATTTGGGATGTTAAATCCTAGTTCATGGAGAGTGTCACGTTAAGAAGCTTGCAACAACTCTTTGAGGGTTCCATGAGCGGTCAGGTGTAAGGCAAAATTTCAGCTGCTATTCCTCATATCCTCGTTTTCATGTGCAGTTGAAAATTACGTCACTCATCCCGGTCGACCAACTCTGCAGACTCTACGTCCGTTTGGCTATGCAGGATGTAGAAATGTAAAATAGTATTTTACCAATTTACAAGGGCTGTAAATTAATGTTAGCTTTCTTTCATTTTTCTCCATTTATACAGCTTAAAGTGACAACTTTCGCAGATGAAATTTTGAACATGAGTTGGACACTTTTCTTCCTGTATTCACATGGTAAGTAATACATCCACTGAGTAAATCGATTATGTTTTAAAATTTTATATAATATTTTTGAAAAAAAAAGTAACTATATAAAAATCTACTATTTTGCGTACTGAATCAAGAAATAAAAGATATCTGGATTATGTAAAAAATTCCAGTTTCGGTATAACGACAGGTTGGATAGGGCAGACAGTTCGCCTTTCATCAGGCCACCTACAGACTCTCAAACAGTTGTTGCAAAGGTTCTTCAAAGGTCATATAGGGTGACTCTCTAGTCTTTTGAAGACGAAACGCACATCTGGCGTACAAAATTATAAGCCTGGTGTCTTTGATGAGTTTGTTTACAACCACGAAGTCGATGTCACTGCTGTAAGGTTTTCTCCCAAGGGTATCACTAGCCCAGAAGTCTGTAGTTCAGTGTTGACATGAAATATTATTGATTTTGTCTTATTTAAAAATTATCTTTTGACAAAACTTTGATTTGTTCGAAATAATAAGGATTTTCTACCCAATGAATAGATTAACTTAGCTGTATTTGGCTCAGCCTTTTGGAATTTTGGCCTGCAATGCTCTTCAATTTGGCGTTTTAACTTTTTCGAGCGTCATGAGTCTCTTGAAGACGAAACGCGCGTTTGGCGTACAAAATAACAGGCTTGGTAATCCCCAGCTATCTGATGAGTTTTTTTTTCCAACACGAGACATCGGATTTAACAGAACGTGGCTTCGGTATTCATATACCCTGCACAGTCAAACAGACGCAGAGTCTGCAGAGTGGCATGACCGGGATGATGAACGCAAATTTCAACTGCGCCAGAAAACGAGGGTATGATGAATAGTAGCTGAATTTAAGACTTGCAACTGCCCGCTCATACAACCCTCAAAGAGTTGTTGCAAGGATTCTTCAACGTGACTCTCGCCGTGAACAAGACGTTGGATTAACATCCCAAAATTTAAATGGACGTGGATGCGTATTTATAAATCTTGCACATCTAAACGGACGCTCCTCTCCCCTGAAAGTTTGGCTCCATTACATTATCTGCCGTTTTGCCAAATGACACCTTCTTATAAACTCTTGTATCCATTATTATGAATGAACAACAAAGTGCATCATTAACGATAAAGGCTAAAAATAAGCCTGTTATCGAAGATAAGTGTTTAACTCGCTTTTTTTTTATTCAAATGAGAGCTTATCTTGCAACATCGTTGTTTTTTTCTAAATCAGTCTTAAGAGGTAACGAGTGTGATTTTCAAAACACCAGATAACGTAAGTTAGACTAGCTTTTAGCAAAAAAGACGTCCCGGACGTTGGCTTAGCCACGTTTGTTTGGCTTTAGGACGTAAATATCGATACCTCGTGTAGGGACAGTGCAACTCTTTTTGCATGTTAACAAATCCTTTCAACTCTGCATTGAGGAGTCCGATAGGAGGCATGTTGCATTGCAAAGTATCTGCTTTATCTAACATACCTTTTTTTTCCATATGGAAGTCTAAATTTTCCGCCCATTCATTCTACCTTTAGAATTTATTTACTTGCTTCAGTCTTGAAAATGCACTTAATATTTGCCACTGGAGGTCAAATAAACATCATATATTCTTTTTTTTAATAGTACGTTCCCATGCAGTAATGTATGAAGCTGTCTTCAGCATTATCCTTAATCTGCTTAGCCCCCAAAAAAAAAAAAAAAAAAAAACAAAACAAAAAACAATGAGATATTTCGAAGACCATTTTTTAGTTTACCTTAGTTGCAGTCAAATTTGAAAGCACGTACATAATTTACGAAACTTTCCGAAGATGAGTTTCCTTGTTTGTTGTGCTGTCGATTATTTTAAGGTTGGGATGAGTATAGTTATGACCGTTTCAGTCTTTACTCGATACTTGAAATTGTAATTTAAGAAGTACTGTTTAACTAGGTTTATGGCATCCCACTTGTGCGAAAGTAAAATTTGTAGTTTGAAATTATTGCAAAAATTTGAAACACATTATTTCACAGAGTTCACAGAATTTTATTCGAACTGCATCGCAAACTGTGTATCGTGATGAAACATCTTACATGAAAAAATCTTAACTATGATAATTAATACTTATATCTCTCAAACTAACTATGGTTAGTTTAATTTAAAAAATAGAAAAATTAATGCTCTAAAATTGTCAAAAGAGAGAGGGACCAATTGCCTCTGTATTTATTTTATACCAGGGTCATTTTAAAAAAGTTTTCAATCTTTACTAAAATTCATAGTATCTCAAGTCCATATGCAAGCTTTGAGGTTCTAACAACATTATGGCCTTTTTCGCAACAGATCACCAAATTATAAATTAATAATATCAAAACTGCAATTTTTCAAGTATAGATTCTGACTAATTTTGATGTGTTTTTTTTCACCTTACCCCAAAAGTATTAGGTCATTCTTAACCAAAACGAATATTCTGCTGAAAGTAAAGATTTACATTGTCTTTCAAATACAAATTATTTCATTTTGGTAAGGGACGTGGTTCGATGGAAATTTAATACAAACACGTGTATTTTTTCCTTTAGCATCAAAACGTCTTTGTAAAATTGTTGACAAATATTTTAAGTATATGTTGTAGACTCTTCAGTGTTAAAATTTAAAAGGTTTTGAGAACTTTAAGAATTTGACGCTGTGAATAATACAAATATTAGGGAAATTGACCCTACCTCTTTATAAAATTGTTTTGAGACAACTATAAGGCATTTATGATTTGGTAACATATTAAAAGGTACGACACGAAAACTTAAAAAACACAAACAAATTTGCGATATGATTTTAAGAGCGATTGAAAGAATTGCTTTACTGATGTAAAAAAAAATCAAATCTAAAAGAACAAAATGAGATATATTAATTCAAATCGATTTTTTTTCCTTTGCCAAATACATTTTTTAAAGGGCATAAATACCGCATATATTTTCCACATTCGTTCTTTCAAACTTCAACTTTTTTACATCCTAAAAAACTAAAGATCCAATATTAAATGGGGTTGATGTGATCGAAAAAAGATGGTTTTGTACCCTGCCAGTCTATATATAAACACTGAGTCATTCTTAACACATGTTGTTGATTGTATCTTTTGTAAATTACGTATTCGTTTTTATATGAGAAAATTAGACAATAGATCTTTCAATAATGAAGTAACACGCTTGAAATATGTTTGAAGTCTTTCTTTTGATCTTTCTGACGTTTTATACTGTAAAGAAAAGACAAATGGTTTACACACTGAGATGAGAAAATTTACAGTTTTCTCTAATATTTTGATAAAATTATTTGCAGTTAATAGTTTTTGTGTGAAACTATCATTTGATAAACTGCTTAATGAAGGAACTATGTATTGGCAATTCACTTTGAAACCAAAGATACGACACTTACCAAAGTGGAAATGGTTATAAATATTTTTTCATTTTTATTTTTTCAACAATAACAAAACAACAATCATGGAAGAATCAATACTCCAAAGTTGTCAAAATTTATAAAAAATTGTTTCAAGACAACAATAAGGCATTTACGTAGTGATAACATGTTAAACACTGCCCGAACAATCATAGGTCTGTAATATGTTTATGTGGAATTTCAACAAAGTTATATAGCTGGGTCTGGAAATGCCCCACGAACCCCTTTTCAAAAATTGTTAAAATCTGTTTTATCAGCAACCGAAACCTGACTTCAAGAGTTGTTTTGAACTGATCTTCCTACCGTAGGGGCGGTGTGTATCATATTTTGGTACACAAAAAATCCAAAGATCTGTTAGAGTACATATAATCGAAGTCTCTTACCTCGTGCAAAAGTATGCACACAGCCAACCTCATTTATGATTGCAGATGACATTCTGTTATTATCCGAAGGTCCTGAAGGTTTGTAGAACTCTATAGATAAATTAAACACGTATTGTAATAAATGGCTGCTCATACTTATTACAAAACAAACTAAAATAATGGTCTTTCAACAGAAGAATATTTTGTGTAATAAATGTGATTTTTACTCAAATGATGACAAACTAGAAAAGGTTTTAAAAATTATATATCTTGGAAATATTATAATTGAAGAATCTGGGAAATTAACTTCATCACACATTGAATTGACTAAGAAAGGTACGAAAGTTATGTTCTTTTTTTTAAATATCTTTCTCCAATAGAAAATGTGTCTATAATTAAATATAAAGCTATACAATTTTTTTTTAATCTCTAGTTAAACCAATTTTCATGTATAACTCTGAAATTTGGTATATGAGTTTTTATGAGAAAATAATAAGAGCTAAGGCACAAAATAAAGACATGAGTAGGTTTGATCTTTTTTCTATGGGAACGAACTCTGTGCTTCTCCTTGCCGACTTCATCTAAGCCGGAGTTCCTTCAGACACTTGTCAAAAAGCAAGAAGATCAAAGACGCCAGATCATTTAATTTTTCATTCAGATATATTGATGATGTTCTTTTCATAATCGATCCAGACTTTTCTATTTGGGTTCCGTTTATATATCCTCCAGAACTAGATATTAAAGAAACAAGAGACACGGCTTCCTCCGCCTAATTTTTAAACCTATTCCTCGAATTTGACATAAGCAGTCATCTCAGTACCAGAATGTATGACAAACGAGACGATTTTAATTTTGAAATTATCAACTTCCCCACCTTTGCAGCAATATATAAACTTCACCTGCATATGGGATATACATTTCCCAACTCATTCTGTATTCAAGAGCTTGCAGCTGCTACTCAGACTTTATAAAACGTTACCAGTGTCTAAGCAGAAAGTTGATAAACCAGGAATATGTCAAAGAACGTCTCGTCCTTTTTCTAAAATAAGTTCATCGGAAGATACCAAGACCTTGTTGAGAAATATTCCGTGGAATTTTATGCACCTGAGATCACCCCCAGTTTTTGATGGGGTTCGTATTGCTTAGTCTTTAGTTTTCTATGTTGTGTCTTCTGTACTATTATTTGTCTGTTTGTCTTTTTATTTTTGGCCATGGCGTTGTCAGTTTATTTTCAATCTATGAGTTTGACTGTTCCTCTGGTATCTTTCGTCCCTCTTTTATGCGACTGTCATACAAGTGAGAGGTTTAGCTAGCTATAAAACCAGGTTTAATCCACCATTTTCTACATAAGGAAATGCCTGTACCAAGTCAGGAATATGATAGTTGTTTTACATTCGTTTGTTGTGTTTGAGCTTTTGATTTTGCCATTTGATAAGGGACTTTCCCGTTTTGAATTTTCCTTGGAGTTCGGTATTTTTGTTATTTTACTTTTTTTTAACAATGATTGATGAAAGCCAATTGGAGAAAACACATTTAAAATTTTGCAAATATGTACTGGGGCTTAGTAAACAATCTGCCAATATAGTTGTAAGAGCAGCACTAACCCAGTATCCCATAGATGTCTATAATAAAGTACAATTACTGAAATACTTTCTGTTCTGTTAATCTAAATGGATCATCGTAAACAATACATTTTCATGGAAAAAGATATAAATAATATTCACCGTGGATTTACTGAATCATTCAAAACAGATGGATTGCAATTACTTCAGTCATCATTTATCATTGTGCAGCTCACTGTTTCATTCATTAAAAAGGCATTTGCACTGAGGAGGTTGGACACCACACCTGCATTATTATTAGTACTTTTTTAAACTACCGGTATATGATGGTTTAAATTTTATTTTGTTTTGCCTTGTGTATATATTTGTATTGTTCATATGCCTTTAACCTCTTTGTGTATAAATGTGCATTTCTTTAATGAATTTTAACAATCAACTAACTTAGCGATCGTTTGTCTAATGGCACTACACGGAAATTGTAAATGTTTAAGCATTCCCAATTTAATGTATTGTTACCCAATTTTGAGGTTCTTATAGAGCTTGCTATATTGATTGTCAGGGCATACGGTGACCTTTAATTTAGATGTTTCATTTTACCACAACGTAATACGTGTAAAATAAAAATGCTTCTTAGATCTGACGTAACAAACGACCAGAGTCCAGTTGTTCAACTTGTCTTTAAGTCGAACGCTGTCGTTAAAATTTAACGCATGATTTAACCTTTTGCTCATCTTCACGTGAATTGTACGCAACTGTTGTTAACTTTTAGAAAATTTAAAGCTGAGTAGACCTTCGTTAAATACTTAACTAAGGGTTATAGTTTTCAAAATGGCTGCCCCTCTAATGCCACCTAGGTAAAGAAAGGAAAGAATTTTCAGAGGAAATATCTCTCACTTGACAAATTCGACTTACTAGTATAATTAAATGAGAGCTAGAAACAGGTTTGGAACGGCGTCTATTGCCTACATTTGCAATCTTCTGGAAGAAAAACCGAGGAGATTGACGACAAAGGCAACTGCATAGCCTTGAGGTTTTATGCCTCTGGGTCATTCCTTCAAGTTATACGTGATACGATGGTGTATGACAAGGCAACTGTTTCGATAGCGGTAAATGATGTCACAAATGCTTGTAAAGACTTCATTCGGTGGCAAACAGATTCCAAAAACTAAATCACATGTGGTTTTCCCAATGTTTTAGGGTGCATCGATTGCACGCATGTGAGAATACAAGGGCCACCAGAAGACGAGGCAGCTTTCTTCAACAGGAAGGGGTACCACAGTGTAAATGTGCAGACTGTGAGTGATTTTAAAACTTGCAAACAATCTTTTTGATTTTCCAACTTGCCTTTGTAGTCTTTGTGTGATCTGACTGCAACACCCAGAGCACTGACCAGGATTGAGATTCTGCTCCAGACAGCATTCTTTCTGGAACTGGTTTCTCCATCTCTAAACTTTTCATTCAATATCTTGTAGTTTTTTTCGACTTGGTCTTGTATTACATTCATTTCTTCTTGAGTGAAGTTAAGGTTCCTGTTCCTTTGTTTTTAGCAGTTGACATGTCAGCCATGTTGGAACGATTATTTCCCAACAAAGGCATTATAGGTAACAAAAATAATCTCTTAACTTTAGTTATATATTTAACAAGTGGTTAAAATATTTAACGCCATCGTTAACTGATGATGGCGTTAAACCAAATTGAACAACACCATTTATCCATGCGTTCAGTAATTAACGTCATGTTGAACAACCGAGCCCAGTATATGGTACCAACGCTACTGGGAAATTTCGGGAGGGAAGTTTTTGTATCCTTTAGCTTTCCTAACTTTACAATATTCAACGAGACAAAATAAGAACGATATCGGCAACACTTGTGGAAAAAGTTCAGAAAAAGAGTGAGATGAATGTGAATGCGAGGTTTCTATTCAACTAAAAATGTTATTTAATGTAAACATAATCTGAAATGCATTTTATTTGTATATTTTGAATCCCGGTGACTTTACGCCTGTCTATTGTTGAAAACCGGACGTTTTTCTATACTAGTATGTGATTTTTCTTGTTATGGTTTCTGTCTCATTGATATATACTTCTTGTCTTTTTGTCCACGTGATGGACTGTTTTTTTATGCTCATATATATTAATGTTGACGTGTTGCTGCAGACACTGATTTGCTGAATTTATGAGGAAGCTTTGTTTTGTCTGTAAATAAATTATAGAATATAACATCTTTAAAGGACCATCTGTAGATATGACAAATAAACACCATGAAGACTAAAAAAAAAAAAAAAAAAAATTACTGAGAATTATTTTTAATCATACACAAATAAACAGTTATATCGTACAAAAACATCCTCATTTAAAAAAAAAAAAAAAAAAAAAAAAAAAAACACTGAGAATTTTTTTAATCATACACAAATAAACAGTTATATCGTTGTACACAAACTTGTAATGATTTACGTTTGTGTTCATTGCCTTGCTTCTAGTTTTTAGTTACGCTTTTAGATTTTCTCGGTTGTTTTAATTGCACGCTTGCAACCCACCACGAGTTCGTTGACCGTTACGGGATATCCGTTTCACAGATGATAGCGGATATGTTCCTAATGTCGTTACAACAATCCCGTCCCCTTTTCCCAAATGTGACCTACCGAATTAGATTTATTAGCGGGTTTGTACTAACACGAGCAACACGACGGGTGCCACATGTGGAGCAGAATCTGCTTACCCTTCCGGAGCACCTGAGATCACCCCAGTTTTTGATGGGGTTCGTGTTGCTCGGACTTTAGTTTTCTATGTTGTGTTTTGTGTACAATTGTTTGTCTTTTTCATTTTTAGCCATGGCGTTGTCAGTTTATTTTCGACTTATGAGTTTGAATGTCCGTTTGGTATCTTTCGCCCCTCTCTTAATAGGTATGAAATAAATTTCACGAATGAATGAATAAAATTGAATAATCAAATATTATTTTTTAGGTCCACCTTTCTAAAAAGGATAGTTTTACAGAAGCAAAAACGTCCGAGGCTCAATGTGTCCCACGAAGAACAATTTGTAACGCTACCTTTACAACAGTCCGCTACCAGAAAGTGTATTGGTCATAGAGGAAGGAAAAGACGTCTCTGAATTTAAAAAAATACAATTTTCAAACTAGTTGTGGTACATGGGAAGAAAATAGTAGTTGTCGTTACTTTGAAGACGGCCAAGAACTTGAAGTTATTGACATTAAATGAGACTCTGAATTAGGCGGCGAAGAATACATTTCGTCATCTTAAAAATGGAAAGCCGCAAGGAAATTGTTGATAAATACACTAACAACCGACACTTGGACAACCAAATTACAAAGAAATTTGATTCTAAAAGATGCAAGGACCACATCGGAGAAATTAACATGCACATCGTCTAAACAGTCAAGATTTTAATGAGACATTTGACACATTTGTTTATGAAACAATAGCTGGCATTAAATTACCAGGGAGGTAGTTTTTGAAGTGTTATATAGTGCTGAAAAACAAATTTATTCTCGTCTACAGACTCGATAAACAAATAAAGAAAGAGACACTGAAATATTTTAAACATTGAAAACCCTTTTATGTAAACATTAAAAATAAAATTCTCTTTCTTTTGTGTCCTTTATATATTATCACATTTAAAAGTTGTCAGAGACTTCAGTAAAAAAAACTTGCAGTCTAAGTGAAATAGGAATGCTTTAGAGTGCAATACTACAATGAACAGTTCTAAGACTCAGATTATAATTTTTGCATTTCTGTACCTTTTAGTGAAACATATTTAATATATATGTTCAAATTGAAGGAAATTTTAAAACAGATGATAAATAAGAAATGGACTCTGAATCCGTTAGATGATCAAAAACTATACTGGTCAATGCAGCATTGAAAGTAGGTCATTATATAAATAACATAGCTGAGAGGGCGATATAGCAGATTGTTTCCAGAGAAAACATTGTTAATGTAGGTCACAGGAAATCATTGTTACCTTGCTTTTCTTTAAAGTGTATACATACTTGCAAATTAAGAACGACGACCTTTGTTTTATTGTATATGAGGCTTGAACTATCTATGACGTAATCCATAGTTAGCACATGCTGAGAAACAGCCCAAATTTGCTACTTTTCGAATTCAATACCAAATTATCGACATATTATGTTTAGTTATGGCAGATAATTCCTGTAGCTGGCCGCAATAAACGAACAGGTTCAACTGACCGTTTAATTTTAATGACCGGGGCTCTTTGTTCATTCAAGTAGTAAGCTTTTATGATGAAGACATAATCTTTCAATCAGTTTAATTGAGGTCTGGAGTTGGCATGTCAGTTAACTGCTAGTAGTCTGTTGTTATTTATGTATTATTGTCATTTTGTTTATTTTCTTTTGTTACATCTTCTGACATCGGACTCGGACTTCTCTTTTACTGACTTTTAATGTACGTATTGTTATGCGTTTACTTTTCTACATTGGCTAGAGGTATAGGGTGAGGGTTGAGATCTCATAAACATGTTTAACCCCGCCGCATTTTTGCGCCTGTCCCAAGTCAGGAGCCTCTGGCCTTTGTTAGTCTTGTATTATTTTTACTTTTAGTTTCTTGTGTATAATTTGGAGTTTAGTATGACGTCCATTATCACTGAACTAGTATATATATTTGTTTAGGGGCCAGTTTAAGGACGCCTCCGGGTGCGGGAATTTCTCGCTGCATTGAAGACCTATTGGTGACCTTCTGTTGTTGTCTGTTCTGTGGTCGGGTTGTTGTCTCTTTGACACATTCCCCATTTCCATTCTCAATTTTATTTTCTTTACGGATTTCAAAATACGACCTTATTTGTCTTAGTGCTGCCTGGAATCACTTCACGTTGATTTGCTCCTAGACATATGAAGCAGAATCTACAGAAAGAAAAAGCTGTCCAGTTTTTGTATTGTCAATACATTTAATTTAAGTGCTCGCCGTATGTATATGTTTGTTTTTGTTGGTCCGTACACATGTCGACCTCAAGGAGCGTTTGCGTTGGGTATAATATATGGACAGTTGGTCTTTCTCCTATCTATCAGTAATATAAATGGTAAGAGGGACGGATGTAAAAATTCTTAACCATGTCCTTTCGGTACGTTGAATCAAATACTTTGTGTATGGATAGTGCCACGCTCTCTTCAGTGGAAACCTTACAACTTTTGGATCAATGTAAAGGTGGTCTATTCAATTAACATACCCTAACTTTACAGTGGCAGTCAAAATTGTCAAGTCCTAACACCGGTGGAATCAATATGTAGAGTCTATATATCATTTTAATTATTAATTTGTCTTGTTCCTTTTTTCTCGTTTGTTAAGTGTAATCTATAAATTGAGAATGGAAACAGGGAATGCGTCAAAGAGACAACAACCCGATCAAAGAGCAGAAAACAGCCTTAGGCCACCAATGGGTCTTCAACACAGCGAGAAAATCCCGCCCCCGGAGGCGGGCTTCAGCTGGCCCCTAAACAATAACGTATACTAGTTCAGCAAAAATGGATGTCACATTAAACTCCGAAACATAAATGAACCAAAATTAAAAAAAACATACAAGATAAACTATTCCAGTCAACCTAGCTCAAAATTAGCCTAACCTCACAGTAATTGCAACAGAAACTATTTTATGCCTGCAAGGCAGTATTACCCCATATCTTTGACATATCAAAAACCGGCTTATGTCAGAACATGGGGAAATTGTAATTTTTGGGGTAAAATATTCGCTGTTTTAGTTGAAAAATCTCTGAAAACCGGAAATTTCATTTTTAAATCCGACATAATTTTTATAATGTGTCTCATAAAATTTGTAGCATAGAGTCTTCTACGGTTTTAAAAGAAAAAACATCAAATTCGCTCAGAAAATTGTAATTTTGGGGTAAAAAATATATATTTTTTTCTGTATAACAAAATTAAAGTATTATAGATGTTTAAGGATTTTGTCTCTTGAGCAACAATAAGTGTGACAGTAACGAAGTTTTACATCTATAATTGTTTTATCTTTTGCTCTGCGGTAGTACAAATTTGTCCTTTGCACTCAGCACATGCTGAAATACACTCAAGACCGTGTTTTCGGCATGTACACATAATCACAATTTGTTTTACACTTGCATCTTATAATGTTTAACTGTATCCGGAGCTGCTGGAATGGTAGTTTTTGTCTCGCCTTGACGAAGTCAAAAAGCGAGACATAGGTATGCTGTTTCCGGCGTCGGCGGCGTCAACAATGTATTAGTTTGTGATTAGGTCTAGTTCATGGTGAACCACTAGTGGTAGGTCAATGATATTTGGTATGCAGATGTATTAGCATTGGCACATCTCATTATCATGGAGATTATTTGGCCCCGCCCTCTCAGTCAAGGTCTATTGACTTTGAAACTTTGTTTAGTTTACATGTATTAGTTTGTGATTAGGTCAGTTTATGGGAAACCACTAGTGGTAGGTCAATGATATTTGGTATGCAGTTGTATAAGCATTGGCATATCTCATTTCCATGGATATTATTTGGCCATGACCCCTCTTTCATGGTCTATTGACTTTGAAACTTTTGCTTAGTTTTCATGTATTAGTTTGTGATTAGGTCAGTTTAAGTGCAAATGTTAGTGGTAGGTCAATGATAATTGGTATGCAGTTGTATAAGCATTAGCACATCTCATTTCAATGGAGAAAAATTGGTCCTTACCCCTCAGTCATGGTCTATTGACTTTGAAACTTTTGCTTAGTTTACATGTATTAGTTTGTGATTAGGTCAGTTTGAGATGAACCACTAATGTTAAGTCAATGATTTTCGGTATGCAAATGTATTGGCATTTGCAAGTTTCATTTCCATGGAGATTATATAACCCCACCCCCTAATTATGGTTCATTTGCTTTGAAACTTTAACATAGTTTACAAGTTAATGTTTGTGTTTAGGTTTGTTTAAAGGGAACAACTTATGAAAAGTCAATGGTATTTGGTTTGCAGTTGTATTAGCATTGGCACATCTCATTTCCATGGAGATTGTTTAGTCCTGTACCTTCAGTCATGGTTCATTGACTTTGAATATTTGCATAACTTACATGTTAAAGTATTGCTATTTTAATTTCAACATTTGCATTATCAAAATAACAAATAGGCGAGACATATCTCTGTGTTAACAGTTTATCATAGGTGTCAATCTGTCGTTTGTGATTGACCAACCCCAGTCCAAAGGCTTAAGATTTGCCTCGTCTGTCCACTCTATTATTTGGTAGAACACTATCTTAAAGTGTAACAACAGGATCTACAGTGTGTCGTCTTGCTTAAATTGTATTTATGCTGATGATCTTGTACTGCTTTCTGAATCTAAAAAAGGCTTTCAGAATGCATTAAATAAGCTGGAAATCTATTGTAAAAATAAGGGTTTAGAAGTTATTTAAAAAAAAACGAAATCTATAGTTTTTAATACATCTGGCCGTATTAAAGATGCACAGCTTTCATATAAAGACAAATACATCCAAAATACCCAACATTATACTTATCTTGGCGTAACTTTTAGTGTATCTGGCAGCTTTTCAGCAGCCCAAAATATGTTATATAGAAAAAGTTTTAAAGCTTTCTTTAAATATACTAAATATTGTACTAATTATAAACCTAATATTTCCACTATAATGCACATTTTGATTACACAGTGAAACCCGTATTATTTTATGGTTCAGAAATATTGGGTTGTTTTAATTCAAAGAAGTTGAACAATTACACAGAACTAAATTATTTCTATAGACTTTGTAAAGATCTAAAAACGAGAAAGTGCATCTCAAATTCTTCAGACTTACATTAAGCGTGAATAAGCACGCAACAAATTTGGCCATATTTGGTGAATTAGGTCGTTATCCTCTACTATTAGATATTTTAACAAACATGATCAAATATTGGAAAAGAATTTATATTACAAATAATATTTTAAGAACAAATACATTATCGAAAGCTGGGAAGAATTGTTGGACTAGTTGTATTCAGGATATCCTGAAATTGCTTCATTTTCAAGAGTATCAAATACTCTCATCTAAAACAAACATTAAGAACATGGTGAAAAAGAAATTATATTTAAAATATTGTAACATATGGAAGAAAGAATTATTTAATGATAAAATAAGACCTCTGGAAATAAAGTTAGAACTTCTCGATTATTCAAACCAAACTTGAATTTTGAGCCATACATATTGAAATCTCCAAAGATGTGTTTTAACACAAACTTGAAATAGAAAAAGGTCGTTACTTTAATATAAAACTAGAAAATAGAATATGCAATTTCTGTAATGAGGAAATAGAAGATGAGATTCATTTTCTTTTTTTCATGTAAAGCTTTGGTTAATGTTAGAAATCCCTTTCTTAGCAAAATATTTTGCAAAAATAAAAATATTTCAAAACTTGATAACAAATCTCTATTTATTTGGTTAATGGGAAATGAAGATAAAAACATTTTGACAATAATTTGTCAATTATTAGAGGTTTTAAATAAAAAAGAAATACAATATTAAATTAGATTACATTATATAGAGTTATAGATATATATGATTATTACATTTACGTTAGTTGATATTTACATTTAATTAATATTGATTATACTATGAGATGTGCTGTCCAGATTAACAAACCATGGGTCATATTATATATTTTAGTCCCCTACCGACGAAGTCGAAGGGGACTTTAGGTTTGCACTCTGTCTGTCTGTCTGTCAGTCTATCCATCCGTCATTCCGGCAAATCAGTTTTCCACACTTTGTTTCTTCATGCTTCAAGATATTGATTTGATATTTAGGATATAGTTTTATCATGACAAGTTACAGATCAAGTTTGAATTTTGTTCCGGTTTGATGATTTTGTCCAGAGTTATGGTCCTTGGACTTAAAAAATTCACTTAAATAACTGGGTTTCCGCATTTGTTCTCGTCATGCTTGAAGATATTGGTTTGATAATTGGTATATAGTTTTATTATGACAAGTTACAAGTTCGAATTTTTTGCCAGTCTAATGATTTTTGCAGAGTTATGGTCCTTGAACTTACAAAATTCACTCAAATAATCAGTTTTCCGCCCTTTTTTTGTCATGCTTGAAGATATTGATTTGATAATTGGTATATAGTTTTTAACATGACAAGTTACAGATCAAGTTTGAATTTTGTTCCGGTCTGATGATTTTGTGCAGAGTTATTGTCCTTGGACTTGGAAAATTCACTCAAATAATCAGTTTTCCACATTTTTTTTTCGTCATGCTTGCAGATATTGACCTACTATTTGTTATATAGTTTACACCATGTTAAGATATAGACATATTAGCATTTTGTTCCAGTACAATAATTTTTAACCGGTAGGAGACTATGTATTGCCATACAATACTCTCAGAATGCTTGTTATTATTACAAATTACTTATTTAGTTGTTTATCATCTTAATTACATGTTATATTGTTCTTTTGTTTATCTTTGTAAATGATTAACCTTTACTGTTTAGTCCATTTTTGTTAATATCCTTTTGGCGTGGCTCGGTACTTATACATCCCGCCATTGTGTTATTGTGATATGATCATTTTTTGTATTCTTGTCTTTCATTTTTGCTTATGTGCTTTGTCTATATGCCATTTTGTTTTTCTTTGTTGACATATTTGTTTGTTTTTATAGTGATTAAGATTATAAAACAATGTTGACTGCTGTACCCCTTTTTGACATTTTTACATATTATGTCTGTTTGTGTTGTTCACTGTACATGGTTGTCTATATAATGGAATTTTATGCTACTGACATACAAGTGAGATGTTTAGCTAGCTATAAAACCAGGTTTAATCTCACACTTTCTACATAAGGAAATGCCCGTACAAGTCAGGAATATGACAGTTGTTTTCCATTCGTTTGATATGTTTGAGCTTTTGATTTTGACATTTGATAAGGGACTTTCCGTTTTGAATTTTCCTTGGAGCTCGGTATTTTTGTTATTTTGCTTTTTATTTCATTTACTTTGATATATTTCTTATATGTTAATCAATTAAACAAAACTAATCATGTTATATGCTTTGTTTAACCTATTTTTAATTTACTTTTATATTGTGTTTGAAAATTATATTGTAATTATTCTCCTCATTTTGGACGCCGTGATTGGCAAATAAAGTATTTGTTTGTCTGTTTGTTGCTTCCTTAGAAATGGAAGGCAGTGTTTAGGATATACAAGTGAGGTCACTCGGATTCATGTCAATCATTGGAAAATATGTTATGCTTGGCTTTTATTGAAATTCTACTCCATAAACATTAGACACAATGCTGATCATCTAGTGCTTTTTACTGGACATACAGTTCTACTGAGTAGACTTAAAGAGTCGGAA
This sequence comes from Mytilus coruscus, assembly GCA_017311375.1. NCBI lineage: Eukaryota > Metazoa > Mollusca > Bivalvia > Mytilida > Mytilidae > Mytilus > Mytilus coruscus. The sequence goes on from CM029601.1 coordinate 86,691,763, forward strand.
CAACTACTTGCATGTACTTGGTGTAATTTCATGAATTGCAATGATTTTTAATTTTGTATTCAAATTTTTATGGTCTGATATGATTTTTTGAAATTTCTTTTGACTTTTCAATGCTTACATAAAAAATGAATACAACACGTCATAAATTTCATGATTCAGAAACGCTTTTCTGGATTTACCTTCATCAGGAACGTTCAAAGACGAATATTTGAAAGCCAAGGATGTATAAGAAACGAAACAGTTGAAGAGCTATATGACCAAAAGTCTGTTCTTGGTATTATGTTTGTCTTTGTAAATCCTGGCGAGACGCTATCTATAGCTCCCATGCCGTGAAAAGTACCATGACCATCGATGATCTACGTTGTCTGAAATGTACTGAAGATTTCTTCCTTCTGCTACCTCTGGTATATCAGTTCATTGAAACATTGCAGCATTCATTTCATACCTGTTGACCTCATCATACGATGATACAATTCCCATATCACAAAGAGAATTTATAAAAATCTTGAGTCAACATGGTGATAGATTTGCACCTTAAGGCGTATCCTCAAAGGAGTTATCGATATGTAAGTTATACGTCATCATAAACCAATTTTGAATTTGTCAAAACATTTACAATGTTGAGATGTATAGAACTAATACGACTTCGTTCCTCATTCTCAAACAGTTCCTATTCTAAGGGGACGACCAAATGACTTTCATGGGGCGGTAGCATGATGACTTTTCAGAGACGGAATATTCTAGACAGGAGCAATATTTTTAGAGACGGAATATTCTAGACAGAAGCATTTTTTTTGCGAACGGAATATATTAACCTTTTACTAAGCAGGCTTTTTAAAAAAAAAATTCACAGCATAGTCGAAGGAAAAAAATATTGACCTAAGCGTGTCCCTTTAAGTGTCGCCATTTAATTATTCATTTGGTATATGAAACAAACCAAATTTTAAGTGCTTTGAATATTTAAAATCAACTTATAAGTAAAATGTTCTTATACAGTAAAATAAAGACAAAATATGTTTTATATAATCTTTATTGCAAAATTACACCCATAAGGGTCAAAGCAATACAAACAAACAATACAATTAAATACAATACAATGCAATACAATACAATAGAACATATTTTAAGAAAGAGTTCAATTATCAAATTAGTTAGACAAATAATTTTGAAAATAGAAAAATGTTATGTAAAATGCGATTAAGTGACCATTTCTTGGAAATAGAGAGGGGTAGATATAAAAGAATTCAAAGAGAAAACAGAATTAATAAACATGGTAATATTAATGAGGTTAAAGATGAACCCATTTTTTCTTAACATGTTCATTTAAAAGGCATTTGCACTGAAGAGAGCGGACACTTCATCTGCATAAGTATTATGCTTTTTTTACTACCGGCATATGATGTATTTTCTAATTTTTTGCATTGTGTATATATTTGTATTGTTCATGTTTTCATCCCCTCGGAGTATTAACGTGCATTTCTTGTATAAACTAAATTATTTAACCTTTTCACTCACATTCATCATTTTTTTTACTTAAAAACAAAATCATCAAAGATACCAGGATTAAAATACTGTACGCAAGACGCGCGTTTCGTCATACGACTACTTTTCACAGTTTTTATTTTACTTCTGTTGTAGTTTAATTTCTATTTCTTGTCTAGACTTCCATAGCCTCTTTACAAAGATTGCAGTCAATAACTGTCTCTTCTCTTCCAGTTGTTCTGCTTTTTTTGTCTTGCTCATAAGTTTTGTGTATCCATTCTGATGTTTCGTTCAATTGATAAGCGATATGGGCTAGGTCTGTGTTTAAGGAGCTAACCAATCAAACTCAGTGACCTACAATTGCCAACTTCGACGTCATTTGAACTCATCATTGGCAATAATGCCACATCTCCCTCCTTATCTTTATATCGAATAATTTGTGGAATGAATGATTTTATTTTACTTTGTTCATCCTCTGTAACATTTTAAAATTTTCCACTTTGCAAATGATCTATTACTTTTATCTTTGCCAAGTTGCAGCATTCATCTGTATCAAAATACTCACAGTGTCTGCTTCATTGCTGTGTTATCTCATCAAAACCTCCCAGACTTCGCCCGTTTTCACTTTTATATTTGGGATTGGACGCTTTTCATCTGTCAACAGCTCCTTTATTGACTCAATATTTGTGGCTACATCTTCTAAGAATTGGTTGAGGTTGTAATAGTATGCATTTATGTCTAAAATATGAGTGTTGTCAGATTCCATTATTTTCCAGAGTGGAGATGGAACGATCTAACTGCATATTCCTAAGGCCAGTAAGCGTACAATATTTTGACATTTCAAGTTACACAATACATCTTCCGTTAGTCCATTCAAGTTGTTAATGATGCCTTCCCAAATGTTCATGAAAGTAATAAAAAAAAAAAAAATCCTCCTTTATGGAAAAAGTAAAAAAACAAAAATACCGAGCACTATATTAAACGTATTACAGTGGAATGCCTTCATTTGGAATTCAACATCCACTCTTGTAAGGTATGTTTTCAGCTCTTGCGAAGCGCCATTTTGATTGTCAACATCACAAAAATGTCTTACATATTTCTCTCATAGTTTTTATAATTCCTGTCTGCTCCCATACTTTGATATTGTTGCTCATTAGATCTGCAATGTTGAACTAGTAGTAGTTATAACAAATCAAATCAGGATTTATGGACAAATAAGTCAACGACTTTATTCAACACCAAAAGTAAACTGATTACAGAAATATGTCGATCTTAACTTCTCCCAGTAAATTCCATGACAAAGATGGGCGTCCGTTTAGCTGTGCAGGATGTATAAATACGCAGCCATGTCTAGACAGTAATAAACCCATCAACGATACGAGGCTTCGGTACGCCCGTTTCGTTTTCGGAACACTCATCAGTAGCGGTAATCTCTATCTTGCGTACAAAATCCTTAGTGTTTCGAATTAAACATCTACCCTTGGAAGATATGTTTTCAGCGAATGCTCCATTTTTTGTTTTCAAAACCAGGAAAAAATGCCTTGCATTATTCTCTACCAGTTTTTAGAATTCCTAACTCCCTAACGGCTTCTTTACTCATAACTGTTTGCTCTCATTAAAAAAAAATCATTAGATCTGCAATGTTGATCTAGTAGTAGTTTTAACAAAACACATCCGGATTTATAAACAATTATGTCAACGAATTAATTCAACGACAAGGGTCAACTGGTTTCAGAAATATTTCGATCTTGATATCTCCCATCCGACAGCAAATTCCATTCTATAGAATGGCGTCCGTTTGGCTGTTTGGGATGTATATATATATACGCAGCCACGTCTGGTAATAAACTCATCAAAGATACTTATTTGAGACTTAGGTACGCTGGACGCGTGTCTTTGACGTCGTAAGACTCAGCAGTAACGCTTATATATGGAAAGCCAAACTTAAAACAGTTGAATTGTATTAAAAACCAAAATTCCAGAACGTTTTGCCAAATACGGCTATATATACGGTAACATCTGCCTGGCGTAGAAAATCCTTAGTGCTTCGAATAATTAAAATTTAAATCCGACTTGTGCAAGGAGAGTGTCGCACTTTTTATACATGGCAACCCTGTCAACAACTCTTTTGAGAAATCCAAAGGTGGCCTGTTGCAAGGCGCAAATTCTGCCCGTACCCAACGTGCCCTTTAAATTATTAGTGGCAGTCCAAAATTTACGGTCATTCACATTTCTAGCATTGACATTATTTGTAAACAGTCTAGTTCTTCTTATTATAAGGGTAACTGCAAGTATCCAATCCAATGAAGAAACGAAAAAAAGAAAACCATTATCGACTGTATTGTAAATCTTTAAATATAAGTCCTCTGTCCTCAAATAGTAATAAAATGTGATTATTATAAGGTATTCTCAACGAGTGAGAATTGGATATAAATGAAAACAACACGTTATTAATGGCATGCGTCCGAAGCGCTTTTCTGGATTTACCTTCATCAGGAACACTCAAAGCCAACTATTTGAAAGCCGAGGATGTACAAGGACCGAAGCAGTTAAAGAGCTATATGACCAAAAAGTACCTAAAAAATATCTTATCCTATAGTAAACACTCTCATTGTGATAAATAAAAAATTCCGCGAATCGTTGGTCTAGTCTTTTGCACATACCAGTATGACTTCACATGTCCTGTTCCAGCGTTAAACTTTAAAATCAGACATGCATGTTAAAAAGTTGTACGCTTCAGAATGTAATAAAATTTGACAGAATGTAAACAAGATTTTCAGGTGAAAAGTGTGCGTTTTTTTTTTATATTATTGAAAAAATCCGTGGCCATGGACGAAATGTACATCGCCCCTCATTTGCATGTCTAATATATTTTGACTGTTAACCTGTCTTATGTCGGCCGCTGCTGGTCTCAAAATCCGATGATTATCTGTTTTTATCAGGAACTGTATTATTTGACCTCGGAATACTACCATGATATTTATTTATTGAAAAGCACGTTTTATATTAACATCTGGTTCATATTTAAAAAACAAAAAGGAAAAAAAACCAAAAAAACGGTTGAATATATATGAATCATGCGATAGTATTCATAATACATATATTTAAATATAGTCGTGAATATTATAGGATTAATCGCCTTTTTAAAGGAATTTATTGGTGTATAAACTCGACCAAGTCACTCACAAACAAATAAAAGTCCGAAGGACTTTTATGATATGTTTGTGAGTGACTTGGTCCAGTTTATACACCAATAAATTCCATTAAAAAGGCGTTTAATCCTTATAATTCTTTAAAATTGGAGATAAGGAATTTTTTTTTCCACACTCGTAACCTATTTACACGTAAATAGTATGTTTTTGTCATTGAATTGGCCTGGCGCATGAATATATTTGTTGGTTAACGCAACACAAACATATGTACTCCATGAAATTTGCTATCTGATAAAAAATAAAATAAAAAAACTCTTATTATCATTCAAATGAATGTTTTGTGTTTATTATTTAATTTTACGATTAACGCGAAGTGAAAATATATATTTTTTAACGTCGAGCCGGATTGTGTTATTAAAGCTGCCATCTTTTTACATTGGTAACAAAAAGAAGTTCGGTCAACGTCGTCTATTGAAAAATAAACAACGTCAAGAACAACTACCGGAAGTCCTCTCGACCAATCATATCATCGTATTCCCCAATATGCAAGTCATATAAGAATTATTTATGAAATATTTGTCACATGACGTCAAACAAGCAAAAAAATTCGATGAAATACACTCACGGACGATCATTTTGAATTTTATATACACATAATCTCTCATGCAAGTAATAGGTACCAAATGGTTGACTGGGGTACAGAAATATGGTCATCCCTGGAGTTCTCCTGTTCCTACAGTAAAACCCTTGCTAAAGTTGGGCTTCCGTTTGGCTTTTTGGAATGTATAAATACGCAGACACATCTAGTCGGAATGTGGAAGTAAAATCCTATATCTGGTGTAGGGAGAGTGCAACGCTCTCTACACGTGAAAGAACTATGACAACTCCTTTAGGTGGGCCTGTTGCATGGCACAATTTCTGCCCCTATCAAATATACCCTTAATTTGCTCAAATCCTGTGGTAGTCTAAATTACTAGTCCATAGTCTTGCTCGCCCTACCTATTGTAGGAATGTTTAATTTTTTCTCGACCTCGTCCTGAATATGCATGAAATAATTGCCACTGGACGTTAAGTGAGCAACAACCTATCAATCAATATTACCCTCAATGTTTAACTTGAACACACGTTACACTCAAGGTTCGACAGAAAATAAACTATCACGTTTTATTGTATATTTGTAAGTAGGTACATAAGTGGACTGAAGAAGATTAACAATAAAAGATGCAATTGTAATTTATTTATCATTATGGACTCTTTGAAGTTTGCATATACAAATAGTTTTAATTCATGTTGTGAAGCAACTAGACAACATCAATCTCAAGTATATAGATATATACTTATACCTTTGAAGTGAATTTAATACTTTATACACAAACGATAAATTTAGATTTTCTAGCTGTTTTCTGATAAACACGCGTTAACGTTTCAGTTATTGCATGTCTCAATTTCGGGGGAGGGATGAATTACGAGTTAAGGGTACCCCAACCTTTTCAAATTTCTTAAATGCCTTATTTTAATATTGTTTGACAAAATCTGGAGGTATATACTGTTATATAAAGCCAAATCAATTAAATATGATAGTTTAAATGGATGAGGTAAATAACAATCAATTTATTCAACCTTACTGGTGATGTTTGGCTGACATCAACGGAGCCCTCAAGGGTGACTGGTTAATAGAAATATTTTCACCATTGGTCTTCCTCCGACTGGCAGTAAAACCCTTGTCAAAGTGGGGCGTCTGTTTGGCTGTGTGGGATATACAAATACGCAGACACGTCCGGTCAGAATGGGGACGTTAAATCCGATGCATCGTTTAAAGAGAATGCCACGCTCTCTGCACGCTAAGAACCCTTGCAACAAGTCATTGAGGAATCTGTAGGTGAACTGTTGCAAGGCAAAATTTCTGTTCCTATCAAATAACCTCATTTTGCCAGTGGCAGTCCAAATTTACCAGGTCTTCATCCCGAACGGCCTCAACTACAGGACCTACCTGCTGTATTTATTGTTAATTTATTTTCGTCCTGAACATTCAAGAAATATTTGCCACTGGATGTCAATCAATCAATACATCAACGGATATTAATATGTATATAGATGTCAATACTTGTATACAACACAAATGAAATAAATAATGGTAATTTTTCAATATTTTTAAGGTTGACTGGGGAATCGAAAACGGGTCACTTAGGTCTTCTTTCGACCTGCAATAAAACCCTAACCACAGTGGGGCGTCCGTTTGGCTGTGTGGGATGTGCAAGTTAACAGCCACGTCTGATCTAATGCGTGTAAAGAGAGTTCTATGCTCTCTGCACGTTAAGAACCCTTGCAACAACTCTTGAAGGGGTACGTAGGGAGTCTGTTGCAAGGCCAAATTTCTATCCCTATCTGATATACTCTCATTTTCCAGTGGCAGTCAAAATTCTCAAGATCTTCATTCCAGACGGACTCTAATGCAGGACCTGCCTATTGTATTTATTGTATAGCATGTACCCACGTAGTACGTATGTTTTGATGATGGACGGCAAGGTAAAATTTTTCTTATCTGGGCTATTTTAATTTTCAAATCTATATATGACATAATAAAACTTCATCTTGAAAATAATTTCTTTAAGGAAGCTACTAAAATACAGTGTACGAAATAGATCTGTGTAAATATTTAAGGCTGTCTGATCTTTCTTTTTTATCCCTTTTTGTTGTGAGTCCATCGGTAGTGATATCATGATGTCCTGTAGAAAAATCTGTAAAACAAGTTAAGACATTATTCAGCCATAACTATGAAGTATATTTGTTTTATTAAAACAACATTTTATAAATAATTTTCTTGCGATCAAGAGGTTGAGAAAGTAGTCTGTAGTGGCTGACTGTAATACTGGTGTATGAAGTGATTTGTTTGAACTGTATTGCCATAAACTTTTGGTGTTTGGAGAGTAAAATAACAGGAGGACAAACAGGTGATCGTATAAAATCTTATAAGACGAACAAATGTTAAATGTGCCTGAACAGAAGTATATAAATAAAGGCAACAGTAGTATACCGCTATTCGAAATTCATAAATCGATTGAGAAAAAAACAAACCCGGGTTACAAACTAAAACTGAGGGAAACACATCAAAAATAAGAGGAGAACAACGACACAACAGAAACTCAACACTAAATGCAACACACACAGAAACAAACTATAATATAACAATGGCCATTTTCCTGACTTGGTACAGGACATTTTAAGAAAAAATGGTGGGTTGAACCTGGTATTGTGGCAAGCCAAACCTCCCGCTTGTATGGCAATGTTAAATATAACATTAAAATGACAAGATTACATGACAGGACTACAATTCAAATAAATGGGAGAACACATAGGACAGAGACACGCTCAAATAATACAGCTCTCAAAAGGTACCAGGCTTATAATTTAATACGCCAGACGCGCGTTTCGTCTGCATAAGACCCATCAGTGACGCTCAGATCAAAAAAGTTCGAAAGCCATAACAAGTACAAAGTTGAAGAGCATTGAGGGCCAAAAGTTCCAAAAAGTTGTGCCAAATACGGCTAAGTTTATAAGTCTGGGATAAGAAAATCCTTAGTATTTAGAATAATTCATACTTTTGCAAACAGTAAATTTATAAAAATGACTATATAATAGATATAAATGTTAACACCGATGTGGTGACCTAACTACAGAATCAAAACGAATACGTAAAACAACCTAAATCAGCTCATAAAAAGGCACAGCCGAACAACGTATTATATGTTAGCCGAAGAAATCGATGCACAATGTGATGTCACATTTAAATTTCTATAAATTTTCAAAAAATAGGATAGTATACAGTATGGGATAAACTGCAAATTATGTTTTTAAAGAGAGAAAGGACTAAGGGGACAAACCATAACTGGAAGAAAAACATATATAAGCATTGCCACGATAATAAAAAAAAAACGTCCACAGAATATTGCACAGAAAACTAAAACTGCATGAGCACCACGAAATCCGTCAAACCCAGGGAGTGATCTCGGTTGCTCTGGACGGATAAACAGATCCTGCTTCAACAGTGATATACATCGTGTTGCTAATGATTAAAGTAAAATCCGCCAAAACATTCTGTGATATCACTATCGAAGTGTGGAACATATCCGTGGTTATCTTTGCTTTCAAAACGGACCACAATTACGGAAAACTAAGTGTAGACGTTTTTTTTTTCAATTACGAAAACAAATTCCGACAGATAAACATTGCGATACCGCTATAATTCGCGACCGGAGCGTAAAACACAAAGTTCATATTTCCATATCCATCGCAACTTGTTAATAGTCTGTATCACTATATAAGCATAAACATCCCTTGTAATATCTACAAGGGACTGGGTACGTTGCTGTTTCCTGAAAGTCAAAATGTTTGCCCCTTCCCAATATTCCCTCTTACTTTAGGGTAGCCTAAACACTATATAAAAAACCTACCCAACGGGTTTATTGCCGAGGTTACTTTAATCATGAATAAACACGAAATATTTACAACTGGATGTTAAACATAAATTCAATCGGACGTGCTATATATACACTGATCAAATAAGATGATACTTGCCTGAATAGATTTCAAAGATATGAAACCATTTTTGAAAACGTGCTTCACTATGATCAAATGGGGTAAATACCCCCAAAAAGGTCAACATTCAAGTTTAGCTATAGATTAAGAATTGTGATTCGTTTGTCTGTTTTTGGAGGGATTCAAAGATTGTACCAAACTGTTGTTGACAATGTAGGTAAATGCACACGCATAAATAAAAGAAGCTTTTCTCGTAAGAATATGCTGGAAATTTTGGAAGTCGTTACAGTATAACACACACTGACTTTTCGTAGATCTGATTGCCAGAAAAAAATTCCATATCATAGCTGCCACTTGGGTTTGGAATACCAAATATATGAGACATAGGAAGTCAGTTAATGTTGAAATTGTAAAATTAACAATATCAAAACATTGTATAGATTAATGCCTGTTGCGACTTGTGTTTATATTGTAGATCATGCCGTCAAATAATATAAAAGATTCAGTCAGACAAAATTTCGTGAGGTAAGTAATGTCAGTAGATGGGAAGATAATTGACTATTAAACGTATATTACTCTTCTGATTAAATGTATGCCATAATGAAAATTGTTTCCAGGGTTCAAGGAGGCCTCTTATCAGTCTATATTGCAAGATTTATCAGCGAAATCGTACATGAGATATCAGATTCATCACATATCATTCGAAAACTGCCGTAGTGATCGTTGTTTTCCACAGTTATAAATAACCGTACAAACAGATAGAAAAAAATGCTTTCTCCAATATAATATTTTTAAGCTATCAAACATGTGAGGTATTGAATTATCCATTGTTAGTTCATCATTATGTAGGTATATTGTGATTCGGTTCGCTTTAAAATTACTTTCCATGCAGATAAGACAAATTTCTTTCGTAAAAATGGACCTTGTACATTATCGTACTGCATCTGTTTACCCTCAACTATTGTATTTGTATTTATATTGTACTTTCTCTGTAAACTTGAATTTAGTTTTTAGAGAATAAAGTATCTATCTACAGAAATTTTGTCTGGAAAGATTCATTTTAAATATTCTTTTAGGCGTGGAAAAGGATCTAAATTTCGTTACTGAATCTAAACTAGGTTGCATTCTTCTTTGATTAATCAAGCATTTAAAGAAAAATCAATTCCGTCTCTTTACATTACAGTCAGCTTTAAAGTGTACATAGTAGGCCTGTTTCAAGGCAACATTTCTGTCCCCTCATCTCCCAGTAACAGTCGAACTTCTCCGTCCATCATGCCGGTGAACCCACTGTCAGATTGGACTTATTAGTCATTGATTTGCTCTCGTCCTCGTCCAAAAGAAGCATTCGTTTGCCCCTGGACTTTATAAGTAAACAACAATCAATCAATCTTGAGCATATTTGATGAAGGTTATTCCAGAGACATAAGTCGTGCACACGTTGATTGTTGACTTTTAAGTTCTCAAGGATCCTACCATCTGTTTATCAGGAAATCTTTCGGTATTGGAATTACTTAAGTATATATCAAAACGTTATGTTCATTGTTCATTCAGAATAGAGTGTTTGTATCCGATCTAAAAATGAAAATAATACTTTATTATTTCGTGCGTCCGTAGCTCTTTTCTGGATTTACCATCATCAGGAACGCTCAAGCCCAAACATTTGAAAGCCATGGATGTACAAATACGTAGACACGCCAGGAGCTATATGATCAAAGGGACCTAATATAAAATAGCCAAAATCTAAGGGTCAACTTTGCCCGAGGGAGTTGAAACGTTTAATCGTTTCTCAATAATTTCTTAATTTATCTACGAAGAATTTTAGAAAATATGTTAAAAATAATATCAGTAGCGAAGAAACGACAACTGAACTGCCGATGCCCTCGGGGACTATAGTCTACCAACAGTTATATCGACCCAGTGATATAAAATAGAGAATAAAGCATGGTTAAATCCGTATCGCATGCTGTATTAACCCGAGTAACCAATTTCAGCCAGAGGGCTGAAGGCCCGAGGACTGATATTGGTCGAGGTAAGCAGTAGGCAGACCTAAGGCCGACTATATTTGCACTCTTGGACCAGTACTGCAACAGCACCATTTCTGTATCCAGGCTCCTAAAAGAATGTGCTGATGTGTATGGTCCACCACAAAGCTGTAAACAAGTAAAACTAGATGTGTTGTCAGTGCTTCATTTCAACTTGCATATGTGCTTCTTCTAAACTAATAAGGTTAATCTAGCGCTGTTGATGTCTTCTGACTGTTTTTATTTGAATTGAATTGTTAGTTGAAATAAATACTAGTAGAATAAATGTGTTACATGTATTTTGTTATTTTCAAGGTTCCATGAATATCATCTTTAATGTATAATTAACCATTATACATTAAATTACGAATTGTTGCATGCAATGTGTAACATATCTGATCATAAAAGGACCTACCATCAACACCTACTTCTCCAAATAACAATTCAAAAAACATATGGATTACAAATTCATAATGTATTCCATAAATGATTTCATATTACAAAATATGTCCTTTGACTGACTCCAAAAGATACACAAAATTTACAAATCGAAAACATGTATTAAATTTAAGAAAACCTGCAATAGTATATATTCTATGGAAAGCCACATGGGACCCCCCGACTCCGTGCATGTTTTATACAGTACTTTCACGGCCGTGTAAGATTTCCGAACCCGTGAATGTTTTTTCCGATTCCGCGAATGTTTTGGACCGACTCCGTGAAAGTTTTTGACCGATTCCGTGAAAGTTTCTGACCGACTCCGCGAATGATATAGCCCGACTTATTTAACAAACTCTTCAAACGCAGTGCCAGTTAACATACTCGGCCGTGCAAATTAGATGTCGACTTTGATAACTTTATTTCAATTACATAGCACATTCGCGGCCGTGTAAGATTGATGCCGACTTTGATAACTTTATTTAATTACATAGCACATTCGCGGCCGTGTAAGATTGATGCCGACTCTGTAGTTATGAATGTGATTAAAACGTTAGTTATGGAAAGCCATATGGGACCCCGACTCCGTGCAAGTTTTTCAGTGTAATAATACAGTACTTGCACGGCCGTGTAAGATTACCGAATCCGTGAATGTTTTTCCGATTCCGCGAATGTTTTGGACCGACTCCGTGAAAGTTTTGGACCGATTCCGTGAAAGTTTCTGACCGACTCCGCGAATAATATAGCCCGACTTATTTAACAAACTCTTCAAACGCAATGCCAGTTAACATACTCGGCCGTGCAAGATAGATGCCGACTTTGATAACTTTATTTAATTACATAGCACATTCGCGGCCGTGTAAGATTGATGCCGACTCTGTAGTTATTAATGTGATTAAAACGTTAGTAATTAGTGATGGTCGCGGCCGTGTAATACAATTTATTGCCGACTGTGTCCATTTCATATATATCATTAGCGATCTCCATGGAATCATTAAAACCATTATAATTATATAATGCATAATTATTTTGTATTATGCAGGGTTTTCTCCCCAACTAATTCGCTACTTGTCATTGTATTAATATGTATTTGACAATTTTATTCTTACCTCTTATAGTTTTTAATATTTGATCTAAAATCTAAAATAATTTAGAAGGAATTTTGTAAGGGGAGGGGATTGGGGGTTTCTTTGTTTATGTAAACGGTATTAAAACGAGAATATATGCGGATTTTTTATGTTACTATATTGACAGTACCGCCCCTAATTTTGATAACTTGCTTCACATGAATACAATATATTAGATGTTCTTTTTTTTAGTGCGGATTATCTTTTTTTTAGCTGTTTTATAATGCATGCATACAATTAGTAGCAGAACCAGGAGACAAGTTTAGCAATTGTTATAGTTTTCACGAAAAGAACTGTCTATCATTTTTCTTTTGAGGATACAAATATCATATATAGATATTCATTTTTCCAACTAGAAAATATAACTATGTCAAAGGTTTAAAAGTATGTTCCTGTTGATTTATCCTGTAAATGGTTTTACTCATTAATACTATCTCATAAAAATTAAGAAAGGTCACCAAGAAACAAATTGTTCAGTATCAATAGAATATTTGTTCACATGTAAAGATGTCTGATAATATATCGTTCGAGAAATACGAGTCTGATAGAGGAAAACTTGTCATCGTTGTCGAAGAACATAAATTTCGTCAGGCATTTGTTAGAGAAATTAGATGGAGATACACAAATATTCGAGTTGTGCTAGGCTTTTAGATTATTTACATGAAACTAATACTCAGAAACTAGAAAGATAGATTTTGAGAAAAGCATGCAAACGAAAAAGCAACTGGTATGTTATCTGAGCAACCTCCTACAATAATTGATATTTGAAATATTAACCCCTTCTTTCAACTATACATAAAAACAAAGAAAGAAGGAAACTTCATCCAGTTCAACAAAAATCAATCCGAATTTCACAAATTCTTGATGATATTTGGTGTTGCAACAAACAAAGATGATTCAGCATATTTTATGTATTAAAATGACTTTAAAATAACTCTGCCAGGCGGTAAATTGCTGGTCCTAAGCATGGATGAAGGAGGAGAGAAGTCAATTATTTAGTTGATATATATAAGTAAAATAAATAAATTCATATAATTGGCGCAATTAGTTGTTTTTTTTTTTTTTTTTTTTTTTTTTTTTTGCGCAAATGTTACCTATAATTTTAAATTGGAGTGGCGCAAAAGTAGCATTGGCGCAAATGAGTTCATTTTGGCGCAAAAAGATATCGTCCATTAATAAAACCCATATTATAATTGATATTTAAATTTGGAAGTATATTATTCCATTGTTTAGAGTTTAATAAAGCTACAATTAACTATTTTATGTTATTCTTGACACACAGATTCAGCTACGAGAAAGTGCATAATAAATTTAACAAATCGGTTCTAGTAAATAAGAAAACATTATGTAACATTGCTAAATAAGTATGAGTTATGACAATTTCCGCTAGATTTGTTTATAAAACTCAATTATCTAAAAACATGTTAAAAAGGTTACAGAGTAAATGAATTTATGTCTGAAGATGGAACATATACATTCTGCATGCGCGTAGCTACGTTTACGTCAAAACGCCCGGGCGTACACTTGAATTTGGTAAAAAAATCATCTAAATAAAGATAAAAGAATTGGTTAACAGTACATCAACCTTCTAAGTCTTTCTTCAAAGGCTTGTAATTGCGAATAAAGTGACTAAATTAGTATCATATTATATATTTGTTCATTTTCTGTCAAAGTCTAAATCTACCGTGAATTCTATACTCACTTTCCTTTTTTTATAGCAATTCATTATGTGCTAAGATTCGATATGTGATGGAACTATAACATAATGTTAACCACCATGTGTAGTTGTGCACCTGACTTTGGAATTATAAAATGGCTGCCATTGCCATTAAAACAGCAAAAATGTGAAAAATAGAAATATGTTCCAAATTATATGAATTATTGATATGTGATAGATGATTTTTTTTTACCAAATTCAAGTGTACGCCCGGGCGTTTTGACGTAAACGTAGCTACGCGCATAAAAATAAACCATTTTGAATCTAAATAATGTTGTTATTGATGAGTTTTCAATGACAGGAATGATATGTCATTCTCAATAGCTCTTCAACTTTCGGAGGCTTTGCCACCGCTAATCCACTCCCAGCAGGTTCTTTGGCCTGGACCCGCTTGGGCCTTCAGGCTCCTCACCAAGGTTCAGGCGTACACGCAAAATGACCAAGCTACGCCACTGTTCTGTATGTGCCTGTCCCAAGTCAGGAGCCTGTTCTTCAGTGGTTGTCATTTGTTGCTGTGTTACATATTTAATTTTCGTTAATTATTTTGTACATAAATTAGCCTGCCGTTAGTTTTCTCGTTTGAATTGTTTTACATTTGTCATTTCTGGGCCTTTTGTAGCTGACTATGCGGTATGGGCTTATATTTATAAACTTGACTTGCTTAAGCTTGATTCGAGTGTGAGGAGCCGTTATCCAGCTTAAAACTGTCTTAGGAAGGGGAAAAGACCAGTAATAATTCCTATATGATTTGCATATTAGGAAATACGTTAATATGATTGGTCGAGAGGGCTTCCGATAGTGGATCTTGACGTTTTTATTTAAGAAATAATTCATGGAAGCCATAGATTTGTTGGAAATTTACACGCCTGGGCCGTGATATTCGAACTTTATCCTGATCTCACTCCCAAAAAGGTTCACATTGTGGTTCGCGGCTGAGATTTTACGGTATCAATGTGTCGAAAACCTGATAATCGAGTATACATATATCGCTCGTACAGTAAAAAGAGAGCGAATAAACCCGGACAATGAGCGAAAAGTAGCACCGGACGCTTCACGTGTTGACCAGAATCTTGTTACCTGCCAGGAGCACCTGAGAACATCCCCTACTTCATAAGGTGAATTTATATGTCTTTATGCTTTTATGTAGTGTCTTAATACTGTTGTTATTCTTTTTGTCAATATCGGATTTTGGCATAGCGTTAAAAAAAACTCTTAAGAGCCTGTGTCGCTCACCTTGATCTATGGGCATATCAAACAAAGGATATATACTCTCCAACCTTTTAGATGAGAATAGACTTCGTGACAAAAATCTCTATTTTGTTTTATCTTGTATTACTGATCTCTGAGTCTGTTTAGTTTCTTTGACTTTATTAATATTAATATTTTTATTAACTTTGTATTTACATTGTATCAAAGATCAAATTTTTCGTTCAGTGTATGTTCATTGTGTTACTACGTTTTTTTATTGAGTTAAGCCATTCCAATTGATATTTTATAGTGTGTCTTTCTATGTTGTGATGTTACACTATTGTTTCAGATAAGGGAGAAGGTTTGGTACCATTAAAACATTTAATCCCGCTGCAATTGTTTGTACCTGTCCTAAGTCAGGAATCTGATGTTCAGTAGTTGTCGTTTGTTGATGTGGTTCATACATGTAAGTGTTTCTCGTTTCTCGTTTTTATATAGATTAGACCGTTGGTTTTCTTGTTTGAATGGTTTTACACTAGTAATTTTTGGGGCCCTTTATAGCTTGCTGTTCTGTGTGAGCCAAGGCTCCGTGTTGAAGACCGTACCTTGACCTATAATGGTTTACTTTTATAAATTGTGACTTCGATGGAGAGTTGTCTCATTGGCACTCATACCACATCTTCCATAAATCTAATAACAGAAAATTCCATAGACATCTTTATACTCGCCAAATATACTACTTTGTTAGTAGTTATTGATAGACAAATTCATACTCTTGAAACTGTCCGATGCATATGACATTATAGGTGTTGTCTTGGAAACATCTAACATGTAATTGGTCATTTGTATTTCTGGATTGCTGAGGGAACATATGATATTTAAGTTTTTCCCACATCACAGTCAGGAAGTTGATATCTAAACGTGTATGATATTAACAGGACGACCCATTCAAGCATTTTGAAGCTTTTTATTTCCCCCCATATCACAATTTAGAGACATGATATCAATAATATCCGTATGAGGGTGTGGATGCGGTTTACAAAATAGAGAATAATATGCAGATAATATAGATATGAGAATAATTGGCGCCAGATACAAAAGAAATGAGAATAGTGGAGTGCTAGAAAATAAAACGAATAATGGGGTGGTAAATCATGAAGAATAGAAAAGGATAGATAGAAAAAAATCCTAAAAATTAAAGAAAACAAGTATGAAGACTCTAATCCAAACACTCATGTACACTTCATTTAAATTTTTTTTTATCATTTCAAGAAGAACTATTTAGATCACTAATGTAGTTTATAAAATAACCAGAGCCGGCTGCATTCTTGCAATGTTCAATTTTGGCATGTATCATTACGTACTTGAATGAATTGAATGTTAAAAATCCATTCAGACATTATAGCGGAAAGGAATTTACAAAATATTTCAATAAGTCAGTTCACATTTTCGCAAAGTCTGTCAAGAACTTTCACGGAATCGGTTCATAACTTTAAGGAGTCGGAATTAAGCATTCGCAGAATCGGTCAACAACTTTCACGGAGTCGTTCCAAAACGCGAAGTCGGTCAACAACTTTCACGGAATCGGTTCATAACTTTCACGGAGTCGGTATAAAACATTCGCGGAATCGGTCAACAACTTTCACGGAGTCGGTCCAAAACTTTCGCGGAGTCGGCAAAAACATTCACGGGATTCGGTAATCTTACACGGCCGTACAAGTACTGTATTATTACACTGTAAAACTTGCACGGAGTCGGGGGTCCCGTATGGCTTTCCATAGTTAGTAATTAGTGATGGTCGCGGCCGTGTAATACAATTTATTGCCGACTGTGTCCATTTCATATATATCATTAGCGATCTCCATGGAATCATTAAAACCATTATAATTATATAATGCATAATTATTTTGTATTATGCAGGGTTTTTTCCCCCCAACTAATTCGCTACTTGTCATTGTATTAATATGTATTTGACAGTTTTATTTTTACCTCTTATAGTTTTTTAATATTTGATCTAAAATCTAAAATAATTTAGAAGGGAATTTTGTTGGGGGGGGGGATGAGGGAGGGTTTTTTTCTTTGTTTATGTAAACGGTATAAAACGAGAATATATGCGGATTTTTTTATGTTACTATATTGACAGTACCGCCCCTAATTTTGATAACTTGCTTCACATGAATACAATATATTAGATGTTCTTTTTTTTTTAGTGCGGATTATCTTTTTTTTTTAGCTGTTTTATAATGCATGCATACAATTAGTAGCAGAACCAGGAGACAAGTTTAGCAATTGTTATAATTTTGACGAAAAGAACTGTCTATCATTTTTTCTTTTGAGGATACAAATATCATATATAGATATTCATTATTCCAACTAGAAAATATAACTATGTCAAAGGTTTTAAAAGTATGTTCCTGTTAATTTATCCTGTAAATGGTTTTACTCATTAATACTACATGTATCTCATAAAAATTAAGAAAAGTCACCAAGAAATAAATTGTTCAGTATCAATTGAATATTTGTTCACATGTAAAGATGTCTGATAATATATCGTTCGAGAAATAAGAGTCTGGTAGAGGAAAACTTGTCGAAGAACATAAATTTCGTCAGGCATTTGTTAGAGAAATTAGATGGAGATACACAGATATTCGAGTTGTGCTAGGCTTTTAGATACATGAAACTAATACTCCGAAACTAGAAAGACAGATTTTGAGAAAAGCATGCAAACGAAAAAGCAACTGGTATGTTATCTGAGCAACCTCCTACAATAATTAATATTTGAAATATTAACCCCCTTCTTTCAACTATACATAAAAACAGAGAAAGAAGGAAACTTCATCCAGTTCAACAAAAAAATCAATCCGAATTTCACAAATTCTTGATGATATTTGGTGTTGCAACAAACAAAGATAATTCAGCATATTTTATGTATTAAAATGATTTTAAAATAACTCTGCCAGGCGGTAAATTGCTGGTCCTAAGCATGGATGAAGGAGGAGAGAAGTCAATTATTTAGTTGATATATATAAGTAAAAATAAATAAATTCATTAAATTGGCGCAATTAGATGTTGTTGTTTTTGGCGCAAATGATACCTATAATTTTTAAATTGGAGTGGCGCAAAAGTAGCATTGGCGCAAATAAGTTGTGGCGCAAATGAGTTCATTTTTGGCGCAAAAAAAGATATCGCCCATTAATAAAACCCATATTATAATTGATATTTAAATTTGGAAGTATATTATTCCATTGTTTAGAGATTAATAAAGCTAGAATTAACTTTTTTATGTTATTCTTGACACACAGATTCAGCTACGAGAAAGTGCATATTAAATTTAACAAATCGGTTCTAGTAAATAAGAAAACATTATGTAACATTGCTACATAAGTATGAGTTATGAAAATTTCCGCTAGATTTGTTTATAAAAACTCAATTATCTAAAAAACATGTTAAAAATGGTTACAGAGTAAATGAATTTTGTCTGAAGATTCTTTGACTTTATTAATATTAATATTTTCATTAACTTTGTATTTACATTGTATCATAGATCAAATGTATTCGTTCAGTGTATGTTCATTGTGTTACTACGTTTTTTTATTGAGTTAAGCCATTCCAATTGATATTTTATAGTGTGTCTTTCTATGTTGTGATGTTACACTATTGTTTCAGATAAGGGAGAAGGTTTGGTACCATTAAAACATTTAATCCCGCTGCAATTGTTTGTACCTGTCCTAAGTCAGGAATCTGATGTTCAGTAGTTGTCGTTTGTTGATGTGGTTCATAAGTGTTTCTCGTTTCTCTTTTTTTTATATAGATTAGACCGTTGGGTTTTCTCGTTTGAATGGTTTTACACTAGTAATTTTTTGGGGCCCTTTATAGCTTGCTGTTCTGTGTGAGCCGTGTTGAAGACCGTACCTTGACCTATAATGGTTTACTTTTATAAATTGTGACTTCGATGGAGAGTTGTCTCATTGGCACTCATACCACATCTTCCATAAATCTAATAACAGAAAATTCCATAGACATCTTTATACTCGCCAAATATACTACTTTGTTAGTAGTTACTGATAGAGAAATTCATACTCTTGAAACTGTACGATGCGTATGACATTATAGGTGTTGTCTTGGAAACATCTAACATGTAATTGGTCATTTGTATTCATGTGATTGCTGAGGGAACATATGATATTTAAGTTTTTTCCCACATCACAATTCATTAAGTTGATATCTACACGTGTATGATATTAACAGGACGAGCCATTCAAGCATTTTGAGGCATTATATTTTTTCCCCATATTACAATTTAAAACATGATATCAATAATATCCGTATGAGGGTGTGGATACGGTTTACAAAATAGAGAATAATATGCAAATAATATAGAAATGAGAATAATTGGCGCCAGATACAAAAGAAATGAGAATAGTGGAGTGCTAGAAAATAAAACGAATAATGGGGTGGTAAATCATGAAGAATAGAAAAGGATAGATAGAAAAACAAGTATGAAGACTCTAATCCAAACACTCATGTACACTTCATTTAAATTTGTTTTTATCATTTCAAGAAGAACTATTTAGATCACTAATGTAGTTTATAAAATAACCAGAGCCGGCTCATTCTTGCAATGTTCAATTTTGGCATGTATCGTTACGTACTTGAATGAATTGAATGTTAAAAATCCATTCAGACATTATAACGGAAAGGAATTTACAAAATATTTCAATAAGTCAGTTCACATTTTTCGCGAAGTCTGTCAAGAACTTTCACGGAATCGGTTCATAACTTTAAGGGAGTCGGAATTAAACATTCGCAGAATCGGTCAACAACTTTCACGGAGTCGTTCCAAAACGCGAAGTCGGTCAACAACTTTCACGGAATCGGTTCATAACTTTCACGGAGTCGGTATAAAACATTCGCGGAATCGGTCGACCACTTTCACGGAGTCGGTCCAAAACTTTCGCGGAGTCGGCAAAAACATCCACGGGATTCGGTAATCTTACACGGCCGTACAAGTACTGTATTATTACACTGTAAAACTTGCACGGAGTCGGGGGTCCCGTATGGCTTTCCATAATATTCAGACCACTGTGACCATAGAATTAGTTGTTTATAATAATGTTTGAAAGCTCAACCGTGGAATATAAAAAAAGTATAGCTTTTATGAGGTGCCGATTTGTCTTGATACCGAACTATCTTTCCCAGGTTCAGAAATATATTTCACCGATGTCGAATTGTCCTGGTTTTTTTTCACTCTGAGATGACAAGTTTAATGTCCTTATTTTTAAATTATGCAAACACAGTCAGGAAAACGAAGTTCGATCTCAATAAATTTCAGGAATGGTTAAGTGAATTCTGTTTTTCTCCCACCTTTACTGTCAGCGGATTGCGGCTTTACATGTCCGCGATTGTCGTCTGCTGAAATTTCAAGCGATAACAACAGAGGAGTTCCGAAAACAGTCTCGAGTTGTCTCAAAAGGGGTATGCGATTCGAGAGTTGCGATATAGGTCTGGAGTTTCGATCGTTATCAAATGTTCAAAATCGCAGAATATACGGGAAATGAAATAATACTTAATAAATTTCGGGTATCCGAAGCGCGAAGTCGTTTATAATGAATTTTGTTTTATCTTGCCTTTTTACTCAACTTGAGTTTGAGCTTGAATGATGTCAAAAAGGAAGTTTGGATAAATAAAATTAATAATTCCCAATTTTCTTCTTTATTACTTTTCATATCAAAATAAAACTTGGTGAATATGTTTTTTTATGGTATTATGAACATAATAAGATGATAAGTGAAAAATCGCGAATTTTCCCTTTAAGCTCGGCGGGCGTCCGATGATCTTGCATTATCAAAAAATATCATGTTTAGCCATTAGGGATCATTAGGCACGTCTACGAATACAGAGCTACCACTGAACATTCAAGTTACAAGTCATCCGATTTCCAGTTTTTTATATATCTTTCGTCATACGTGTGTGTGCGTTTAGACACAGTTCTGTTTGATATTTTATTGGGTTTTGCTTTAATTTACTTTTAACACAATAATGGGCATTACATAAACTAAAATTTGTTCCAAAGAAGAGCAAATGTATGTATTTTAATTACATGTATGTATCGATTTGCTTATAAAATTTCTCAAAAAGTTATTAATGATTATGTGAAAATTTGCTGCCTCAGTTGAAAACAACATGTAACATTTGTTTAAGTCATTGAAAATCTTCTTTAAAAAAGTCTACAAGTGCCAGAATGGTGAAGAGGCTAAATGAAAAATCATTCAGAAAATTTGTTTATAACTATTTCTAATCGCCTTTGAATGAGATTATGAATGACTTTGATGAGGGAGGCGTAAAGGAGTTAGTAACAATGAGAGTCTATGTATATTCATAGATATGTAACACATCTAATATATTAAACATTGCAATATTTATCAGCTGTTTGGTGGACTCTTTTTGAAGACAAACTTGAATAGATTTATCTTAACGGACTCAATTGAATCACTGGCAACCGTTGCTACACTTTGCAATAAAGTACAAACCAAAATCTCAGTTTAAGCTAGCCAGGTCAAACACTGTTGGCTCTTGTCTTTTTAAATTATTTCCCAGTATTTTTTTCACACCTCAAGAGTCATTTCAAGTGTTAAGTGTATTTACTTATGTGTCTCAGTTATTATGAATGTTGTTTTACGAGATTGGGAATTATACTAAACATGTATTGTAGTACATCACTTTGTAGATTTTTATATCGGAAAACGTTGATTTGTGACATAATGGAAGTTTTGGAATTTGCTTAAAAACATGCGAAAAATTTCGAAGTCACATGGGCACCGGCACATGCCATTCCAGTATAGAGGGTCTGGATGGGGTCCTTCATTTCTGTATTCTTTATTGTTTAGGCCATTTTTCTCTCTATTCTTTATACTTTTTGCCCATTATTCTCTATTCTTTATATTTTAGCACCTCATTATTCTTTATTCTTTATTTTTTTGGTCCATTTTTCTGTATTCTTTATATTATTTCCCATTATTCTCTATTCTGTAAACTCCCATCATCACCCTCAGTATAGTATAGTAATGAAATGCAACAAATAACATAATAATTTTATTATTCTTTCATTGTTTGAATTCCAACTTAATCAGTACGTAATTTCCTATAGCCCTAGTAATCATGGACTTCTGGTCACATTTTAATGGTCAGCTAGAACATAATATGGACAGTCAACAAACGGGTGTTAACAGGTTAAGGGACTGGACTTAAGATTTGTCGCAAGTGCAGTCTAAGACTAACGACATTTTGTGAAATTGGCCACAAAACCCGGTTGTTCATCTTTTGATTAAATATAACCCTTTGTTAATTTTTTTTAACCAAAGTTTAAACCCTTGGTTAACCCTTTGTTAAATTATTAAACCAAGAGTTAAATTTAACTGAGGTTTCATTTTTCCCGTAATACATAACATATCCTGCTACAGCAATATGACAGAAACCCCGTCTTCAGACAAAAAAAAAAAGACAAAAAAGCCAGAGTTTAGAAAAGAAGACGACCTAAAAATACAAAATTATGAGGAGAAATAATATAACATTTGAAATTCAAAGCAAACAAATACCATCACCAATCAAAAAAAGCACAAATATAGAAACTTATCGCGATTATAACAACTGCTCAGAACACCCAAGGAGGTAAAAGCCAAATGAACAAACAGCAAAAAAAGTTGCCAAAAAAAAATCTTTACAGAAAATAGAGGATACTAGCACGTCTGGGGTACTTCATGATCACACACTACATAAACGTTAATACTAGAAAAGTTCTTCCTATTAGCGAATGATGTTCATCCTCTGAAGGTCTCTGAATCCGTACATGAGTACAATCTATACATCCTACAACATGTGGAAATCCAGCTTGCTGATGTAATCCTGTCTTAACCTCATCCACGTCATTCTTACTCGTTGGCCATAAAATAGTCATTTTTTCTTGCTAAAATGGCATTGGTAACATTTTCCACTGCGTTGCTAACTGTAGCCTTGCCGTACCTCAATGTATCCCCGATCACCTGCAGAAAGGACCCGCTGGCATAAAACCTCAGGGTAATGGATAATAGCTCCTTCATGCTAAGTGCTGTTTTTATGGGGTTCCCCGTTAAAGTTCATTTCCAAGAAGCTCCACTAAATAGCCAAATAACATTGTCCCAAACCTGTACCTTTCTCTCATCTCGCCTTCGGTTAAGTTTGTAAGATGGTTTCCTCCTCTAAATACTCTATGCCTTCTCTCTCACATTTGGAATTGAAAATCCAAATAACTTGTTTTGCGGCCATTTTTTTTTAAACCCTTTTTTTTCAACCCAGCCCCTTAAGGTGGGTTAGATATTTCTGCGTTAACCATATTTACACATCCCGCACAATATATAAGATCAGCCCCTTCAGTTACCGGACGGAAGTAGTCTGTGTTGCCATATGTCTACACTCAAGTCACCTTGGGGTCAACATCTACATAAAAATTTATGAAACCATTGATTATATGCAAAATTATTCAGTGCCCTGAGTTAACTGAAATCTTTAATTTTATAAAATTTTGAAGTATGAGATATCTGTGTCACAGATGACCACGGATATGTTGTCATAACCACAATCCCGTTCTCTTTTTATTGACTGTGATATCATCGAATGAGACTTATCACAGGATTTGTTGTTGCATGAGCAACACGATGGGACATGTAGAAAAGGAACTGATTATCCTTCCGGAGCACCACGACGGGACATGTAGAGAAGGAACTGATTACCCTTCCGGAGCACCACGACGGGATGTGTAGAGAAGGAACTGATTATCCTTCCGGAGCACTCAAGTTCACCCCGGATTTTGGTGGGCTCAGTTTTTTGTTTCCTATGTTGTGTTTTGTGAATTGTTTTTTTTTTTTTTGGTCGTTTTGGTTTTTTACAGGTCGTAGTCAGGTTTTTTGTCCCCGCGCAACGCGTTGCGGGGACATTGAAATACCGGGCGTCCGTCCGTCCGTCCGGTCTTGTTAGCGCTCTCACATGTACAAATCTAAAAGAGTTATGCCCTTAGAAATATTATGTATATGGAAATTTGCATTGTAAGCGCACCCACATGTACGATTTTTCCCAGATTTTTATCAAATTCATATCAAAGGTTAATATTAGCAATGTCACGGACAATTTCGAAAATAATTGAAAATCAAATATTTTTAATGAGTTATGCCCCTTGGAAATATTATATATATCAGAAATTGCTCTTAAGTCTTCAACTCTCTAAAATAATTTAAAAGTTTTAATAAAAAAACATTTTTTTTTTAGTTATTGACCTTGAAAAAATAAAATATGTGCAACGCGGGGACATTGGAACTCTTCTTTTATTAACTTATGAGTTTTGAATGTCCCTAGATATCTTCCGCCTATATTTTCTTATTCTCGTTTTCTTGGTGTTTCATTCAGATTGAACAGATGGTAAATTGAATGGAACACCAATATCACACAAGTCGATTTAACAATGATTCGATAAATCTAACGCTTTTAATTAAATTTGTACACGACCAGTATAGATAGGTAGATAAACTCATCATAGATACCAGGATTTAGATATTTTAACTCACAAACAAAATACCCGTAAGCGGGATTTTTAAATTGCTGCATATTGTTGAAACCAGAAACATGACTTGAGAACAATATAATGACATTAGTCGATATCATGATAAATAATAAACATAATGAAGTGGTATGGAACGCCAAAACTGTCTTATTATGACCATTTTCATTATATGATGTGCATTTACCTTTATATAATGTGCACTTGCCATTATATGATGTGCAAATATACTGTATGATGTGCAAATATACTTATATGATGTGCAAATGTACTTATATGATGTGCAAATATACTTATATGATGTACAAATGTACTTATATGATGTGCAAATATATTTATATTATGTGCGAATGTACTTATATGATGTGCAAAGATCCTTATATGATGTGCAAATATACTTATATGATGTGCATTTTTCTTTATATTATGTGCAAACATCTTTATATGATGTGCTTGTGTCATTATATTATGTGCATGTAACATTATATTATGTGGTTCGGATTACTTCCTTATATGATGTCAAAACGTACTTAGGGACGACCATTTGATATTCGGGGGGATTATCTATTTTCTGCACTATTGAAGCAAGATTTTCATTTTCATTAAAGCAAGGAACTGATTATTTATTTTCACAACTATATTTATAATATTCGAAAACATACAATTTTAAAATTATTTGTTTATTATAAATAATACATGTATAGTCAAGTCATTATGTACCATTTAATCAGAATTAATTAATATTATCCTCTGCAGAAATGAATCTTCTATATTCCCCAATGCATATACATGTATTGCATACATACACAGTATTAAAGTTTGGTTGTAACTAAGGCTCTTTTAAAAGTATTGGCAAACATGTTTCGTCGAGCGGAGCGAGGCAAATTTTTTTTTGAAGGGTTCTTGAACCGCTGAAGGCCCAAGAAGCTATAGAACAAATGATGCAAAATCATGCTTTCTGGGTATTCCCCAGACCCTTTCTTAAACTGAAAATGCAAGTTATGTTTCAATAATTTTTTGACAATATTTTGGTCTCAAAGCAAATTCACGTTATAGATTTAGTGTAAGACTTAAGTTTCTAGGGACAACATCAAAAGACAAATATGCATGATAAAGCAAAAATATAATTCACATAGTTAAGTCTGTGGCTGCTGTGTTTTTTAAAACTCATGATCAAGTTAATAATAAAATTACTAAATTACAAAATGAATGCAACACTAACAGAATACAGATGGGCAATCAAAGAACAAAAGACAAATAAATTAAGAAACATTGATCCTGAAAAATCAGGGGGTACGTCTGAGGGAGAACAGAACTTGCTTCTTGCAAGGCACTCAAGGTGAACACAATTTGATATGGCGACAAGCGTTTGGTTTTGAAATTTCCTACATGAGGCATTTGTCTCGATGTAGTTACGGCCCTCATTTAATAAAAGTGAGGTAAGTGTTCCTGAGACAATTAACCTCAAATGAAACCAATTTTCTGACATTTCAAGTATATTTATATAATATTTATACTTTTATTATTAAAAGATATTGGAAGTGTTTCCCGATTTTTTTTTTTTTTTGGAAAAAGATGAATTTATGAAGAATCTGGTGCCATCTCATACTTTCGATTAGACCTGCTGAGTTATTTATTTTCAATACATTGCAAGTCAGGTAATTTATTTTCAAACTACCACAGAACAAACCATTTATTTTTGTGGTTATCAAGGCTGAGTTATTTATTTAAATGAGATTAACCTCGGCACTTTGCTATCTCGTTTTAAAGATGAAAAAATCACTTCTGATATTGTTAGGAAATTGTCAAAATATAAATTGAAAAGTTTAGGTTTTATCGATGGGTCTATAAGATAATTAATATACGACTAAATTGATTATATATGGCAATCTAATTAAAATATAGGTCTCTGATTTCGTTATACTCATATTTGTACAAGCACGCGAGTATATGTAGATGTGAATTTTAATTAGATTGATATTATTGGTATTCGACTGTATCTGGAGTTCAAATATTTGATGGTCCAGAGAATATTCTGCGTTTTTTTTTATGACAGTTTACTGTTTCTGATCTAGCAGCTCCAGGGCTCATTTCACAAAATATCTTACGATTAAAATTGATTGTAAGTTATACTGAAATGTTCACGATTTTTTGTGAAATGAGTCGCAGCCTCGTATCAGCTTCCAAAAGTGCAAGTTATAGAAAAAGTGAGACAGTGCAATTTAACAAAAATCAACGTTTCAAACATTTCGGAGGAAGATTTAGATCCATTAAAAAAAGAGCTAGTTGAAAAACTTCCCTGTTGTTGCAAAAATATTATAAAAGAACTTTAGCTGTATTGCTGTACCAATTAAATTACAGTCATTTTTAACAGTATTTTATATTATAATTGCTAAAAACGTTTCTACGCATGCATAATTATGCCGGGATGGATGAAAGGAGTTATGGAATGAACTTCAACTCGATGCAATACATTTTGCACGTAAAAATAATAACATTGGCGCGCATTTTTTTTTTAATTTCGTTTGCTCACATTTTTATTACAGCTTCAACTAGACAGCTACCCGCAACATAAAAGGATCTTCGCACAAACATCCAGAGGTCTTTGGGACTTAAATTTCGCGGGGAGCTGCTTTTACACACCTCCAGACTCAAGGCACCGAACTGTTAACTATACAGGGGTATGGTTCTGACCGTTCATCTTTCTTTTTTTTGGAGGGGGGAGGGGACTGTAAACATTTGAAATGGTGAGCAATTCAGAATCTACAGCAATGCCCAAATAGTAATCCCTAGCTTTTGATATTAATTTTGGATGAAGACTCGAGTATCTTGTTATGATTTTTAACAAATTTTATACAAGTAGAAAATAATGTTTTGTAAATATTTGTCCCTCCAGCCATACCAAAAATATGAACCCTTGAAATATTTTTTATTTCTCGTTAACGATTCAGTTTGGGGAGATTCAGTTTGCAGCGGCGGCTTTTAATTTTTTGCGTTTATCTTGAAAACTATAATAGATTTTTTTTAAAAGGGTGGTGTAATGAAAACAATCTGAATATGCTTTATAGGAAAGATCCCATTTGGGCAATTTGGGCTCTTATGAGTTTTGTTGTTTTGTTGCCTATTATCTCAATGACTTATTTACAGAGAAACCTTCCTTGCAAAATATTAGGAAAAAACAGATTTACAAATAAATAATTAAACATTACTGAAATTATAAATCAACTACCGAGAGACTAGTAATTTTCTTTTATTGAGGAGAACTGCGAGGAATCATTGGAATTACTTTTATTTTTTCAAGTCCCCACCTTGAAGAAGGAAAAAAATTCAAGACTCCCCCTTTTTTCCAAAGACATACAAATTTCAACTACCCACACGCACATACATTTCTCAATACTTCTGTTCGTCATAACAAAAAGAAATGAATACAATCTATTTTTCTATTATAAGTATAAAATATTGCATCAGTAGTGGAATTTGTTTGCGACTTCAAAAACTTTTATTTGGATATGCCGGTTATGGTATTTGATATTTGCTCATTGACATTTACCACCCCGTTATTTAATTTTAGCTTCAGATGAAAAATACTCTCCTGGAAGAACATGTTGAAACTTGGGGTTTTTATCTTAAATATTGAGGCGAGCGGAGCAAAGCGAAAACAAATTGATGTCTTTCGAGCCAAAACATTATATGTTGTTTACTGTAGGGGGAAGTGTATTACAAGTTTGTTTTTACTATATGGAAAGGAGTATAATCAGGAAAGCTTTAAAAAAAACCTGCAAGAGACTTAACTATTAAGATAGTCATTACTTCCATAAAACAAATATTGAAATGAAGATTGAAGCCAAAAATGATGGCATAAGAGATACAGATCTGACATCTGAATCAAGTGTAAGATACTTCTGTTAAATAATCAGAAACTGATTTAGTGTATTCATCATATAAGCTGTAATATTTGCATGTGTAAAATACAGAATTATTTAAATTTTGTAAACAAATTTTCGATGCCCCACACCAATTTGAAGTATTAATAATATGCTCCGCTCAGGCGGGGTGCAGATTGATACGACCGCAGAGGTCGAACACTGAACAGTATGGGCAAGTATGGACACACCATTCAAGCTTGATACAGCTCTGAATTTGGAGGGTGATTAAATATATGACACAGCATAGGTTTCTGACACAGAATGAATGTGATCAAAGATCTTAAAAATTTGAAATTGGACATTTACCTTTTATGGTCCAATATCCAAAATCTAAATACATGGTTGGATTCAGCATATCCAAGTACATCAAGAATTTAATTTTTGATGAAATAAAAAAAAAGTTTTACTTCGGACCCTTTGGACTAACTTAAACATTAGGCCCATAATAAAAATTTAAGTACATGTTCAGATTCACCATATCAAAGAACCCCAAGAAATCAATTTTGTTAAAATCAAACTAAGTTTAACTTTGGACTCTTTGGACCTCAATGTGGACTTATTTGAAAACCGAGCCCAATTCAAAAAATCTAAATACACGATTATATTCAGCATATCAAAGAACCCCTAGAATTCATATATTTTGATGAAATCAAACAAAGTTTGATGTTTGACCCTTTAGACCTGAATGTAGACCAATTTGAAAACGGGGCCGAAAATCCAAAATCTAAATACACACGGTTCGATTTAGCATATGTAAGAACCCCAAGAAATTTGTCAAGAAATAAGCAATTTATACAAAGTATTAGAAAAGTATTGTTTTGGCCCTTTTGGTCCCTAACTCCTACACAGTTATGGCCATAACCCCAAAATCAATCCTTTCTTTATTGGTATATGTCGTTACCAGAATAACTGAATGATGTGTCATCAGTAAATAGCCGACACAGTGATTTTAGCTTATCAGCAATATCATTAACTTATAAAACAAAGAGAAGAGGACCAAGAACTGATCCCTGGGGAACACCAGCTAAAACATTACTGAAGGAAGAAGACGTATTATGCAATACTACTCTCTGTTTTCTATCATGTTTGTAATCTTCCACCAAATGTAATAAGCTTCCGTGAATATCACAAGCTTTAAGCTTTTTAACAAAATACAAAACAATTTAATTCTTTTTTTCTTCCATATCTCCTTCCATCTTTACCGGGGGTGGGGGGCGGCGAGGTGGTCGAGTGGTCTTAGTAGTCGAACAACTATATCACTAGCATGTCCACATTTAAGTTGTGAGTTCGAATCCCACACGTGGCAGGTACGCTCGACTCCAATCTTAAGTGACTAAAATTGTCAATTTTCCTACCGAAGGTCGTTGGTTCTCTCCGGGCACTCCGGCTTTTTCCACCAATAAAAACTGACCGCCACGAAATAGCACGATAATGCTGAAAGTGGCGTTAAACACACATCAATCAATCATCCATACCAGTATAATTATGCATGAGTAGAAAATTTTATGGCTATTGTTATGAGATACTTTTTAAAATGGCTGTGATTTAATTGGTATAGGAAATGAATTAAGATAAAGCGGCAATTTAAAAGAGGAACAATAGTATCGGTATAGCTGTTTTTGCAATAACAGTTGTTTTATCATATTTTCGCCATAGCAGGGACATTATTCAACTACCTCCTGTATTAACGGATCTAAATCTTCCTCCGAAATGTTTGAAAAGTTGATTTTTATTAAGTTGCACTGTCTCATTTTTTCTATAAAGTGCACTTTCGGAAGCTGATACGATGCTGAAGGTGATAAATCAGAAACAGTAAAATGACTTTCAAAAAAATGCAGAATATAATCTAGAAGTTAAATTATTTGAACTCCAGGTTCTCAGTACACAGTCCAGGACCCATAATTTAATAATTTTAATCGTATGTTCATTTTTGTACACCCATCCAATAAAAAATTTTGTAATTCATATTTTGACAATTTTCCAATAATATCAGATGTGATTTTTTCATCTTTAAATCGAGGTACCAACGTGCCAAGGTTTATCTCTTTTAAAATCTCATCCATTTTCCAAACAATAGTTAAAGATTTGAGCCGGGTTTATAGTAAATCCGGAGAAGCAGATCGGAATCAGTTATGACGTAGAGAGTAATCGTTCTAATCGTGATCATATTAATTGACCATAACAACGATTAAAGCACATCATATAAGTACGTTTTGACATCATATCATGAAGTAATCCGAACCACATAATATAATGTTACATGCACATAACATAACATAATGACACAAGCTCACCATATAAAGATGTTTGAACATAATATAAGGAAAAATGCACATCATATAACGATATTTGCACATCATTTAAGCATATTTGCACATCATATAAGTATATTTGCACATCAAATAAGGATCTTTGCACTTCATATTAGTACATCCGCACATCATATAAATACATATGACATCATATAAGTATATTTGCACATCATATGATTATATTTGCACATCATATAAGTACATTTGCACATTATATAAGTACATTTATACATCATATAAGTATATTTGCACATCATATAAGTACATTTGCACATCATATAAGTACATTTGCACATCATATAAGTATATTTGCACATCATATAAGTACATTTGCACATCATATAAGTATGTTTGCACATTATATAAGGATGTTTGCACACCATATAAGTATATTTGCACATCATATAAGTACTTTTTCACATCATTTAAGTATATTTGCACATCATATAATGGCAAGTGCACATAATATAAAGGTAAATTTACATCATATAATGAAAATGGTCATAATAAGACAGTTTTGGTGTTCCATAAAGTGACATTGGAAGTCTTAAGATAGGATTGTTATGTGACAATATACAGAAGTATTGCACAATATCATGTAGGCGTAGATTTTTTCCCATTCCATTGTATACCGGTTTCTCCGAAACTTCTTGTAATATTGAAATGCAATACATATTGTAAATTCTTCCTGAAACCAATACGACATTTTATTGTCCCATTGTTTGCATAAACCTCTACTGATTAACTTGTTCCTTGTCAATTGAGATACTGTCGTATAGCGTCATATCCAACATTACATTTTTTTAATTTACCAACTTTAAGTAATAATGAAATGTCCAATTTTATACGTTACCGTATATGAACAAGCGAAATTCGAATAATTAAGTCTTGAATATTACACATTAAAATGAACAATAAGTACATTTATTATACATATTTACGCTGAAATGTAATTCTCATTTTAAATCATTCGATCGTTCTTCCTGAAACTGAGAAGGCCGTTTTATTGTCAAATTGTGTGCTTAACTTGATATACCGATTAACTCTTCCTTATGAAACTGAAATAATATTGTATAACGTCTTATCCCAAATTTTATTTTGTAACTTTGTTTCGCGGGTTAAAATGACATATCCAATTTTCTAATGTTTTTGTGCTAGTAAAACTTGAATAATAAGTATTATATACAGCTATATTTGTATAAAACACTGAAATATAATGTGGGCGGCAACTCGTATAAATTTGGATAAAAGCTTTGTGCAACTAGTTGAAAGGGATGTATTGATATAAAATAAAATTGTTAATCTCACAAAACAAACACTCTCGTTCACATTAATTTTTTTTCAAGTACATGTTATTCTGATTTATACACAGGTATTCAATTTTTCGATTGTCATTCGTGTTCGAAGTTATGTGAAATGTATTCTTCTATTTACTCAACATGTCTGATAGTAAATAATCGGAAGGGCGTGATTTTACAAATATTAAACGGACCTAAAGGTTGAGAGTTTAATCCTGGGTTATCATACCAGCAGAAATATGTGTATTTTGATGAATTGTTTATTGAATGAAGTTTTTCGATAGATCTATACATATAGAACGTGGGTCATTCATATCTATTGGATGCGGTATTTCTGTTTATTAGAATTCAAAATACCACAGATTCTTTAACAAGTCAACAAAAGGACACGAGTTCACTACAAGGACTAATTTGACCTGGTTTTTATTTCAAGGGAATATTTGTAGTCTATTCTCTTAATTACTATCTTTATCACACGAATTGTCTATAGATGCACCTCGTAGTAATAAAAAAAGTTGATAATTTACGTTGAAAATCTTTATTCGTTTAGTGGACTTGGTTTGCTTTGTATTAATTGTAAAAATATACCATCACAAGCATTTGGTGTGCTTGATTGATTGTTGGTTGCTTATCTTCCAGTGGCAAATATTTCATGCATGTTCAATAAATAGGTCCTGTATAATAAGAGGCCGTCCGGGATGGAGTTCGGTGGAAAATGAGGGTAAATTGGATATGGACAGAGATTTTACCTTGCATCAGGCCAACTACGAACCCTTTAAAGAGTTGTGACGTGCAAATAGCATAGCACTCTCACTACACGAGGCATCGGATTTAACGTCCCCATTCTGACCGGACGTGCCTGCGTACTTGTAAATCCCGCAAAGCAAAACTGACGCCCCATTTTGGCAAGGGTTTTACTGCTGGTCGGAAGAAGACCAAAAGTGACCATATTTCTATTCTCCAGTCACCCTTGGGGCAGTATTTGGTGTGTTTTTGTCAGCTGAGTTTGACATTTTTTTAATAAAATTGTTGAACGATTTTTTATTGATAAAATCCAACCGAATACGCTCTTATCTCACAAAACTAATATTAACTTAGTAAGTGTTGGGACGACTGATGATGGAATATAGTGAGTGATCTTCAATCTAATCCATGTTTTTTTCAGATAATTGTTTGAAGACGCCAAATAAGAATTTGAAGTTAAGAGTTTTTCTGTTCCGTTTAATCCATCCTTTTTATTGAAAGAAGATACATCGTACAAAGTAAAAATATCAAGGCTAAGGAAATAGCCACCATGATAACAAAAAGACACCAAACTATACCCAGAAAAAGACAATATTGACTCGAGACAAACTTGGAGAACCAATGTGCTCCGAAAGGGTAACCAGTATTTGTGACCTGTCTAAATGGGGCACCCATCGTGATGTTAATTCGGTGAAAATTTGCATTACTTTCGGTGATTTTACAATCGAGAAAAAAAGAGGCATAATTGTGGATACGACCAGTGAAACATAGCTCTGGTAATTTGTTCATAAAGATATTCAATGCCTGTCATCCTAATCGTGAGGAAAAACTGTTCCTCATTTATATTAATTATACGTATGGTATACTTTGGTTTCTAGAATGCTAAGAAAAGGATTGAAAACTGCCATTTACCTATTGAGGTTGTTGTCACGAGAAAAAATGGACATTGGTGTGCTTTTTAACACTGAAATATATCAAAACCCGCTTAGATAAGGAAGTCATTTCGGTTTGTCTAATGTTTAAAAGGAAACACATATAACCACTGACGTCCAATTTTCACAAGAAGATTCATGTAGCCTGTTGTAATTCGTTGACATCTTTCTCAGTGACATTCATAATTACATTATTGATCAAGTTATGGTTGATCGGGCAAATTTTAAAGATGCGACACTAACAAAACACTGTGAAAAAAGGACTGGCTGTGGTATAGAAATATAGTCACCTGGTCTCCTATTCCAACAGCAAAATCCTTGCTAAGTAGGGACGTCTGTTTTACTTAGGCGGATTAACAAATACGCAGTCACGTCCGATCAGAAAGGAGACTTAATTCCGATGCCTCGTGCAGGGAGAGTTCCACGCTATCTATACACTAAAAACCCACTGAACAACTCTTTGGGGGATTCGTAGGTTACCTATTACAAGGCATCATCACTGTCCCTGTTAAAACTATCATTTTTAAGCGGTAAGGTTATATATACACGCCTTAGTTTAAATTCAATGACAAATACCAAAATGACTGAATCCCTTAATCTGTAAAGAAACGTTATTTTTTTTCTTAGTACGTTATACTATGTGCAACACATATAAGCATTGAAAAATATTTAAAAAAAAAAAAACAATCTATATCTGTTCCGCTTATATTTGATTATCTGTTCTTTTTACTAAAACCACGAAAACAGTTTTAAATGTACGTAATTTATTATAATTCATTTTCGAGGAACCGAGACATCATTTGATTTTAAAAAATAACTTTTCTCCCTGCCATATATCTCCTTTTGGTTGACACGGTATCAAACGTATTCCAAACATTCCTTAAATTATAATGTAGAATAGCACAAAAGCTCCCGTGTATAGCAATGTTTTGTATTTCAGTATAAATAAATTTGGTGTATTTACTGTCTTCTGATTGGTTAAAAGTATTACTTTTATTTTCAATGTTGTCAATTTTTATGGCGACACGCCCACTCTGACGTTGTGTATTCATACGCCAACATGTGTGTACGTTGTTATTGTTAATATAAATAATATAAAAAGTTCTTTGAGCCTTATTTTTGATAGAAATTTATTTATAGTGAATGGCAATAATTTATTTTGAATTTATTGAACCATAAAATTAATTTTGACTCTTCACATTTAATAATCCGCTTATTCAATGTGAAGAGTCAAAATTAATTTTATGGTTCAATAAATCAAAATAAATAATAGCCATTCATTCAATATCATGCAAGTCAATAATTCGGACATTGCATTACATTTGCGCGTATTACCATTACATTTGAGCGCAAAAATCATTACGTTCGCGCGCAGCTTTTGATTACATTTGCGCGCATTTTTTTACAGGTAAACTCAGGTGAATATAGGTAGATTATACGTATTTATTTATTTAACTATTATTTTTGAGCGGGATAAGTCAGGTTTTGTTGTGCACATGCACTTAGTCCTTGAAATATAACAGATAAAAATGTGCTCAAAAATATATGGATGTGCTGAATAACATTGCTCAGTGTAGTGATCATGGAATGATTCCGGTACGTGTGTAGTACGCCTGGATTCTGCTGACGGTGGAGGAAATAGGCCTAGGGAATCTGGCGAAACACCTTAGCAACTATTTACGGTGCATAACCGTGAACTATCCCCTGACTTAAGTGTTCTGTCGATACGGAAACTAAATTTATCTTGCATGAATTTTTCCACCGAAACTCCATGTGTGTGCCTGGACGAATTTTTACAAACTGACTTAAATTATTTATTAAAGCAATAAAATAATGAAACAGAATACTATTTACTCTGAAATATTCGCAATTAAGTTACGTGTAGGTCTTAATCCATTACGGGATTTCTCATGATCATTGTATACTTTTTCAGAATTCAATATGAAAAAAAAAAATAATTTAGATTTACAAATATATTAAAATTCATTATAACTATAGTCATATTTATTATGAATTATCTTTATTTTACCTGTGTTAACTGTAAAATGAATGCGAGCAAATGTAATCAAAAGCTGCGGCCAAACGTAAAAAAATTTAACCCCAAATGCGTGCAAATGTAATGTGCACCAATGATTGACAAAAATTGAGGTGAAAAAGGTGAAAATTTTTCATGTAGTAATTTGTAGATATTTTTTTCTGTTCTAAGTTTTTCTCTATCTATCATATTTTTCGAGACTAAGCAATAAAAAAAAAAAAAAATCCAAATTAAAAATTGAGAAAAAATAAAAAGAGTACTTTAAAATTTTATGCGTCCGAAGCAATAAGATCCAATAGAGGGTCAACGGATGATTTCAGAAATTTTACCTTTTTATACGCCCGTTTACGGAACGTAATATGGTATTCCGTCGTCAAACACCTCGGACAATAACTCGAAAACGTTTTCACCAATTTTCATGAAACTTCGGTGAATTGTTTATATCTATTGACGTCAGCTCCCTTTCGGTTTTTATAAATTTTAGATTTTACGTTTCCCAGTTATTGGATTTTATTCATGAAACATAGGTGATTTTCCATTTTTCTAACTATAACTCAAAAATACTTAAACAATTTTCATGAAACTTTGCTGAACTGTTTATATATAATGACATAAATACCCTTTCGTTTTCTAAAATTTCTTGATTTTACGTTTTGGAGTATTGGGACTTTATTCATAAAAAGGGTGGATTTTCGAGTTTTCGGACAATAACTCAAAAACGCTTTGAGAAGTTTTCTTGAAACTTTGGTGGCTTGTATATATTTATTGAAATGAGCTCCCTTTTGTTGTTTTTTTGTTTATAAATTTTTTATATGACATTGTGTAGTTATGGAACTTTTCGTTGAAAAATCGTCGAAAACTCCATTATTCACACTTTGGACGGTTATAGAATTTTATTTGTTCAATAATCAAGGCCACAAACTTAGTTAAATTTGAGGTAGCCTTAATAGTTACAAATTATTCATGTTTTGTGTCAATGGGTACCACTGTGTGTGCATGTTTTTTTTTTTTTTGCATTTTTTTTTGTTTTTTGTTTTTCAATTTGAAGATTTTGTCTAGCTGGTCATTTTTATGTTTTAAGTTGCAGTTGCAAAATTATAGCCAACAACGCAAAAAATGTGTAAAAATCGCCATTGAAGGACAATAACTGCTATAAAGAGTCGACTGCACGACGATGTCGATAGTTTTTCTTTATTGTGTGTTAATTTTATTTAAGTGTTTGCTGCTGTTTACATTGTCTCTTTATCTTCTACAGGTTACAAGAGAAACTAAAAAACTGTATTAAAATTGTCATTTAAGGAAAATGACGGAGGCGACTCAGAGATCTGGAGGTGACTGAAGATTTCGGTCATTTTTGCTGCTTAGAATGTCTCTTTAACAATAATTGTTTCTATAGCTAAAGCGTCAAAAATGGATATTTAGTCTCTGATGCATGATTTTTTATTATTAATTGTTTTAGCTTTTAACTAGCTGTCAGTAACTGCGAGTACTCTCAAATCGTACTTTCTTGTTTATTTGACCTGTTGATACTAATTGTAATGCTTTTTTTTTGTTATTTAATGTTATTCAGGGTTATATCTGGTCTATATACCAGCTTTGATAAGTGTTTGGTACAAATATAAATTTCCACTTCGTACTATGAACATCAAAATTATTTATTTTGTTAAAATATTTCCTTTCTCTATTGTAACTGTATACGTATACCTAACAACAAAATTATTTTATTTACCTGTGTTTAAAGTTATTGCAAATGGCTGATATTTTTGTTCGAGCATATTGTTTTTCTTAAATTGTTTAACATTTCATACCGATATAACATGTTACTTTTATTATTCTTCCCTTAGTTTATTTATTTTGAATTTACATTGTATCATAGGTCAAATTTATTTGTTCAGTGTATGTTCAATGGTGTTACTATGTCCTTTGATTGAGTTAAGCTATTTCAGTTGATATTTTATAGTGTGTCTTTCTATGTTGTGATGTTACACTATTGTTTCAGAAAAAGGGTGAAGGTTTGGTACCATTAAAACGTTTAAACCCGCTGCATTTGTTTGCACCTGTCCTAAGTCAGGAATCTGATGTTCAGTAGTTGTCGTTTGTTGATGTGGTTCATAAGTGTTTCTCGTTTCTCGTTTTTATATAGATTAGACCGTTGGTTTTCCCGTTTGAATGGTTTTACACTAGTAATTTTTGGGGCCCTTTATAGCTTACTGTTCGGTGTGAGCCTAGGCTCCGTGTTGAAGACCGTACTTTGACCTATAATGGTTTACATTTATAAATTTTGACTTGGATGGAGAGTTGTCTCATTGGCACTCATACCACATCTTCTTATATCTATAAATCACAATTTACGGACAATTACTCAAATAAGACGTGTTCGAACAATGTTGGTCGATATAAACAGTAATTAATTCTTGGACTCCTGAACATTTTTCCTTGTCCAAATTTTCTCGATCTATAAGAGTGGTCAAAATAGTACCGATTATTCGCATTTTACCCACTCTTTTCTTTTGTTAGCGTTTATGGCGATGTTGGTTGGCATATGGAATCATGGAACTTAGTTTTAAACTAGATACCCTAAGAATGAGTGTGGTCAAGTTTGATTCCTATTGGCCCAGCAGTTTCAGAGGTGCATATTTTTTAAAAAGTTAACGGCTGACAGACTCCAAATGATGGCAATAGCTCCAACTTGACCCGGTGAGATAAAATTCTGTTAAATAAAACTTTTTACTCGAACACATTATTAAGTGAAACACAAAAGTATTTAAAAGTATAAAATCTTTAAGGAATGTAATTTATATACATTAAATAATGTGCCATACGTTACTTAGGGATATCTGATAACCAGTTTTATTACTATTCGTTGCGTTGTATTCTTTGTTGTATGGGGTATATTTTTCTTAGAAAAAGAACCGATCATTAAATACACCGAAACACATTTAAATGGCACGTTATTTAATCAATATCAATTTCTTTCCTGGAACCGAGGACATCTTTTTGTTAAATTGCCGTTGTGTGATACAGGTATAAATAAATGTACACGAGAAAAAAGGGGATGGTTTATAAATATTTATTTTGCCGTCATGCACATATTCAACAAACAATCAATCAAAAACTGCGCCTTTCAAAATGTAAACTTACTGAATGATCAAATATAAATCGGCAGTTGAATTTTGTGAATATTGGATAGGCAAAGTTACAGATTGTAATCCGAACCATTGTCTGCCATAACTTGGCGTCTGTCGTCGTCGTCCATCGTCCGTTAACTTTTACAAAGATATTTTCCTCAGAAACTGCTGGGCTAAATTTAACCAAACTTATTCACCATCATTATTGGGGTATCTAGTTTTAAAAAATGTGTCCGATGACCCTGCCTGCCAATTAACATGGCCGACATGGCTAAAAATAGAACATATGGGATAAAATGTAAGTTTTTATATAATCTTGAAAACCTCGAATAGAGAACACATGACGGGGGCAGAAATGTTCAGAATGTTGAGATCTACCTACTGTCAATTTACACCAAAACTGTCAGACGACTCCTTCTTGGAGTTATCGCGCTTTAATGTCATTTTTTCCAATGTTTTGCGCTATTGCCTATTATTTTAAAAAGCTTTTTTTATCACAAAACTGATCACAAAACTGATTAGCAAGACATGATCTCCAAGTAAATCAACATAGCCGAAATCATTAGACGACTACTAGTACTTCTTGAAGATATTGCACTTTAATGAAAATGTTTTACCAATTTCTTGCGTTTTTGTCTAATATCTTAAAAGCTATAATGGATAGATAGAACCGTCAGACATAAAAAATGATCAACAAAACATGATCTACATATACGTCAACATGGTTGAAATCGTCAGACGATTCCTTATTACCATTTAATGACGATTTTTACCAACTTTTTTCGTTTTTGTACAGTATCTTTAAAACTATTATAGATTGACAGAAACTTTTAAAATAGCAAAACTGATCAGAAAGATATCATTTACTATTTAGTATACACAAGTCAACACGACTGAAATCGTCAGAAGACTACTAAGTCTTACTTATTGGAGTAATTGTCATGTAAGGACGAATTTTGAATATGTTTTGCTTTGTTTTGCCTTTTATCTTTAAAACTATAAAAGATAGATCATAGACACTTTGAATAGTAAATATGATCAGCAAGACAAGATCTACAATTAAGTTTAGTTTTGCCGAAATTGTTAGTAAACTCTTTGTAGGAGTGATTGCCCTTAAATGGCGAACTTTTACCCTTTTTTGTGTTAGGCAGAAAAGTTCAGGAGGAGTTATTTAAACTTAATTTTCCGCCGTCTGGCGTCATATGAGATACTAAACAGAATATATTTTGTTCAATTGCCTTATGGATGAAAATATAGATAAACTCGAAATGTAATTAGGACTTTCTATTGAGAAAAAATATCCATTTGCCTATGGAGAATAACTATCTTGCAGTTGATATGCTATTCAAGAGCATATATTTCTATGATGAGTTTTTTTAAATATAGTTTTTGTTTACAAGGAAGGTAAAGAAGAATGGTTCGTTGGGATACAATGAAAGCTACACTTGTGTGACGGTATTACGTAAGCTATCATGATTTTGTTGACAGTTATGGAATATGTGTCGCAGTTTATTACGGAGATGTTTCGATATAATCGTAGTCCAAATCCCGTCTTCTTTTTGTCGATTTTTAATAATTACGACTTATCACCGAATATTTATTTGCCTTGAGCCACGCAACGGGTGTCAATAGTGGAACGGGAGCTGCTTGGCCTTCCGGAGCAATTGATTTGACCTCTGGTTTTGGTTGGGTTTGTGTTACTAAATCTTTAGTTTTCTGTGTTTTGTGGACGGTTGTTTGTATTTTTGTCATGGTTTTGCGGGTCAACTGTAGGCTTTTGATTGTGCCTTTGGTGAATTGTCCCCTACTAAAACAAACACGATGTAATTGTATGTTGTTGATTGGTGTTTACTTAACGTCCAGTGACAGTCATTTCATGCATATTCAGGCCGATAATAAAAATCCAAATTAAATGGACAGATTTTCAAAGTTGGCCGAGAAGGAAATTTAGACTGACACTTAAAAAGTATACAATGATGGATAGAGGCAGTTTTTGCCTTCGTACAGACCACATGTGACAGCTTATTTATACACTTTGGCCTGTACAAAGCAGTAGCTAAAAATAAGGAAACCAGACACAAAATATAAGTTTTACATCTAATTAAAATATGGAAATCAGAGTTCTATTTTTTAATTGATAACGAAATCAGAGTTCTATATTTTGATAAGATTGATACATTTTACAAATGTAAAGGTTAAGACTAGAAAGTTTCAAAATCAATATTAAGACGATAGCTTTGCTTGCGAGCTGACACCCCTCCATTGAACTGCTTAAGTGGATTCCATCTGAGAACAGCCATTGACCTAAAGATTAAAACATATTATATTCAACGAATTTACATTGTGTACATACACAACTTTTCCATTTAAGAAATACAAATTTCGAAAGAGGCCATTCTTATTCACTCAAATCCATGTAAACTAGTATAAATGGTGGTATGGTGTTATGCTGAAGGTTTTTTTTTGTATATAATAGCGACTTCGTCTCATAAATGTAATAATTAGCGGACCATTGTTTCTTTCCACTATACCAAGGTGATTAGAACGATGCAATCACAATAATTCTGTGCTCTTGTTTGTGTTTTATGCTTTCTCCTTTTTTCTATACGTGTACATTTTTTTGGGTCAGTACCATTCACATGACTGTTCATGATGAGTCTAATTTATAGGGCGATGTGGTATGATTGTCAATGAGACAACTATATCCAGCAGGATCCAAATGACGTGGATGTTAGCAACTATAGGTCAACGTACGGCTTTCAACAATATTCAAACCCTTTCCGTATAGTCAGCTATAAAAGGCCCCGACATATCAAAATGAGAAACAATTGAAACGAATGTGACCTACCGTATAAGGCCTGTCACCGGTTTTTTCTTACATGTGGAGCATGATCTGCTTACCCCCACTTACCCTTTCGAAGCATCTGAGATCACCCTAGTTTTTTTGGTGGGGATCGTGTTTCTCAGTCTTTAGTTTTCTATTTTGTGTTTTGTACTGTTGTTTGTCCTTTGGTCGTTTTTCGTTTTTTGCCATGGTGTTGTCAGTATGTTTTCAACTTGTGAGTTGGAAAGTCCCTTTGGTATCTTTCGTCTCTCTACTAACATTTAAGAATCGTTATTCTGAGATAATTAAGACCCTGACTTTGGTATAAATATAATGTGTTTTAAATTAAATAATTAGGGAAGAAATGTGAATATTACTAACATCCTAAACAGATAAACCCTACTAACAAAACAATAAGGAGTATACATTTGAATATTTTTTTTCCCTAAAAAAGCCCAAAATATTGAAGACATGGGTGCTTTGTCCCGAATGAGTGTTTTGAAAAGTGCATGCCTCTTGGCAATATATAACACATTTATCGTATCTTCTTGTAAGAAAGCTAATTTATGATATTAAAACGTATGGTTTGCATTCCTAGTCTTAAATTATAGTAAATAAGGTCATTATTTTCCTTGCAAGCGGTCTTGGACCGCTTTGTATCCAAAAAATAGCATTCATCTTGTGTCTGAAAACGTTGCTAATTTGGTACGCAAAATATTTGTCAAGTTTTAAAGGACCAAATTTTCAGTTTGTAAAATAACATTTGTTTGTTAAAGGAAAGTTTACTGTACTTAAAGATGGTTATAAATTATATAAGTGATTTGAAATTCGTATACATAAGGACAATAAAATATTAAGTAAAGAAAGGTGGGTGTAACATCATAACTAGAAAAACTCGGTTTTAAAGATTTTTACGAGTCGTTTATAGGTTTTTTCATGATAAAATAGGTATATAAGTGTGGTATGGGTTAGAGGTAGCTTTGGTGTCAAAGGAGGTAAGCCAATTTCTCACGAGTTAATTTTACCCTTAAACCTTTTCTAAAAGTCTTTCAATCTTTATCAAAATTCATAGTATCACTGCTCTTGAGTGTGCATGTAAAGGTTGTTACAACATTTAGTCACTTATTAATGTTATTAAGATGGCGAAGAATTGCAATTTTGACAGATTTGGGCTTTTGAGAATTTTTATCTAAAAACGAATTAGACTGACATTCTTAACCAACACAGGTATTCCATCGAAAGTAAGGCTATGAGTTGCTTTTCAGATAACCTTTTTTGTTATCCAGGAT
The DNA here is from genome assembly GCA_017311375.1 of Mytilus coruscus. Classification (NCBI taxonomy): domain Eukaryota; kingdom Metazoa; phylum Mollusca; class Bivalvia; order Mytilida; family Mytilidae; genus Mytilus; species Mytilus coruscus. The sequence continues at coordinate 86,735,498 of CM029601.1, forward strand.
GTCCTTCTGTGCAATTCTTTAACAAAAAAAAACCATCTCGACATTCCCTTTAACAGCAATGTCTCACTGTTCGTGTTGTTCAGTCTTTTGTTTTCTATGTTGTGTTTTGTGTACTATTGTTTGTCTGTATGTCGTTTTCTTTTTTTAGCCATGGCGTTGTCAGTTAATTTTCGACTTATGAGTATGAATATCCCTTTGGTATCCTTCGCCTCTTTTTTAACGGATGCCACTAGTACAGCAGCATCTGCTTTACCCTTCCGGAGCACCTGAGATTACTCCTAGGTTTTGGTGGGGTTCGTGTAACTCAGTCTATTTTTCTATGCGTTTTGTGTATTTTTTTTTACTCTTCGTCGTCTTTTGTGTTTTTGCCAATGTTGCGTTGTCAGTTTCTCTAAGACTAATGAGTTTTGAATGTCCTCTTAGTATCGTCCCACTCTTGAAATATTATTTTGATTTTATGGATCTATGGATACATCTAAACTTGTTGAAAATTATTTTCAGTAAATTATGTAGACTCTATTATTTGAATTCTAGAAAGTTTGGCCAGCGAAACAAATACAGAGGAATCAGTCCTACCTCTTTCCATTCAAAGCGCATCCTCTGAAAATTCCAACATCAATTAAACTTTATGCTAGACTACCTTGGAATGATATTGTAGTTTACAAATGCTTCTTAAAGAGATACTAGTTAGGATATGTTATTTATTACAAATAATTTAAAAATGATTTCAAGCATTGGAACAATCGTGTATCACTAATATTATTGTATTGGTACAACCCAACTTTTATTTGCATAGACAGATTGTCTCTTCATAAAATAACAAGTTGAAAAGTTAATTTCGAACGTTATTGCTGCTATAAAACATAGTAAAGCCCTATAGTTGATAAGTGAAGATTAAATAGTATTTCCTACAAAGCGTATTCCAGCAGAGTTGCGTATTTCGTACTGTCTGCACCTTTGTAATTAGCGTTCAATGTTAGTCTCTCTCCCCTCACTGCAGATGCACGTCCCTCCCAGTTGTCTTTCCCAACGTTTTCTAATTGTGTCCAGCTATCTCCAACTGTTATGGCTACCGCATGTGCACCTGGTACCAAGACTCGGAATTTGATGTCATTCAATGATCCATCAGGGTCAATGGTCAGCGGTTCGCTCAGGTAGCAGCCTTGCTTCCATTGAGCATATTGTTTAGGGAACTGTAAGACCCGATGAGACAGTCTTGTGCAGTTAAGAAGATAATTGTATACTCCTGGAAGAGTTTTACTATCATCTGAAGCTTTAAGTGCGAAAATCTGAAATTTATGATATCCCACGGACGACATCTTAACGATGAAACTGACAACATCTCCCTGCGTCTGTGTAAAAATAGTGTCCGATGATTCCTGTTGGGTGATAGTGTTTACTAGGTTTGCTGTCACCTTTACAGGGTATTTTGTTCGAAATTTGATCTCAACCTGAAATAAAAAATGAAAATATAGTTCGTTGCACCTCTTTAAGTCATTGTAATTTACGATCTTATATGTCACTGAGTGGTAGAACTTTTTTTTACAATTTGCTTGTAATTGTTTTGACAGGTTGCGTAATTAAACATAGCAATTACAGTATAATGTGTTTGGCTTATCACACTTTTTGTCTTGCCTACCTGATGAAGGTGATCACAGACAACGCGACAGGCACGTGCTGTAAAACTAGACAATCCGCAGAATGTATGTCGTCTGCATTCATAGCATTACAAGATTTAAATGCATTCCTTCATAGTCTCATTACCACAGTACTGTTAGCGTCGACAAAACAAAATATTGACTAAAAACAAATGATATTATTTACAAAATGTAATGGAACATCGATTTCGTTTTTAGATAAGCTTATAATAACTTTAATATAATAAATGGTTTGGTAAATACCCAATAGATAGAGATAAACCCAGCAAAAACACAAATGTCCTTGAAAGCAGACCAATTGATAGATAACTCATCTTGCATGGTGACCATGATGTTTGTCTGATGGATTTTAACATAATATCATATGTAAGATTTTCTGACAGCAAATTCACTTAACTCTGCGTCAACACAGTGCGTTTAAAGTTAGAATATAAAAATTGTTTTTAGTGTTTTACTCAGAAATGAGTATAATATAACGGTTGATTATAAAACACTTTATAGTATGAAAAGTCTGTGGAAGGATTTCAGATTCTTTAGACACATAATGATTATTTATATCTACTAACTCTGTACCGTTAAATTATGTGGAATTTGTATACAAGTTCGCATTGTTACATTTGCAATTTTATGATTCACGAATCAAAAAGCTGATGGGATTTTTATTTGTTTATCATGCTTATATTGTTTTTGTTTCGTGCGTTATCTTTTAATGAATTCTGAAGAGATGCATGCAAAAACATAAGCATATCATAAAGTTTATATTTGTCAGTTCTCTGGATGAATATACTTAGTTAATATCTTATCTCTCTGCTTGCAAGTACAAATAGACAAATCACGTTAGCTTAACAATCATAAGAGATGTAAATATAAATATTAACATCAGAGATATAGTAGAATTTGTATAGACAATAAAATTTATCTTTTTGTTTCCATGGAAATCGTGTGCAAATAAAAGTCACATGTAATTTTTCAATGCATTTGCAGAGTGAGTTAAATTCTAGTAGAACATGAAGCACTTTGATATATAGGTATTATCTAAATGTACAAAAAATGTATATTCATTTGTTGGAGGTCCGTTTATGCCGATGAATCGTTTTGAGAAAGTGCCAAGATATCTGCACGTATAAGAGTCCGTGATGGGTCCGTTAGTCAACTGCAAGAGAAAGCTGTTGCCGTATCTAACATACCCTTTTCCCTGTGACACTCCAATTTACCCGCCCTCTTCCCGGTCTAGCTACTTTGCAAAACTTTCCTTATTTACTGTTTAATTTGTTTTCGACATGAATATGCATAAAAAAACTGAACATCCGTTGTGAGGGATATAAAAAATATGGGTTGCTGCAAACAATTGTCTTATCCCTATCCACGATACCTTTTTCTTTGACTGGCAGTCAATATCAACCCCCTTTATCCAGGTCTAACCTACCTATTAGATGTATCTCGTTATGTCATGAAATGTATGAAATATTCGCCATTTGATGTTAGACCAACAAAAAAAAAAAAAAAAAAACAACAACAACAACAATCAATTAATCAATCAAAATGTGTGGTAACCAAATATCAAAGTGTTGAATTCTTAACAGTGTGTATGACTAAACCCTTAACATATTTAGATTTGAAACTTAGTCTTAATCATGTCTGATTGGTGTTCTAAAATCTGACTGCGATCAATATAGTTCAAATATGAGAACACTTTGAAAGGCATCCCAATACTGCACAATTACAAACATGCAAAACTTTCATTTGGATTTTAATTAACAAATTAGTTTCTCATGGAATGTGCTTGCTTTATTTATCGTTAAACACTAAATAAATATCTGCAACGAGTGCTTGATGATTTGACGGCATTGTTAATGCCAAAATATAATTGATTGTACCGTAGCCTCAAGAACGGTATCCAAAAAATAAATTAGACGATCTGTTTTCTCTGCTGAAAAAGGATTTTGCAGATGTAGACAATGCATGATGGTACGATATTAGATATAACTTACAGAAAGAATGTGAAAATCTGCATTGATGAGAGATTTTGTTTTTGCAAAATCATCAAATAACAATCGCTTTGAAACAAAAACGAAGGATGTATTATTTGTAAATTTAAACTGGCAGATTCTGAATCACATCACATGTTTTTATATTATTTATTTACCCTTTTATTCTTTCGCCAAGCATATAAAATTTGTCTTACTAATTACATATACATTATAGTGTATTGACATCGTATTGTCTTTTTATGTGCCTTTCTTGGAAACATGGTCTTTATGGCAGATAGTCTCTGTTAAATAACTCACAACTTCTCTGCTCGGGCTATTTTCGTTTTGTACCGCACATCTCCTTTGTATGCATACAAATCTTCCTTATATATAGAAAACGAGGACTGTTTTTGAGACTGTATCGAGTGCGTCAAGTATAACTTGAGCAAACTAAATCAAGATACTAGAAGTCTTACCAGGAGACACGCACACTTATACTAGTATGGACCTGTATAGTTGGCCAGTCTTCAATATTGTTTATCATCATATCTTATCAGCAAACTAGTCAAGTCTATTGAAAGGTGCATTACTTTCCTAGACAACTTGCTGCCATTTTTATTGGGATACAAGCGTGGGTGAACATGATTACTCAGCCATTTTTTTCAACAACTTCTTATGCACATACAATCTTTACAGATGTGTTGTATTCTCAAATTTGATCACTGACAGATGTGCTGATTATTTTTATAGTTTTCTTTATGTACCATGTCATCTAAATGGTATATACAGCATAAATCTTAAATTAAATCTTTTTCACTTACGTGAAGATATTAGGCATCATGCAGGTACACTTGACTACTTACCGTTTACAATGAAATTAATTGTAAAAGCCCTGTCGCGACAACCATTATGTAACGAAGGTATTATGATTAGTACCTATGGTTAAATCTATTTTTGCTATCCTAAAACACAAATCTAGCGAAGCAAAATTTTCATCTTTCTGACTTGCATGTTAAAATGAGAGTTAGTATGGTTGATTGATGGATGATTTACGGCCAGTGGCAAACATCACATTCATATTCATATTGAACGTGCTAGCGCTCACAAAGTAATAGTTTACAGGAAAACATATCAACCTTCTCACACCACATTATTTCGACTCTAAGCTGATATATCTTTCCTCTTACTATAAATACCGTAACCTTGGTGGATAAGCAGCAAACACCTCGATTGAACCAATACTGGGATCGAACCCACGACCTCGCCTAATCGTGATTGCTTAATTCGATGAGATCACCGAACCTTTTTGAGAGTTAGGATAAAGGCCATTATCTGGCTCCTAAAATTGCAATAAAATGCTCCGCAGGGCGCAGCTTGATACGACCGCAGAGGTCGAACCCTGAATAGTTGGGGCAAGTATGGACACAACATTCAAGCTTGATACAGCTCTGAATTTGGATTGTGATTAAATATTTGACACAGCCTAGGTTTCTGACACAGAATGAATGTGGTCTAAGAACTTAAAAATTTTTAAATTGGATATTCACCTATTATGGTCCAATATCCAAAATCTAAATACATGGTTAGATTCAGCATATCAAAGAACCCCAAGAGTTCAATTTTTGATGAAATCAAACAAAGTTTAATTTTGGACCCTTTTGACCTCAATGTGGACAAAGTTGATAACGGGGCCCAAAAATCAAACATCTAAATACATGTTTAGATTCAGCATATCAAAGAACCCTAAGAATTCAATTTTTGTTAAAATCAAACTAAGTTTAATTTTGGACCCTTTGGACCTTAATGTAGACCAATTTGAAAACGGGACCAAAAATTAAGAATCTAAATACACGGTTAGATTCGGCATATCAAAGAACCCTGATAATTCAATTTTTGATGAAATCAAACAAAGTTTAATTTTGGACCCTTTGGACCTCAATGTGGACCAATTTAAAAACGGGGCCCAAAATCCAAAAACTTAATACACGGTTAGATTCAGCATATTAAAGAACCCCAAGAGTTCAAGAATAAAACCCCATTGAAATTGGTCAAGAAATAAGCAATTTATACAAAGTATCTTCTTTTGCACAATACTGTGCAATTGAATATTTCTTGCAATTGCGCAATACTGTGCAATTGAATATTTCTTGCTATTGCGCAATACTGTACAATTGACAATTTCTTGCTATTGCGCAATATTGTGCTATTGAATATTTCTTGCTATTGCGCAATACTGTGCAATTGAAGATTTCTTGCTATTGCGCAATACTGTGCAATTGAAAATTTCTTGCTATTGCACAATACTTATTATATAATAATTTACACATCCTGTTTGGTGTGTATCTCCTGCCATATCATTATTATTTGCTTTTAAATATAAATCAGAAATAACCAACTTAAAATGGAAAATTTTAAAGAAAAAAAAAAAAAAAAAAAAAATCCCCAATTTTTGAACCCCTTATGATTCATAACCCCAAACTCAAACCCAGCCTTCCTTTGAGGTATGGTACTTTGCAGTACAATTTCAGAGAGATCCATACACTTGAACACAAGTATTGTCTGGAAACTAGAAAATGCTTATTTTGGCCCCTAATTCTTAAACGTTTCAGGCAGTTACCCCAAACTCAATTCCAGCTTTCCTTTGTGATATGGAACCTTGTAGTACAATTTCAGAATGATCCATAAACTTACACACAAGTTATTGTCATGAAACTAGAAAATGCTTGTTTTTGCCCTTTTTGGCCCCTAATTCCTAAAATTTTGAGGCAATTACCCCAAAAATCAATCCCAGCATTCCTTTGTGATATGGAACCTTGTGGTACAAAGTCCGAGAGATCCATACACTAACACACAAGTTATGTCTGGAAGTTACAAAATGCTTATTTTGGCCCCTAATTCCTTAACTGTTGGTACCATAACCCCCAAAATCAATCCCAACCTTCCTTTCGTGATATTGAACCTTATGGTAAAATTTCATAGAGATCCATTCACTTAAACTAAAGTTAGAGTGCGAAAACCAATGCGTCTTCGGACGACGACGACGACGACGACGCCAACGTCATACCAATATACGACCACAAAATTTTTTTGCGGTCGTATAAAAATGTTGAATTCTCTAATCTCCTCAAAATCTTGTTAATTATATTGATAAATGAATAGGATGATATAATCTTGACACTTTAATGCAGAAATGCCAATTGTAATGGTACTATGATGTCATAAACATGTTGAAATTGACATATTTGAACATGAATATATACTTAACACACTTTTTGGGCATATCTCTTGAATGGCAAGTCAAAATACGCCAAAATTAAAATGGACCTGTATTTTGTGTTCCATGTCATTGTGTTTAAATTTCAAAAGATTTAGTCACTTAATTAAATCATCATCCGGAAATCAAAAGTTTGACATTGGGCAACACTATGCAACCCGACTAATTGTGGGCGGAGGTGTTAAAAGCCAATATTTTTACTAAATTGACACACTAACGGATATTCATGCGAAAAGAACCTTACCGAGGTATCAAGCAAATAATTTAAAGTTCAAGCAAAATGAATTTGATTGTAAAAAAATAGAACAAATGCATCTTCAATTCAATTCATCGTGTTACTAAATCGTCACATGAAAGTTTAAAATTACTTTGATGTTACATTCCTTTTTTAATTGGTCACATAATTAAATCTGTTTTAAACAAAAAGAGAACGTGTCGTACATTAGGATTCTTACGAAGATTATAAAAGCGAAAGCCCTAAGTGTAAAAACAACAACAATCTAGAGATGCAACGTTCTAAATTTATTTCTTCACGTTTTGTTCATATAAATAGCAAGAAAGGGTTGGTTGGTTTTTTTTTTTTTGGGGTGAAATTAGAGGAGGGATTTGGTCCAGTTGAAAAAAGTAAATAATGAGCACGTCTGAAGCTCTCAAACTGAATTAAAGACCCCATTAATACAGCATTGTCCATATTGTAAGTTACAGCTGATGGAAGTTTTCTCAGTATAATTTTTATATATAATTTGTCTTCCAAATAGTACTCTATACTGTAAAAATCTTTATTGAGAAAGAGCAAGTTGGATTTTTAAATGCATTTATTGTTTTAATGAAATGCACTTAATATTAACTGTTCCCGTATATCATATCCAGGGAGCTTTTGTCGTTTCGGGGACTGTCTTTATCCTTTTGTCAACTTGTTAGTTTGTTGTTTCTAGCCATTATGTTAGGCTCGAATAACCTCAGTGAACAAGAGGCTGTTACCTATGCAACATTTGACAATGATAGGTCGACATTTAATGAGCTGGTGAATGAAATTGTTAAGGTTGCTAATTTATGTTGTTATTGTCAGCTGATTAGACAACCAATGGTGTAAAACATATCATCATAAAATTTTTAAGTACGAAATGTAATATAAATTAATTGTTTCTGGCATAACGTCAAGTGGAGAATATTTCACACTTGTTCAGAACTTGGAACAAATATGGATTATATAAAAACCATAAATGTAGATGCTGCAAAAGGAATTGAACGGGCGTGAGGACATTGTACATTGCAATAGATCATCTGAATCCATAACAGTATTCTACAAAGTTTCTGAAACTTGCTGACAGCATGCTATTGTACTCTTCTCAGTTAAAATTAACATCCTAATTTCAACCGGACGTGGCTTTGCATTTATACATCCTAAATAACTAAAGGAACGCCCGCTTAGTTGGGCCTTATCGTCGGACGTTAGACGTTAGAAGTCAATCAGATTTCTTTACTCAATCATCCGTTTGAATTGTAATATTGGTTAAATATTTATCCTTAAAACTATGTTTGAAACCTTAATGTTTAAAAACCTTAGAATAAAAAGAGGTGGGTGATACCAAAGGGGCAATCAAAACTCACAAGAAAAACCGACTAAAACATGGCACAACACGGAAAACGACGAGCGGTTAAACAACAGTTCCCAAAAGACTATAAATTATCAGGTACCCTAGAAGGGTAAGCAGACCCTGATCCACACATGATACCCGTCGTGTTGTTCATGAAAGTACAAACTCGGGGATAAGTCTCATTCCTCGAAATCCCAATCGAGGAAAAAAAGACGGTGTCGTGATATCGATTATTCAACCAACTCAAAATAGCGTCATTAAAACTTTCGAAGGGATGCCCTCAAATATACCACTAGGAACCCCAGTTCCAATAGCTTCCTTGTAAGCAGCAACCCTCTATCAAGGATATCATAATAGAAAACATAAGCTCTGGAATAGAAATCTTACTGATGTGTATAATGTACTTCCGTCATTTTATTAATAGTGAAGAAAACATGATTAATATAGACATTCTTATTGCGGTATCTTGGCTTCTCTTTTCGTCATGATTATTATTACCGATAGTTTCAGGTAGAGAATTCCAGTATCAATACACAACATCATAAACCATGCTTACTATGATTAAGCTTAATATATAGGTTAACAATGTATATCAAACTATGTATATTGCTTTTGATATGTGCTCTTTTGATTAACTTTATTACAATCATTATACAGTCATGCGGAAATCAACAAATATCTGATAATTTCTCGCAGAAATTATTGGATAAATAATTACTAGTATTTCAAATTTCATTAATAACTTTATAAGTCGTTATATCATCAAGATTATCGATTATCAAATATACGTTTATGAAATATTTATTCTTCCTAATAACTTAACCGTTAATTTTAAAGTATGAAATATTAATAATCGAGCATTTAAACATCACATTGCATTATGTTTCAAAATAAAGAATAAATCACCCGTACAGGAAAAATCAGAGTTTACGTTCAATATTTGAATAAGATATAATAAAGTTTCATGACATCCCTTTCCTTTTCATATAATTTTTAAAGTTGTGTCCTTGATAATGTTGAAAGGGCGTTTATCCTTGTAAAATACACAAGATTATTTAAAATGAAATATTTTAAGCTTTCTTTAATGTATTTTAAAGTTTTCCCTCATTTTAAAAACATCAGTGGCGGACCAGAAGGGGTTTGAGGAGGGGGTACGGGGGTTGACGATCGATGCTTTTGAATGGGATATATGGTTGGAACCCCCCTTTTGAAAATGGCTGGATCCGCCCCAGAACATAAATATTAGCATTTTGGTCTCTAGAACAGGCGTTTCAGGTAGATTTTTTAGGACCAAAACACAGATCGACCTGTAAAAATACTTATAGTATATAGTTTTGCATTATAAACAAATATAAGTTAAAAATTAAAAGCGTAGCTTAACCATGTTAACAGTACCTCATAAATACATAAGGAATATGTATAGTATATGTAGTATAGTATTGAAGCTAAAGTAATAAAAACAAATGGTAAAGTCAAAAAAAAAAAGCGTAGCTTACCTCGTTTGTATCCAAAGTAATCTCAGGATTATCATGACTAAGTGTGCTTAGTCCAACGTCACCAAACTTTGGTTGAGCTCCTAAGTAACCCCGTGGAAGCTCTGGTTTTGCCATTTTTCTGCAAGTTAATTATTTTAAATTGTTGATTTACTACAAATTGACTCAGACTGTTCAGAGCTATATTTGTCGTCCCGAGTGAAGATTATAAAGAAGAGATGAGAGTTATAAGTTTAAATGACGTGAAAGCGAGGGAGCCAATGAAAGCACACAACGATTTACCTATGTTTAAAGATGAAATTGATTGATAGAAATTGTTAAAAGTAAACACGTCCTCTCGTATCTATTTTATCATTATCAGTCAGACGGCTAACTTTGACAGAATCTATGTTTTTACTTATACTCTACGCTCTAGAAGGTTTGATACACATCAGTCTAATACATTAATGCAAATATACACAAAGCATTTAGTTTACTGTCTATAATTGAAACTTGTGCTATAATGGAATATATTTATTAATATTTTAAGAGTGATCGATAAAATTTAAATGCATTTACATTCTTTCAAATGAAAACATTTTGTTAAAGAATGACACTATTGAAATTTTGACTTAATAATCAAGAAATCTTTTTTAACCAGTTGACTCCCAATGCACACGCTGAATACAAAGCAACTGTATACATAATATAAAGTGCGTTAAACTACAATATTTTGAAACGCACTTTATATTAACTGTTATGTAATTTCTTTTCACAGAACATTACTATGTGATGATATCAATATAATATCTTCTTATTATTTTTTTCTTTATAAAGTACAAGTGAAGACGTAAGAAAAAACAACAAATATACCACTTTTGTCCTTTTTTGGAATCAAATAAGTATTTTGGCTCACGTACATGGCCCATTCGAGTTAATGTCATTTCTTCGCGCCCGTCGTCATCGTAAACGTTTCATTAAGATTTGTCAAAAATCATACTTAGGGTTAGTTATGTGTCCTAAACGAAGATTGTAGACTTATTGTACTTGTTCTATATCCCTAGTTGTGCATGCAGTTATAATGTGAAGATTGTGTCTACTATAGAAACCTATAGGGAAATGTTTATCGTTGTGTTCAAATTATAATAGCAATACAAAAATATAACTAGCTATTCCTGCATCAATTGGAACCAAATTTTCACTGGCATGACAAGTTGACTCTTTCGATAAAATTACTGTTTTCATTCAAAATGTTGGTTAATTTTCTGAAAGACTTTCAGACCACAATTTTTATAACAACGATATATTTTTTAAAATATATTATACTTATCTTTTATATAGAACGAATGGATTTAAAATGGTGCCATTCCAGTAACGGTAAATTTCCTGGAAGAACAATATTATTTGAAAAGGCACCTAGCAACCATATATTTTTGAAAGCGTTATGACCCAGATTTTGACATCGAACAATTTAATTTCATTAGGATGTGATTCTAATTTTGTAAATTTCACAGGAAGTCTCACAAAACATGGAACAATTGAACTGCCAAAAGATGTGAATCAAATTGATTTCAAAGGATGTGATTATGGAGATGACTTCGTTTTGTAGACTTCGGAACATGATCCTATTACAGTCCTTCCTTTTAAGCTCACTTGGCCTAAAAGACCAAGTGAGTTTTTCTCATCACTTAGCGTCCGTCGTCGTTAACTTTTACAAAAATTTTCTCCTCTGAAACTACTGGGCTAATTTAACCAAACTGGGCCACAATCATCAATTCGGGGATCTAGTTTAAAAATGTGTCCGATGACCCCGCCTGCCAACGAACATGACCGACATGGCTAAAAATAAAACAAAGGGGTAAAATGCAAGTTTTGTTTATTATCTTGAAAACCCCTATGAATAGAGAAAATCTGACAATGCAAAACTGTTCAAAATGATGAGATCTACAAATTGTCTATTTACCTGAAAACTGTCAGATGACTTCTTATATAAGTTATTGTCCTTCAATGACGAATGTTACCGACTTTTTCATGTTGTCTAATATCTGAAAAACTTTTATAGGTAGGTAGAATCTTTATATACAAAAAATGATCAACAAGTCCAGATCTACAAACAAGTCCAATGGTCGAAGTCATCAGACGACTCCTTATTGGAGTTATTGCCCTTCAACGACGATTTTTATCAATTTTTAGCGTTTTTGCCTAATATCTAAAAAACTGTTATAGATAGATAGAAACTTGAATGAAAGAACCTTAGTGAGCGCGCTCACATACCCCACGTCCCCACATTGTCATTGGAGAAATAAAATAAGTGTAAAAAAAAAATTGTATCAGGAAAAAAAATTGAATCATAATTTCCTGTCAATATGCACATCTACATAGTATGTCCTTATTATCTACACAGTTTCATGAAATTCTGTTGTGTGGTTTCAGAGGAGTTGCGATCACAAACTGTTGCAGTAGTACATTGAAGCAAATAAGTTCAAAGGGGCGTAACTCCTGGAAAAAAAATTGAATCGTAATTTCCTGTCGATATGCACATCTACGTAGTATGTCCTTATTATCTGAAAAGGTTTCATGAAATTCTGTTGTGTGGTTTGAGAGGAGTTGCGATGACAAAAGGTTGCAGTAGTATATTGGGCAAATAAGTTCAAAGGAACTTAACTCCTGGAAAAAAAATTGAATCGTAATTTCATGTCGATATGCATATCTACGTAGTATGTCCTTATTATCTGAAAAGGTTTCATGAAATTCTGTTGTGTGGTTTGAGAGGAGTTGCGATGACAAACTGTTGCAGTAGTACATTAAAGTAAATAAGTTCAAAGGGGCGTAACTCCTAGAAAAAGAATTAAATCGTAATTTCCTGTCGATATGCACAACTACATAGTATGTCCTTATTATCTGAAAAGGTTTCGTGAAATTCTGTTGTGTGGTTTGAGAGGAGTTGCGATGACAAGAAACAGGACTGACGGACGGACGGACGGACGGGTCAAAAACATTATACCCTCTGCAACTCGTTGCGTGGGGTATAATAAGCAAAATTGATCAGCAAGACAAGATACAGTCTGAAATCGTCTGACCCCCTTATTGGAGTTATTGCCCTTCGATAATAATTTTTACCATTTTTTTGCATTTTTGCCCGATATCTGAAAAGCTATAATAAATAGGTAGAAACATAATTGAGCGAAAATGATCAGCAAGACTTGATGTACAAATAAGTCAAATAGTGGAAATCATCAGTCGACTCCTTGTAGGAGTACCTGCTTTTTTAATGACAATTTTTACCAATATTTTACGTTTTTGCCTACTATCTGGAAAACTATAAAAGATAGATAGTCACTTTTAATATAGCATAAATGATCAGCAAAACAAGATCTACAAATAAGTAAAATTTTGTCGAAATTGTTGGTTTACTCTTTATAGGAGTGATTGCCTTAACTGATATTTTTTTACCGTATTTTGTGTTTTGGGCAAAAAATAAAGAAAATAGTGAGAAACTGTATACAGAAAAAATAAAAAATAATCAGTAATACAAGATCAACAAAAAAAAAGATATTTTTTGTCATGAATTCTATTCTAGTCCACAAATGTTGGAGAGAGTCCATTGTCGAAGATGCTCATAGACATAGGTGAGCGCTCTTGTTTATAAAAATGCCGATTGTGCCCGACGACGTGCTTACATGTCCGTTGATACTACAAATAAAACCTAAGAATCAGGTATATTGTTAATCACTCTGAAGTAATGCAACCGAAATATTGTAATCTTTTTTGAAATGGTCCTCTTAAAGTGCCCTTTCGGGGTATGTATCGATATTCCTGTTTAAAAATCAAGATGACCCCCAAAAAAAAAAAAAAAAAACTATGTACGAATATTCTTGCCACATAAGATAGTTTATTTAATGTATTTTTTTTGTGGAAACAATCTTGATTTGAAACTAAGACAAATAGCGATATGCCTGCCATGAGTCTAAATGGCCACCTCCGGAAAACTTCGCAACATACACGAAGGAAAACGCATAACTTCAAAAATCTTCTTGTAGAATTTCTGATCTAATTTTAACACCAAACTTTGCAACAATAATCGTTATGGTGGTTTTAGTTGGAAAATTATGTCAATTTTGACACCATACTTATAACATGACCGTTTTTACTTTATACTGAATATATGATGCAGACACATATCATTATAAACGAAGCTAACATTAAGCCATTTTATTTGAATAAGTAGTCATTTAAAATTCCATTACAGATCACTTGCCCACTGACTGGGGAATAGAAATAAAGTCACTCTAGGTATTTCTCCAACCGGCAGTAAAACTGTTGCCAAAGTAAGGCGTACATTTGGTTGTGCGGGATATATAAATATCCAGTCACGTCTGGTATGAATATTGATGTTATATCCGATGCTTCGTGTCGATAGAGTGCCACGCTCTGTACACGTTAAGAACCCTTGCAACAACTCTTTGGGGTCCATTGGTGGCTTCTTGTAAGGTTAAATTTCTGTTCCTACACAATTTATCCTCATTTTCTAGTGGAAATCCAAATTTTCTTCATCCCGGTCGACCTCTATTACAGATTCTACATATTTTATGTGTTGCTAAGTTGTTATCGTCCTGAACAAGTAGCAAAATTTTGCCACTGGAGTTAAGCAACTTACAATCAACCAATAAAGCAATAAATTACAGAGCACTGCGTACCGGCCAACAAGATGGCCGCCTTTGATAAAAAATATAACCTATTCAAAATTCTTGAAAAAATCTCAAAAATCAATAGCTGATTCATTTATATAGGTTAAGTGTAAATCTGCTCAAATTAAAGAAGTTTTGATGAAATGCTTCTCTAGTTTTTCCTATTCATAATAACATTAATACACTTGCCGGTAAAGTAGATGAAATAGAAAATTCTGTAAAAGTTTGTTCGAAAAATTTTTTATCAAAATTAAAACCGATCATCCCGCCATTATCCAATAAAACCACCATAATGAAGCATAATAATTTCACCCGATACCAATCGGTCAAATTAGAACAAAATTGGCCACAATCATTTTTATCTTATTCATCTTAAGATTATTTGAGATATTCAGTTTGCCAACATGGCTGCCGTAACTATAAATATCATTCTTCTAAAAATAGAAAATATTTA
The DNA here is from genome assembly GCA_017311375.1 of Mytilus coruscus. Taxonomy (NCBI): domain Eukaryota; kingdom Metazoa; phylum Mollusca; class Bivalvia; order Mytilida; family Mytilidae; genus Mytilus; species Mytilus coruscus. The sequence goes on from CM029601.1 coordinate 86,750,612, forward strand.
AATGAGAAAATTATGAATATCATGTGGTGACCCGATTACAACCAAACTTTAGGGAAATAATAAATGCAGGATCCTCTTTAAGAACTACCAATGACCGAGAGAAATATGGTTATAGAAATGCACAGACAGTGCATCAAATCAAATTTGGTACTATGTTATTTTATTGTCTTTTATCCATGAGCGTACCTGATGAAGATAATCATACTTAATATGACATGAAATTTTCAATTACCAATGAAATTGTCCGTTCCTTGTTTTCTACCCTTTTCATCATGCAAATTTTTGTAACATAAATACCTATGATGTTGGCCACTTGTAATTTAGTATACGATAATCAATCGATACTCTGATTCCAGTGTTTTAGGGAACAGAAGAGGCACAGTCTTTGCAGAAATAAGAAAGCAATTTTGACATTACCATTTTAAACTTCTTCGATCGAACCAAGATGACTCCGATTCCATACACATTGTTAGATACTATTGATCAAACAGGAGTGTTAGAGCTACTCCTTGCTAGAGGTCATTTATTAGTACAATTAAATAAACCTTAAAAATACTCTTTGAAAACGATAATTACGTGTCGATTGCAATGCTAAATTTCAAAATGGTTTGCTTTTTGGAATATCATCTCCTTTACCTATACTCTTTTGTATAGCATTTGACATTTATTTTAGGAGACTTTTTAAATAACATTGAGAGTACCAATGTTTCTGCATCAGATGCTCATTTCGTCCCCATTCCGACTGGACGTGGCTGTGTATTTATACATCCCATACAGCCACAAGTCAGGAGCCTTTAGCCTTTTGTTGATCTTGTGTATTTGTTAAATTTTGGTTCATTTGGAGTTGAGTGTGGCGTCCATTTCGCTGAAGTAGTATACATTATTGTTTAGGGGCCAGCTGAAGCCCGCCTCCTGGTGCGGAATTTTCTCGCTGCATCGAAGACCCATTGGAAGCTCTGGGCTGTTTTCTGCTCTTTGGTCGGGTTGTTGTCTCTTTGACACATTCCCCATTCCCGTTCTCTATTCTATGTAACGGTTTTTGGAGCTCTTTATCTTTTTAATAAGTTTATTTTTGCCTCAAGCATCACTGAAGAGACATTTATTGTCGTTAAATCCGATACCTCTTACTCGGAGTATGCTGTACGTTAAAGAACACCTGCATCAACATAATCGGGTTGCAATGAATATAAATTGTCTACCTGTCAAAACATTTCTTTCTTTCTAGTGGCAGTCGACCCGCTTTGCAGAACCTGTCAATTGGATGAGTTGTTCCGATAATTTTAAGTCTTGTTTTTTAATTTTGATTTTAAATATAAATTTTATACAGATAACCGTCGGTAAATTTCGTAATCAGTATTAAGAAACTAAGATTTCAAATTCATCTCAAAGTTGACCTTATGTTGATTTGGCTTTCAATTGTTTTTTATTTTAGTGTTCCCGATGAAGAATAGTCCAGAAAAAGCGATTCAGATGAATATTGTTTTTATTTCCATACTCTAATCTACACTAAGTGGTAATTACTGTACGCACAGATACATACAGATTTAATTCGTTACAATTCAATCAATATTTACCATTATGTTTGATTTTTTGTACATTAACTGTAAAAGTGAACCTCTTGTCATGTTAGATTACTTGTTGGTCCGCAGGTTTTGTAAACGTTTATAACGATATGCATGCAATAGTTTGAATGAAGCGCGAATTTACCTTCTGCTAACCATTTATCGATGAGGTTACGTATTACCAATTGATAACCGATTTTCTTACGATATGATCATCATCCTGTGGAATACATTTTAGCCAACTGAAATATTGGGATTATGTTAACTTTAAATATATATTAGTAAGTGTTGTTTTATGTAAATATATTAGTGTATCTGTAAGCTAAAATTGTATGTCTATATAATGCTGCAAATGAGCTGTTAACTTCTATTTTATAAAACTGTATTCTTTTTCAATATATAAGATATTCCCACCTTATTTTTTCAGAGCAAATGCATCAATTATTTTACATGTCTAAACTCTTCGTTTAAGTTGGTTGTTTTTATCTGAAATTTTGATGCATGAACAGTGTACTAGATAAGAAATTGTTGTTTTAAACACGATGAAAACAGTCTAGTGTCGCTTTAAATATTAAACATCAAGGTTCAAACTAATAAACAAGGGAAACAAACAAGTGGGAATAATAAACAAAGGGTGACCGTTAAACAAATTCTGCTTTTCTGCAAATCGTAATACTATTAATAATTCATATCTTGTGTCTTTTTCTAGAACCATGTGTGGTATCTGCCAACTAAACACTGCTGAGATGATACTGACTCAAAACATGTAACACAATATGCATAAAATTACAAAAATTCAAACTGATGTTTAATATTTTTGGATTTTTTTTATTAATTCTATTGCAAAAACTTCCATTTCCCGTATACACACGTAGAGTACCGATTATCATGTTTTATTATTTTATTACTACTGTAAAATATCAAAAAAAAGTTGTGTGGGATGAATAAATACATAGCCGCGCCCGGTTGAAATTGGACCGTTACATCAAATGCCTCTTATCGAGAGAGATTGCCACGTTCTCTGTGCAATAAAGAACCCCTAGAACAGGCCTTTCAGGGTCTGTATAGGTGGCTGGTACCAGGCAAAACTTCTGTCCCTCTCCAACAAATTTCCTGACCATAATCCTGGTATCGATTTTGCACACTGATATTAAAATGCTGGTTTAAAAAAGACAGGCAAAAAATACCAAAGGGACATTCAAACTCACAAGTCGAAAATTAACTGACAAGGCCATGGCTAAAAAAGAAAAAGTAAAACAGACAAACAACAGTACACAAAACACAACATAGAAAACTAAAGACTGAGCAACAAGAACCCCACCAAAACTAGGAGTGATCTCAAGTGCTCCGGAAGGGTATGTATATCCTGCTCCACATATAACACCCGTCGTGCTGCTCATGTAAGTACAACCCGGTGATAAGTCTAACTCTGAAGGTTACATCTGGGGGAAAGGAAGACATCAGTGATATTGATTTTCAGTTGTGTTGGATTACTGACACTGTACATGAATCCAGGTGAGCGACCGATCTTCAGCACCTCTAGTTAGTAAATTGTTAGGTTATATAATCTTAATCAATAACACCTGTTTACAGACTTTCAATTACAGTCTTTATTATTACATAATGGCATTGAATATGGGGGGGGGATTGACGAAGTATTCTCTAACATTTTCGAACGGTAAAATAAAGCATGGAACATTAGATTAACCCGCAATCCTGAGAGGTGGCTTATGTATTTTCTTTCTGAAGTACAACGTGTCTGTTACGTATATTTATTTACTGACTAATTATGAACAGTAGAGGATTATAATTAGGATATGTATTATTGAAGTTTGATGTATGTACCCTAATGCCAACAACAAAAGTTTAAAACCCTCTCTTTTATTATGTAATGTGTGCATCATTTCATTTGCATGGTTTCTGTACACATATAATAGATGCTTTAATCTTTATAGTATGTCTTTCAAGCCAAAGCACGTACATTCGATCAAAGGATCGACTAAGGTGTTCATTTGAAATGATGTATAATAACCGGTTGGTATTGTATCTTACTTGAAGGGGGCGATTTAATCTTTCATCAAATGTACGAACTATAGTTAACACATATATTTAATCAGAGAAACTATTTCGATTGCCAAAAATAACTGATGATTCTAGAGAAATCACGCAGCTGGAACCCCTGTAATACAAATCTTGTCTGCGACTGACTCAGATTCACCTCTTACAAATTTGCATTTTAATATATTATACATGAATCACTCCCGAGAAAATGCATTAAATCGATAAAATTTTGTTTATTTACATTTATATTTAAGGCATGTGGGAGAAAAATGTTTATCTTATAAATGCACACACATTATTTTGAAATACATAAACAAATTTCATAGATAAGCACTACAATAAGCCAGTCTCCAGACTTCTCGTAATTTACAAATGTAAAATACGTTTTAGTAAAAATCATGTTTTGGTGCGGTGCACCACCCACACAAGACTATCTAGATGCAAATAGAAACTAGAATCTTATACTAAATAGGACTGAACCAAATATCCAACACTCTCACTAATCGTTACCTTGATACGATTGCATTTACTAATTGGATGTGACTTTGACACAATTACAATAACTTATTTGCTGTGACCTTGACCTAAAGTTTTATCTACCAGAGGTGACCATTGATTAAAGTTCTATCTATTCTTTGGAGTACTGGTATTTGCATTCAATAAAGTATTTGAACAAAAAAAAACTTCAAAGATATGACCGACCATGTGATCGAGACATTTACGTTAAAAAACCTTGACCTCTCTTAAACATGGGCTACATTTGTATTCTATAAACTGTTGGTAACAAACAAAATGGTAATTAAACATTTCAATATTTGTAAAAACAATACAATCGAGACATTAACGTTGAACACACGACCTTGACCTGTCTAAATCATGGGCTATACTTGTGTAAAAAATGCTGTACAGGAAAAACCCTTAACTCAATAACGATGTAATAAATCAAGGATAGTTCGGGAATACTGAAAACAAGCTCAAAGTATCTAACCCGCTGATCTTGTACCATGCCACCCTCAGCTGTTATATCGATGGCTGTAACTCAGGATAAATTTGCAATATAAAGCAATTACAAAAAAAAACCTGCAAATGTAGTTTGAATTTAATTTATTCTTATCCAATGTAATTCAGGAGTTATTAATCACTTTGGAAAATAAAAACCAATACCACACATATTGATTGAATAAGAACAGTGTAATTATAACCTTTCTCAATAAGTAAATTAAGTTGAAAAGAATTATTCAAAAAACAATTCTTAAATTTGTTTGCTTTAGAAGTTAAAAAAAAATGTATATTTCTGTAAAAATAAAGGCAACAGTAGTATACCGGTGTTCAAAAGTCATAATCGATGGAGAGAAAACAAATCCGGGTTACAAACCAAAACCGAGGGAAACACATCAACTATAAGAGGAAAACAAATGAACAACAGGAACACGGAAGGGCAACAAAAACAAACGCCAACACACATAGAAACGATCTATTTGATAACAACTGCCATATTCCTGACTTGGTACAGGACATTTTAAGAAAAATGGTGGGTTAAAACACGACGTGACAGAAAAACAGCACAAACACACGCAAGAACATTCATAACGGAGAAACGCACAAACAAATAATATAATAGTCGACACAACATGCAAACCACAGAACAACAACGAACATATCCCATCAAAGAAAAACACCATAGGATATCAAAAACAGTGACGCGTTTACGTAACTAACATGCAGTGTTAAAAAAACAGGTATGAAATACCACTTCTTACTAAGTTGCATTTCGTGCAGGTCGAATCATACTAAGACAACTTGTGATAAAACTTAGTAAATGATTTTGATCAATTAATGATACCTCTATCATTGCTGTTCCGAATTAAAATATTCTGTTTATTTAAATCTAGTAGGTTAAAACAGGATTTCAAGGAAAGTTCAATAAACGAAAAGTTGTCTGGTTTATCATAACGTTTGGTATGCAGATTACCATGAGAAAGTAAAATACATATCTTAAAATGGAAATTTGTTTCTATTCATGTTTGTTCATGTTAGTAAGAGTTTTTGAGTTGACAGGGGTTACCAAAGATCTGAGGTAAACAGCATTCCTTAATAGCTAGAACTTTATACCAAGATAACAACCTGCAAGCTTTCCGTCTTTGGACGGACACAAACATATGTTTTAAACTATAGTTTTTAAGAAATAAACCTACACTTTATTTTCACCAGTAGAATAACTGAAGATTTAGACAACAAGAACATTAAAAGGCACTTGATTCAACAGTAACGGTATTACATGCTACAAATACATAGTTACAAACAAAGCAATCCTAAATATTTACCATATCTATGAAATTGTGTGGAAGGGTAGAGGAAGTCAGCTGAAAGTACTTATTGGTGTTGAATACGCATTGTTGAATACGCACTCTTGAATCTGTAACTGTATTAGATTTTGGTATTGCATGTGGTATCATTGTTAAGAAAGAGAGGCGAAGGATACAAAAGGGACATTCAAACTCATAAGTCGAATATAAACTGACAAAGCCATGGCTTAAAAAGAAAAAGTCAAACAGACAAACAACAGTACACAAAACACAACATAGAAAACCAAAGACTGAGCAAGACGAACCCCACCAAAAACTGGGGTGATCCCAGGTGTTCCGGAAGGGTAAGCAGATCCTGCTCCATATGTGGCACCCATCGTATTGCTCATGTTAGTACAAACCCTGTGATAAGTCTAATTTGGTAGGTCACATTCGGGGTAAAGGGACGGGATTGTAGTAACGACAATTGGAACATATCCGTTGTCAAATGTGAAACGGATTTTCCGTAACGGTCAACCAATGCGTGATGGCGTCCGTAAAATTTACGAAGGGACGATTTCAACTTCACCACTTGGAACTCTTGGTTTAATAGCTTCCTTGTGAGCAGCAACCCTCTACCAAGGAAAGCATGATAGGAATTACAAGCGCTGGAATATCGTATCAACTGGAGATATATACTCTGTATGCAGGCGCTACTGGAATGTTGCTACATAGAAATGGAAAGTTCATAATTGGGAAGCTGAAATCATCTCTTTTGTCGTAAAATTTTGTTTTCAAACGACCATCATTGTCAATTTCTAGACAAGATATGAGACCGACTAAACTGTATCTGTTGTATCCTTTATTTCAAGTTCGATGGGATGGATGTGTTCAACACAGTCACCGAATTTTGAATTATTTATAGAGAGAACATCATCTATATAGCGGAATGTGAAGTTGAAGGATAGTGCTAACTTCTTTTCTTCCTTCCTAAGAAGTTCCTCTATGAAGTCAGCCTCATATGAATAAAGGAATAAATCGGCAAGAAGAGGAGCACAGTTGGTTCCAATGGGAATGCCGATTGTTTGTTGAAAAACACGTCCTCCAAACGCAACAAATATGTTGTCAATCAAGAAATCAAGCATCTTAATAATGTCAGTTTCAAAGAATTTTTTGTTTGAATCAGAGTATTTTTTTTTTCAAAGTACGATTTACCCCTCCCTAAGACAAGAAACTTGTATCTACGTAGGCCATTCTTTTTTATGAAACAAAGCAGGACTAACTCTTTCAATTTTTCATTTAGTTTGGAATAGGAAATACTTGTGTAAAGTGTAGAAAAGTCTTGCAAATGTTTTAATACTATTGCAAGATGAAAGAGATTGTATATACTCTAAAAGATCTTTGGAATTTTTAAATATCCACATCTGATTCGCGCTTCCTCTGGAATAGGTAGTTTCACAATAACTTTGTAGTCCGGCTTTGATTGCTGATAAAATGGATGTTAATAATTTAGAAAGAGGTTTCGTGGAGCACTTGGACGACCCAGAAATATAACGCTGTTTGTAAGGACACTTATATAATTTAGGTATCCATTACAGTGTAGGAAGATCCAGTTCTTCATCTTTGGTTGAAATTCCAAAGGAACATAAAACATACCTATGATTATCCAGGATTTCCTCCTGGGTAAGTGTCGTTGGGGTATATGTTGAGTTTCCAAGTGAATTGTCAATACCCAATTCATTTATCAAGCAGTTTTTATAATGTGATTTACGCACGGTAAACATCTTAGAACAAATTCTCATAACTCTGCTGATGTGCATGTTTTATAATATATATATATATATATATATATATCTTTATTCTCGAACGGCCAATGCATGACATCGGTACAGAGATACAATAACAATATAAAAAAAAAATCAACACCGTTAACAATATGAAAAACCCACAATAAACAATATACGAACTATACATGCATATAAAACTAACAATGGTAAATAGAAAACATACATAAAACATAAAGTATATTAGAGTTACAAGCCAGGAGGACCAACACATCTGTTTACGTATTTGATATAACTGCAGATTTTCTTTAAAACTTACTTCTCTGCGATTACTGGAAATTAGTTCATAAAATTTATTGCATTATGTCTTTGTGGGAAATACGTTCTTACATAATGTTTACGTTTCTCGGATAAAAACTTGCATTCAAAAATATAGTGGAACTCGTCACCAACCTGTCTGTTAATGAATTAACTACAAAATGGGTTTTGTTTTTTTATGTTTTGCCATCTTCCTAACTCTATTGGCTTTTGTATGTGTTGTTCTGTATTTGCAGAAAATGATAGCATTTTCAAAATCTAAAATATTGAGGTATTCCTCAAATTCCATTTAGTCTGAAAAATATTATAACTTGTTGTTTTTAAAACGTCACAGTATGTAGTCATAGACATCACTCCAAAGTCTTTCTTGAACAAGTCGACGTCGATCGAGGTATTACAATGAGCGCTTATTTTAGTTGTATGAAATTTAAAGTTCAAACGAAAAAAGAAGATCTAGGAATTCGACATTGGATGCACCAAGGGAAGCCAAAACTAGACTATTTTCGGCAATTATTGGTTAATAGTCGTATAATCACTATTAAACAAGAAGGGAAGGTTTAACTATAACATAGGCCTATATAGGATCTACAAGCGAAGAAAAAGTAAAAACACCAAGACTTTTGCCTGATTTAACGCAGCATATAAAACAAGGTCCTATAACAAATAATAAACGATATTTTTAATATGATACTATTTTACAAACAAAAAGTCGAATGAATAAAGATATCGGCCATGCATTTATACGTACGACGTCATAGAATATTGACTGGTTAGATAATCGTGACGCCATTTACCTCTATAGTTACCACAGGAACAGTTTGTTTGTAATTGGGAAAAATATCTTGTACCTTTTTCTAGTCCAAATATTTGTATTTTTCGTTGTGTTTAATTAGTTTCAATAGAACTTGTTACCTAGTTGAGAAATCCCTACGGAACTACAAACTGTTAGATATTGTTATACCTGGGGATTCTCAAATACAAATTCTATATCTTAAAATCTTGGTAGCAGGCCGAGTTAAAATATTTATCTAAACCATTGGTAACATGGTTATTTCACAGGAATATTGGTATATATACAATCATTGGTAGCATGACAATCTTCTCTTAAGGCGATCAGTATTCAACAAATGAAAAAGATGTGCTAAGTTCAAATATTTACTCAACAATATAAATATTATCAATTCAGTATAACCAGATAACAATATGCAAAAAACCTACTGAGCGACTTAGAATACTAGTAATACGGGATCCCCCTATTAGAAGTGTTTTCGGACGTAGTAAAAATGTACTTTACGGGCGCAGTATTTGATTATTTGCGTGTGAACTAGGTTAATGTCACAGGTCAGGAAATAATCTATGAAAAACTGTTGCGGGACGTACCAATTGTAACAATACGTAACGATACAAAATTTAGATGACTGTGGCTGAAGTGCCCTCGGTAAATACAATAATCAGGTGAGGTAAGGTTATTGCCCTGGTATCGGGTCCACAGCTATTGAGCATCATTTGAAAAGTAAAATAACAAAAATACCGAACTCCAAGGAAAATTCAAATCGGAAAGTCCCTTATCAAATTGCAAAATCAAAAGCTCAAACACATCAAACAAATGGAAAGCAACTCATATTCCTGACTTTTCAGGCATTTCCTTGTGTAAAAAATGGTGGATTAAACCTGGTTTTATAGCTAGCTAAACCTCTCAATTGTATGACAGTCGCATAAAATTCCATTATATTGACAACAATGTGTGAACAAAACGAACAGACATAATAGGTAAAAATGTCAAAAATAGGGGTACAGCAGTCAACATTTTGTTATGATCTTAATTAATATAAAAACAAACAAATGTGTCGACAAAGAAATACAAAATGGCATATAGACAAAGCACAAAAGCAAAAATGAAAGACAAGAATACAAAAATTTACCACAGCATAACAACACAATGGCAGGATGCATAAGTACCGAACCACGTCAAAAGGACATTACCAAAAATGGACCAAACACCAAAGGCTAACAATTCACAAAGACAAATAAAAGAACAATATAACACGTAATTAAGATAATAAACAACGTCAGTACCTAGAATCTATACTTCAAGACCATCATGTATTATTTGTGAAGTTGATACGGAATATTTATCAAAAAGGTCTTGGTATCTTCCGATGAACTTTTTTTAGAAAAAGGACGGGACGTTCTTTGACATAACCCTGGTTCATCAACCTTCTGCTCAGACACTGGTGACGTTTTATAAAGATTGAGTAGCAGCTGTAAGCTCTCGAATACCGAATGAGTTGGGAAATGTAGACCCCATATGCAGGTAAAGTTGGTATATTGCTACTTGGGTGGGAAAAATTGATAATTTCAAAATTAAAATCGTCTCGTTTGTGATAGATTCTGGTACTCAGATGACCGCTTGTGTCAAATTCGAGGTATAAGTCTAAAAATGAGGCGAAGGAAGCCGTGTCTGTTGTTTCTTTAATTTAAAGTTCCGGAGGATAATGTAATTTTATGCATTTGGTCAAATTAAACTATTGTCTGATCGGTTGTCAGGGGGAATTTTCGAAAGTTCACATTTATTTAAAAAAATTCTAATTAAATATTTCGTGGAAGGACAGATTAAAAAATTCAGAGATTGAAGACTAATTACCCTAGATAACACACACAAAATTGATTTTTTTAAAGTTATGCTTTTATGCCTCATTTATGGGCATTATGTTTTCTGGTCTGTGCGTCCGTCCGTCCGTCCGTCCGTTCGTCCCGCTTCAGGGTAAAGTTTTTGGTCGAGGTAGTTTTTGATGAAGTTGAAGTCAAATCAACTTGAAACTTAGAATACATGTTCCCTCTGATATGATCTTTCTAATTTTAATGCCAAATTAGAGATTTTCCCCCATTTTCACGGTCCACTGAACATAGAAAATGATAGTGCGGATGGGGCATCCGTGTACTGGGGACACATTCTTGTTTAGTATCCTTTTGTAATGTCTGTCGTCAAGTACTTTAATAAAAGTTTGATATTCGAACACACCTGTTGTAATGACTCAATAGAAAGGTATTTCACTTGACCCCATATTTAATTTTTTAGTACTTTGCATTTTTAATGTTATTATATCAACCTATAGCCTATTTTTGGGATTTTTCCCCAAAAAACTGTCGCTAGGGGCAGAGATGCAAATCAGTGCTTTAAAAAGATCAATCTATTATCTTTCTTTGGAATTTTTTTTCGGCTCAATTTATGCTTATGTACAAAAATATCCATATGCATTTGCACATACCACAATCGACTGTTTTGTAAAAAATTGTCTATAATTTAAAGTTTACAAATATTTCGAAGCTCCATACTGTAATTTAAGTAAAAACACATATATAAGATGCATATAATTCTAAATTATACACATTCATTAAACTTTTAAAGCCTATAGAAACAGATATAAACAATTCAAATTTACCAACTTGGCCTTTTTACCTTCTCTAATAAAGAGTTCCATTTCATTGTTTAATTTCAACTGGGTTTCCGCCTGTAACAATATAATTTACGCATGAAATAGTAATGACAATATAATTTACACATGAAATAGTAATAACAATATTTCATACACAATACGAACCACAAGAGAAAGAAAAGGAACAGATACTCTAAAATAAATAATCTTGCATACAACCATCCCTAACATCCTTACTCCTAAACTGTAACACCACCCCCAACCAGGAAGAAGAGTTCGTCTCGAACTAAAAATAAGGAAATATCTACCTAACCAAAAAAGCCTACCTAACCCTCATTAAAACATCGAACACGTCAATCGGAACTGGTCCAAATGTCTCTCAGATCGTGAATTCTTTCATCTGGTAGGTAGTACCTTTCTTCTTTGATAATCATTTATCATTAATTAATATTGGACACGTAGAATGATGGAACACCAGCAAAAAACAATCGGGGGTCTAACATTGTTTTTCATAGCGGGCTGTATTATGGGCTTCAAGCTCCAAACACCAGTGGGTTTTGTACAATCAATAATATTATTGTTGTCATCGGACAAATCTGCTTTCGTAGAAGGGGATTTTTTCTGTTGATAAATCTAAGGGTTGGTCCATATCTATGACTTGGGGCGGTATCTCCTCTGGGGTCTGAAGTCTAGGCTCTAGTTAAACAACTGGTTTCAGTAACGGATTGGTTTTTTCCCGATAGATCAAATATTATGTCCATGACGACGTCAGGAAGGTTAGTAAGTTCTGGTTGTGGAACAGGTGAAATTGGTTCTGATGGTGACACATAGGTTGAGTTAGTTGTATTGTTGCAGCTTTTTCTGGTGTTGAAGGTGAAGAAGGTTGTTAGACTGGAGTACTTGGTGCAGAAAGATCTAGGGGTTCTTTATCACCCATACAATCTGTTTTGAAGTTCAAAAAGGGTGGATCTGATAGTGAGTAGAGTTGAGTTGAGACTAAAAGGTGGTGACAGGGAGGCTGACACTGGTTTTTACTAAAAAGGTCTTTAGATGGTATGGAAACCAGTTCAGATAGGAGAAATTGTAAATAAGTTTCTCTCTGGAGTAACCTTCTCATAGGTGATGATGTTGGTGATCTAAGTAATTCAGCGAAATCAGGCATATCTTGGCCAAAATACTCCAGCTCTTCTGTGGTGGTCTGATTCCATGTAGGAGGCATTGACACCACATCTGGAGCAGGACCATCCACAGTGTTGGTATTTACAGTTCAGGCGACTGTCATGCATGTGGAGTTCATGTTTAGTCAATTTGTGCTGGTTAACCTCTGCCCACACTCCTCACATTGGTCTTCTCACACTCTACCCATATTCTGAAATAAGTAAAAAGGATAACGCCCTCATTATGATAGTTCTAAATTTAAACTTGGTTAGCGGTCTATTCCTATATCTCTGCATATATATATTTTTCCTGTTTGACAAACATTGGTTAGTACACAAATTTGCTGGTAACACAATACACCATTTGCTCCATTAATCTCATCCGTCTCTGATATAATATGAAAGGTTTAATAGTAAATGGTAAAGTTCTGTTCAACGGTTAGTATTTATCGTAGCCATCATTTTTACTAAAATGGTTAGATAGCTGGTAATGCAATACATGTTTTGTTAAGTTTATCCCATCTTTCTATGACGCAAACATATGTTAATTTAACAGTAAGGGTCTACTAGTAATTGGTTACATTACTATCAGCAGCCAGTATTTACCGTAGCCATCATTTTTACTAAAATGGTTTGTTAGTAACACATTTATACACTCCCTTTACAGAAAATCTAGTGAAATCCAGACAAATTGAAACATTTTTCATGTTATCCTACATAATTCCCAATCATTTGGAATCTAAACACATCAAAATTCACAAATTGCTACTAGGTCATGGTATTATTAATATCATTTATGTACACATTTAAACAACAGACCTATGTTACTAAGCAATTATAAAATAACTTTAAAGGTAAATATAAATAAACTGTCTGGTCCGTTCGTCTTAAGGTTGAGTTCTACTCATTGTATTCAGAGGAGGACTTCCCTGGGCTTGGTACCAACTATTCATACCTGCACATTGAATGAACATTCTTCAGTTCTTGCGGTGCTTTTTCTTGGTTACTACCAGGACTTCCTTGATACGCCAACAGATAGGTTATAAAAACGGAGAGTGAAAATTGATGTTAAAATCTTCAGGTCGAACGCATTCGCACGGTATACATCTTAGCACAAATTGTCATAACTCTGCTCATGTGCATGTTATATAAATATATATATATATCTTTATTCTCGAACAGCCAATGCATAACATCGGTACAGAGATACAATAACAATATAAAAACCCACAATTAACAATATAAAAAAACCCACGATAAATATTATACGAACTATACATGCATATAAAACTAACAATGATTAATAGAAAATATATATAAAACATAAAATATATAAGAATTTCAAGCCAGGAGCACCAACACACATATTTGATATATGTGCAGAGTTTCTTTAAAACTTCTCTGCGATTACTTGACATAAGTCTATAAAATTTAATTGTATTATGTATTTGTGTGAGATACGTTCTTGTATAATGTTTACGTTTCTCAGATAAAAACTTGCATTCAAAAATATAGTGGTACTCGTACCCAACCTATCTGTTAATGTATAAACTACAAAATCGATTTTGTCTTCCTATGTTTTGCCATTTTCCTAACACTATTGGCTAGTTTGTATTTGTTATTCTGTATTTACAGAAAATGATAGCATTTTTATAAATCTAAAATATTGAGGTATTCCTCAAATTCCCATTTCTATATATATATATATATATATATATAAACAAGTCTAAATTGAAAACAACGTTCAAACCTATGATTGCGTTGGATAAAAACCGCAATTTTTATACGTGTGCACGCAAAACAAATTTCTTGGTAGAGGGGGTCTCAATACAGCACAAACAACATTTTCCAAAAGACCAAATGAGTGAAAAAGTATATTTTAACAAAACGCATTTGACTAGCAGGTCGAACAACTGATGTTCTTAAACCCTGCTGACTGCCATTGGCGATTGCCAAATAAACGGATCACAAGATGTAACAAAATAGATCTTATTATTAATTTATTACCAAACAGAAAACAATAAACTTGCGAAAAAGATAGTATACCGCAAACATTAGATGCAAAAATTTGTACACCATATCCGGATTTCGACAATTAATGTCTCTTCAGTGATGTTAGGAATCAAAACGGTATTTGAAAGGCCATATGATTTACCTCAATTTAGGATAGACTCTTGAATTTTGAAAAAGTCAAAATAGGATGAACGGATCATATAATCCCGAAGACAAAGTAAATACAAGCCCAAACGAAAAATTGGATAAAAACCGCAATTTTTATACGTGTGCATGCAAAACAAATTTCTTGGTAGAGGGGTCTAAATACAGCACAAACAACATTTTCTAAAAGACCAAAAAAGTGAAATAGTATATTTTAACAAAACACATTTGACTAGCAGGTCGAACAACTGATGTTCTTAAACCCTGCTGACTGCCATTGGCGATTGCCATATATATATATATATATATACGTCTTAAAAATATTATAATTTGTTGCTTTTAAACGTCACAGTATGTAGTCATAGATACCACTCCAAAGTCTTTCTTGAACAAGTCAACGTCGATCGAGGTATTACAATGGGCGCTAATTTTAGTTGTACGAAATTTAGAAGTTCAATCGAAAAAGAACAAATCTAGGAATTCGACATCGGATGCATCAAGGGAAGTCGGAACTGGACCATCTTTGGCAATTATTGGTTAATAGTCGTATAATCACTATTAAACAAGAAGGGAAGGTTTAAATATAACATAAGCCTAAAGAGGATCAACTAGCGAAGAAAAAGTCAAAACACCAAGACTTTTGCCTGCGATAAGGCAGCATATCAAACAAGGTACTATAACAAATAATAAACAATAATTTTAATATGATACTATTTTACTATAACGTAGAATGAATAAAGATATCGGCCATGAATTTATACGTACGACGTCATAGAATATTGACTGTCTATAGTGAGTACAGG
Source organism: Mytilus coruscus (assembly GCA_017311375.1). Lineage (NCBI taxonomy): Eukaryota > Metazoa > Mollusca > Bivalvia > Mytilida > Mytilidae > Mytilus > Mytilus coruscus. The sequence continues at coordinate 86,766,176 of CM029601.1, forward strand.
AACAATTTGTTTGCAATTGGAAAAAAATCTTGTACCTTTTTTTCTAGTCCAATATTTGTTTTTTTCGTTTTTCGTTTAGTTTAATTATTTTCAATAGAACTTGTTACCTAGCTGAGAAGTCCCTATGGAACTACAAACTGGTACATATGTTCCATGACTAGTCGAAATATTCCAAAAGAACAATCTAACCAACCAAAATTTTCCTAGGAACAATGAACAGGTTACAAAATCCCATTATAGTTATTTTCTTTTTCGGTCACTTCATGATTAAAGTTATTAGTGTCGAAAAAAAACCCCTTCGTGTATTTCAATATAGGTAAAAATATTTGACAATAGTCAAATTGAAAAAAAAAAAAAAAATCTGATCAGAGAACAGTTTTGGTGCCCTAGGTCCATAATGGTTGGTCCAATATAACAAATGTAGATCTCTATAAGACACACATATTCTCTATTACATTTTATCAGCCATCTTTTACGGTTATTGAGTAATTCCAATAACAAGCTAAGTTCAAAATCTAGTTCATGACCTTGATCTTTGACCTTGACCTCAATTGCAAGGTCATGGATCATTGACCTCATATCAAAAGGTCCTAGGTCTTTACGGCATACGGTTCATGAGATTTAGAGACACACCGCTTACGTCAAATATTTAAGGGGCATAACTCCTATAAAAAGTCAACGAATAACTTAGGCTCAAATGTTACAAACTTGCACTATGTCCCAAGGAACAACTTAAAAAACATTTTGTCGATATCTCTTCCGGTTTCTGAGGAAAAGCGATAACAAGGTTTTCGGTGTTGGGAGAAAACCTAATATCATTTCAACATGTCGCGTATTTTTTTTTGGAAATGTCGTTAAAGTTTTGCGGAAAAAGCATAATAATAATCAGAAGAAATACAGTAAGGTCTTTCCTATAGTGAAAGGAAAGGCCTTAAATAAAGAATTAAGACAACACAAAAAAACCCAGAATGTACACGACAAGATCATAGACAAGAAAAGTCATATCATTCTCAAAAGATTGAAGGCAATCTATACAGGACAACAAGTCAGAAGAAGATAGACAAAGATATCTGAAGACAATATAAAACATTACCTTACAATACAATCAGGACCAGAACAAATACAAGGGAAAAAAAGAGAAGAAGAGTAAAGGAAATGACAAAATAATACAGGTCATGACAAGACGAAACAAGTAAAGGACAACGACATGACATGACAATTAAAGCAAGATAATAGAATACAAGACAATACAATTAACATAAAGTTCAGGACAGAACATAATAAGGATAAAGACTTTAAGGGACAAGACAAGACTAATGAGTACATGTTCATGAAACAGAGTGGTGTTGTCTTTATATCTACAATATTTGCCAAAACACAATTAACATAGGAGAGTAGTGAACAAATACAACTATTTATAATAGATATTTTTATTTTCTTTAGGCATTAGCTATGGCAAAAAGTTATAGTTAGGTTCTCTGCAGTAAGACACATCTGACAGTAAATAACAGAAGAAATATAGTTAATGAAAAATTACAAGATTATCTGGCCAAGACTCTTAAAAGGAATGTAACTATATGCTTGAAATACTGGACACGAGTATATAGAGATATGAAAAAAAGTTATGAAATCCCCACAGATAAGACAAAAAATAACAACTTGACTGTCAAATGATGATGATGATGAACCGCATTTTCTTGCAGAGGAAACTTTACCATTAGAACTTTTGTTGGCCCAAAATCTATACAGTTACATTTTTCATCTACATCGAAATCTCATAGACGTTGTACTGTTTGCCAGACAGATAGCAGTAATCGTAATCGACCGGTAGTTATACTAAACGAGGCTCGAACCCAGGCTTCCATTGAAATAGACGTTGTGATATAAAAGATGTCCAAACTATCTTTCGGGTAATTATTTTACACAGGAGTCTGTTTCTAATATACCAGAGGTAAATTATATTGCAACCACCTGTCTCGTATACACACGTAGGGTACCGATTATCATGTATTCAAGTATATAAAACATTCTCAATTTTTTTAAATTAAATTTGAAGTATCATAGGACTTTAACTGTTCTTGTTTGTATCGTTCATTGTATCTGTTTTTGCAACTTTTAAAAGTTGAAATAATCAATAAAACTCACTAAATATCATTGACACCGAAGCAAGAGGAAAAAACGATAATTTGACGTCATTAACCTAAACTACCTTGGAAAACAATTATGTACTAGGTATTCGTTATCCTTTCACGATTTTTCCCGCTGGGAATAAAATGCTTTACAAATGAAGATTCCTAATGATTTTAGCCAATAAGCACTCGTCTAAACTCTGCCGATTCCGTTTCTAGTAGCGGATTCACCCGAGGATTACCGATTGAGCCAATAAGAAGACAGAAATGGTTTAGTCATATTAAAACAATTAGAAGAGTGATGCAATGTTAGATCATGTATACTTTAATGTTACCATGTCCAAACATGTAGACGTAATTTCTGAACATGTAGATGCATATACTAGTTTGTTCCCATGATATACTGTAGCAGGTAGACGTAAATATCACCATTTCAAAACAAATAGCAGTATGTGTTGACATATCAGAGCGGGTAGATATCTTGGTTTCTAACTTTTCTCTCGATTCCTTTTGGATAAAATCCCCACTCGACAGTTCGACCTATACTGATTAGGCGTCCGTTAAGTTGTGTTTGATGTATAAATACATAGCCACGCCCGGTTAACTTGAATGAGAACGTTACATTCGATTACAGTCACGTTCTCTGGGTGATAAAGAACCTTTGCAGGGTCTGTATAGCTGGTCCGTACCAGGCAAAACTTCTGGCTCTCTCCAACAAATTTCATGTCCTGAAAACTGGTACCCATTTTGCGTATCGATCTAAGGACTGGTTTAAATGCTGAAGACATTAGTGATATTGATTATGTTAAGTTTTGTTGGAGAGTGCTGATTACTGATACTGTACATGAATCCAGATGAGCGATCTTCAGCGTCTCGCGTTAGTAGTCTGTTTGGTTAGATAATCTTTATCAATTATGCCCGCTTAAAAACTTGTCCTAAATACAAAATGGCATTGATGGAGGGTTGACGAAATATTTTTTTAAAGCGTCAAATTCAATATTTTCGTAAGGCTAACCCGAGAGGTAGCTTTTTTATTTCCTTTCTGATGTATAGTGTGTCTGTTGCGAATTTACTTGCTGACTAATTATGAACAGAAGTGGATAATTAGGATATGTATTATTGAAGTTGATGTATGTCCTCTAATGCCAACAACAAATCTTTTGAACCCTCTCATTTATTATGTAATGTGTGCATTACTTCATATAATTTCTACATGGTTTCTATAGACATATACTAGATACTTTAATCTTTATATTTTAGTCTTAAAAGCACCAGCACGTGCATTCGATTAAGGCATTAATTCGAAATGATATATAATATTAAATTAGTATTGGAATAGCATATCAAATCGTATCTGAAGGGGGTGATTTAATCATTCATCAAATGTACGAATTGTCACCAGCCCCGTAGCCAGCTGGTACTTCGGTATTGGTATGAAAATACGGATATTGTTTTGATTGAAATTTACTGTTATATTAATTTAAGAAATCGTTTTAAATTAAGGAATATACAAAGCTGTGATTCCTTGTCCGTTTTTTTTTGAGGGGCTATACTTTATGTCCGTTTGGTTGATCAGCTCTTCAACGTTTGTATTAGGATTTGGATTTTCAAATATGTTGGCCTCGAGCATCACCGAAGAGACATTAATTGTCCAAATGCGCATCTGGTGCAGTAAAATTGGTTCTGTTTATTATAGTTTACAGGTATACTTAATCAAAGAAACTGTTTATTATACTACATTATCATTTTATGGCATTAAAAAGGGAAAATTATGTATCAACAACATAAAGTTTTTTAAGAAAATCTATGGATTTAAAATTAAGAGATTTGATGATTTTAAGAAAAATTCGATAACGTTTCGCCGATTTTATGTGTTTTTTTATACATTTTTTCACATGTTTTGAAAGAGTTCAATCAATAATACTTCAAAGAATAAAAGAAATAAATGCATTTTCATTAATAGTTCAGAGTCAAAGTTGTATGCCAGATTTTATTAAAATCTGTGACACAGCCAATTTGCTGTAACCTGACCTTAACTCAATAACGACGTAGTACATGCCAAAATCGCAACCTAAAACAACATAATAGCAAAAATACCGTATTATAGACTGCTCGTGGTTACTGAAAGCAAGCTCATAAGTACCTAACTTGCTGACCTGAAACCATGTCGCCCTGATTGCTGTACCTCAGAGTTGATTTCATACAACAACCTCATTAATCGTACAGTTAGACACAATATAGTGCAATGCCCAGAATAAACCCGCACAGATTTTTAATGTAAAAGAAAATTAATTTCGTGCATCAGAAGCGATTTTCAGGATTTACCTTCACCAGGAACGCTAAAATCAAAACATTTAAAAACCAGGGATGTATTTATATGTAAAAACGTTACTCGAGTTATTTGACCAAAAGGGACATAAAAAAGTTATCTAAGGTCAACGTTGCCTGAGAGAGTTAGAACCTTGGTCTCTTAATAATTGCTTAATTTATGAACGGGGAATTTAAGAAACGTAAGTTATAAATCACGTCGGTACCGAAGCACTGAGGTGATGGTACCCTCGGAGAAGAACAGTCCACCAAAAGCTGTATCGACCCAGTGCTAGTAAATGAAAATAAAACTTTAAATAAATATTGTGCGAAGCGCTTTTCTTGATTTACTTTCACCAAGAACGCCAAAACGTATACATTTGAAAGTAAGGGATGTATAAATACGCTGAAACGGTGGAAGCTATATGATCAAAATAATATATAACCTATGTGACTAGAATGATCAAAAGAATAATTTAGTCTTTCTTCAAAATATTAAGTCCTGTTAATTGTGATGTTCTTTCAACAAATCTGAATATGTAATTTGCCATGTAATTTAATACTTTCTAAAGTACTGTAATTACATTTCAAAAAAGATGAAAACGTATTTGGAATTCAATTGTAACTTCCAATGTACTTTGAAGTAATTAAGTACCAGTCCATTTAAAATCATGCAAAGAGTGATACACTGGTAGTTGCAAAATTGGATTCTATATGGCTGATTTGTTCAAATGTGGTGAAAACTCATTAAAATAAGAAAAACAAAAACCACTTGTTCATCATTTGGTTGTTATGACACTAATGTCACCACAAAAACCCTATAATTTCCATCTGTCATAATTTGGTTTTTTTACCTTAAATTTTCCAACAACATTCTAAGTGACTTGTAAAATATAATTGCCCATGGATCAAGGTGAAAATATACTGGAATAAAAAGGTAAATATATAAAAGATACATCAATAGCAACAGATGTTGCCATGGCAACTAATCACTAACTTTTTCATCTTCCAAAAAACCAAAGAATTCAGTATTTTCAAGAGGTTTTACCTTCTATGGTCATGATGATATTTCATATCATCAAAAGTGATCATTTGTAGCCTATTATAGATTTTTTGGAACAAAGTCTTTTTTGTCCTACATTTTTGATATTTCTGTAAATTTTGTTCAAAATCAGTTCATATTTCATATTCTTTTTTACTTGTATTAATAATTTCGCCTTTCACACATTGCTTAAACCAGAACCAATAGCCAAATTAGTTCATAATTGTAAATAATAAAAATGGTTGCCATGGAAACAAAAAAAACAAACAAACAAAAATTGTTAAATTTTAATTTGGACAAACCTTATGCACTAAACCTAAAGTTTAATTTATGATTATTTGCATTTTTTTACCTTAATAGTAATACAATGTGTCATATGATATTTAACTATGTATCCCTACCTTACACACAAAAACATTTACCCCATACCAAGTATTTGAGAAATCTTTTTTTTTTAAATACCTTGATGCTTATGATGGTATTAACATATAAAAGCCGGGAAAGGTAAAACATTCTCTGATGTTATATAACAGAAGTACAAAACTCAATTTTCTGAGCTAGTTTTCATCAATATTGTTTTTGCACATATTCATGCAATAAAATCAAATAAAATAACTGTTATGCATGTGTTCTTTGATTCTAAAATAGTTTTCTGATCCTCGCATTGCCATCATATACATTATAATAAAAAGCTTTACCATCCGCAAATAATACTGATACCATTTATTTTGACAAACTCAAGAACAACAAATCTAAAATTGTCAAATATTAAAAAAAGATTGCTTTTCTGGCTTGCAAGATTGGTTTAAAACTTATTTATTTGGATTAAAGGAAAAATAAAGGCAACAGTAGTATACCGCTATTCGAAACTCATAAATCGATAGAGATAAAAACAAATCCGGATTACAAACTAAAACTGAGGGAAACGCATCAAATATAAGAGGAGAACAACGACACAACAAAAACACAACATTAAAATGTAACACACAGAGAAACAAACTATAATATAACAATGGCCATTTTCCTGACTTGGTACAGGACATTTTAAGAAAAAAATGGTGGGTTGAACCTGGTTTTGTGGCATGCCAAACCTCCCGCTTTTATGGCAATGTTAAATATAAAAATTAACCTTTGTTCAAGATAATTAAACAAAAATATGCCTATGTATGGAAGAAATGTACTGACACTCTTCATACTATTTAGTGTGCTCCTTTTCATATCAATCATTTTATTGCTGGTTGACACATTTTTACACAAACCTATCAATCTTTAATGATGTTACATATTGTACAGAAATTAGGTTAGTATGTAAAACTGTTCTATGATAATGTTTTTATTTTTATTTTGGCATAGTGAAAAAATAAATTTAATATTTTAGGAAAAGCATGTCATTGCTTGATAGTCAGTACATCGATTGTTGATAGCATGCATGATACAAAACAATCTAAAGTATTTTCATGTGAGAAGGGGGAGCATAGACAAATTGTAGTCTACATCCTAGAGTGTTTTATAAATATAAAAGGAATAATTACAGTTCAATCAAAAGGAAAAATTAAACCATTGCCACCTGCCTGGATTGAAATGTCAAGAACCCTTTTAATTACTCAAATGTTTCTGCATTTTGAAATCATAAAATAATAAGAATAATGTTATGTTAAGCATTGACTACACTAAATAGTAGCCTCGATTGAAGACATAGTTCACTCACCTTCGAGTCGTTCACTATGTTAACAAACTTGGCTACTGTTTCTGCATACTCAATCCTACACACAACAATATTCTACAAATGTAAATGTCTTCTTTAGTTACGTTCATATTATTACATTTACAATTTTTTAGAGTCCGGGTTCTTCCAATGCTTCCACTTGGTTAATTAATGCAATGATACTACCAATGTCATCATCCACTTTCGTTATTGAGGGAGCTCTGGACAGTACGGTCAGTTTACAAAAATATGAGGCAATTTGACTAGGTTGCAAAAAGTCACTTGGTGCAAACATGTTGATTCCATCTTCATCATTACATACTCTCATGTTCCTTGAGACATTTATATGGTTGGTTTGTTTCCACCTTTTTCTTCCTCATCAAATACACTTTTCAAGTAAACTTTTAAATGATCAGAAAAGTGCGTATTATTTCTTCCTTTTTTAGCGCCCATCCAATGACAATTTACTGCTTCCTGATGAAAGGTTACTTTGTTTTTATTTTGGATGATATTGATTCTATATCCAAACAAATATCACGCCACTTCATTTTTATTCCATCAAATATTGAAAAATGATGATGATGACTACCAATGAAGCAATGATCATTCAGCTCGGAGTGTGAATGCAATATGGCATTGGATTCAGGTTCAGGACATGTAAGTGTAACATCTGACTCTATATGCTCAGAATTTTGGTTTTGCTGAGAAATAAATATATTGCCATTTTTTTTACCAGGTTCTCTAAAGTCTGAAAATATTTTCAAGGTAGATTCCAATAGATTCCAAGCTTATACCATGGACACGGTGTCGTCTGATAAGGCAGGTGTCCCCTCATCACCAGACATGACAAATATCCCAAACATGACTCATTCAGATCATCATACTAGTGACAATAGCAATAGTACACATACACAGCCATGTTCAGTTCTCCTTAAAGACATTTTGGATTTTGATGACTCTGAACAACACTGTCTCATTTCGAAATGTAGAACTAATGGCTGCAAAACTTGTGAAATTTTAATAACAGACGCTCAATTCACTAGCAATTTAACTAAAAAGTCTTACTTTACTAGAAGTTACGATGATCTGAATTGTAAATCTATAAATGTCGTCTACGGATTAGAGTGTAATCTTTGTGGATTGGTTTACGTCGGTGAAACAAAGGAAGGCTAAACAAACGTATGTGCGGCCATAGATCAGATATCAACCTCAATGCAAACGACATTCTGTACCAGCATTTTAATCAGCCTGATCATTCCATCGTTTCTATGACAGTTCGTATAATCGAAAAAATATACCACAAGACTAACAATCCTCAACTTGCAACGCCTCTCCGTAGACAAAAAGAGGACTACTGGATTCGACAATTGGGAACTGCGACACCATATGGTTGCAATGACAAAACTGATGGTATAGGTATTCTATCAAGCCCTTCCTGTAGCTCGGTGAATGTGATGAATATTTTCAACTCTACTCCTCGACGTAGACGCAGTCATGGTCATCGTCATTATACATCACCTACTTTGCATGATGTCTCTATTAATGACTTGCTGCCATTTATACAAAAGCCGTTAGGTATTCATCACATTCGCACGAAACTGTATTCATTACCCCTTTCAAAACTTCATTCTCTGTTCAATTTATGTTTGGAAACCACTGTTATAAACCCTCATTCAGACCAATACAAACTTACAGCTATTATTTCGGATATTGCAAGTCACAGACTTTTCAAACCAGTTCGCATTGGAAAAGATGAAAAAGAGAAAAGATCTTTTCTTAAACTTTCTTTTGCCAACAAAGGTCTCGATGGCGTCAACTTAGGCAATATCCTTCATCATAAATTAGTTCAGTCGAAAATACCTCCTTATTTTAAAGATCAGTCTGTACCAATAATTTCTTATACCTATACCAAACCAATTGCAACTAAAATTTTCAATTACAAACACCTTTTTGCAGGATCTCAACATTGATGACTTCAAGTCTAAACCTCCTGATTGCACCTGTGCTAGTTCCCAATTCACATATAATCCGGCTGGCCACGTTATTACCGGAGACCTCAACATTGTCAATAACACTTCCCTGCGAAATTTGTTATCCAAAGGTCCGAAATATCGTGAGCCTAAATCCATCAATTGGAAATACAACTTCAAAATACTGATGGATTCAGTCGAGGATTATGCCAGGCAATGGGCTAAACGCGAGAAAGAAGATGTAGATACTCTTTCCGAATGGATTAAGGCTGTGAGGTCGTTGATACAAATCCGAATTAAGAAACTAAATGGGCATATCAATACCCACGCTACATCAATTTTTAAAGACCCAAATGTTGCAAAGCACTTGTCCTACCTTCATGACAAATATGTTGTTGTCCCCGCAGATAAAGCCCCAAACAACATCGTTTTTGTGTGTAAATATCATTACATAAACTGCTTGATAAATGAATTAGGTATTGACAATTCACTTGGAAACTCAACATATACCCTCACGACACTTACCAAAGAGGAAATCCTGGATAATCATAGGTCTGTTCTATGTTCCTTTGGAATTTCAACCAAAGATGAAGAACTGGATCTTCCATCACTGTATTGGATACCTAAACTACATAAGTGTCCTTACCTTACCAACGGTATATTGCTGGGTCTTCCAAATGCTCCACGAAACCTCTTTCTAAATTATTAACATCTATTTTATCAGCAATCAAAGCCGGGCTCCAAAGTTATTGTGAAACTGCCTATTCTAGAGGTGGCGTGAATCAGATGTGGATACTAAAAAATTCCAAAGATCTTTTAGAGTACATACAATCTAAGACTCTCTCATCTTGCAATAGTATTAAAACATTTGACTTTTCTACACTTTACACAAGTATTCCCCATTCCAAATTAAAAGACAAATTGAAAGAGTTGGTATTACTTTGTTTCATTAAAAAGAATGGCGAACGTAGATACAAGTATCTTGTCTTGGGGAGGGGTAAATCCTACTTTGTAAAGAATCACTCGGATTCAAACAAAAAATTCTCTGAAACTGACATTATCAAGATGCTTGATTTCTTGATTGACAACACATTTGTTACGTTTGGAGGACGTGTTTTTCAAGACTGTCGGAATTCCAATGGGAACCAATTGTGCCCCTCTTCTTGCCGACTTGTTTCTTTATTATTATGAGGCTGACTTCATACAGGAACTTCTTAGGAAGAAAGATAAGAAGTTAGCAATATCCTTTAACTCTACGTTCCGCTATATAGATGATGTTCTCTCTATAAATAATACAAAATTTGGTGACTATGTTGAACGAATCTATCCCATCGAACTAGAGATAAAGGATACTACAGATACAGTTAAGTCGGCCTCATATCTTGACTTACATCTAGAAATTGACAATGAGGGTCGGTTGAAAACAAAACTTTATGACAAAGAGATGATTTCAGCTTCCCAATTGTGAACTTTCCATTTCTATGTAGCAACATTCCAGCAGCGCCTGCATACGGAGTATATATCTCCCAATTGATACGATATTCCGGGCTTGTGTTTCCTATCATGATTTCCTTGATAGAGGATTGCTGCTCATAAGGAAGCTATTAAACCAAGAGTTCTAAATGGTGAAGTTGAAATCATCCCTTCGTAAATTTTACGGACGCCATCACGAGTTGGTTGACCGTTATGGAATAACCGTTTCACAGATGATATCGGATATGTTCCTTATGTCGTAACTACAATACCCTTCCTTTTCACGAATGTGACTTACCGAATTGGACTATTTACCGGATTTGTAATAACAAAAGCACCACGACAGGTGCCACATGTGGAGCAGGATCTGCTTACCCTTCCGTAGCAACTGAGATCACCCCAGTTTTGGTGGGGTTCGTGTTGTAGTCTTTAGTTTTCTATGTTGTGTCATCTCTACTATTGTTTGTCTGTTTGTCTTTTATTTTTGGCCATGGCGTTGTCAGTTTGTTTTCGATCTATGAGTTTGACTGTCCCTCTGGTATCTTTCGTCCCTCTTTTATATATCTGACCATCCCAAAATCGTAATTTCTCAAATATTTTATCACGCCATGATTTTCAAATTGGACGTTTGAAATTTTGTAATACCCTTTTATTTTTAGTTGTAGTAAGATGTGATCTAGTTGAAGTATTTCTTCATGGTTGTTTTGACATCCTGGCACATCCTCTCTTTCATCCAACGCTTTTTTTTTTATGTCTGCAGCAGATGAGATGTCATCACCATTACAAACATATTTTCTTAACTTTGCTCTCGTGTGAGCTATTTCAGCATCACAATAAGACTTGCCATCTTACGATTCACTAAAACCGTACCTTTTGACATTTATGAGTGAAAAGAAAATAATGTTTTAACCTCAATAGATATAGGAAGATGTGGTGTGAGCGCCAATGAGACAACTCTCCATCCAAATAACAATTTATAAAAGTAAACCATTATAGGTCAATGTACGGCCTTCAACACGGAGCCTTGGCTCACACCGAACAACAAGCTATAAAGGGCCCCAAAAGTACTAGTGTAAAACCATTCAAACGGTAAAACCAACGGTCTAGTATATATAAAAACGAGAAACGAGAAACACGTATAAATTACATAAACAAACGACAACTACTGTACATCAGATTCCTGACTTAGGACAGGTGCAAACATTTGCAGCGGGATTAAACGTTTTAATGATTGTCCGTTTATAAATTTTAAATTATAAAGAAACTAAGGTTTCAACTCCTCAGGCAAAGTTTACCTTAGATGAATTTGGCTATTTTTTTTTTTTTTAGGTATTTTTGTCATATAGCTCTTCAACTGTTTCGGTACTTATACATCCCTCGGATTTCAAATCTTTTGGCATTGAGCGTTCCTGATGAAGGTAAATCCAGAAAAGCGCTTCGAACGCATGAAATTATTAAACGTGTTGTTTTCAATTCTTTAAACGAGTTACAGCAAATAAAATTACAATGAGATTTTCGAAAGACCATTTTATCAAATACAAAACTTTTTCTTTATAAGATTGTGTGGAAGTGTAGTGTACAGAGTAGAAAAATCATAACTGTCAACAGAATTATAAGGACCATCAAAAGCATGTATTTTATCTAAAACCTCTAAAGAATTTTTAACACTCCAAAAATAATTAATACCATTATTTTCATAAGCTTTATTACAAAAGTTAATAACCAGTTCTTTGATAGTAGTAAGGAGGTAGTTAGATTACTGATAGATTAGTAGTAGAACACTTACTCGATGCGGAGATGAAACGGAATTTAAATGGTTTTTGTGTAATTTCGGTAACCAGTACATGGTAGGGACTTTCAAATGTTCGGAAGATGCTTTAAGTTGGGTAGTGGCAGTGGTATGCTTGTTAACGATTTGACTCTCTGTGGTGCGAACGGACCTGAATGTAGAGGAATTGATAATTTCGTTTTGAAGAACTTCCGTGTAGTATATGCGTCACACCACCACTACATTATTTGCTGCCTTGTCTGCCGGTACGAACACAAACCGCTCTGCGAGTACCTTGAGTTTATTTTTATTCTTGAAATGGGAATATCATGGATCCTATTATTAATTTCAGAATTGTTTTCTAAATGAGATATTCGAATATTAACAGTATTCATAATTTTATTCAAATAACTGTCTAAAGATTTTTTATCCGATTTTTCACGTTTGCACCAATTTTTACAGTAGGCAGACAGAGCGTCTTTAATGACCTGACGACACTGTTTCCAATCTATTATAGATGGAGGACGGTATTTCGGTCCTTTCTTTAGAAAAGTTATGACCTCACGGTCTTCGACGATGTTGAGGTCTCCTGTAATAACATGACCATAGGGAACATATATAAAACTAGATGTTTCGCAGTCTCAAGTGGAAGGAACATTATTTTCTATATTGACGTCTGATGTAATTGACGTATAATTAAAAATCAAATTTCTGCTCGGTTTTTTATAAGAATACGAAATAATGGGTTGTTCTATATTATCAAAATATGGAGGTATTAAGTTATATACGGAAGAGTCATTGAATATGCTAGACAAATTAATAAAATCAATACCTCTATTTATATATTTTAATTTAAGAAAATGTCGTTTATGATTTTCAGGTTTATCAATACTAGGAAATAGCCTGTGATGACAAAAGGCTGTAATAATACGGGTGTATTCATAAAACGGGCTGAAAAAGAAATTTTATCACACTCCACAAAAATAGCATATAATTTACTTATAGGTATCTGACCCAGTTTGCATAATACTTGATGTCTACCATTATTCTTTATTATAGATAACAGATCAGCAAGTGTATAATTTATACGATGTTTAATACGTTGATTACGGTTTTTGCGTTTACCATGAGACCTATTATTTCTAAGTCGTTTATCAACAATATTAATGACATCGATAGAAGTTTTAGATATGTTCCCTTGCCCTAATATTTTGTCATTGAGACCGAGAGGATAAGCTGTTTGAAGTCTTTTTATCCAAAACAATTCGCGAACTTCGCGTGATTTTTCAAACTGCTTGTGTGATTCTCCTGGTTGTTTCTGAACGGTTTCGAGGGGTTGGAATTTTATATATTTAAGATTGTGATTATGCTTATTTAAATGTTGATATACTAAACTTTTGAATTTTTTGGGTCTACGAAAGCGGTAGAGATGTTCTTGATTTCTTTTGTAATACTCTCGTCCCGTCTGTCCCACATATTGAATACCACACTTAGGTTGGGTTCAAGTTACCACATATATTAGGTTTTGAGTTTTCAGGTAATATCACAGGAAAAGGAGAGCGAAAAGGTTCTCCGTTCACTGTTGACCGTATAGTATTTTGAGAAGTTAATCTAAAACAGGTTAGTCATTTTTGGCATTGCACGGGAAAATTTGTGGATATCCACGTGCATTTTGTTAAATAATCTGGCTGTAGTAGCATTACCAATACGTTTATTTATGCACGTAGATAACCTACAAGATGTGTTGTTTATAATTTTCTTTCCATTCCGTAAAATCATGATTATTAAATAGGGTATAGGAACAATACAAAAGACCGGAGGTTATGACATTGAATGAGGATCACAGTTACGGAATAGGGAATAATAGGGAATGCAGTAAAGAACTCTTACAAAACTGTTATAAAAGGCCCGACGTAAAGACTTAAATATAACAAAACTGACATATATAACAAACACAGGGCAAAAACAGAGGTTGTAAGAAATCTTAGTAAAACCATAGCAGGGGCAATAATAAAAATAGCAGGCGTGGATGAGTATCAATACATCCAAACGCCGTAATATTGAATACACAATAAAGGTTTAATACTAAGATAAAATAAACATGTGAAAGCTCTCTCACAGGCAAACAACCAATAACTGAAAAATATAAGGGCATACACTACATGCACGGGGACACATTCTACTGCATCCACACAGCACGAGTAACAAACCCTGCAGTAAATAGATATAGGAAGATGTGGTGTGAGCGCCAATGAGACAACTCTCCATCCAAATAACAATTTATAAAAGTAAACCATTATAGTATACAATTAATAAGCATATTTCTTACCACAAGCTCACTGCAGTCTTTGGTACAGTTTTAAAGTATGTGTTGATGTGTTATATGTTGTGTTTTTGTTTGTTTGTTCATATCCTATGACCTGTTAAAGATAATATATACTTTCCCTAACTATACCTAAAATATAACGACACCGAATCCTTATACGTGTAGTTGTAATCATTTGGGTATCAGTGTAAAATTGTCAAATGTTGCAAACTTTTTAATTGAATAAATCTGGTTGTTCTTTCACTAAAGTTCTATGCAATTTAATAAAATAAATAACATACTCCCATTCATATTATTTGTACACAATATTTAAACAGAAGGTATAATAAGGTAACTTTGCCCATTAAATTTGAAAATCAAATAAAAACAAGAATGTATACGTTGTCGTGCTAAGCATACCCCATGTGTAATTCAAATTATTGGTAAACAAGAAGTACCCTGGTGTCTTTCAGATCTAAAACAGATTCCCATATTACAACTAATCACTGCCGTCCTGAGAAAAAGGTGTAAGCATCAGACACAATTATGTACAAAACTTGATATATTTCGAGACAATATATGGTTATTTTATAGGTCACACTTGCCCTTTGTTAATGCTATAGTAATAACAATACCTATTTCTTCTGAAATTCCTGGAACAGCATGCCGTAAATTACTTCAATGATAACACCATGCATTGTCACTACTCAGAAAACATGCTGTTCCATACATGCCACCCTATACAAATCATGCCTAACACTCCATAACATGAAGATATGTTTTAAACAAGTAGCATTAAACAGTAAATGGTAAAATATATAAAATTTTAATATAGAGATACAATTACACCAAAATATAACATCTACATTAAAAAGTATAACGTTTCATCCAGACATGCCTATATGAAACCAAAAGCAAGAACAATGGATAAGTGTACATGATATTCTCCTTCTCTGAAGGCAATACATACATTACATTCCAAATATGCCTCTGGCAGCTATATTCCGCCAACAAATGCATTACTATTCTTTTCCTTTCAAAGTAAAGACAGAAATGTTTATTAAATTCTTAGAAAACTACCAATCCTTAGAATAATGTCACACAGTTGGGACAAAATTGGCCCACCACTTTCTGTGAGGATACTCAATAGTGTTATCGATGGACATGTGCAATACAAAATTCCCAACTTCGGCTGATTTTCAGAATCTTTAAAAGCACAAACATTGACATGCTAGTTGAATCCTTTCTGTCAGGACTAATCATGTTTTTTCTCTGAACAGCAAAGGGAGAAATTTCATTGCACAGCTAGTCCATAATAACCATGACTTCTCAACTCTCAAGGTTCTGACGTGTTACTTTTCTGCATGAATCTCGAGTGACTGCTCTCAAAATGTGACATTTCAAATAAAAATAGTAGTTTCTGATGTGTTTATTAGTAGGGAGGTTGGGATCTCATAGAACATGTTTAACTCTACCGCATTTTGCGCCTGTTCCTAGTCCAGGACCTCTAACCTTAGTAAGTCTTGTGTTTTTTTTTTCTTTAATTTTGGTTCATTTGTATGTTTCGGAAATAAGTGCGGCGTCTATTTCGCTGAACTATAGAAAATAAGATGTTGTATGATTGCCAATTAGACAACTCTCCACAAGAGACCAAATGACATAGAAGTTAACAACAATAGGTCACCGTACGACCTTCAACAATGAGCAAAACTCATATCGCATAGTCAGCTATAAAAGGTCCCGAAATGACAAATATAAGCAATTCAAACGAGAAAATGTAACGGCCTGATTTATGTACAAAACAATGAACGAAAACATTTTTGATATACAGCAACAAATTACAGCCACTGAATTACAGGCTCCTGACTTGGAATAGGCACATGTCGGAGTTAAACTACTTTATTGGCGCCAAACCCTACCCCTAACCTCGGACAGTGGTGTATCAGTACAACATAAGAACAAACTATAAAAAAACTCAGTTAAAAAGGGCTTAACTGATCAGATCGATATAAAGCAGAAAAATTTCTAACAAAAAACACAGACCAGACGTGGCAGGGTATTTATACTTCCACACAAAAAAAAAAAAAAAAAAAAAAAAAAAAAAGACACGAAGTACAGATCTGAGAGTACTCGCAGATATTGTTTATGGACCAGCCGAAGCTCGCCTCAGTGTGCGAGATTTTCTCGCTGCGTTGAAGATCCATTGGTGGCCTTGTGCTGTTTTCTTATCTTTGGTCGGGTTGTTGTCTCTTTGACACATTTCCCGTTTCTATTTTCTATTCTATTATATCTTAATGTTATAACTTATAAATTTTCCATTGGTTAACTTGCCATTAAGTAACATTTCTACTGCGAATCATATTTAATTAAACATTACTCAGTTTTACGGTGCCTTTTCTAGCTTTCTACCATGACTTCCTTGAGGTCCCAATAGATATATTGTAACAACAGGGAAAGAAAATTGATGTTAATACCATCAGCTCGAAAGTTTTCACACGGTATACATATAGGGCCCAAATTGCAATAGCTCTGCTTATGTGCATGTTTTAAAAGTCACAGTATAGTCATAGATACCACTCCAAAGTATTTCTCGAACAAGTCAACCGATCGAGGTAATACACAGGGTGCGAATTTGTATGAAGTTCAAAAGGAAAAAGAAGAAAAGATCTAGGAATTCGACATCAATGCACCAATAGCAACAGAAACAAGACCACCTTCTGCAATTATAGAGGAGTTGGTAAATAGTGGTATAATCAATAAGAAGAAGGGAAGGTTGAAATTCAACGTACATGTGAAGAGTGAGTCGAGTAGCGGTGAAAAAGTTGTCAGAAAAGCAAGACGTGTACCTGCCATAAGGCAGCATATCAAAGAAGGTATTAGATCATCAGTTCGGATGTTTTCGGACGGTAAATACTTAATGGGCACAAATTGGAATAGCTCTGTATATGTGCATGTTTTAAAACGTCACAATAGTCATACATACCACTCCAACGTATTTCTCAAACAAGTCAACCGATCGAGGTAATATCATGGAATCTTATTTTAGTTGTCTGAAGTTCAAAAGAAAAAAGAACAGACCTAGGAATTCGACATTGAATGCAGCACTAAGGAAAGCCGAAACAATACCATCTTCAGCAATTATAGAGGAGTTGGAAAATCACTAAGAAGAAGGGAGGGTTAAAATTCAGCATCCAACAGCGAAGAGAAAGTCGTCAGAAAACCAAGACGTTTACCTGCCATAAAGCAGGATATCAAAAAGAAGCTACTATAAGAAATTTCTAACGATTTAATAATATTCTATTTTACAAATTTTAAGTCAAATGAATAAAGATATCAACCATGAATAAGTATGACGTCATAGAATATTATCTGATTAATACTTTAGGACGTTAGTCTACCTCTTTAACGACCGGAGAAATGGTCTGCTTGTAATTTGTTGAAAAATATATATGGCTATTTTTCAAGATCAATATTTGTATCGTCTGTTGTGTAAAGTTTCAATTGAACTTATTCACCAGCTGAAAAGTCCTTGACCTAGAAAATATATTCCATAACTAGTTGAAATATCCCAACAGAACAAACTACCCAAAACTAACAGGTTACAAAATCCAATTATATTTATTTCTTACTTCAGTCACTTCCTGATTAAAGCTCTCCATGGTGAAAATTCCTCATGAAATACAATATAGGTATAAGCATTTAAACATTGTGTAAATATATATATTGATTTAAAAACTGTTCATTTAGCTGCTAAATGACATAACAAGTTGGTAAAATCTGCTGGAACAAAGTAACTAATTGTAAAGGTAAATTCAACTAGCTGATGAATATGATGACTATAATATATAACTAGTTTGTAAAATCTGCTTGAACAAAGTAACTGATTAAAAAGTTAAATTCAACTAGCTGATGAATATAATAACTATTTGGGTAAATTCGCTAGAACAGAGTGTTGCCACTGGACATAAAGCTAACAACAAACAACAGAACTAAGTTACCTGTTGGAAAGTTAAATCGACACAAGAGTATTCTGAACAAAACCCTTTTATTGCAGATAAAAAATAACAATATAACCGAGAAGAAAAGGACATGATGGTGGAAATACGCAGAATTGGAGCGTTGTCCGAAAAAGGTATATCATAAGCTCTGAATAAACTTTAATGACGCTAGTGTGTTATAATTTCTAATGCATCTTTAATTAAAAGGACGGCAGTCCTACCGAAATGAAACTTGTTGAAAATCATCCTTTTCAAATATTTACAAACTTTTTATCTCGTATAAAATACTTCTGGTTAATATGGCGCCTGAAAACGAAAACAAATATAGCCATCCCACTTTTTCTATTTCAGTTATTGTGGCCAAGAAAAGCAAGGAAATAAGAAAGCAAGTCTTAGCCAGAAGGGAAGCAAGATTGAAAATTAAAATCACAAAGATTAATAAAGAAGATGGAAAAAGACGACAACAAGCTTCACAATCATAAACATGAAGGAAGGAAGATATCAGAAGTTAAAAATTAAGAACGACACAGACCTCCTCAAAGGTCTTCCAGATGTTTGTTTGTGTTTGATTTGTTCTAACTTAATTACCCCTGGTGCGGCAATTAATCACATTATAAAAAAATACGACTTTTCTTATTGTGTCCATTGCTCTTTTAATTTGGTTATTTAAAATTGGGGCTATGCATACATTGGCTTTGTTCGACAACATAAGACTTAGAGAACACAACGATTGCTTACATGTATGTTGTACTTTTTTTGTATGGCTTAATATTACTTGCTAAACGCAAATTACGTTTTTCTGATGTTTGCGAAGTCTGACAAAGGAAGTTATTCTAAAGTTTCAGTTTCGAAATCACCCGACTAAATCAATTGTAAAACATAAATCCGTTTTGCTTTGTCAACTTGTCAAAGTAGGTCGTCCGTTTGGCTGTGCGGGATGTACAAGTACTCAGCCACGTCCGGTCATACAAGTATTTTTTTTTTCATTCCAACAAATGACAAACTGTCAATGCTGAATAACTTCCGCATTTGATAAAACTTTTACAACATTGGTAAACAAATTGTTCATGGTAGTATATAAGTATAGATAATCGTGTTTTTTAAACATTGATATCGTAAAACATCAGCTGCGAGCCACAATATGAACCTTTTTGTCGAGTGACCAACATTATGAAATTTGTCTTCTGATTATTGACGTGTTCCTCAATTGGGAAAATGCTTTGTCTGTTCCCCTTTTTGGGATCATCATAGATTGATTGTTGTTTAGTTGCTCAACTTTTTTTTCAATTTGAAGTATCATATGGCTTTGATAAAATTGTTTTTGAATGTGAACATATTAATTGATAGTTGCTTAACGTCCAGTGGCAAATATTCCATGCATGATCGTGACGAGAACAAGTTAACAATAAATACAATAGGTAGGTCCTGTAAGAGAGGCCGCTTAGGATAAACGTCGGGAAAATTGAACCACCACTGGAAAATGAGTGAACATTCATTTGGATAGAGACAGAATTTTGCCTTGTAACGGGCCAACTACGGAACCCTCAAAGGGTTGTTGAAAGGGTTCTTATCGTGCAGAGAGCGTGGCACTCTTTCTACACGAGACATCGGATTTAACGTCCTCGATCTGATCGGACGTGGCTGAGTACTTGTACATCCCGCACAGCCAATCAGACAACCCACTTTGGCAAGGGTTTTAATGACGGTCGGAAGGTGACCAAAGTGACCATATTTCTATTTCCTAATCATACTCACCTTGGAAGGAACAGCATAGAAAACGGAATCTGTGTACTAAGACTGAACCCGCTGCGTTGGAGACCCATTGGTGGCCTTCGGCTGTTGTCTGCTCTTTGGTCGGGTTGTTTTTGATTTTTGACATATTCCCCATTTCCATTCTCAATTGTATAATCAAATTATTGATCCCTAAAGATGACCCAAAACTGAAATTATGTTAGGTTTCGGTTAACTTTAAGTAACTGAATAAAATGTTTCCCTACCAAAACCAATTCTTTCGTTAGAAAAGCTTTTTTTTTTTTTTTTTTTTGAATATAATTTTTTGGAACATAAATTTACTGACTCAATTATATTTTCGTTCATTCAAAATTCTATGAATCATTTAAAATTTGCGAAATTGAACACATGCGTATTATATTTTGAAGAACTGTGTTCTTATCGTATATCTGTAGGAATACAATTCCTGGCACATCTTATAGTAAAGCTAGCAACTACATGCCTGCAGAGAATTCGAAAATTCACATACCGTTTTTCGACATAAAGAAAGGCATTGTAATTAAAATCCTATGTTACAAGTAATTCAGCATTATACAAAGTCTACTAGACCTCCTTTCACTGTCCAATGGTCAATATGAATAATAATTATACGTTTACATCGCTCTTCGCATTCCCAAACAACCTTATTTAGGTCATTTGATACTGCAAATTTAGAAAAAAAACCACTTAATATGTTTTATATACTTGAAAGGCTAAGATTTTAGTATGAAACACGTGTACATGGACTTTGGATTCTTTTAAAAGAAAGTCCCTTATCTGATCAAAATCTTCAGAAATGTACTGCTATTGAATTAATGTCTTCCATACTCCCAATTCATCGATAGCTTTCCCGTATGGAGCGACTTTAAACCCGAGATCTCTCTTTAGAACTTTGGCAACCCCAGAGCGCAAGTGCGAGTGAAAGATAAAGTAAACTATTATGGAAGTTAGATAGTTTTAATTGATTCTAAAAGAAAGATGGCAAAAAAACCACAATTAAATTCCTCTATTAGTTTTTTATAACGTTTTGTTTCATTAAAAAATATGCACCGAATCTTTTTGTCAAATTTTTGTGTGTGTGTAAAGTTCAGTACAAGTCCAAACATATATCCAACATTCAGAAAGATTGCTCCCCAGTATCTTACAAATTTAGCCAATACACATCCACACCCCTATGGACAAGTCAAGAGATGTTCCGAAAACTGTAAATATCACCTTTTTGCACCTGGCCTAATCACTCTTTCCATATCAAAATCAGTTAAAATACAACATCCAAAAGTTTATTTTACCTCTCTTCTTTCATTTTCACCAAAAAAACACTAAGAAATGAGTGAGGAAGGGAAAGAAAAAAACTAAGAAAAATACACTAATTAAAAGGAACTATTCGTGGACAACGAAAAGCGGGGTCATTAATTGTGGTCTTGGGCCTATTAGGGGTCTTAAACTTAAGACCAATTCTAATAAAACAGTTTACAAAGTTTCAAAGCCATATGATACCAATTATAAAAAATGTGGCATTTTTTATATCTGAACTTTGGGTGCTGAATTGTGGCGTTGAATTAGAACAATTTCAACTATCAAATTTGGGCTTCTAAAACCAAAATATACCAAAACTTACACTTTTTAATGTCTCTATGTATAAGTTATCACCTATTAAAAGCAACAGATAGCATACTTCATGTTTCAGACTTATAAAAAATGGCCAGAAGTTATTTTATATGAGCCTGTGCCAAAAAAATAGAGGTTTTCAAATGAAGTGAGGCCTTATATGAAATGTAATATTTTTCACCTACCACAATTTTCTGAAGTTGTTAAGTTATAAAAAAACCTGTTACATGTTAAAAATGTACTAGTACTTTTAATGGAAATATAAGTTTCAAATAGCATAACACATGTGAATAAAATGGTCTTCAGCAATGTCAAGCTTAAAAAAACAGGTTGTCAATTTAGGTCGTTCCCCACATTTGCATATTAAAAAGCATATAAATGATATGGGAGATGAAGATATGCTTCTTTTTGCTCAAATCTTTGCTTAGATATGATAAAACATGGAGCCTGGATGTATCAAGACTGTCACTTTCAACTATATATGTAGACAGTATGGTCTGATGCAAAGTTATTTACTGTACTTTTTAAAACCGGCATGAAATTTCAGCCTCAAAAGGCCAATATTTTAACCACTAGCTATCAAACAAAAGAAAATAAAGGTAGTCTGTGAAACAGACAAGGTCAAACAACCAGTAATAAGTGCTATTGATACAGTTTCAGTGAAATCTGCTAAAAGGAATTCACCTTGTATGTGCATAGAACCTCATTTTTCACTTGCTTCATACTGACAGTTAGACTAAGACCATTAAAGCAGCACATTTTGCACTCTTATTCTGTTTTTATCTACTTTTTTGTGTGTTCAGTGTTCAAAAATGAGTTAAACATCTACATTAGATACCACAAACACAAATAGAAAATCAGAAAAACCTGTCAGAGAGAAAGAAAGCATGCTACTTTTGTAAAAATATTGAAACAACTGAAAAAATTCAATTTTGGGCATGTAGGCTGAAATGTCACTTTTTTACAAATTTCTATCAAATAAAAGTGGAAATCATTTATTCTCATGTAGTTTGACAAATTAATACCAATAGATCATTCAGGGAAGTTGTCAAAGTACAAATTTATTTCCTGAATTGACCTCTTAGGCCACAGACCACAATTAAATTCCTCTATTGGTTCTTTATAACGTTTTGTTTCATTAAAAAAAAATGCACCGAATCTTTTTGTCAAATTGTGTGTGTGTGTAAAGTACAGTACTAGTTTAAACATATATCAAAATTTGATTAACAAATGGAAACGCATGTAAAATATAATAAAAATGAACATCGCTCTATTGCATGTATATCTTCTCATTTATTTTTCACGTGCTCCATAATTAGGTGTTGATTGTTTAAGGTCACGATCGGTAAACTTCGGCAATGAAACCCGAAAGTTAATTAGCAGAAAATTTTTCACTGAAAGAATTATTTTTTGTCGGTTATACGTTTTGGATTTGGTAAAAAAAAATAATCGTGCATAGAGGACTTAGTATATATGCATTCATTGCTTCAATAATTTCCTTAGGAGTTCAAAATTTCAAGAAACTCGTTTCATATGACTTTAAATACTTTTTAGAAAGGAAGAACACACTATTGTTCAGTTCAACATAATCACGCTTATAAAAAAATCGAAATTTTCATCATGATATTCGTACAGAGCATTTCTTTCGATCCGCTATTTTAGGAAATACAAGTCTGTGCTAAATACTAACTTTACCATGTGTTTATTAATATTCATCAGTTTATTGAAATCAAAAATATTTAAGAACAAAACAACAAATAAGGTCAGGCGAGGATTCCGGATTTTTAAAAGTGGGGACGGTAATTGCAGAAATTTTAATATAGAAAAAAATACGATTTTATGCTTAAAATGATATACAATCCCTTGTAAAGAAAAAACCATCAGATCTTCAAAAGAAGTAAAACGACATCTAGAGGTCAACACATGGTCCGAAAGATACAATGATACAGGAATACAAGAAAAGCACCTCTATACAATAGGTTTAAAATAGAACAAAAAACAACAAAAAAACAGTAGTACAAGATTATATTAATGATGTGCAATATTCGTAATGCCTTCTAAAAGGAATAATTATATGCATAGTTCAGAAAAAGAAATTAAATTTAAATTTCCCTCTTAATGAAAATATATATGTACAGTGCTTTTATTACTTTAAAAAAGTGTAATTGGAAGAACTAACGTTGATGTTGATTACAAAAAAAATGATATGAATTATACAACCTGAAACTAGGGTACATCTAGGAACACAAATAGATAATTTGATTTACAAATGGAACAGCAAAATATCTGACTTAACACACTATTCCTGGAAGGATAAAAAGTCAGGAACAACGGCACCCCTAAGAAATGTAAAGAGTCACATTTGCATAGGCATATAAAACATTTAGAAGCAATTAGTAGTGCCTTTTCTAGCTTTATACCAAGACTTCCTTGATATCCAAACATATAGGTTATAAAGAGGAGAATTAAAATCGATGTTAAAATCATCAGTTCGATCGAGGTAATACAATGGGCGTGAATTTGAGTTGTCTGAAGTTCAAAAGGAAAAAGAAATACAGATCTAGGAATTCGACATTGAATGCAGCACCAAGGGAAGCCGAAACAATACCATCTTCAGCAATTATAGAGGAGTTGGTAAATAGTGGTATAATCACTAAGAAGAAAGGAGGGTTGAAATTCAGCATTCATCCGAAGAGTGAGTCAAATAGCGAAGAGAAAGTCGTCAGAAAACCAAGACATTTACCTGCCATAAGGCAGGATATCACAGACGGAAGTATATAAAAATAAAAATAACAAAAATAACGAACTCCAAGGAAATTTCAAAACGGAAAGTCCTTTATAAAATTGCAAAATCACAGGCCCAAACACACCAAACGAATGGAAAACAACTGTCATGTTCCGAACTTGGTACAGGCATTTCGTTATGTCAAAAATGGTGGATTAAACCTGGTTTTACAGCTGTAGCTAAACCTCTCACTTGTATGACAGTCGACTAGAATTCCATTATATTGACAACAATGTGTGAGCAAAACAAACAGACATAATGGGTAAAAATGTCAAAAATTTGGGTACAACATTGTGTTGTAATCTCAATTACTGTAAAAACTTTTTTCAACAACAACAAAACATGGCATATAGACATATTACAGACAAAGTACATAAGCAAAAATGAATGACAAGGATTCAAAATTGACCATAGCACAATAACACAATGGCGGGATATATAAAAACCGAGCCACGCCAAATTTTATTACCAAAATGACTAAACAGTAAAAGTTAGAAATGTACAAGGGCAAATAAAAAGAATACTATAACACGTAATTAAGGTGATAACATAAGGTATCATCCAATGAACTTTTTTAGAAATAGGACGAGACGTTCTTTGACATAACCCTGGTTCATCAACTTTCTGCTCAGACACTGGTGTCGTTTTATAAAGTCTGAGTAGCAGCTGCAAGCTCTTGAATACCGAATGAGTTGGGAAATGTATACCCCATATACAGGTGAAGTTGGTTAATTGCTGCTAAGGTGAGGAAAATTTTTAATTTTTTATATTTTGTCATAGATTCTGGTAATGAGATGACCGCTTATGTCAAATTCGAGGTATAAGACTAAAAATGAGGCAGAGGAAGTCGTGTCTGTTGTTTCTTTAATTTCTAGTTCTGAAGAAATAGTTAACGTTTTAATAATATTCTATTTTACAAATTTTAAGTCGAATGAATAAAGATATCAACCATGAATAAGTATGACGTCATAGAATATTGTCTACATTTTTAACGACCGGAATAACGGTCTGCTTGTAATTCGAAGAAAAACGATATGCCTTTTTTTTTCTAGTTCACTATTTGTATTGTCTGTTGTGTAAAGTTTCAATAGAACTTATTAACCAGCTGTAAAGTCCTTGAACTAGAAAATATGTTCCATAACTAGTTGAAATTTCCCAACAGAACAAACTAACCAAAACTAACAGGTTACAAAATTCCATTATATTTATTTCTGATTTCAGTCACTTCCTGACTTTAGCTCTTCGTGTTGAAAATTCCTCATGAAAAACAGTATAGGTATAAATATTTGAAGATTGTCAAATGAAAAAAAAAAAAAAAGATATAGATATAAAAACTTTACAATTAGCTGCTGAATATAATAATAACTATTTGGGTAAATCCGCTAGAACAACGTGTTGCCACTGGACGCAAAGCAAACAACAAACAAAAGAACAATGTAACCAGTTGGAAAGTTATATCGACACAGAGTATCTAAAACTTCTGAACAAAACCCTTTTTATTGCAGAAAAAAAATGAACAGTATACCCGAGAAGAAAAGGACATGATGGTGGAAATACGCAGAATTAGAGCATTGGCCGAAAAAGGTATATCATTAGCACAGAATAAACTTTAATGGCGCTGTTGTGCTGATATTTCAATTCATCTTAAACTATTATTCGCTATCTATTACTGTTTATATATGTATGTGTGTATTGGAATTTGATGTATATTTTGTTATATGCCTATAAGCTGTATTGCTTTTGGAAAATAAAGTATTTAGTATATAAACTAATAGATTGAAATATCCACAAACCTATGAAATAGATATCTTTAAAGTCTACATATTTCAAGTTAAGATAAATTCCTACGGCGAGTACTACCGAAATGAAACTAATTGAACAATCATCCTTTTCAATGACTTATACAAACTTTTAACCTCGCATGAAATACTGCTGGTGAATATGACGCCTGAAAACGACAACAAATATAGCCATCCCACTTTTCTATTTCAGTTATTGAGGCCAAGAAAGCAAGTCTTAGTCCGAAGGGAAGCAAGATTTAAAAGTAAAATCACAGAAGGCTTCAATTCCAAGTCTTAGATACATGATTTCTTTTATTAGTTGTTATTTGCATTGAACTAGCTGTCAGTAACTGGGATTACTCTCAGATCTGTATTTTGTGTCTTTTGTTGTAACGGAAGTATAAATACCCTGTCACGTCTGTCCTGTATTTTTGTTAGGTGTTTTCTGCTTTGTACCGATCTGATGATTTAATTCATTTTCCACTGATTTTTATGGTTTGTTCTTATGTTCTGATGTAACACCACTGTCCCAGGTTAGGGGAAGGGTTTAGCGCCCACAAACGTGTTTAACCCCACCACATTCTCTATGTGCCTGTCCCAAGTCAGAAGCCTGTAGTTCAGTGGTTGTCGTTGGTTCATGTCTGTCATATTTGTTTTTCGTAAATTATTTTGTTATAAACTTGTCCGTTAGATTTTTCAATTGAATTGTTTCATATTTTTCATGTCGGGGCCTTTTATAGCCGACTATACGGTATGGATTTTTTTCATTGTTGAAGGCCGTACGGTTGCCTATAATTGCTTACATCCTCTTCATTTGAACTTGGGTGGATAGTTGTCTCATTGGCAGTCATACCACATCTCATTATTTTTATAACATAATGAAATTTTCTTTTGATTATTGTTCAATTAGGAAAATCCTTTGTTTGTTCCCCTTTTCGGGAACATCATAGATTGATTGATTGTTTGTTAGTTGCTTACCGTCCAATGGCATATATTCCATGCATGATCAGAAAACAAGTTAACAATAAATACAATAGGTAGGTCCTGTAATAGAGGCCGCCGAGGTTAAAGGTCGGGGAAAATTGGACCACCACTGGAAAATGAGGGAACATTCATTTGGATAGGGACAGCATTTTGCCTTGCAACGGCCCACCTACGGAACCCTCAAAGAGTTGTTGCAATGGTTCTTAACGTGCAGAGATCGTGGCACTCTCTCTACACGAGACATCGGATTTAACGTCCTCATTCTGACTGGACGTGGCTGCGTACTTGTACATCCCGCACAGCCAAACGGACGCCCCACTTTGGCAAGGGTTTTACTGTCGGACGTGAATCAGACCAAAGCTAATTTCTAAAAATGTAATCAAATTATTGATGCCTAAAGATGATCCAAAACTGAAATTATGTTAGATTTCGGTTAACTCTGAGTAACTTTGAATAAAAACATTCTTAACCAAAACCAAAATTCTTTTGTTAGCAAAGCTGTTTTTTTTTTTTTCATCAAATAAAAGTTAACCGACTCAATTATATTTTCGTTCATTCAAAATTCTACGAAAACATTTAAAATTTGCGAAACTGAACACATGCGTATTATATTTTGAAGAATTGTATTCCTATAGTATATCTGTATATTGCCTGGTACATCTTATAGAAAAGCTAGCAACTACATGCCTGCAGAGAATTCAAAAATTCGACACAAAGTAAGGCATACTGTAATTTAAATCCTATGTTACAAGTAATTCAGCATTATGCAAAGTCTACAAAACCTCCTTTCACTGTCCATAAGGTCAATATGAATATTAATTATACTTTTACATCGCTGTTCACATTCACAAACAATCTTATTAAAGTCATTTGATACTGCAAATTCAAAAACAAAGTTGAATATGTTTTATATACTTGAAAGGCTAAGATTTAGTATAAAACACGTATACATGAACTTTGGATTCTTTTAAAAGAAAGTCCCTTATCTGATCAAAATCTTAAGAAATGTACTGCTATTGAATTAATGTCTTCCATACTCTAATTCGTCGATATATAGTTTTTCCGTATGCAGCGATCTTAACCCCGAGATCTCTCTTTAGAACTTCGGCAACCACTCAGCGCAAGTGCGAGTGAAAGAAAAAGTGAACCAATTGTCAATACAATACACTTCACACTACTGTCGAATTTCTATGTGGAGGAGGAAGGTTGCTTGGTCAGCGTAGTCCTGGACGGAAAGTTAACCTTGAAGAAAGCGTTAATTCAGTGTTGATAGTGTGTTGTTGATATTTCTGTATTTCAAAGATGTTGGTCGCTGGGTCCCGCCTGCTGCTACTTGTATCTGGTTGGCTTCTGTGTTGGCTTGTGTCTTCACAAGAATTTCAATCGAGATGTAGATATTTGGGTGCGCATGTTTGACGTGCTTCTTGAATTTTCTGTGCCATCCCTCTAAGTGGTTGTTGGTGCTTTGTCCTTCGTTGCTGAAATGGTTCGATTGTTGGCGGTTGTTTCTTTCTACCCAGTACTCTGTGACATAGTCGGCAAAAGCGGTTGTGTCGATGGCGATCTCTTCGGCGTCTTCTAGTGTTGTAAACCATACATCCATCTTCAACTAGCTCTGGTGGGACAAGCGGTAATACTGCAGCACGTTTTACTAGTAGTCGTAGGTCGTCGTTGTCTTTGTAAGCGGTGGCGAGTCCCAGTTTATGTGTCTTCCTCCATATGCATTGAGTAAAGTGGAAAAAGCAGCTTCTCAGTGTGTTGTTGGCGAATGCTCGTTGGGCGGAATTACGTATAGCTATCTCAAAGTCAGTGAAGAATATTTGTGGTGCTAGTTGGAGTTGGTGTTGTTGACAAGCAGTCTTCAGCAAGTTGAATTAACGGTCGTACGTCTGTTCACTTTTATTGAGTAGTAGACTGAAGACGAGTGGGTACATGACTTCATCGACCATTGCGTGTAGTGTGTAGAGTTGAAAAAACTGGGTTAGAGATGAGTAGAGGTGCCATCTCCATAAACGCTGTCTGCTGATACAAGGTTGGTGAGATTCCGAGTAGTTGTAAACATAAGAATTTTTTCTGCACTGCCGTCGTCTGCGAACAGGAACTGTTCCCCCGTCGCTTGATAATTTGGGAATAGTAATTTGAATATTAATTTTATCAATGATTTTAAATAATGCTCCATCTTTATTTGCTTCCCAATCTTTTTGCCATGAATTTTTTCAGAAAATTTTTACAGACAGTTTTAATGTCCTCTTTAAAAAGAGGTACAGAATCTATGCAGTTATCAAAATTTAGTGCCATTTTGGCTTGTAAATCTGCACTTTCGTTGCCCATTACTCCGACGACTCGGTATCCACTCAAATATAATTTCTGAGCCACCTTTTTTAAGAGAGGTCAAAATTAAATGAATATCGTATAAAATTTGATTCTTTACTTTAAAAATAGATGTTCTGATGGTTTGAAGAGCCGACAAATAATCTACAAAAATGACCGTTTTAGTAGGTCTAAAATCTTCTAGCCATAATAGACTTAAACCGCCATTAATTCTGATATAAATATTGAAATATAATTTGGTAGTTTAAAACCTTTTTTAATCTTTAATTCTGGAACAACATATGCACAGCTTGTGTTACCCTGTGGGTCTTTAGATCCATCTGTAAATAGTTACAAATGTTCCGTGTATTCTGTATCAATTAATATATCAACTGAAGGCAATTTTTTTTACACTATAAAAAGTATTTGAAAACATGGATTAATAAAAATATCGGAGTATTACTTTTAGTATATTTAATAATTATTTGGAATTAATTACAAGAAACTCTTCCAAGGCATTTAACACCCTTCTAGCCTGGACATTGGTATCTGTAGTAATGGTTAAACCGTCCATGAACCCTTTATTTGGTGGTTGCCTAATGTCAGTTGATGTTTTTGGGCCTCTAGGTTCTCTCTCTCCACATTTAATAATCATATTCATTCCCATGACAAACAAGATAACTGAGATGGTACATCCAGTAACTATTCCTTTTTGTAGTTTCTGCCATGTTGTTGTAAATGTGCTTGTTGTAAACCGCAGCTCAATCCCACTGAGATAACTTCTTATCACTCTCTTAAAGTGGTCGGGAATAGGGTAATGATCTAGTGACTGCTGTATCAGCATGTGAGGAACAGTACCATATACATTGGCCAAATCTAACCATACTACTGTAAGATCTTTCTTGTTCACTTTGGCCTCACGAATCAGTTGTGAAATGATGCTTGTATGTTCAATGCATCCTGAGAATCCTGGTACTCCGCCCTTCTGTACTGAAGTGTCTACATCGTTATCAGTCATATATGATGTCATCCTTCTAGCCATGATAGAGAAAAAGATCTTTCCTTCTACATTTAGGAGGGAAATTGTCCGGAATTGTGTGATGTCTTCTGATTTTTCTTCTTTTGGAATAAAACACCCCTCTGCTTTCTGCCAACATGATGGTATCTTCCCTTTCCTCCACACCACTTTCAGTAGCCTCCACAGGTGTTTCAAAATCTTTGGACACTTCTTATATACCTTGTACGGGATGCCATTTGGTCCTGGTGATGATGCAGACCTAGCTTTCTTCACTACATCTGACACTTCTTTCCATGATGGTTCAATAATGTTCATTGGTGTTTCGGGTTCTGGTACATTTTCTATCCTTTCGCAGTTTCCTAGATGTTCCCACTGCCTTTCGTCGCTGTGTGTCTCTGATAGATGTTTTTCCACTTCCTCTTTTGTGCTTTTTACTGATCCCGCCTTTGTTCCACCCAGTGTTGCTTTGGTGAACTTGTAGGGATTGGCAACAAACATTGCTCTCTTCTTCCCTCTTTCTCTCCTTGCTTTTCTGATCCTTTCTGCTCTTGGTAGATTGTTTCTTCTCTCCGTCAGTATTGATCTTAGCTCATTCAGCCTTTCCTTTTCCTGCTCGTTTGCTCTTCTATACTGCTTTGTGACATCATTTATTTCGGTTCTGAGTGTTTGTATTTCTTGT
Source organism: Mytilus coruscus (assembly GCA_017311375.1). Classification (NCBI taxonomy): domain Eukaryota; kingdom Metazoa; phylum Mollusca; class Bivalvia; order Mytilida; family Mytilidae; genus Mytilus; species Mytilus coruscus. The sequence continues at coordinate 86,797,808 of CM029601.1, forward strand.
TGACGTCTGTTATGTTTAGTGTTTCCCTGAGTGCCTTCTCTGGTTTTGGTGTTACTAACTCCAAATCGTTCTTGTCCTACTGCATATATAAATATTGACAATGATGATATCTTTCTCCGTACATCTCCAGTTAGTGTGTTATCTAAGATCTTGTCTAGGTCTTCATCAAAGATCTCCCATCTCCTATCATCTGTTGGTGGCCATTGTATCTTTTCTTTCCTGCTGTCTGTTGAAGCTACTGTTGATGTTTTCTGCTGGTTTTGATTCCATTGCTCCTCCTCAATGTTGATCTGAGTAGCTTCATTAGGTAAGAGGTCCTCAGCACTGTGGTGTGCTTCCTGGCTGTGGTCCTCCGTCGACTCATCAGTGTTAACTGTGCGTTCCCTCTGCTGCTTCCCAGATCCACACTTAGTTCTTGCCTGGTGTATCTTTAAACCTTTTTTTTTTGACTTCTTGCAGACCTTCCCACAATGACACTTGGTTTCTGCTGTTGTTCCATTCAAAGTCCGTTGGATTAGCCGAGTTGTTACCGTTTTGTCCTGCTCATTGAGTCTCTCATCCCCCTCTCGGAAGACCCTGGGGGTATTGCTCGTTATTCTGTGTTGTAGCTTGGTATAGTGTTCCTTCACAGGAACAGTGTGTTGGGGTGCCAACCCTTCACACCCTTGTTTCAGTCTTCCCTGAATGCCATCTGTCTCTCCAGACGTCACCATTCTATTCTTGGTTGTCAGCCAGTCTTTCCCAGCAGTCACTGGTAGGTCAAGATTACAAGTTACTTACATACAGTACTAGTGGAATTACTGCAAACACCATCAATGTCCTCAGCCGAGGCCATCCGTCATCATGTGTTTCGACCCCTAGCTCGGTACACTCTCAGGATGGGGGGTCCACAGTGGTGATCAATCACTGCCCATTGGTGGTGGGTTTCCAGCTTCTACTGTCTCTCTTCATCCATATCCAGCAAGACGCTTTCTCTGCTGCTTGGCCCAGTTTCTGAATTGCTGCTAAACACCAAGCCCACCTATTGTTTGAAACTTGTTGGATTTTTCAAATGTTGGGGGAATCGTGAATAAACCACTAGTGGTTCGCATGTCATCCTTTAATCACTACACTAACAATTTTGATTAGTTCTTATTTTAATATCTAATCGACAGAGTAATCTTATTTTAAATACTCTTAATTGATAACAAGAGTTGCTCACCTTGTGAAAAAATTACTTGTTTGCTAAATAGGCATTTGTATACATATACTATAGTTATTATTTGTGATGCTGATCATTTTTGCAATTTACACGTTTAACTTAATGTCTTGTAGCTAGTTCCTATATAGTTCTTAGATAACAATCAAAACTGCAAAACCAGTAAAAATCATAATTTCAGGGGCAATCACTTTTAATAAGTAGATAGATCTTGTCATGCTGATAATTTTTTTGCGGTTTACACTTTTTAGCTCCTACATAATTTTCAAAACAACAGCAAAAAAAAAGGTAAAAAATTGGAAAACATGTATATTTTAGGGACAATAACTCCAAAAACAGGTCGACAGATTTTCGAAAATGTTCAGGATTTATAAATCTTGTCGTGCTGATCATTTTAAAAATTTATACCTTTTACTTAGCTCCTATAATTTTCAAGAAGAGCCAAAAACTGCAAAACATTAAGGGACAATAACTCAAAAACAAGTGGTTAGATTTTCTCCTATTTTCAGAGTGGATGCATCTTGTCATGCTGAACATTTTTGCAATTGACACTTTTAACCTAGCACCTATAGTTTTTGAAACAGCGACAAGGAAGTTCTAAAAAAAAGTTATAAATTAATATTTCAGGGGAATAAAACCAAATCAGTGGGCAGATTTTTCTAAAATTGTCATGGTAAATAGAACTTGTTCACAGTGCTGACTATTAAAACCCTGTCAGTTTTCTCTATTTGCTATAGTTTTATGAATTTGGTCAGTGATTGATTGATTTATTTGTGTTTCACACCACTTAAAACAATATTTGCAATTTCGTGGCGGTCAGTTTTTATTAGTGGAATTGAACTCACAACATCAGTGTTGACAAGCTAGTCGGATACAGAAGTTGAACTAATAGACCAGTCAACCACCGAGGCCCAAGTTGACTTGAAGAAATATATATGTATAATATGTAGTATGACTACCATGTGCTATTTCTAGATGTTGGTTGATCAACCTAGACGAAAATCACAAACTTTATGAAACTGACATCCTATTCTGTAGATGAACCAGGCAAACTTTTTGAGCAGTTTCAGAGAAGATTTTTAAAGAAAAGTTTACGGACGACGGACGCAAAGTGATGGCAAATGCCCTCCTGTGCAAGGTGAGCAAAATAACAACACCAAAATTAGCCTGGCATCCTGACCCAATCTAATACTCGTCGTGCGGTGAGCCAGGACACACCAAAATCGACGCCAATTATTTTAAGTTCGTTGCAGGATTGTAGGTTTTCAGACTTACCTACTTTCAGAACTCTCCTATGTCAAGGTGAAGGACGCGAAAATGGAAAAACAGAAATGACACAAAAATTGATATACACAGATTTTTATGCTTGTAAGTCATAAAATATCGTAGAAAAACCCCACGCTTTGAGGGCTTACATCAGCCCATTAAATTAGAAATAAATCTCTTGAATTCCAAAATTTAATAATGTCTAAATTATGTACACATCAATGTCATCATGTGAATTCAACATCTTCAAGTGCACACCAACAAACAGTCAGACGTGAGACTGGCTAATGTTTTTTTTTCCAACATGCAATGATACAACCAATCTGATTGAAATACAAATCCTGTGTTGAAACTTTGCTTACAAGAAATCGGAAACGCTCGGTTCTACTTTCTGTTTAAAAGACCTTTGAGGATCCTCGGTTTGTCATAATAATACACACCGTCATAGCTTTCGAGACGCGACGGCCATACTTCCACGTAGTCCATACTGCCACATCTTCCATTGTGGTTATAACATAAAATATAATAATACAACAAGTATTATTTCATAGTTATAACATAAATATGAATTTGTAGTATTTATTATGTACAAGTTTGCTGGTTTGAAATGTCAGTATAGATCTAGACTTTATATTTATTTTTACTTCTGTAAATCTGCTGTTCAACAAGACAAGTAGACTCATAGAAGACTGGTTTTAAGTTAATGTAATTGATAATTCATGGTTTAACACTTAATAGACACTTTAATGAATTAACCTTTTTTCTGGAAAGGATCAAAACCAAAATTAGAGTAAAGAATTTAAATGAATCTAAAATATGACAGAATCATTCAAAGATAAATCTTTTCAAGGTATTGACGATACATCCTATGGATGACATGGCAGTATGGAAGTCGCGTCCTGCATCGCCTTCATTTATATGAACTTCTTACGAAGAAAGAAAAGAAGTTAGCAGTATCCCTTAACTATACTTTCCACTATATAGATGATGTTCTCTCACTAAAAGATTCACAAAATTTGGTGACTATGTTGAACACATCTAATCCGTCGAACTTGAGAAAAGTTTGAATTTTGGTGGCGTCACTTTAACTGTTCTAGAGTTATGCCCTTTATAAATGGAAAAATTGCAAAATTTTTAGTTTTCGTTCTCTAACTTAAGTTTGCCTCAACCAAATGTTATGTCAAGTTTGAAATTTGGTGGTTTCACTTCAACTGTTCTAGAGTAATGCCCCTTTATAAATGGAAAAATTTCAAAATTTTTAGTTTCCGTTCTCTAACTTAAGTTTGCCTCAACCAAATGTTATGAAACTAATACACAATGCTTATTACCACAAAAAACAGATCAAGTTTGAATTTTGGTGGCGTCACTTTAACCGTTCTAGAGTTGTGCCCCTTTATAAATGGAAAAATTGCAAAATTTTTAGTTTCCATTCTCTAATTTAAGTTTGCCTCATCCAAATGTTATGAAACTTATACACAATGCTTATTACCACAAAACACAGATCAAGTTTGAATTTTGGTGGAGTCACTTTAACCGTTCTAGAGTTATGCCCCTTTATAAATGGAAAAATTGCAAAATTTTTATTTTCTTCTAAATATCAAGTAATTTTTAAAATTGGAGTTATTTTCCTTTGTCCATGATTATAGTTGAATCAACTACAATCAATGCTTTATACAATGCAATGTTTAATTTTGACTTCCACTGATAAAACACAGATCAAGTTGAATTTGGGTAGTGTCACTTTAACCATTATTGAGTTATGCCCCTTTATAAATCGAAAGATTGCAAAATTTTTAGTTTCCATTCTGTAACTTAAGTTTGCCCCAACCAAACATTATGAAACCTATACACAATAATCGTTACCACAAAACTAAGATGAAGTACAATTTTTTGTTTCTGTTTTCTAACTTTAGTTTGCCTCAACCAAATGTTATGAAACTTATACACAATGCTTATTACTACATAATACAGATTAATTACGAAATTTGGTGGCGACACTTTTACCGTTCTTGAGTTATGTCCCTTTATAAACATAAAAATTGCTGAATTTTTCGTTTCCGTTCTCTAACTTTAGTTTGTCTCAACCAAATGTTATAAAACTTATACACAACTATTCTAGAGTTATGCGTGTTTACAAATAGAAAAATTGCTGAATTTTTAGTTTCTGTTCTCTACTTAAGTTAGCCTGAACCAAATGTTATGAGACTTACACACAAAACTCAGATCAAGCTCAAATTTGGGTAGCGTCACTTTTACCGTTCTTCAGTTATGTCCCTTTATAACTATATGATATGCAAGAGGGGGCATCATCTGTGTCCACATGTGGACACTATCCACATTTATTGTTTTTTGTTTAGTTATAGAATACATTTATTGCAAACCATATGAAACTATTTCACAGATTCATCTCCTATTGGTCAATGTATTTAGACTTTTGTCAGTTCCATTGTCCCATTGAATAAGTACAATAGCTGTTGTTATCTGTGTAGTTTATTCACTGGGACCTTTAAATTTCTTCTAAGATAAATCCATCACTCTTTGATTAATTTACTTAAGTAAAAATATTATCTTCTAAATAGGTGAAAATACATGTTTCAACTAAAAACTGCATGTGATTTTGTATTTATTTCAATATCAATAATATATTTTCAATCTGTTCAAAATAAACACTAATTTAATCATAAAAGTTGTTTTCTGTCAAAATTTTAGTATTGTTCAAATTGAAATTTACATTTTTGTTTTTATTTAGTTATACTTATAGAATACATTTAAGAATGCCTTAATTTAAACATCATTATTTTCCAGTTTTATTTGTCAAACACAAAAAAAAATTTAAATGGGAACAATGTTGAAAATTTTGTCAGAAATCAACTTTTATTAATGTTTGAATCACTGTTTACGTTCAACAGATTGAAAATATATGATTTATATTGAATAAATACAACACCAAATGCAGTTTTGTGAGTGTGAAACATGTATTTTCATCTTTTAGGAAGATTATTTTTTTTACTCAGGGAAATTAATCATGTGTTAATCAAAGAGTGATGGATTTCTCTTAGAAGAAATTTAAAGGTCCCAGTGAAAAAACTACACAGAGAACAAGTACTATTGTATTTATTCAATGGGACAATAGAACTGACAAAAGTTTAGATAGATTGACCAATAGGTGATGAATCTGTGGAAAAGTTTCATTTGGTTCGCAATAATACACATAATTTATTGTCAATTATTGACCTCAGTAGTTTACCTCTAATCTCTTTTGATTTACACTACATAAAATTTTTCTTTAAATTATGTCTCAAAGATGAATGATTAAGGATTAAAAAGATGTTGTGGCTGTGATTAAAAAAGAATGAATAAGTGAGCAGTAGCTCAGATTTTATCTTGTATATATATTATTAATACAATATGTATACCATTTCTTTTCAGATTAAACAATGACTGAAAAAGAATTCGCCACATCAGACAATGTTGTAGAGTCAACAGGCAACTCAATTGATGCATTAATTCAGGCAAGTTCTATGATACAAGATGATAACAGAGATAACTCATCACCATGCCAGACAAGTTTTGAAGAACAAAGGGAACTAGATCGTTCATATATACAACAAAATGAAGAAAAGCAGTCACCACAATCAACACAGAGTTCATCACCACAGAACTTGTCACATGACACTGGTTATCAAAACAGCGATGCAAGTTTTGAAGACAGTCGAATAGGATATGATTCCATTAAAATGGATGATGGGGAAAATAATGATGATTTCCCATACCAGTACATGGACTCGTCACCTGAAAATGTTTTGGATATGAGAACAGGTTCACCAAATAGATTCTACAAATGCAGATTTTGTCCATTTACAGCAAGTACATATACACAACTTCAACTTCATATGCCTAAACATGGAGGTAAGATTGAAATAGAGATAATTTTAAAATGTGAGACAAAATTACCAGAGCGAATGATAAAATTTAACAAAAGATTACTGATTTAAGTCAACAGATATTAGAATTGATTGAATTTCGTTTGTTTAATGTCAATTGTCAAATGATTTTGATATTCATGATCAGGACAAGAACGAATTAAAAATTAATACAATTTGAATGTTTGGCAAAGTGGGTCCACCAGATAAAGGGTGGGAAATTCTGACTGCTGCTGGAAAAAGACTGAGAAAGCCTCATGACAAAGAGGTGAATAAACTTTGCTTTACAATTTGCCACCTGCAGACCAACTTGGTTGTAGGAAAACAATCTTTTTAATAAAGACAGTAAAATTTTAATATACCTCGTAAAATCACTGTAACCAGGAAGTAAGTTGAATTATGGTTTGGTAAAGGTTTATTATCTTTACAATATGATGTAATCCAAAGTGGAATGTCCCCCCACCCACCGAAAAAAAAATACAATATATACATATGATATATATAAACATGTATTTGGGAATCCCAAACCAAAAATGAGGATCCACAGCTACAAATATTTTTAAAGCATCTTACTTAAGACTCCTCAGTTTAATTGTTGCAGTCTACTTTGTCCTTGATAAAGTTAGATTTTAAGATAAGGCAAAGATATATTTTGTACTTCTGTTTCTTGCTCCCTACCTACCCTTACACATTTTATGTACATTTTGATTAAGCACTGTTCAAAGTTCAGATCTTTTCCCCATATATAAAGTCTGTAAAATATAAAAAATATAACATTATTTTATATACTTACCTCCCCTTTTTCCAGGTGGGAGGCAGGAAACAGTTATATTTATGTGTTTTCCTAAATGAAAATATTTATGCTACACTGTAGGAGAAAAATTCCATACTTGAAAATCAAACATTAAATTTTTTTTTTTATTTTTAGGTGTGAAGGCATTGAAATGTTCATTATGTGACTATACAACTAATGACAAAAGCAATTTTCGTCGCCATAGAAGATTACATATGGGCAGCAATCCTGTTAATGTACTAAAGTGTAGTAAATGTGCCTACACCACCATTCTCCCAAGAAAATTTCGTGATCACTGCTTACAAGCTCATAATGACAGAATTGAACCAGCAAGAGTGCATCATTTTGAAACATCGCCCTACCAACCACCAAGTTTTCACCAAACCCCGTTGCAAATTGATACCTTGGATCTCAGTGCTCATGGCCAGCCATCACCATCAAATTCAAACATGACAGCAACTAATGCATTGCATTCATTACTATCAGGCATCCATCCGACACAATTATCGTATCGACCACAAAACAATCCAACATTACAAACCCAATGTCTCAATCAATTTAGCAATTATGTACCACAAGTTCAACGTCAAACTGAAGAAAATCACATGGCATCAAACTACTTAAGATCTATTGTCTCATCCATTATGAACACCAACATGCCACCGAGGGTGCCTGTCACAAGTACCATGACCTCATCTGGTTATTTTCTGCCTAGAACTACTGAGGTACATGGTGAATGTCAGTCCTCATGTTTATCATCAAATTACCAAAGTACTTTACCAAGCTCAAGACAAGTAAAAGTAAAAATAGAACCCCGAGATTATGATGAAGCTACTGATTTGCACGTGTCAAGTTCCGGTCCTCCCTACAGAGGACCAAAGGATCTGTCACATCGGATAAACATGCAACCCTACCAACAAAGACTTGTTGAAACATTTGAGAATAATTCACAAAATGAGTCATCAAACTGCATGGACAGCATCAGAACAAATTCTACTGATTCATCATCATCGCAACAGGAAGTTAGATCAAGTGCAGACAATATTGTCAATACAACAGTCAAATCAGAAACTACAACAATAGGTGTGCAATGCGGACTTCACAAATCTGATTCATTAATAGAAATCTCACAAATTCAACCTAGTGTTGACTGTGGTATTCAGTGTGAACTGATGCATCAGTCAAGAGTGGTAGCAGCAGAATGTCCAGTCAAAGAAAACACTTGCGGTCACTGTGGCATCACATTTGATGATGAAGTTTTGTATTCTATTCATATTGGGTGCCATAGCCACACTGACCCATTTGTGTGTAATGTGTGTGGGAAACAGTGCTCTAATAAATACGGCTTTTATTCTCACATAATGAGAGGACATCACTATTAAGTCAAGAAAACATTATGTTGTGTTTCTGGCAATACATGTAATTACAAACCTGAAAATAAATATCACAGCATCTCACTTTTGTTAGTATGGAAACCAATAGAAACCTTCTAGGGTTTAATCTTTCTGATCTGTATTTTTATTGCTAGAGATTTCTTCATTTTTCCCTCTATTAAATAAGTATTTTACAATGGAAAAATCATAACACAATTTTTGCTGTTGAAATCAAATTATCAGTTTTGACATTTAATGCTGACAATAACCAGTTCCAATTTGGAATGTCTTAAACAAATCTGAAATTTTATATACAATATTATTTGCAATAAAAACAATTTAACCATTATTTAGAAATCACATGTAGGAATCCAATACTTAAAAAGAGTGTGTGACTTGGAAATGTCAGACACCATTGACAAGGCTTGTCTGAATTTTGTATAATAGGAAATGCCCAAGGGTGTTACGAGGGAAATAAATATCTTGCATTCTTTGTGTTTGATGTTTAACGATTACATCGATATATTCAAAAATGTTAAAAAAATGTGGGAAATGATGCTTTTATACTGTCTCATCCAGGAGTTTGGGAGAGTCAGAAATATTTCAGTCCATACAGTAGAAACCACAGGGTGAGAAAACAGGGTCTGTTGGGGAATTTGAAACACAACATTTATTTTTGCTTTAAATGCTGCTTTATATGGAGTTATCTTTTTCAACTTTAATGTTATACAAATTTATTACATGTTTTAGAAATTTATTTTTTTTATTTGAAATATACATTGTACCTTTATTTTTATTTTTATCTAGAAAATTTATGACTATGTATTACAAGTAAAAAAATATAAAACTTTAAAAAAAAAGCTTACATGTAGTTCATTCATCATCATACAGGGCAATAACAATGCATGCTGTTCATCAAGAAAATAGCCATTGGTGTATCTTAAGATTCATTAAGCTTTTACTCAATGTTGAAGGCCTCACTGTGACTTTGAAATTAAGAATAGGAAAAAAGGCACCATTCCTTTGATTTGGGTTTGTATTACAACTTGGTACACTGAATCCCTCATTTTCCATTCCTGGACCAGGAAGTTTTTTAAAATTTGATTGTTTAACACATAATCCATTTTTACAATTGGCAGACTTTAATTTGCTTATTGCTTTATTGGCAAAAATTGCATCAATTTGAACATATTCAGGGAAAGAACAAATTATGCAATGAATAACTGAAGGTAGGTTCTGAAAAGATAATGGCTGAGAGGATAGGCAAATGACTGACTGCCACGAGACAATAAATGGTTATTGGGTAGATATTATATATTTTCAACTTTGTTTTGAATCAGGTAACTTACACATCTGAAATTTTGTTGTAAAGGTCCTTTAGAGCAGAGAAGGTAACACTTTACCAACAATGGGGTTTAGGATCTGAAGTGGCTTTGTGTAAATAAAAGGAGGTGTGAGGTACAATATCTACATCAATGACGAATACAGCAAACGAAATATGACTACTGATAATGTTCCTCACTTGGGACAGGCATACATAAATGTTGCTGGTTTAAACTAGCTTTTTGAGATCTCCACACTCCCCCTTTTTAATCTGGATCAGCAGATGCTTGTAGTTCAGTGGTTGTCGTTGGTTCACGTCTGTCATAATTGTATTTTGTAAATTGTTTTGTTAAAGATTAGGCGGTTAGTTTTCTCAATTGAATAGTTTCATATTTTTTCATTTAAGGTTCTTTTATAGACTATCATAATGTATGGATTTTTCTCATTGTTGAAGACATTCTGTAGATATTTGATGGGTGGAAGGATTTAAGTGTAACAACAGTTACTCAGTGTGCAACTGTCACATGAATATCAGGACAAGTTAATGTTAAATGAATATGAACCAGGCTTTGTATTGCACCAACCTGCTGAGATTGAATTTTAACATGTTAGTTAACAAGTTTATGATCTGCAGGAAGACATGTCACCCTACCAGGACAAATGTAGGAAAAAAGTCACAGGAAAAAGTAACCGAAAAAATGTCATGGATAAAAAGTTGCTAGAAAAAAAGTTACAGGAAATAAAGTCACAAAAGTAAAAATAAATAGGAAATTTGGTACATTAAATTTTTGAATATATATAATCTTTTAATAGATTTTTAAATGTAGACAGAAACATATAAATGTATTGTATGTTTCTAATGTACTGAAAAAGTCACAGGAAAATTCTTTGAAATTGTATGTAGTAATTATATCAACTGAATAGTGTTTCAGAATATTTCAACATCTTTTTTTATGTTGAAATACAGGGAAATGGTATTGCAATGTCTGTGTTTATTGTAGTTTAATAAATTTTCCAAGTTAAAAACAAAATGTCCATGAAAATGTCAAATTTTAAACCATTTAACACTTTAATACTATCATTTATTTACAAATGAAGTTCTGTACAAGTTTAAAAGAAGAGAAAAACAATTGAAATACTTGACCAAATAGTTCCTATCAGATTTGTGACTTTTCCTACATTTATAAAATGTGTGACTTTTTTTCCTACCAAATCTGTGACTTTTTAGCTCACCGGGCCCAGAAGGGCCCCATGTGAGCTTATGCCATCACTTGGCATCCGTCGTCGTCGTCTGTTGTCGTCGTAAACTATTTCAAAAATCTTCTCCTCTGAAACTACTGGGCCAAATACCTTCAAACTTTAACAAAATGTTCCTTAGGGTATCTAGTTTATAAATTGTATCCGAAGTTTTGATCCATCGACAAACATGGCGCCATGGCTAAAAATAGAACATAGGGTCAAATGCAGTTTTTGGCTTATATCTCAAAACTAAAGCTTTAAGAGCAAATCAGACATGGGATAAAATTGTTCAGTTGGTCAAGATCTATCAGCTCCGAAATTTTCAGATTTAATCGAACAACCCATTGTTGGGTTGCTGCCACCGAATTGGTAGTTTTAACAAAATTTTGCCATTTTTGTTATTATTTTGAATATTATTATAGATCTATATAAACTGTAAGCAGCAATAATGTTCAGCAAAGTAAGATCTACAAAAGTTAATATGACCAAAATTGTCAATTGACCCTTAAGGAGTTATTGCCCTTTAAAGACAATTTTACACAATTTGTTCATCAAGTTTGCTAACATTTAAAATCTTCTCCTTTGAAATACAGGTGAGCGATTCAGGCTCTTGAGAGCCTCTTGTTTCCCCACTTAGCACCCAGATACATTATTCTGACACTAAGCCGACTAGTCTTTGCTCTTACTTGCAAATACTGTGTGCTATGCAGAAAAGCAGTAGATATAAATTTTCAATTTATTTGTTTGACTTAGCTGAGCAGTTGATTCAATCCACAACTTCCTGAACAAGACCACCAAAGCGATGTTTTTAGTAGTTGCCAAAGTGAGGTAGATATTAAAGATATCACTGACACTACTGTTTTCCTTATACTTTGAAACATGTCAAACGTGACAGTAAAGCATTAAACAATGATCTGTAAACAAATTTCCTTCTCCTGCCTTTGGTGTTAACACTCAAAGTTTAATTCACTATTACAGAACTTCGTTTGTCCAAGGTCCAGTCTGGGTCACATCCAGACTAGGTTGGTATCATCACTGTAGGGTTGAGTTGGTTGATCATGAAACAATACTTCTCCACATACATTATGTTCTAACCTATTGCATCAAATTTACACAGCTTTCCAGGCTAATAACCACATACCATAAATAACTGGCTTTAACAACTGGGAACTAATGTGACATTCAGGATAGGATATACTTTCACAGCACCAATATCATTCTAAGTTTTCTCGAGAGTTTGTATACATACACAAGATAGATATAGTGTAGGGTATGTTTTTTTCTTAAGAAGGTTAAGTTCTCTGATCTCAATAGCATTATGCATTCTTTGTTGACAGTGTATTATTTGAAGGTTTTTGTGGTCTTTTGTTCTGTCCAAAATTTTGTCCTGCATTTTTTTTAGTTGTAATCTCTGTTCTGCCTTTTTATTTTTCACTCTATTTGGTCGTTTTTTTTTTTTTATTAGTTTATCCTGCCTTTTTTTATATAAATTGTCATCCTGTCTTTTTTTTAACCAAGTTGCTCATCCTGCCTTTTTTTTTTACCAAGTTGCTCATCCTGCCTTTTTTTACTCAAAACTCCTGTCCTGCCTTTTTTTCAAATTTCATACTAATACAACTGTGTACCAAATATAATTGACCAACCACTAGTGGTTCCCCTTTAACTGACCTTATCACAAACTAATACATGTAAAATAAGCAAAGTTTCTAAGTCAATAGACCATGACTGAGGGGTGGAGCTAAATAATCTCCATGGAATCGAGATGTTCCATGGCTAACACAACTACATTCAAAATATACTTAGTAATTGATTTACCACTAGTGGTTCCCCTAAAACTGACAATCACAACTATTACATTGTTAACACCAACTCTGGAAACAACACGCCTAAAGTTTCCTTTTTCAACTTCGTCGAAGCGAGACAAAAAACTAGTAAAATCCTAGCACATGTTCATGTGCCTGACCTACGTAAGGAACCTCATCAATGCCTGTCTTTAGTAATATGTTAGTCCTTTAGGGAATTTGGTGTGATGGTAGATCTACGATTGTTAAAATTATTCACTACTTCTTTTTCTTGTTTTTGTGCTGTTTGGTTACTGTCTCATTGATGGGAATTTTACATCCCAATTTATTCATATATAGAAGTCAACACATGGCTTCTACCAAACGGCAAGTGTCCACTCCTAATCATAGGTACTTGGGGACAGACAATTTTTTTAAGCCCCCTCTTTTTTCCAAAATCCGTTATTTTTTTTGTTTTCTTTGTTATTTCTATTATAGTTATGTTGATATAATACAGAAAAACGCGAAAATAATTGAAAATGAAAAAAAAAAAAAAACGGATTTTGGAAAAAACAGGAGGACTAAAAAACTGTCCTATCCCCAAGTACCTATGCTCCTAATCAGCCAAATTGTAGACAGTGACTACAAAAGACATGCCAATAACACAAAAAATTTTAAAGAAGACTTCACATAACAACTATTATATAGTTGAGATTTCTATATATATTTATTATGTTCATTATTAAGGTCATATAATGTCTCTTATGAAAAATGAATACTGTACATGTAAATTGAGAAATTTTTGTGTGCATTAATGATATTTATTGGATATGCTGAACAATACAAAAAATGTGAACGTAATTGTCATGTTTTCAGAATATACTACATAGAAATAATGCTTTTTAATTAAAAGTGGAATTTTCATTTTTAGGAAACCTATCCTGTTTTGCAATTTTTGCAATAATAAAAACATCGTAAAAATGTAAGACTTTAAAGTATATAGATTTTTCCTTGCAACACTGTTGCTTTGGTACTCTTCTAGTCTCTACTTCAAAGAAATAATAAATTGCCAGTAAGAATGATGACATTTGTTTAACTAATGTAATACATTTTGTGTTTAATATTCATATTCACAACAAAAATAACAAAAAGCATCAGTCCACGGTTGCTGATCAAATAAGTCTCATATCATTACGAATTCCATGACTGTTGTTATTCTCCTGAATTATGAGAAACCAAAATGTTGACATCCCCACAGCATTGACTTTGTCACAACTTGGCTATTGAACAAAACCTATTTTATATACCAGTACCTTTTAAGTGACCTCAATATGGATAGTTGTCTTTTTCACCAAACGACGTATTTTCCATCAAAGATTGGTAAAATTGTGATTTAATTATTTTAAAAGACATTGTCCAGAAATAACAAGGATTTAAAAAGATTTTGCAGGGATGGCTGAAACGAATTATAATTATCTCGTACCATTGTAAACTCGTACCAATGTCAACTCGCACCACTAAAAAACTCGTACCAATTCAAACTCGTACCACTGCTAACTCGCACCAATGCAAACTCATTACCACTGCTAACTCGCACCAAGGTAAATTCATACCATTGTAAACTCGCACCAACTTATTTAAATGCATTCAAATCGTGTTTAATGATAAATATATACTTTAATTTCACTCAAATTACTTCTTAAGTCTGTAAAATGTATATAATTTGAAATTACAATGACCAATTTGTAGCTAATTTTCTTTGTCTAATTGGATAGAAAACCGTGGCAGCTTGGCTTTGTTGTCTCCTTGAATAGACTATTTTTAAACTTTTACTGACAACTATTTGATTTAATTTTAATCATTCCAAATCAGTAACATTGAATAGATTTGGGTATTTTCTATTGTTTCAAAATGTCGTCCATCTTATACCCGTCCATATTGACAACTGTATACCAGGAGCATGATTGATGTTTTTTTTTTTTAAATAAGAATGCACAAACGGTCAACCTTGACCTGCTGATCCATATTAGCACATGGATTTAACGGAATATGCAAAACAGCAACTTTGACATCTGTTAAATCTACTCACTTGTCAACGTTTGAGCGAAGATAGCCAAAGTAAGGTTACTAGTGGGGTTTCATGTAAAAAATTCTATAAATTATGGTTTGATATTGTAAATAAATATGCTGTCCATTCTTTTCATTTAGTTATTAATGTTAAGAAATATAGGGTTTAGAATGGGGTGTAAGTTAGTTATACACCTCGGGATACGGCGTGTCTGGATAAGAATAGTTTAATATATTAATTAGCATGGTGATTAAGAAATTACATTCGTATTTTTGTCTAAATTTTCATTAAAATCTGGTATAAAATTCAAAGATATCTTAATTTTTTGTATAAAGCTTAAAAAAATAATCATAAAACATTCGTATTTTTGTCTAAGTTTTCATTAAAATCTAGTATAAAATTCAAGTAATTCAACTTTTTATTAAGTTTACCCCAAAAATCATAAAACATTCGTATTTTTGAATATATTTTTAATGGTACGAGTTTGCAGTGGTACGAATTCTAATTGGTACGACTTCCCAGTGGTACGAGTTTACGTTGGTACAAGTTAACTTTTTTGGTACGAGTTTACGTGGTACGAGTTTACAATGGTACGAGTTAACTTGCTTCCGCTGAAACAACGAGTGAATATCCTTGATTGGCCACATATCCAACACTTGCCTTCTTCTTATACAAAGTTGTACAAAATTTTAACGTTGCATGATTAACATATATATTTGCACTGTAATCATGATTTTCAAATTGTCAAATTTTTACAAGTTATGTTTATCACAACATGAATACAAATATTTTTTCTTGAAAGCTTCACATTATAATGATCAATTCATTCTATAAGCAAATCATATTTTGGAGGTAACTAATCTTTGTATATTCAAATACTACTACATTTAAGATTCAAAAATAGGGAAAGGAGCCATGAAATTAAATTTTTGGTCATAGTGTACCCTATTGACCATTTGGGGTGAATACCCGTAAGTCTTTTGGGGATGACAAATTTTTGGCTAATTTTCAGTCATATTTATAAAAAAAAAAAAAACAATGATTGCTGGAGCTAGAATTCTAGAACTGAACTCATCAATTGCATATTATATCAGAACACTCCTTTTCACTTAAAATAATGCATCAAAATGTTAATATAAGATGTTCTATCGTCTGCCTCGTTTACTTGGAGGTTTTTCTGATGGCGGAGATGACCTTCCTCTTCTAGTTCCCAACTGTTGAAATGGTGACCCAAATTTGATATTTCTAAGTTTATTTGTCATTGGAACTTTTGGTGAATTAACTGCTGGTTTCTTTCTCAAATCATGTGGGGAAATAGCAGTTTGCCCTCTTGTCATTGGCCGATGAGGTGATGGTGATCTACGATGATAAGGGGGTGAGGGCGATCTGCCTCTAGTGACAGGTCGATGTGGAGGTGATCCTCTATAAAATGGTGGTGATGGTGAATGACCTCCTCTTGATAATGGGGGTGAAGGTGTCCTCCTCATTCCTGTTCTATATGGTGATGGAGATCTACCTCTAAGATATGGTCTCCCAGGAGATGGTGACCTCTGACCTCTAGGTATGTAGGGAGGGGGCGATGGTGTTAATCTACCACCAATGTAAGGTGGAGATGGTGATCTATGACCTCTGACTCTTGGTGGGGACATTGATGGTTCTCTCCCCCATGGTTCAGGAGCCATCATGTGTTCTGAAGGTGATAATGATCTTCTTAGATACTCTGGTGGAGGAGATTGAGGTCGCCTTCCCATGGCGAACTGAGATCTTCTTGGCGGAGAGTCTTCTAATAACTGAGATGATGACCTTCGCCCCCTTGTTCCAGGATAATATGGAGGTGATTCTGATCTAGCATCCCACATGCCAGGAGAGACTTCTCTCAATGGAGACTGGGGAGAAGGAGATCTCCCAGGTTCTGGAAAATAATATCGTTTAGTAGGTGACCCTTGTGGTGACCATGAACCTGAGTTTGCTCCTTCAGGAAACTGCCAGGAATTCTGTCTTTGCCATGTACCTCTAGTCATCGTTCCTCCTCTTCCTCTTACCTTGAATCGTCTGAAAATATATATAACCTATTTTATTTCAATTTCAGAAATCATAAGAAAAGTAACACTAATAATAGATGCCCCCTTTTTTACATTCAAAATTATATGAATAGAACAATGTACCTAGATGAAATGTTACACAACTATATATGAAGAAGAGACGATCAGTATTTGCAGAGAAAATGTGATGAATATTTAATGTGCACTACACTTTCAGGAATAAAAGTAGATAAATACAATTTATGACAATGTGCTTACATTATGATAAAATCAACTGAACAAGACTTAAACCTCTCAGCTTATACTTGTATTTTTAAGCTCAAGAATCTTTAATTTAAATCATTCTTAAGTATTAATTTTAGACATTAAAACACATTTCAGGGCAGACATTTATCAAATAAAACAAATGAGTGTTGATTTTTATTAACATAAAACCAAAGTTCAAAGGGCATAATAATTATCAAAAATTTCTATGAACCAGAACCTCATATATACATGAACATCTTCACATCAGGATTTACAAATATTGCATCATTCATGTATTTAAAAGAGCATGTTTCCCAGGTTAGGAGGGGAGAGTTGAGGGCTCACAAACATGTTTAACCCGCCACATTTCCCAAGTCAGTATCCTGTAATCCAGTGGTTTTATTTGTTGCTATTTGCCATAATTGTTTTTTGATTATTATTTTTATTATAAATCAGGCCACTTGAATCAAAACAGTTGGAAAGCCAGATTAATTACGAAATTGAAGAGCGTTGAACACTGTAAGCCATATAAGATAAATTCAAAAGTGGTAAAAAGTGGCCTAATAACATAAGATTTAAGAAAAAAAAAAAAAAAAAAAAAAAAAAACGAATATAAAAGATTTGTCTAAGGGATAAATTTTTTACCTAATTTTTGTTGAAGGCATTTTATTTTGTCAATTATGGTTCTAGTTCTAGCAGCAGGGTTTTCAAATTTGGACTTTTGCTTTTAAGTTTGAACTTTCAGACCAAAACACAAATTGCAAATCAGATTTTGTTCTACAATTTCACTGTACCGGTATATTACGGCATATCGATATGCAACAAGATTTAGAGAAAAAAAAATTTGTTTTGCCTGATAATTCAGTTTTGCTGTGTGCTAATGGCAGCAAATAAGTACTGTTGTAAAACAAAATAAAATGCTCCACTCATTGCAGCTTGATACGACCGCAGAGGATGAACCCTGAACAGTTGGGGCAAGTATGGACACAACATTTAAGCTTAAAACAGCTCTGAATTTGGATTGTGATTGAATATTTGACACAGCATAGGATTGTGACACAAAATGAATGTGGTCTAAGAAGTGAAAAATTTGAAATTGGACATTTACCTATTATGCATTGGTTCAATATCCAAAATCTAAGTACATGGTTAGAATCAACATATCAAAGAACCCAAAGAATTCAATTTTTTATGAAATCAAACAAAAGTTTAATTTAGGACCCTTTGGACCACAATGTGGACCAATTTGATAATGAGCCCAAAATCCAAAATCATGGTTAGATTCAGCATTTCAAAGAACACCATAAATTCAATTTTTGTTGAAATCAAACAAAGTTTAATTTTGGACCAACTTCAAAACTGGGCCCAAAAATCCAAAATTTAAATACAGGTTTAGATTCAGCATTTCAAAGAACCCCATTTATATTCAATTTATGTTGAAATCAAACACAGTTTAATTTTGGACCCTGATTTGGACCAACTTGAAAACTGGGCCCAAAATCTAAATCCATGTTTATTAATATACAACATAAGCTTAGTTTTTAAAGGAGTTTGCTTCATCAAAAAAAAATATATATAGAATTTAGAAAATTAGTTTGTACAGAATAACAAACAAACCCACCACAAAATTCTTCAAATAATTTACCAAAGAAAAGAAAAAATAATTTCCAAAATATCATTTATCATTAATACAATGTCTTTAAAAATCTATAAAACTTATCTGTAATTATCTTCAAAATATCTAATAATGAACAGTAAATTTCAAACTATATTTATACTGTCCTACAGAGCTTATCATCAACAACACACACAATTTTCAAATAAATCTGTCACTCCAATTATAATTGTGTTATTTATAATTACCACATGTTTGTTATCTTGATAATAGGTGAAAATTATTGCATGAATAAATTAATAGTAAATACATTGTACTAATCTATATGTACAAATGTGTATATTTAGTTAATTGTAAGAATCTATTATACAAATTGTGTGTAGTTTTATAGGAAGAAAAATTAATTTTCAATTTCTTTTTATTATAAAATTACATTTTTTTATTAAGATGTAACATAACATAATGTATGGCACAATTGTATTTAAAACTTCACTTACCTACACTTCAAATTCAACAGACAGACAAAGATCTCTTTTAATTTCCAAGGAATTTTTAACCATAAGAAAATATTCAAACATGTTAACAATCTTTAAATAGAACACAATTATCACCACAATTAATATATCTGAAAGAGCAAATCTATTTTAAACGATGACTCAACTATTAGTTGTGCAATAAATCTATAAATGTAGAGCTTAATTAACTATTTAATATCCCAACCCTCCTATTGTGGTATGGAACCTTGTGCTAAAATTTCTTACATCCATACACTTATACTAAAGTTATTGTCTGTGAACCAATTTATTTTCCATGAACCAATTTATTTTCCTTGAACTAGTGATGCAGACCACAAAAATATTTCTCTAAAATTAGATATGATGTTATATCTGTTTTCAAATTTCTGTTAATTGTCCAATAACAGCTCTGAATTTAGATTCTGAACAAATATGTAATTAAAGAACCTTTGTGAGCACGCTCACATACCCCACACCACCCACATTGTCACTGGACAAACAAAATCTCACCAGATTCCTAAGTTCAAAGACTCATAACTACAAAAGTCAACTGATAAAAATTTTCTTGTGGATATGCACATTTACATATTATGTCCTCATTAACTACAAACTTTCATGAAATTCTGTTGTGTGGTTTCAGAGAAGTTGCGATTATAAACTGTTGCAGTAGTATATTTAGGCCAAAATTCTAAGTTCAAAGGGGAATAACTCCTAGAAAAAAAATTCAATAGCAATTTCCTGTCCATATGCACATCTACATAGTATGTCCTTATTACATATAAAGTTTTATGAAATTCTGTTGTGTGGTTTCAGAGCAGTTGCGATGACAAACTGTTGCAGTAGTATATTTTGGCCAAAATTCTAAATTAAAGGGCATAACTCCTAGAAAAAAAAATTGAATCATAATTTCCTGTAAATATGCACACCTAAATAGTATGTCCTTATTATCTACAAAGTTTCATGAAATTCTGTTGTGCGGTTTCAGAGGAGTTGCGATGACAAGAACAGGACTGGCCAAAATTCTAAGTTAAAAGGGCATAACTCATAGAAAAAAATTGAATCGTAATTTCCTGTCGATATGCACATCTACATAGTATGTCCTTATTATCTACAAAGTTTCATGAAATTCTCTTGTGCGGTTTCAGGGGAGTTGCAATGACAAGAACAGGACTGACAGACGGATGGATGGACAGACAGACAGACGGATGGATGAAAAACATTATACCCTCCGCAACTTCGTTGGGTGGGGTATAATAATAGCATAGTTTCTGACACAGAATGAATGTGGTATAAGTTCTTAAATAATTTTAAAATTAGACATTTACCAATTATGGTCCAATATTCAAATTCTAAATATATGGTTGGATTCAGCATTTCAAATAACCACATTGTTTCATTTTTTGTTAAAATCAAACTATGTTTTATTTTGGATACTTTGGACCTTTATGGGGTCCAGTTTGAAAATCATGCCCAAAATCAAAAATTTAAAACACTGTTAGATTGCACACATTAAAGAACACCAATGATTTAGTTTTTGAAGAAATCAAACAAGTTTAATTTTGGACCCAACTTTGAAAACCAAGCACAAAATCAAAAAATCTAAATCACTGTTGGATTGACCATATCAAATAACACAAACTATTTAATTTTGATGATATCAAACATTGTTCAATTTTGGACCCCAATTTGGACCATCCTGAATACTGTGCCCAAAATCAAAAAAAATCCATGTTTATTAATATACAACATAAGCTTAGTTTTTAAAGGAGTTTGCTTCATCAAAAAAAAATATATATAAATTTAGAAAATTAGTTTGTACAGAATAACAAACAAACCCACCACAAAATTCTTCAAATAATTTACCAAAGAAAAGAAAAAATAATTTCAAAATATCATTTATCATTAATACAATGTCTTTAAAAATCTATAAAACTTATCTGTAATTATCTTCAAAATATCTAATAATGAACAGTAAATTTCAAACTATATTTATACTGTCCTACAGAGCTTATCATCAACAACACACACAATTTTCAAATAAATCTGTCACTCCAATTATAATTGTGTTATTTATAATTACCACATGTTTGTTATCTTGATAATAGGTGAAAATTATTGCATGAATAAATTAATAGTAAATACATTGTACTAATCTATATGTACAAATGTGTATATTTAGTTAATTGTAAGAATCTATTATACAAATTGTGTGTAGTTTTATAGGAAGAAAAATTAATTTTCAATTTCTTTTTATTATAAAATTACATTTTTTTATTAAGATGTAACATAACATAATGTATGGCACAATTGTATTTAAAAACTTCACTTACCTACACTTCAAATTCAACAGACAGACAAAGATCTCTTTTAATTTCCAAGGGAATTTTTAACCATAAGAAAATATTCAAACATGTTAACAATCTTTAAATAGAACACAATTATCACCACAATTAATATATCTGAAAGAGCAAATCTATTTTAAACGATGACTCAACTATTAGTTGTGCAATAAATCTATAAATGTAGAGCTTAATTAACTATTTAATATCCCAACCCTCCTATTGTGGTATGGAACCTTGTGCTAAAATTTCTTACACATCCATACACTTATACTAAAGTTATTGTCTGTGAACCAATTTATTTTCCATGAACCAATTTATTTTCCTTGAACTAGTGATGCAGACCACAAAAATATTTCTCTAAAATTAGATATGATGTTATATCTGTTTTCAAATTTCTGTTAATTGTCCAATAACATCTCTGAATTTAGATTCTGACCAAATATGTATTTAAAGAACCTTTGTGAGCACGCTCACATACCCCACACCCCCACATTGTCACTGGACAAACAAAATCTCACCAGATTCCTAAGTTCAAAGACTCATAACTCTACAAAAGTCAACTGATAAAAATTTTCTTGTGGATATGCACATTTACATATTATGTCCTCATTAACTACAAACTTTCATGAAATTCTGTTGTGTGGTTTCAGAGAAGTTGCGATTATAAACTGTTGCAGTAGTATATTTAGGCCAAAATTCTAAGTTCAAAGGGGAATAACTCCTAGAAAAAAAATTCAATAGCAATTTCCTGTCGATATGCACATCTACATAGTATGTCCTTATTATATATAAAGTTTTATGAAATTCTGTTGTGTGGTTTCAGAGCAGTTGCGATGACAAACTGTTGCAGTAGTATATTTTGGCCAAAATTCTAAGTTAAAGGGCATAACTCCTAGAAAAAAAAATTGAATCGTAATTTCCTGTAAATATGCACACCTAAATAGTATGTCCTTATTATCTACAAAGTTTCATGAAATTCTGTTGTGCGGTTTCAGAGGAGTTGCGATGACAAGAACAGGACTGGCCAAAATTCTAAGTTAAAACGGCATAACTCCTAGAAAAAAATTGAATCGTAATTTCCTGTCGATATGCACATCTACATAGTATGTCCTTATTATCTACAAAGTTTCATGAAATTCTGTTGTGCGGTTTCAGGGGAGTTGCAATGACAAGAACAGGACTGACAGACGGATGGATGGACAGACAGACAGGCGGATGGATGAAAACATTATACCCTCCGCAACTTCGTTGGGTGGGGTATAATAATAGCATAGTTTCTGACACAGAATGAATGTGGTATAAGTTCTTAAATAATTTTAAAATTAGACATTTACCAATTATGGTCCAATATTCAAATTCTAAATATATGGTTGGATTCAGCATTTCAAATAACCACATTGTTTCATTTTTTGTTAAAATCAAACTATGTTTTATTTTGGATACTTTGGACCTTTATGGGGTCCAGTTTGAAAATCATGCCCAAAATCAAAAATTTAAAACACTGTTAGATTGCACACATTAAAGAACACCAATGATTTAGTTTTTGAAGAAATCAAACAAGTTTAATTTTGGACCTAACTTTGAAAACCAAGCACAAAATCAAAAAATCTAAATCAGTGTTGGATTGACCATACATTGTTCAATTTTGGACCCCAATTTGGACTACTGAATACTGTGCCCAAAATCAAAAATCTAAATACACGCTTAGATTCAGCATATCAAAGAACCCCCCCACGATTCTTTATTTCTAAATCAAACAAAGTTTAATTTTGGACCCTTTGGACCTTAATGTTGGCCGCCATGCCACAAATCAAACATCTAAATACACGCTTAGGTTCAGCATATCAAAGAACACCAAGAATTCAATTATTTTTTAAATAAAAAAAAGTTGTATTTTGGACCCTTAATTACACAACTAGATTCAGCATATCAAGGAACATTTTAATTTTTTAAAGAAATCAAACAAATTTTAATTTTGGACCCTTTGGACCTTAATATGAATCCAAAAACAGACCCTAAAATCCAAATATTAAATACCCAATTAGATTCAGCATATTAAAGACTCCCAAGAATTCAAGACTTTTGAATTAAACCCCATCAAAATTGCTAAAAAAATAACAACAATTTATACAAAGTATTGGTTTTGGCCCCTTTTAACTAAACCAATAGGGCCATAACTCCTAAAATCAATCACAAACTTTATTTTATAGTATAACACCTTGTGGCACAATTAAATATCAATAAATAGACTTATACTCAAGTTATTGTCCAGAAATCAGAAAATCCTAGTCTTTTGGCCCCTTTTCAGCCCCTTAATATTAAACAGTTTGGACCATGACCCCTAAAATCAATCCCAACTTTCCTTTTGAAGTATGGAACCTTGTAGTAAAATTTCATAGAAATCCATACTCTAATACACAAATTAGTGTCCTGAAACATGAAAAATGCTGGGGGGGGCCTCGGTGGCCGAGTGGTCTAAGTAGTTACTACTGTAATCACAAGCCAGTCAACACTGAGGTTGTGAGTTCGAACCCAGCTCGTGCGGGTGCACTCGACTCCAATCTTAATTGACTAGGATTGTCAGTTTTCCTATCGAAGGTCGGTGGTTTTCTCCGGGCACTCTGGCTTCCTCCACCAATAAAAACTGGCCGCCATGAAATAGCCCAAAAGCGGTGCTTAAAAGTGGCGTTAAAACACCAAAAATCAAAAATCAAATCATGAAAAATGCTTGTTTTTGACCCCTTTTCGGTGCTTAGTTACTAATACACATATAACAATAACCCTCAAAATAAATCCCAACCTTCCTATTGTGGAATGGAACCTAAGATTGTGCTTAAATTCAATACAGATCTATACAGTTATACTCAAGTTATTATCTGTGAACCTGACAAATAATTGTTTTTGTTAGGCCCTTTTTGGCCCCTAATTCCTAAACAGCTACTATAACAACCCCCAAAATAAACCCCAACCTTCCTTTTGTGGAATGAACCTTGTGCTAAAATTGAATAGAGATCCATACACTTATACTCAAGTTATTGCCTGCAAACCAGAAAAATAGTTGTTTTCGGCTCCTTTTCGACCCTAATTATTAAACGGTATGGGCCATGACCCTCCAAAAATCATTCAAAAGAGGATTAAGATGGCCGATGAGCTGAAAACACTGTGAAAAGGCAGCTCCCAGTTTTTTGCAGTTTTTTGTGTTTTATATGAATTGTTGCATGATAAAAAGTGGATAGACTGATAGATAACAATTTGCTGAATCATTGGATGCCAATTTATGAAAAAAATTTGGTGGAACTTTTGTGATATTTACAGAATTTTTTTTTTTGATTTATGTGTTCACCTATTTATTGATTTAATTAACTTGATCACAAACGATTTAATACAACATGCTTGGAGGCAATAGCCTTAGTCTAGGTTAGTCTATGAAAAGGTATATACTATGAAATTTAGAGCGAGGGCTTGCCCGAGCTCTTAATTTCATAGTATATACCTTTCATAGACTATCAATTAGCACATTCTTACAACTCGAGTAATCTTTTAATTGATCTATTGATAGTTTATTTTGGCTGACTACTTGTATCAGAGGTGTTTGTAAACGGAGCTCATTAACGAAGTTTTGTAAATCTACTCACTCGTATCATTGTAAAATATGTGATTTCAAAAGGCCCTTGACTCCAGAATGAAAAGATGGTAGCTGCTGGTGTAAGTATGTTTATTGGTATAAAGCGGTGTTTTTACTATACATGTACTTCTTTACATGGTAAGATGACAAAACAAATTGACCAAAAGCAGGCAATAATTAAATTGCAGTTGAAGCTTTACATGTCTTGAAAACAATTTTTACAAGTAACAGATCTGTGAATAAAAGTGGAAAAGTGGAAACACTGTTCAGACTTTACTAGCTGCCAAAGTAGATAAAGCTGATAAAAAAAAGCAGGATATTTAAAAGTCAATGTGAAAACTATATTACAAACTATTTAATTTAATTTGGAACACAGCATTTTATTTCAAAATAGCCAGTGGCAATTTTGTTTTAATATCAGAAAACCTAATAAACAACCAAAAGAACTCACTCTGAAGTGTCAAATGAATCAAATACAAGTGTTGATCTGACTGGTATGATTAGTATACAATGGGACTTAGAAGAAATTAAACAAAACCTTGAGGGTGGATTAAAAAAGATAGACCTTGAAAATGCAACAAAAGATCTTGTTAAGTCAAGTGATTTGGAAATCATTGTAACTTCTATTGTAAAGAATTTATTTAAGGAATTTACTTCATCATTAGAGAAAAAAATTGATCAACAAGTATCAGAAGTGATAGGGGAAATGCAAGAGTAAATAGATGCATTATCAATTGAAAATGAAAACTTGAGGGAGAAAGCTGAGGTAGCTATGAAAAGCCTATCTGCAACAAAGAAAAAGTTACACCAAAATGAACGACTGACAAGAGAAGCGATTACCAGCAGTAACTATAATGAACAATATTCTCGCAAAAACAACATAAGAGTTCAGAACTTTCCATGGAGTGAGCGACAAGATCTGTGTGTGGACTTTATTAGTAAAGTGAAAAGAGACATGAATGTAGAACTCAAGGAAAGAGATGTTGTCCCCATCCATAGAATTCCATCTGACAAAGTAGGACCAAAGCCCCTCATTGTGAGATTATTTAGCAGCGATGTTAAAAGAAGAGTGATGTGAGAAAAGAAAAATTTATAGGACAATGTAAGATTTTATGATGACATTTCCAAAAGAAACATTGAACTGATGAAAAGACTAGATGAGACTGAATGGTTCAGTGATGTATGGCATTTCGACTGTGGTGTATATGGAAGAACATCTGATGGTCTACAGCTGAAGTTCAATATATTTGATGACATTTTTCTTAGATTAAGACAAAGGAAATAAGTTGTTAATTTAATACTTGACTTTCATTGTTACATATACATTATGTCTTAATGAATTTTCCTTTCTTTAAAAAAGTGTTTTTCCTATTTTCATGGGATAAATCTTAATACTATAAAAGTTGTCTCCACTTTGTAAAATATTCTACTATGTCATAACTGATAAATCATATACAGGATATATAAAATTGAAGAACAAATATACTGCAAAAAACTATTTTTTGACATTAATTTAATCAAAAATGTCTGCCATTTTGTTTTATATAATTATAAGAAGATGTGGTATGAGTGCCAATGAGACAACTCTCCATCCAAGTCAAAATTTATAAAAGTAAACCATTATAGGTCAAAGTACGGTCTTCAACATGGAGCCTTGGCTCACACCGAACAGTAAGCTATAAAGGGCCCCAAAATTACTAGTGTAAAACCATTCAAACGGGAAAACCAACGGTCTAATCTATATAAAAACGAGAAACGAGAAACACTTATGAACCACATCAACAAACGACAACTACTGAACATCAGATTCCTGACTTAGGACAGGTTCAAACAAATGCAGCAGGTTTAAACGTTTTAATGGTACCAAACCTTCACCCTTTTTCTGAAACAATAGTGTAACATCACAACATAGAAAGACACACTATAAAATATCAACTGAAATAGCTTAACCCAATCAAAGGACATATTAACACCATTGAACATACACTGAACAAATAAATTTGACCTATGATACAATGCAAATACAAAATAAATAAACTAAGGGAAGAATAATAAAAGTAACATGTTATATCGGTATGAAATGTTAAACAATTTAAGAAAAACAATATGCTCGAACAAAAATATCAGCCATTTGCAATAACTTAAACACAGGTAAATGAAAACAATTTAATCTCTTTCTTTTCCTTTCCAGTCCTTTATTCGATTTATTGATTATTACATCTTTGAAATATCATTCCATTACATTGTGTTTTGGTTTAGTTTATGGTGGGTTATCCTGCTTAATATTGTTTTATATGCTTTTATATGTTAGTGATATGTTTTTCTTTAGTATTTTTATACATATGGAGAATAATCAGATATTACTATTACATTTTTTACAGTCATGTTATGTGCTAGTGTATTTATTTACATTATATCATGTGTGCGCTAAAGGTATTAACTATTAATTGCCAAGGTTTGGGAGATAGTGTTAAAAGAAGAGAGTTTTTAACTATTTAAGATCAAAGAATTACAATATTTACTGTTTACAAGATACTCATTACTTATGTGAAAATGAAAATAATATAAGAGATATGTGGGGATATGATAGTTTTTTTCCATCATGTAGTTCAAATTCAAGCGGTGTAGCAGTTATGTTTAATAACAATTTTGGGTTTAAGGTCCTAAAAGAAAAAAAAAGATGTTGGTGGCAATTATTTAGTATTAGACTTAGTTGTTGATACTTTACATTTAACACTTGTAACTGTTTATGGACCAAAAATAGATAATCCAATTTTTTATGACCAAATTATGTCAATTATAGATGATTTTGGTAATGAAAGCTATATGATATGTGGTGATTTTAATCTTGTTCTTAACCCTGAAGATTATTTGAACTATTTACATGTAAATAACCAAAATGCTAAGGGAAAAGTTTTAGAAATCATTGAGGAAAGGTGTCTCGTTGACCCTTTCCAAGAACTTTACCCAGATTTGAAACGTTTCACATGGAGAAAAAGAACCCCCTTTAAACAAGCAAGGCTAGATTTTTTTTATTTTTTTTCGTCTGAAAATTTATTATGCTGTTTGAATAATTGTAATATTGAGCCTAGCTGTCGCTCTGATCATTCTATGGTTATATTAAATCTAGAATTTAATCCATTTGATCGAGGCAGAGGATTGTGGAAATTTAATAATTCATTATTGTATGATCCAGAATATATAAGGATTGTTAAAGAAAAAATAGTAAAAGTTAAAAAACAACATGTAACACCTGTTTCTGATGTAGATAGAATTGAAGACATAAATAATGAAGATCTCCAATTTAATATTAACAGTCACTTATTTCTTGAGACATTGTTGATGGAAATTAGGGGCAAAACTATATCTTATTCAAGTTATAAGAAAAAAGAAATAGAAAATCAAGAGAAAGATCTTAGAAATGAAATCCTAACTTTGGAAGAAAAAGTAGATGAAGGTTCAATACAGATTTTGGAAAAGAAAAAATATGAATTAGAAAATATAAGAAAAGAAACTAGAGGCTCTAAAGAGCCTGTGTCGCTCACCTTGGTCTATGTGCATATTAAACAAAGGACACAGATGGATTCATGACAAAATTGTGTTTTGGTGATGGTGATGTGTTTGTAGATCTTACTTTACTGAACATTCTTGATGCTTCCAATTATCTCTATCTATAATAAACTTGGCCCAGTAGTTACAGTGGAAAATATTTTGTAAAATTTACAAAATTTACAAAATTTATGAAAATTGTAAAAAAATGACTATAAAGGGCAATAACTCCTTAAGGGGTCAATTGACAATTTTGGTCATGTTGACTTATTTGTAGATCTTACTTTGCTGTACATTATTGCTGTTTACAGTTTATCTCTATCTATAATAATATTCAAGATAATAACCAAAAGCTGCAAAATTTTCTTAAAATTACTAATTCAGGAGCAGCAACCCAACAACGTGTTGCCTGATTGGTCTGAAAATTTAAGGGCAGATAGATCTTGACCTAATGAACAATTTTATCCACATCAGATTTGCTCTAAATGCTTTGGTTTCAGAGATATGAGCCAAAAACTGCATTTTACCTTATGTACTATTTTTTAACCATGTCGGCCATCTTGGTTCATGGGCGGGTCATCGGACACATTTTTTAAACAAGATACCCTAATGATGATTGTGGACAAGTTTGGTTAATTTTGTCTTAGTAGTTTCAGAGGAGAAGATTTTTGTAAAAGATTACAAAAATTTACAAAAAATGGTTAAAAATTGACTATAAAGGGCAATAACTCCTTTAGGGGTCAACTGACCATTTTGGTCAAGTTGACTTATTTGTAGATCTTACTTTGCTGAACATTATTGCTGTTTACAGTTTATCTCTATCTATAATAATATTCAAGATAATAACCAAAAGCTTCAAAATTTTCTTAAAATTACCAATTTAGTGGCAGCAACCCAACAACAGGTTCTCCGATTCATCTGAAAATTTCAGGGCAGATAGATCTTGACCTAATAAACAATTTTACCCCATGTCAGATTTGCTCTAAATGCTTTGGTTTCAGAGTTATAAGCCAAAATATACATTTTACCCCTATGTTCTATTTTTAGCCATGGCGGCCATCTTGGTTGGTTTGGCAGGTCACCAGACAAAATTTTTAAACTAGATACCCCAATGATGATTGTGGCCAAGTTTGGTTAAATTTGGCCCAGTAGTTTCAGAGGAGAAGATTTTTGTAAAAGATTACAAAAATTTACAAAAAATGGTTAAAAATTGACTATAAAGGGCAATAACTCCTTAAGGGGTCAACTGACCATTTTGGTCAAGTTGACTTATTTGTAGATCTTACTATGCTGAACATTATTGCTGTTTACAGTTTATCTCTATCTATAATAATATTCAAGATAATAACCAAAAGCTTCAAAATTTTCTTAAAATTACCAATTTAGTGGCAGCAACCCAACAACAGGTTCTCCGATTCATCTGAAAATTTCAGGGCAGATAGATCTTGACCTAATAAACAATTTTACCCCATGTCAGATTTGCTCTAAATGCTTTGGTTTCAGAGTTATAAGCCAAAATATACATTTTACCCCTATGTTCTATTTTTAGCCATGGCGGCCATCTTGGTTGGTTTGGCAGGTCACCGGACACAATTTTTAAACTAGATACCCCAATGATGATTGTGGCCAAGTTTGGTTAAATTTGGCCCAGGAGTTTCAGAGGAGAAGATTTTGTAAAGTTGACGACGACGGACGACGGACGACGGACGCCAAGTGATGAGAAAAGCTCACTTGGCCCTTCGGGCCAGGTGAGCTAAAAATTAAAGGGAAAATAATTCGATCAAGAATACAATGGGTAGAAGAGAGTGAAAAACATACTAGCTATTTTTGTGGGCTACAATAAAAAAATATTTACAAATAAGATAATACCAAAAGTAGAAAAAGAAAATGGAGATGTAATTTCAAAACAAAAGGATATTTTGAAAGAAGTAAAATCTTTTTATGAAAATTTATATCAGAATAAAGATCAGTCAAAGGAAGATAAATTCAGTAAACTTGAAGAAGGATTGAAAGATATAAAGTTTAAAAAATTAACTGATGATGAGAAAAATAATCTTGAAGGTAAAATAACAATTGAAGAAGCTGGTTTGATATTGAAAATATGAAAATAATAAAACACCAGGATCTGATGGCTTCTCCACAGAGTTTTTAAAATTTTTTTGGAAAGATTTGAAAATTTTTGTTGTAGACTCCTTGAACTACAGTACTGAGATTGGTGAACTGTCTGTTATGCAAAAACAAGGAATCATTACATGTCTGCCAAAAGGAAATAAGCCTAGATATTTCTTAAAAAATTGGCGACCTATATCTTTATTAAATACAGTTTATAAAATTGGCTCTGGGGTAATAGCAAAACGCTTTAAAACAGTTTTAGATAAACTGATAGATTTTGATCCAACTGGATTTATTAGTGGGAGATATATTGGAGAAAATCTTCGTTTAATTTATGATATTATGCAATTTACTGAGGAAAAAGATATTCCAGGACTTTTATTGCTCATAGATTTTGAAAAGGCATTTGATTCGATTTCTTGGGAATTTTTAACCAGTGTCCTGAAGTTGTTCAATTTTGGAGAATCAATAATTAATTGGATTATAGCTTTTTACAACAATATTAAATCAGCTGTTAATCAGGGAGGACATCTATCAGAATTTTTTTCTATAGAACGAGAGTGTAGACAAGGCGATCCCTTGTCGCCTTATATTTTTATTCTCTGTGCTGAGATATTAGCACTAAAAATTAGAAATAATGATAAAATAAATGGCATTACAGTTACTCAAGTTGAGCACAAACTTTCACAATTTGCTGATGACACATCTCTTATTTTAGATGGTAAAGAAGAATCTTTGAATGAAGCATTAAATGAATTAGATTGGTTTGGAAATATATCTGGTTTAAATATTAATTTTCTAAAACACAAGTTATTTGGATAGGAAATAAAAAGTATAGTAATGAAGTATTATGCCAAAATAGAAACCTTTCATGGGGAGAAACATGTTTTAAGTTATTAGGTATAAGCTTTGATGTTAATCTTGATAGAATTGTAAAATTAATTATGATGAAAAATTGTACAAATAAAAGGTATAATTAAACAATGGTCAAAATGAAATTTTACTCTTATTGGTAGAATTACTGTGGTAAAGACATTGATATTGCCTATTATAAACCATTTGTTTATATCCTTACCAAATCCAAGTGATGATATTTTAAAAATGTTATTGAACTTATATACAATTTTATATGGAGTTCACCAATTGACAGAATAAAGAGAGATGTTTTACAAAATTATATTGAAGATGGTGGACTCAAAATGATAAATATTAGTGCATTTATTTTAGCATTGAAGTGTACATGGATAAGGAGACTATTTAAAACAGACAGCAAATGGCAGAATGTTTTTTGTCAAATGTTCATGTAGAACTTGAAAAATTTTATGGCTGTGGAAGTGTTTATATACAAAAATTACAACAAAATATCAAAAATAAATTTTGGCAAGACCTTCTAAAAGCATGGCAACTTCTCAGAGAAAAAGATGAATATGACAGTTGGGAATGCTTTCTTGCTAGTCTAATCTGGCTTAACAATAATATAAAGGTAGAAAATAAACCTATTTTTTATAAAGATTGGTTTGAAAATGGTATAAGACTTATAAATGATATTGTAAATGAAGATGGGACTTTTTTTCTCTCTTCAAAAATTAGAAGAAATGTATCAGATAAATGTGAATTTCATGAGATATAATAGTATTATATCTGCTGTACATCAAGCATCAAAATCATTTGATGGAAAAAATCACAAATTAGAACTACCTCTAATTCCATCTGCTATTAAAAGATTTGTTAAAAGTTCAAAAGGATCTAGATATGTATACTGTTTTAAATAAAAATAAAAGTGTTCCCACTAGTAAGTTAAGATGGACTGAAATGTTTGGCTTTGATAAAAATCATTGGAAAAAAATTCATAAACTGCCATTTGTTGTCACAAATAATACTAAGTTACAGTGGCTACAGTATAGATTCAATCATCGAATCTTAGCTACAAACAAATTTCTTCATAAAATTAAGATTTATGATAATCCAAATTGTACATTTTGTAATGGAGAAATTGAAACATTAGAACATTTATTTTGGGAATGTGAACATACACAGATATTGTTAGAACAGATTGAAAATTGGTTTCTGACCAATGGAATTAATGTACTTTTTACAAAAGAAGTTTTTTTGTTTGGTAACATTGCAAATATATCAAAAGGCAATGCAGAAAATACTCTTTTTCTTATCATAAAACAATATGTTTATAATACCAGATGTTTTAAAAAAACCTGTCAATAAACTCAGTAAAAGAGAAGATGAAATATTTGTATGCAATTGATAAAAATATTGCTATGAAAACAAATGTGAATATCAGTTTCATAAAGAATGGAATATTTTGATAGATTACTTAGTTAAGTATATACTTTTACTGTTATAAATGAAAATGCAGAATTTACTATACTGAATTAGAATTCAATATCTTGATGAATTGTATTGAAAACTCACCACACTATTCTCTCTCACTCTCTCTATTTCTCTCTCTCTGGTGTTCAGAATGCTTTACTCTCTATCTTTTATTTGTATATTTGAAAAAAAAAAAAAAATGCTTCCCTAGAAAGATGTATTGACTTGCTATTATATTTATGTATAGTATGTTGTAAATTGGAAGTTATAAAAATTTTAAAAATTAAAAAAAAGTTATTGCCTGCAAACCAGAAAAATACCTTTTCGAACCCTAATTATTAAACGGTATGGGCCATGACCCTCCAAAAATCATTCAAAACTTTCCTTTTGAAGTATGGAACCTTGTGGTAAAATTTCATAGAAATCTATACTCTTATACACCAATTATTGTCCTGAAACATGAAAAATGCCTGTTTTTGGCCCCTTTATGGCCCCTAATTCCTAAACAGCAAGGACAATAACCCCCAAAATTAATCCCAACCTTCCTATTGTGGTATGGAACCTTGTGCTAAAATTTAATAGAGATCCATTCACTTATACTCAATTTATTGTCTGTGAACCTGACAAAAAATTGTTTTTGTTAGACCCTTTTTGGCCCCTAATTCCTAAACAGCTATGACAATAACCCCCAATATTAATCCCAACCTTCTTATTGTGGTGTGCAACCTTAGTTCTTGTGTTAAAATTTTGACCAAAGAAATATCTGTTATGCTCAAGTTATTGTCTTAAAACCAGACAAATAATTGTTTTGGGCCCTTTCTGGCCCCTGATTACAAAACAGCTAAGACAATAACCCCAAAATCAATCCCAACCCTCCTATTGTGGTATGGAACCTTGTACTAAAATTTCTTTCACATCCATACACTTACACTAAAGTTATTGTCTGCGAACCAATTTATTTTCCATGAACCAGTAAAACTGACCTTTTTTGGCCCCTAATTACAAAACCGCAAGGACAATAGCCCCCAAAAACAATCCCAACCATCCTTTAGTGGTAAGGAACCTGTGCTAAAATTTCATAGAGATCCATGAACTTATACTCAAGTTATTGTCTGCGAACCAAAATGTCTTCAGACGCAGACAACACCATAACATAATACACGGTCGTATAAAAAGACAAAAAAGAAAGACATGGTTTTTAATAAATATTGCAAAAGTAAACTGATAAGTGGCTTATCATTCATTTGTATTTTGTCCAATCTTTTTGTATCTTGACATGATAAAATTAATTGATACAATGATAAATCATCACTAGTATACATATTTCATCATATTATAATACTATCTTATAAAACATTTAAATTTGCAAAAGGAAAATTGCAAGTATGCATTAATGTTTACTTATTCAGTGTTATATCTAGTCTCACTATTCTTAATATATACCACCTTTGATAAGTGTTTAGTATGACGATAAATTTTCACTTTTGTTCTCATACTAGGAACAACAAAATTATTTATTTTGTAAAAATTATTTCCGTACTCCATGTATACCTTACAACAAAATTATTTTTATTTACCTGTGTACGTTATTTTATTTGGAGGCATTTTGTCCAAGGTTATGGTTGTCTTTTTGATATTGTTTTACATCTAACCCCCTTGTTTTATCAATTTTGTATTTACATTGTGTCATAGATCAAATTTATTCATTCAGTGTATGTTCACTTGTTTTTGTTAATATGTCTTTTGATTGAGTTAAGCCATTTCAGTTTGATGTTTTATAGTGTGTCTTTCTATGTTGTGATATTACGCTATTGTTTCAGGTAGGGTGAAGGTTGGCACCTATTAAAAGGTTTATACCCGCTGCATTTGTTTGCACCTGTCCTAAGTCAGGAACCTGATGTTCATTGATTGTCGTTTGATGATGAGGTTCATAAGTGTTTCTCGTTTTTTATATAGATTAGACCATTGGTTTTCCTGTTTGAATGGTTTTACACTAGTCATTTTTGGGGCCCTTTATAGCTTGCTGTTCAGTGAGAGCCAAGGCTCCGTGTTGAAGGCTATACTTCGACCTATAATGGTTTACTTTTACAAATTGTGACTTGGATGGAGAGTTGTCTAAATGGCACTCATACCACATCTTCTTATATCTATAAACACAGGATTTTTAAAATAAAAGCATACTATCAACATGGTCAATTCTTATGATCAATATAAATAAATTACATGCCTGTCATATTTGGTCATTTTTGCAGGCTTGGCTATGCTGGGAACATCCATGCTACAATAAAAAGAAACCTTAT
Organism: Mytilus coruscus; assembly: GCA_017311375.1. Lineage (NCBI taxonomy): Eukaryota > Metazoa > Mollusca > Bivalvia > Mytilida > Mytilidae > Mytilus > Mytilus coruscus. The sequence goes on from CM029601.1 coordinate 86,833,443, forward strand.
AAGCAAAACTACTATAAACAACAATATTAGGATTTCACTTTTGACACAAAGCAATCATCTGCTTCTGATAAAAAGCTGCAAAACTCCTACAGATGCATCCCAAGATACATTACTGTAGCTATATAGGTTACTAGGTCATGTAGTAAAATACAACTGGAAATCTTTAAGTAAAATGCAATGTTGAGTGTATATGCATGTACGTCAATCAAAGGATATACAACCAAATTGGAAAGTGAAAAAATGTCCACTGACAAATTACACTTTAGGTCAGTTGGATTGTTATTTCCAATGGTTGACCATGGGAGTGGTCATTGAGCTGGCAAAGCTTCTAAATGGTACCCTGTGGCCATTTCTTTTCTCTTATAAATATTGAACCTACAATACCTTGGAAAACCAAGAAAATCAATTTTCAATTTGAGGGGCAGGTGCAAGTTGCCTATGGTGGACATAATGTGAAAAAGACACTGGATAAAAGAGTGAACTTGGTAGTTTCAACGAATATACAACTGTATTAGTACATTTTGTGCATAGGCCAATTTTAAGAATTTACCAATAATATCAAAATCATCAAAGAAAAGGCTTTGATGCCATGAGAACAACAATGGAAAAACCCAAGATGGCACCCATAGGAACTCTTTTGTCAATGGCATAATATGAGTTTTCAGTATCATTTTTTATCTTTCTTTTACCCATATGCATGTTGCTGAATAAGCTATCTTTATTTACAAAGGTTATGTCATCTATTGTTCTTCTAATAAATTCAAAGTTTTTGTTTTTGAATATTTCTTTTAAATCTGTCTATGATCCAGTTTTTGCTACTGTAAAATTAGGTATATATTTCACAGAATCTGAGACAAGACTCCAGACATTCATAAAATGCTCCACAGGACACAGCTTGATACAACCGCAGTGTTCAAACCTTGAACAGTTGGGGCAAGTATGGACACAACATTCAAGTTTAATTTTGGACCCTTTGGACCTCAATGTGGACCAATTTCATAACATGGCCCAAATTCCAAAATCTAAATACACAGTTAGATTCAGCATATCAAAGAACCCCATGTATTCAATTTTTGTTGAAATCAAATTAAGTTTAATTTAGGACCCTTTGGACCTTAATGTGGATCAATTTGAAAAAGGGACCCAAAATTTAAAATCTAAATACATGGTTAGATTCAGCATATCATAAAACCCAAAGAATTCAATTTTTGATAAAATCAAACAAAGTTTTATTTTGGACACTTTGAACCTCAATGTGGACCAATTTAAAAACAGGGCCCAAAATCCAAAATCTAAGTACATGGTTAGACTCAGCATATAGGACCCCAAGAATTCAAGACTTTGAATTAAACCCCATTGAAATTGGTCAAGAAATAAGCAATTTATACAAACTATTAGAAAAGTATTGTTTTTGGCCCCCTTTTCCTAAACAGTTAGGGCCATAACCCCCAAATCAATCCCAATCTTCTTGTTATGGTATGGAACCTTGAGGTACAATTTCATAGAGATTCATAGACTTATACTCAAGTTATTGTCTGGAAATCAGAAAAACCTTGTTTTTCTGTCCCTATTTGGCCCCTAATTCCTAAATGGTTTGGGCCATTGCCACCAAAATCAATCCCAACCTCCCTTTTGAGATATGGAACCTAGTGGTACAAATTCATAGAGATCCATACACTTATACACAAGTAATTGTCCTGAAACAAGAAAAATGTTTGCTTTTGGCTCCCTATTCCTAAACAGTTAGGACCATAATCCCCAAAATCAATCCTTATCTTCCTTTTGTGGTATGGAACCTTGTGGTACAATTTCATAGAGATCCATTCACTTATACACAAGTTATTGTCTGGAGACCAAATGTCTTGGGACAACGACAACATTGAGGACTAGATCGTCATACCATCATACAACTGCAAAAATTTTGTGGTCGTATAAAAAGGATAAAAGCATAAACTGCTAAATGTATCATATGAGCTTTATTGGAATAATAAATTCAGTTTTAACAGTACATACTGCTTTTGAAAACATTAAAGATTTTTTAGTGTGAATATTGTTATTATGCTTTTAAAAATATAAGTTTAAGCATTGGCATTCAATAGCTTTCAGTTGAAAATTTACAAACACTTATATATCTATGGCCAACACAGTAGGGGGAGGGGATTTTGTATATTCTAGTTTGCATCCAACTGTTTAAATGACAATTAGAAATATATCTAAAAATTTATTGCCTGGATGTAAATTAATGGTAGAAAATTAATGAACATGTCAAAAATACAGGCAGATGCAGCATTTAATTTAAAAAGTTTTCTCTGAAAAATTTACACAAAGTAAAGGCAAATGCTCACAAAGGTCCTTGTGCCATATGACCTAAGAAGGAGATGTTTAAATAATTTTGTTTGGCCTGATGGCACCAATTCTAGAAACAGACATGTCATCTTGTTGTCAGAGTTGTTCAGTGCAGGAATAGCCATTTTTATTTTACTAATATTTTCAAATAAGCAATGTTGCTAAATATAAAAAATGAACCAAACAAATAAACAGACTAAAACAAAAAAGAAAAATACAAGATTTTGGTACATGTATTAAATTCATTAAGTTAAATTGAAAAGTTTAAAACTGGCAATTTCTAGTTTTATCAATCAGTTTCATTTTTTTGTTCTTTTTTTTTAACGTGATAAGATGATAAATCATCACAATTATACATATTCCATCATATTTCAATATCATTTAATAAAACATTTAACTATGCAAAAGGAAAACTATGTTTGCATAAAGAGGAGTATTGTATTAAAACAACATGGTCAATTCTTATTATCAATATAAATAAATTACATGCCTTTCATATTTGGTCATTTTTGGAGGCTTGGGTATGCTGGCAATTTCCATACTACAATAAAAAATCTTATAAGCAAAACTACTACCAGCAAACATACAGATGTCACCTTTGACACATAATTATTTGATAAAAGGCTGACAAACTCCCTCGGCTGCATACCATGTTATATTACAATAGGTGGTGTGATGAAATAGAACTGTAAATCTTGACATAAAAGATGTCAAAAGATTTGAAAGCAACTGCTGAAGAATTTCTTAAAACTTTATATATTATGCCTTCGGTAAAAAAAACTGTCATAGGTGCCTTCTCGTTTTATTTCCCCCCATTTTCCCTGTCCATCAAAACCTTTACAAGCTTGATGATATTGACATAGTTGGTAGAGCCTGCAGGTTGACCTTAGTACAAAACATACATGTGTAGTGATTAAAACTACTGATGTGAACCATTTTGCCAATGTCTAATTCATTTCAGTCCTGTTGATGATGGACATTTTGACTGTGATTTGAGATGAAGAACAGCAATAAAAGTGCTGCTCCTTTGCTTTTTGTGTGTTTTTTGCTATGCATGTACTGATTTTGTGTCATGGATAGATACCCCACATCCTTTGTTTTTCTATTATATAAACTCATGTTTATTAATCTATTTTCTGTAAATTCATGATAAGATATAACGTTTGAACCGAAGAATGTTTTGGCAGATTTCCTTCAAACTTCCAAATATTATTAAAATGGTGGTCTGAGGATCTCCTGATTTTATTTTTAACAATTTTCATTTAAATTCAAAACATTATGGTACTTGGCTTGAAAAGAAGCAGATAAATTGTAAACATACTTTAAAGTATGCTCTGGCAGTTTTTTTTTTCAAACTTTTTGTTATCATTAGGCATTGCGGTGTGAGAATCTTGACTCTCTAACACTTTCCACAAGTTAGAGTAATGAGGGTTATTTCAATGAAAAATTTGTATAGGGTACCACAGTATACTGTGTTTCATCTGCTATTGCTGTAGTCAGTGTAAAAATGTTATGTTGACTGTCAAAAACTGAGTGAATTTATCAATAAAATACGGGGAAAACAAACCTTTAACCTTTATGTGCTATTTCTTGAAGATGCTTCTGTGAAGTTTCATAGAATTCCATGAAGGTTTGAAAAAGTTATCTATTTTTAAAAATTTTAACCAAAACTGTATCTTAATGCTAATTGAAAAATCCCAAGTTCATTTATCAGTCAATAAATAGGGAATGTGTTCATGGGACACAGATGATGCCCCTGCTTGCATGTAATGTTATAAAGGGACATAACTCAAGAACGGTTAAAAAGACACTACCCAAATTCGTACTAGATCTGAGTTTTGCGGTAATAAGCATTGTATATTAGTTTCATAACATTTGGTTGAGGCAAACTTAAGTTAGAGAACAGAAACAAAAAACTCAGCAATCTTTTCATTTATAAAGGGGCATAACTCTAGAACGGTAAAAGTGACACCACCAAAATTCAAACTTGATCTGTGTTTTGTGGTCATAAGCATTGTATATGAGATTCATAACATTTGGTTAAGGCAAACTTAAGTTTGAGAACAGAAACGAAAAATTCAGCAATTTTTCCATTTGTAAATGGCCACAACTCTAGACAGGTAAAAGTGGCGCCACCCAAATTCAAACTTGATCTGCGTTTTGTGGTAATAAGCATTGTGTATAAGTTTCATAACATTTGGTTGAGGCAAAATAAAGTTAGAGAACGGAAACCAATTTCGGGACGTACGGACGGACGTACAGACGGACAAGGGTAAAACTTTTGGGCATAAAAAAACAGAAACATTTCTATTTTTCAAAGTTATAGGATTTAGTGTAGTGAAAGACAAATATGTGTATTCAAAACATGTGTAAAAAATCAGAACTCAATGTTGATTTTCTTAAGCATGTGAAGAATTCAGGCACCAATAAAATCTTTGCCCTTTGTTTGCAAAAAGCATATGACAAAGCTATGACATGTTCCAATGACCAAAAAATATTTTGTAAATTGGAAAATTTAGAACTAAGAAAATTAAATAAATCCACAGTATATTGAAAGAAACAATAACCAATTTACAATAAATACCTTGAGGCAGCTCTTTTCTCAGCTTCACCAAAGCTCACTCTGTATAAATTTTTTTCTATCATTCTCTCAGCTTCTCCAAAATCAATCATTTCAATTGGCATCTTTCCCTTCCTGCGTTTCCTTCTACCAAACTCATCAACAGACGACCCTGATGACCTTGACCGTGACCTAGATTTCGACTTTTCTGAGCTTGAAGATGAACTTGACCCTGACCTTGAGTATGATGAACCTCTGCTATGTACTGATGTCAAAGAGGATGACGATATTGGACTAGGTTGGCAGTCTGATTCCACTGACCTGGACCTTGACCTACTTGAATGTCTAGATGATCTTGAAGTGTCTGATTTTCTACTTGACAGTCTTTTTCTTCTAGATGGTTGCTGGCTTTCATCTTTTTCAAATGCAGCCCCTGGTGAAGAATTTCTTCGCCTACTGCCACTGATATTTGGTCGTGGCTTGTAGAGGTCTGATGTGTCATAACGTTGAGATTTTTTAGGTTCTCTTTCTGACCTTGAAACAAAAGAAAATTGTTTATGTCAATTTTTTAAAACAATGATAAAGCCTATCATCTCTATATTCAATATTTATGTGAGATGTGACTTACTATGCAATTGTTACAATTTTATTGCAGCAGCATCCTATATGCTGTATGGAAATATATCACTGGTGTTTTGATTTTATTATTTCATGTGTAGCTATGTGCAAAGTCTTCTCATGTACATCTATTCTTTTTATTTCATGTGTAGCTATGTGCAAAGCCTTCTCATGTACATCTATTCTTTTCTATTTCATGTGTAGCTTTGTTCAACTCCTTCTCATGAACATCTATTCTTTTTTATTTCACGTGTAGCTTTGTTCAACTCCTTCTCATGTACATCTATTCTTTTTTATTTCAGATGTAGCTTTGTTTAACTCCTTCTCATGTACATCTATTTTGTTTTATTTCACGTGTAGCTTTGTTCAACTCCTTCTCATGTACATCTAATCTTTTTATTTCATGTGTAGCTTTCTTCAGCTCCTTCTTGTTGTATGTACTTTAATATTTACTTAAGACAGAGAAGCAAATTACAGAAACAAATATCTATTATATTATCTAAGGCAACAGCAAGTTGACATTTTGTACTTTTGGCTTTTAGAATACAAAACATTAATTGCTGGCTTCAAAAAGTCAGATATACCAATAGTATTTATACATGCATTCATAAAAATGTTTATTTTCTGGTTTCTTTGAAAAAGTTTTCAGCAGTATTTTTAATTTATTTTTTTCTGATGTAGAAAATACAGAAAGGTATTTTGTCAGTTTTATCAGTATAAGAGGTGTTTTGTTTAATATCAATAAAATCCTGATTGTTAAAAAAATACAACAGACAAGTAGAGAAAAAAATCAAATTAGTGTTGCTTAAGTTTACCATTGATTCTGATACTGGTATCTGGATGAATTTTGATCAGCATACTTTTCACTGTTTTGTCTTTTTCTCTTTGTCCCTTTAGGGACTTCAGTAAATGACTCGTCAGATACATCACTGAGTGGACTAGTGGCTCTCAGTGCACTCTCAGAACTGTCAATACTTTTTCCTTGTGTACTGGATGCAGAATTATCCTCTATGTGTGCACTTGATGAATCTTCATCTATTGTTACAACTTCAGTAAAGGGTTCATCTTGAGTTGGCGTAGGAGGTGTAGATGGCATGTCTTCCATGAAAACTGAAACACGAATCAACCAAAAACATGTAAGAGAAGCAACTACTGTGAATTCATTTATTTTTTTCGTTGGTACCAATTTTCATGGATTGACTATTAGGGTCAAGTTAGCTAAAAAGGACATAACAAATAATTAAAACTGACAAAAATAACTTACTTTCGTAAAGTTTTTGGGACATGAAATATATTTCATATTATTTGAAAATTTAATTTGGAATTTTTAGTTAATCATTTATACTCACACACCATAAACCATTATGTACCTTCAGTATCAAATCTAAAATTAATTATGACATCCTTACCTTCAACTTTTAATTGCCTTCCATCCTCTAGAATAACCTCCCCTTCCATTGTTTCACATACTTCCTGTGTGTGGTATTCTGGATGATTTTGGGACTCATCCACTATATATTCAATATGATCTGTAACAATTGTTTCTTCAATAGTTGGCTCTTCAATGACAACTTCAGAATAGCTTTGACTGGAAAATGGTTGCTTTTTCTCATTGAAAATTGATGTAAATTCATCCGATGTGTACCTGCATGATTTAAATAAGTATATCTGCATGATTAAAATAAAGCATAAATGTTAATTATAAACATTATACATATAAAACATTATAGGATCACTGTTTTCATTGAATTACAATGTATTACTACTGATGCTGAGATTTTTTTGGAATTATAATGTAAACAAAATGTGACAGAATAAAGATTATATCTCAATAATTAAAACTTATATTTATTTATTTTGTTTGGCTAATTGTATTCAACTTCAAGTCTTAAACAGGTAAAGAAATCAGTTTTTCTAATTCATCAAGCAATTAAACTGTTTTGACAAGTGAGAAAATTTTGATAAACCACACATTAAATATTAAATAAAATTTTTGGGTGCAATTTTGGTGGCTTGTTCTAATCAAATTGAAAAGCAAATTATACTACTTCACCCAATTATCATCTTTTGCTCTATCATATTAACAAATAAATCCTTTTTTTTTCAAATACCAGTGGTTAAAAAGATCACTTTTTTTTATCTTTTTTAACAAAAGTCAAGGCTAGACATGCTGAAATGCTTATACAAATATTTTGTTATAAAATTAAATTTTCTGGTCTGCATAACAATGTGTGGAAATCTGGTAATAAGAAGGTAATGTTTAAATTATCTACTGAAGGTGTAAAGATCCAATGGACTTTTTTTATCATTCTGTATAAATGGTCAATCAGATCGATAAGAGAAGGACCACTGACTTGCCCTTTTTTCAATACAACATATATTCTTTACAAAATAAATGTGTATTTCGAAAAAATGAAAAAAATCTATTTTTGTTTACCTTCTATTTCTTGTCCTCTGCCTCCGTAACGCTGCTTTCTTCTCCATAACTTTCTGTTTAGTAAGTTCCATTTTGAGCTCAGCTTTTGTTTTTCTTTTTTTCTTTTCGGGAGAACTTGGAACTTTTTCAGGACTTGATTCCTCTAGACTGTCTGTCCTTTCTATCCTTTCACTAGAATCTGTTTGACCTACAATAAGTTATGCCATAAATTCAACTTTCTTTGCATTCTTCGATTCCTCAGCAACAATGATCAGTTCATTTTGTTTAGAGGTTTAAACACTATTTTCTACACATTTCTGGAATTTAATTGCAGTCAATTTCATTGGTACATAAAACTGTAAAGCTAAAGGTAAACCAGTGACATACTATGAGGAACTAACAATTTCTGATGAGTGTCATTGGTGGTAGAAATTGTAAAACCTGTGGTAAACTATTGACGCACAGTAAGTAACTAACAAATTCTGAATAATTTCATTGGATAAGGAACCTGTAGTCAGAGGTAAACAATAAGTACATGTTTCATTTAATGGAAGAAAACATAAAGCTTTAGGTAAACCTGTAACTTACAGTGAGTAACTGATAACTTATGGTCAGTTTCATTGGTGAAGATACCCATAGAGCATAAGGTAAATCCATACCTGTCAACCTATGACAATGAAAATGCAGGTGATGACCTGCATAGAAGAATGAAATCCCAGGTCATAACACAGTACGAACTTTTTCGAGCTGAATTTTAGTATTTAGGGAACATTTTTCTCATAATTTATATCAAAGTTTCCAAAACATGTCCACATGGTTAAGTAATTTTAAAATTGTACATTTTATTATTTCATTGCACTTGGAGGCTATTGATAGATTTGTGTTACATTGCGTTTATTCCTGTTCATATTCAGTCTATGACATACAATGTGTCAAGTTGTGTTTTCTTTGCATACATTTGTGCCACTTTTAAACAGTATCACTACTACTACTGGGGATGTTTAACGACCTTGACTGGCTGTTAAGCCCTCGCACGGTCGGTAACAGCATCACTTGGGTTGATATTACAGTTTAATAAAATAAAGTTAAACAATTAAAGGAGGTATAGATGAAAAAGTAATTTTCAACATTTTTATTTTTAATTGTTCTAAGGTAGAACAATAAGTAAAAGTATTATTCTGATATGTTTTGCATTCAATTCATTTTAGATTTAATCTTTTACAAAAAAACATAAGTTTAAGGAGTATATTGTGACAAAAAGGAAGTAACTCATTTTGCTTTTAAAATACACAAATTATTTACGACCTAAAGCTATGGTAATTGGTGTTAATTAACAGTGTGTTTGACACCAAAACTGTCAAGTGAAGCCATGTACTGAAATGGGTCACTTGAGCTGAGTTTACACAGCTAGTTGAACTTCTTGTCCAGGAAGAATTACGATTTTGCCAGTATTATAAAGAAATCAGTTTATATCTAATCAGTCTGAAGGCTTAGGAATCCGGGTGAAAATGGGTTATTTTCCGAATTCTCAGGTTATTTGGTCACCCGGCGGGTGTTCCAGGTGACCCCTCAGAATTGTGAAAATCTCGGGTCACACCCGCAGGATCAGGGTCAGTTGACAGGTATGGGTAAATCTGTAACTTACAGTGAGTAACTGATGACTTATGGTCAGTTTCATTGGTGAAGATACCCATAGAGCACATGGTAAACCATGACAATCACCCATAGAGCACAAGGTAAGCCATGACAATCACCAAATACCTTTGACCAGAAAAATACCTCAACTTGAAAATAACTCCAATGCAAAACATTTTCTGATGCCAATTGCAAATGCATTATTGATATGTAGGATTAGACAGGTATTTAAGATAATTAGTAGTAATGTCCCATCTTCAAATGCCTCTTATACCAAATAATCAAACATGAACATTTAAAAATCTTTAAATAAGTGATTTTCTATGAAATCATTATCAATCATGTCATGAAAGTCACATGAATATCGGTCACCTTGAGAGCTACTGCTCCATCAATTCTCTCATACATAACATTGACACCTTGATTCTCTGATTTACCTTTATCTGTGCTTTCGTCAGCTTTTTTTTCTTTAATTTTCCTTCTCTCTTCTCTAATTCTAGCCTTTTCCTCTTCTCTTTCCCTTCTCTTGGATTCGAGTTCAGCTCTTCTTTGTGCTCTTTTCAAGTACCGTTCCTCTTTTTCTTTAGCCTGGAGCAAATCACAAGACAATTATTTAATACCATTAATATCCTCAAAAACATATCAATTTTACAAAAATAATACAACGTAGTACATGTATGTTTTCAACATTACTCAGAATAAAAGTTTTGGACAGGAAATGGTCAAATGATTTGTTTGTGGTTTTAAATTATCAATGAACAATTAAATAATTGAATATCAATCAAATTAAATTTAATTTAAAAAAAATTGTTTATACCAAAATATTGAATATCAATTATTGAAAAGTTTAATCTGTTCAGTCTAAAATTATCAAACCAAGAAAAGAAAAAAAAGTTATGAGTATACATGATTAGGTTTGATATTTGTATAAAAATTCCAAGGGTAAGCAGCTATCTTGTTTCTTTTTCCAGTGACACACTAAAAATTAGTCACTAGTAATATGCATTTCAGTCAATGTTCTAGTATGAAGAATGCATTGTTTACTTCTCCAAAGTTAATACAAACTTTACCAGGTATTGCTTTTCATTTTGCTTTGTGATTTTTCTAATGCTGATAATGTTTACTAATTTGTCTATTAAATGTATTCACAACTTTTCAAAGATAACATTTGATTTTGAGCTTATTGTATGGTGTAAGTTTTTCAAAGCTTTTATGGTAATGTTGCAAAACATTTAATACAGGTCATTCAGTTAATTATCACTCGTGGTGGTGATTTTTCACAGTGAATGCTGGTGAATCTCTCTGAAATATATCTCTGTATATTCAATAATAGTACATGACAATGTAGTATGTATTATCACTCTAAATCACCAATAATCACCCTCTTTCACTGTTATTCACTCAACATCAACCAAGACATGCAAGAATGATTTTTAACAGAATCATCCTGTGCTAACTGCATGTTGTTGGGTTGCTTCCTCATTAATATTCCCTCCCTATCACCTGTCATTATATGAACAGTATATACTAACTATTCTTGATTTCCTTGCTTCTCTAGTTTCTTCGTCCTCACTATCACTATAGTTGTACTGCAGTGATATTAACTTCTTCTGTTTAGAAGGGGAGACAACTTCCTCTACACCAGTTGCCACATCAGAAGTAGGTGGCAGTGGTATAGACAATTCAGGGTGACTAGCAGGAGATTCCTGTTCAATATCTGTACTGGTAACTGGATACACCTCTTCATCTGTGTGGGTAGTTGGAGGTACCTCTGTATCTGTACTGGTAGTTGGTTTTAACTCTACATCTGGAACCTCTATGTCTGTGCTGGTATTTGGAAGAACCTCTTTGCTTTCTAATTCTTCAAAATCGTCTTCACTTATTTCAGGTGTTTTGTCACCAACTACAGATAATGGACTTGCCTGTGGTCTCTCTGAAATAATGAACAGAAATATATTTAAACTGTTTAAAGAATTTCAGAATTTATATAGGTGGTAAATCCAGAATACAAACAATCACCGTGTATCCGTTACCATCATCAAACTAGAGGTTCCAAGGACCCTGTGTCGCTCACCTGATATTTTTATTTACAATTGATGCATGATAAATGCAACTGTTGTACTGTCGTTTAGTTTCAGAGATATAAGACTAAAAGTGCGTTTGAAACCTATGTTTTATTTCAGCCATGTGTGCCATGTTGGCAGGCAGGGTCATCATACACAGTGGTCCCTGGATATCCTAGTGGTGATTTAAACCAAGTTTGGTTTAATTTGACAGTAGTTTCAGGGAGAATTTTGTAAAATTTATCTAACGAGAAATGCTGAAGTGATGAGATAGTTTGTTGTGAAGTTTTGTTGTTGCGCAACACCCCCCAAAAAAAAAAAAGGTAATAAAAATTATCATTTAAGGGCAATCTTTCCTATTAATGATTTCTGCAAAATTCAGTTGATTGTGCAAGGGTTGTATAGGTCACGAAGACCAAGAACCCATACACAAAGAGAAGTTTATAAACAAACATTACTATGATGTAAGTAGCAGTTATCGAACTCAACTACTAGTATTTGAATAAATGATGATTGGCAGGTACTTGTTTATTTTCAACCAATTAATACTTGCAGTAATTATTCTTCTTTGTAAGAAAATTGAACCAAACAAGTACATTCAACACATTCAAGAACAACGGAAATTGTGTCTGGAAATTTAGGAAGAATTCCAGAAAACTTCTAATCAAAGTGGTAATCATTTACAAAATATTCGACCTATTGTTCGGGATTATAGTTGTGACATCATTTTCAATGTAAAGAAAGAAACACCATCATCAGATATTAATGTGTTTTTTTTCATGTTATAGAATTATCAATTATTTTTATTCCCAGTTCATTAGTAGATTGTTTTCTATATTGATTTTCTACTGCAGTTTCAGAAAAGAAGATTACAAAAGGAAAACATTTTGTAAAACTTACCAAAGTTTACCAAATTAATGAAAATTGTTAAAATTGACTATAAAGGGCAATAACTCCTTAAGGGTCAACTGACCATTTTGGTCATGTTGACTTATTTGAAGATCTTACATTGCTGAACATTATTGCTGTTTACAGTTTATCTCTATCTGTAATAATTTTCAAGATAATAACCAAAACGGCAAAATTTCCTTAAAATTACCAATTCAGGGCAGCAACCCAACAACCAGTTGTCCAATTCATCTGAACATTTGAGGGCAGATAGATATTTACTTGATCAACAAGTAAATCCCTGTAAGATTTGCTTTAAATGCTTTGGTTTCAGAGTTACAAGCCAAAATCTACATTTTACCCCTATGTTCTATTTTCAGCCATGGCAGCCATCTTGGTTGGTTGGCTGGGTCACCACACATCTTTTAAACTAAATACCCTAATAATGATTGTGGCTAAGATTGGTTGAATTTGGTCCAGTAGTTTCAGAGGAGAAGATTTTGTAAAGATTACAAAATTTACAAAAATTGGTAAAAATTACTTTAAAGGGCAATAACTCCTTAAGGGTCAACTGACCATTTTGATCATGTTGACTTATTTGAAGATCTTACTTTGCTGAACATTATTGCTTTTTACAGTTTATCTCTATCTGTAATAATTTTCAAGATAATAACCAAAACGGCAAAATTTCCTTAAAATTACCAATTCAGGGCAGCAACCCAACAACCAGTTGTCCAATTCATCTGAACATTTGAGGGCAGATAGATATTTACTTGATAAACAAGTTAATCCCTGTAAGATTTGCTTTAAATGCTTTGGTTTCAGAGTTACAAGCCAAAATCTACATTTTACCCTATGTTCTATTTTTAGCCATGGCAGCCATCTTGGTTGGTTGGCTGGGTCACCACACATTTTTAAACTAAATACCCTAATATTGATTGTGGCTAAGTTTGGTTGAATTTGGTCCAGTAGTTTCAGAGGAGAAGATTTTTGTAAAGATTACAAAATTTACAAAAATTGGTAAAAATTACTTTAAAGGGCAATTACTCCTTAAGGGGTCAACTGACCATTTTGATCATGTTGACTTATTTGTAGATCTTACTTTGCTGAACATTATTGCTGTTTACAGTTTATCTCTATCTATAATAATTTTCAAGATAACCAAAACGGAAAAAATCCTTAAAATTACTAATTCAGGGCAGCAACCCAACAACCCATTGTCCGATTCATCTGAAAATTACAGGGCAGATAGATCTTGACTTGATCAACAATTTTACCCCATGTCAGATTTGCTTTAAATGCTTTGGTTTCAGAGTTATAAGCCAAAATATACATTTTATCCTATGTTCTATTTTTAGCCATGGTGGCCATCTTGGTTGGTTTGGCAAGTCACCGGACACAATTTTTAAACTAGATACCCTAATGATGATTGTGGCCAAGTTTGGTTAAATTTGGCCCAGTAGTTTCAGAGGAGAAGATTTTTGTAAAAGTTAACGACGATGGACGATGACGGACGACGACGGACGACGGACCCCAAGTGATGAGAAAAGCCCACTTGGCCCTTCGGCCAGGTGAGCTAAAAGCATTTGAAACTGATTCACCTCATGTGTATTGTAATATTTTTTGCAAACACTTTTATTTTCCAGCGATTTACCTACCCTATCTGAGGTTTTCAGTCTACACATTTTCATAGTGTATATTCTGTTGCATTTTCCAATCCTGCATATATCATTTCGTGGTTTTGCTAAAGACAGCATACAAACCTTTAAAAATTTTGTAATGCATCCATTGGTTAAATTAGGGGTCCACCTGTACCCATGAAATCCACAAAAATTGGTATCCAACAAAAATAATGATTTCACAGTACCTATGTTTTAGTACATAAACTAGTGTTTCTGACTTGCTGTCTGATTGATGTGAAACTCACATTACTTTTTATTTATATGTAAAAACAACAATGAACATTCTGTGTAATATTTACCTATATATTCATCATCTTCAGATGCCGATTTATCAGAATCAAACATATCATTATCACTCCCACTTCCTAATTCGTCAAACTCATACGATGATAAATCACTGGTATGTACAGAACTAATCGTGATATCAGATTTCTGGTCTGCATCAACAACCTCATCCCAGGCAAATTTATAAGGCCTTTTCGTATCTTGGCTTCCTTCATCATCGTCTTCAATGTCCATTTCATAGCTCTGATTACTGTCCTCATTTTCAATAACAACACCCATTTTACTTTTCACTTTGCCTGCTGCCCTTGCAATAGGAGGGAGTGGAATATCATATGTTTCACCCTTTTCTTCCTGCTTACTTCCACTAAACAAAGCTTTTGTGACTTTGTCTTTACTTTCCTCTTTCGGTATAACAACAGGTATATCCTCTGTCCCTGGGGGTGGTGGTGTTGGGGGTAGTGGTGGTTGGGATGATTTTGGAGGAGTGGGCGTGTCAACAGCTGTTGTCTGAGTGGTTGATGTTGGAGTACTGGGTACTGGAGGTATTGGAGAAACAGCAAACTGACTTGATGTGACAGTTGTGGTGGTGGCTGTTGAAGACATAGGTGGTGGAAATGGAATTCCTGGCATTCCTGGAATTGGCTGTGGAAACATGAAATTATTCCAATACGGAAACATCTGAGGTGGCATTCCAAAGGGTGGAAATCCACCAAATGGGGGAACCATAGGGTAATTTGGCATCATGCCACCAAAGGCAACTTGTGGAGGCATCTGTTGAGTCCAGATAGCTTGTGAATATGGTGAAGAGAAGGTTGGAGCTGCTGATGATGATTGCTCTCCTTGAAAACTACTGGGAGTACTAGTCTGATTTTGTTCTGAAAATACAATTTGAAAAACAATATTATGTAACGGTTAGTCTATGACAAGGTATGTACTATCAGATTTAGAGCGAGGGGCTTGCCACGAGCACTTAATTTCATAGTATATACGATACAATGAAATCTTACCACTGTGGTCATTCATGCATAATTACTTAAAACACAAAAAAAGTATATGCTGTGAAACTTAGAAGGCAAATTCCAGCAATTTGATTGGACGAGAAGTTATAGGTATGTGCTAATTATGTAAACAAGAGAAAACTTGAAAGAAGTTAAAAGTTCAGTTTTATCCTTGATCTCTAGTTCACTATAATATTCCAAATGTAGACAAAAGAGTTAAGAGATTTCGGTTTGTTGGGACAAAGAAAATTCTTGTAGACTTTGATATGTTATACAGTAAATAATAAAAATTAAAGTGTGTATGAAGCAGTCAAACATAAAATCAATCATAAATTCAATACTTTCATTTGGACTCACAATGTATTGTCAGATAGGTATTTATTGTATAGTTTAAAATATGTGGTTTTTTTTGCAGTTTGCTATGAAACCAAATAAATTTGGTAATTCTTATTATCATTTTTTTTTTTTTAAATTATACCTTGAAGGTATATCTTAAATTCAAGTGAACTTTATTTAAATTTTCCTACAAAATCCTCTAAAAATACAAAATTAAAATCCTAAATGAATTCTACTGTGATTAAATGATAAATTATCTACTAAATTGCATTTCAACATATTTGTAATTTTCTCTTTTAGTCTGTTTTTATCATTTTTCTCCCCAAATCCATCTACTTCCCCCAATTATGACAATTTTTACCAGTTTGGGACAAATTTATGCTCATTAAACTCTGTAAATTTTCTTTCTGTTGCTGTTTCTGGGCTTCTTGTTGGGCTTTTCTTTCTTTAGAATCAATGCCAAGATGACTACAAACAACTTCATCAATCTTTGGTTTAATCAGCTGAAGTATTTTAGGATTTATGACTTGTTCTATCACTCTTTCTACACCATTAGCCAACATCCCAGATCTGTAAACATGTGTAATGTGAAAATTGTCTTATACAGTAGATTCTTTTATTTTCATGGATACCAAATTACATTTTCTAATGATTGAGTGAAAATTGTATTTTATGTGGATACTTGATATCCTGATTAAAATGTTAGCAAATTCAGCATACAAGCCTACAGAAAAAAAATGTGTTGTACACTTGAATTTGTGGTTAACCATTACACATGAAATTTATGAAAATGTGTCCCTCCTAAATAACAATGACCCACAGTAAATGCTTTCCTTACATATGAGAAAAAAAATGGTCACATCCCTTTGACAGGACAATTAGCCATAATTTCCATGTTCGCATGATTAAGATGATATATATTTTTTTAATCTCAATTTCTTTAATTTTGCTAAATCTCTAAACCTTAGACAATGTTCAGCTTAGAGGGTATTTGCTATTCTTCATAGGACCTGGTTTTTTTTATGCTTTTATAACATTTCATACTAATGATTTACTTTTGTCTTTCTAGACTTTTCACCATGTACATTACCCAGATTTGGGAAGGGTTGATCGCTCACAAAAATGTTTAACCCTGTCACATTCTTTAAGTGCCTGTCCCAAGTCAGGAGTCTGTAATTCATTGGTTGTTGTTTGTTCATGTCTTCCATAATTTTTTTTTCGTAAATTGAATTGTTATAAATTAGGCCCTTAGTTTTCTCATTTGAATTGTTTCACATTTTTCATGTCAAGGTCTTTTACAGCTGACAAAACAGTATGAGTTTTTCTCATTTTCGAACGCCGTAATATGACCTATAATCACTTATATCCACTTCATTTGAACTCTGGAGGATGACAGTTGTCTCATTTGCAATCATAACACATCTCCTTATTTCTATATATGTACCTGATGAAAGTTATTACAAAACATGACTATATTGTAACAAAGAATACTTTAAATTCTGTAATAATTAATTTATTATTTAGTACTGCATGTACTCCTTCAGAAATTTCCCAGGAAATCAAACATAATTAAATTACCATGAATAATCACCAATAGCAATATCCCTTTTCTAAATGGTGAAAATTAATTTAAGTCTTTAATGGTAAAAGAATCACAAAATTGCATAATAAAAAAATAAATTATGCTAGAACTTTTCATAAGCTCACTATATAGATGTCAGAGAGATTGTTTGGCCTGTAAAAAAATAAATCGTCTTCCTTATTCCAGTTAAAATGTACATGTATCAATTGCTTGAATGGGAGACAACTCAAATCTCACTATGAGCCTTATGTAATTTGGTGCATGTACTTTGGAAATTTCTTATTGAAAAGAACATTGGAAATATCTTACGCAGTAATTTGCTTTCTTAAGTTGTCTCTGAGCTGATTTTTGTTGAGACTTGGACTCCATTGCTGTCTTGATAGAAATCGTGATACGTATCCTTCTACTCTTTGTCTCAAATTCTGATATGCTGGCTGTGAAAAAAAGATATTTTGTAATCATAAATCTATAATGGATATATTATAATCATATAAAATTTTGACGAGTTCCACAGAACATGTGTCTCCCCTTCGATTGCTGCTGTCAGTGTAAAAGTGTAATGTTACCTGTCAAAAGTAAGTCCATTTTTCAGTATAAAACAGAATACAGAAATTAGCTTCTGTTCAAGTTTCATAACGATCCATGAAGGTTAACAAATCTATCATGTCACAAAAATTTAATCCCAGACTGTCTGTAAATGTTGACTTCAAAAAACTAAGTCCATCTATCAGTTAAACATGTTAAATACTGAAAAATTAAAAAAATAATATTAATATAAATATTTTTTAATAGGGCAAACGAACCCAGAGCAAACAGAATCCGGGTCCGTTCGCCCTAATACCTGTTCGCCCCATTTTTATTTTATTTTGCTGTCTTGGTGTATATAATGTATATTATATGAATAGATTATGTTAAAGTTTGTTGGAAATTTCGCCGAATATTTATGTTGTATTGCTGCCACCCAAGAGTGCAGCAATACAAGGTAGCTAATATAAAACAACTGAAGACCAAGTTATCTGTATGTATTTATCTTTATTGAAAGATTTTACCAAATTCTAAAACAATTAACAGTTATAACAAGATCCAACTCGAACTTAGGCATTCCATAATCCACCTCCATATATATATATATAACATATTTTTCAAAACAAACTTGAGATCAAATTCAAATTCTTTTTTAACTTCAAATGAGCCTTACTCATCAGTGTATTCAAATGCATCAAAGAATCCAAGCTGCGAAAAAAATGTCCCTTTCATGTCTTACAATTCGTATATCATTGTTTATACTCATTCCAAGCAGACAAGTTTATTAAAAAAAATGTTATTTTCATTATTAATCCACCAAAGACAATTAATACAATCAGATCAGTGAGACCAAAGACATCATAATTATACCTAATCAGCATTCAAAATTACAATCAACAATCATAAAAAGAAATTGTATATAAAAACTGAGACTATTAGTATAAAAGTCGCAGATAACAACAAATGTGAAAATGAAACCATATTATTGCTGCTAAACACAAGCTATTAATTTAAACATATACGCATTATTTTTCAAGAATTTTGAGAATTATATATTTTCTTCATAATTTACCTTATAAACAGTCAGGGGATTACTGAAATAAGTGATTTAAAAATCACTTATTTAAGTAGCAAATTCGAAATTTTGTCACAAACTGAGATTTTGTAGTTTTACCAAAATTTTTAACATATAGGTTTAGATTATATCTTATTATTAGTAAAATTGGAAAAAATTAACCTTTTTCTTCTTTTAAATAGCAAGGTTAATGCCTTTGATGCAATCAATTAGCTGTAAATTCTATATTTGTTGAAAAAATGCTATAATGAAGGCTTTACATAACTGATAATTTCTTAACAGATTTTTCCCAGCAGTGGGAGTAATATTCCTGTAAAATTCAAGGTTTCTTCTTACAGATTATGTAATAAAATTTTACTGTTCATGATCAAAATTTCACTGTTCGGGGTGTTGAAATTAGTGGGGTAATTAAAATAATAATACTTAAAGAAGTGATTTTTTGGAAGAAAATAGAGGTATGATATTTAAACAAGGGCCAACAAACCTAGGGCGACCATGTAATCAGGGGGAACAGACCCGATACTGAGCAAACAGACCTGATACCATACTTCCGCCACCTAGGGCATTTTTCATTTAATTTTTTTGGAGGCTCAGGTTTGTTTTTTTAATATTTACTACCCTGCATTGTCAAGCTTGGTGCCTCATTATTGTTTCATGATAACCTAATGTAGGCCTAGGATGTCGCGGCAAAGACCTCATATCATATGCCATGATATGGATAAAATGACAGGGTACAGTACCATTCAAACGGACCAGCTCTCCCACACCCTACACAAAGGAAAATTTCGGAGCCACTCTGAGAAACTCCGATATTCCTCCCAAAATGTTGGGAGGAATTTAGGAGTAATCTCTCCCAAAATCGTGTAAATGTTAATTGTGATAGCGAGCTCACTCCCAACACCGAGGAATTAATTGCCCTAATCCTACTTTTATCTATGCCGCAGATGACTGATAGGGTAATTGGATTACCTGATGTAATAAACAATTATATTTCCGGTCTAATGTACCAGTTTAAGTGTCAAACAAGTGAATAATTTTAAATGTCTTTTTATATTGGTTAAGTTTTATTTTTGTGTTAAAAATAAGTTAAAATATTTTCGTATTTCTTGCTTGCTAATCTAAAAATATCTTTACCTAAATGGACTTGCTTGTTTAAAAAAAAACGGACATTACCGAAAGAGGTTTAGAAAATTTTGTGGAAAATATGGAAAAAAACGTGAAATTCGACTTCAAAGCTGAATAAATGTGAGCAGTTTAAAGAAAATTACGTGGCTCAAAGTTTTGTATACAAGTAAAAAAGAAAATATTATTCACCATTTGTTATGCTTAATAAGTCTACGGCATTTTCTTTTTACGATTACATGTATCTAATTGCTTGAAACAAATAAAAGATTTAAAAGCAAAATATTGTTGTTAATTCTTTCAATTGCATTAAAGTTTTACAAAAAAAACTATACTTGATTTTGACCTCGTTTTTTTTCATTGGTAAATTAATATTTTATTTACGAAAAGGGACATGCTTGTGTTAAAATAAACGGAAACCACCTGCTGATTAAATATGAGCAGTTTAAAGAAAATTACGTGTCTCAAAGTTTTGCAAACAAGTAAAAAAGAAAATATTAATTTATTCACCAATCGTTTATATGCTTAATAAGTCTACGGCATTTTCTTTTTACGATTTGTTGGCATTACTTTAGGATAATAATACATTTCAGCTACAACAGGAATACTTCCACAGCTGCATTAACTTGTCATAATATTTATTTATGCACAATGAATGTAAACTTGTGTGTTGTATTTTGGACAGTAATCTTAAAAGATTTTAAAAGAAATTAATTAGCCGTGGGAAGACAATTCCACGATACACATCTCAGTGATCAACAGTGTGTGGTTGAACTTGCACTCACAATAATAAATGCTAAAAAATAGCTGACATCAATTTTATCCACAGCACAAGATTTTTATTTGGCAGGAAATAATATCACGTACCAGTAAACTCAGGTGACCTCTCTGAACGACCGTGGGAAAATTCATTCAAGTTTTTAAAGTTGCTTTGTATTAGTGATCTACATATTTGTGCGTTAATTAAGGCTCTAGAAGGTCCTTTTACAATTGATTAACCAGAATCTAAAATATAATCCTTTTCCGAAAAAAACAGACACACGTCTTCTTTAACTTTTTTATTTTTTATGTTTTATCAGTCAAAACAGGACGTAGACCTGAACATTAGTTGTACGTCCATGGTCAACAACATAAATTTATTGTAGATGAAAACATGATGCATGTCGTTAAGTTGGGCGTTGGTAGAGATCCTCTGTGAAAACGTGTAGATCATTAAAATCCTGTCCACTTATTTTTTCACATATTTTTTTCTTATAGCATCTGGGTACACGATATAATTTCATTTTAATATTTTTCCAATATATATTTGATTTTTTCTATAGTAATTGTTGAAATAATTCATTTTTTTTATTTCGCCAAGGACTTTTAACGAGCAGTAAAATACGGATTGCGCTCATGTAATTTTGTTTTAAATAATTAAAGATCAATAACAGAGATAAATGCATGATTTTTTTCCATATAATTAATTAAGTTATGAATGTTGTGTTGTGCCTGGGCGGGGAATTTCTCTCAGTGTTTTGTTTTTATGAATAAAGGGCATGCATACAAAACTTATTCCCTTTGTTCAACAGAGTTGTCACTTTACAGTTTCTTTTCGGAATTCAAATAATTCAAATCGGTCATGTACCGAGGTAGTGAAACATAATATTTTACATTGCAAAATAAATATGCACCGGAAATTGCTTACTGAGTAAGTCATAAAAGATTTTAATTGTGGTAAAATCGTCTTTTTTGAAAGAACACAAAGTATGACCTGACCGGACTTTAATAGAAATACAAAATAAGTTTTTTCTTCGTATTTTTATTCGTTCCTACGTTTTATTTCAAATGAAAATGATATGGGGCAAAAACATAAAAGAATAATTATCTTATGCTGAATGATAATGTCACATCTTTATCTGTCAAAGAAAGGAAAACATTTGTTAAAATTTTAATACCGTGTTTTTAAAGCACACAGGTGCAATCAAGATCGATTAAAAGTACATAGGTAAATAATCTGGCTAATCAGATTATGTTGTCAAGCGTCGTTAATTTTTAGGACATCCGATGGGCAATAAACCAATTAACAGTCACGCGGTACTGGGAGAGAATCTTTGGAGGAAATTGGGAGTATAATCCGTGGTACGCAGTGTGACTCTGAAAAACACGGAAATCGGAAAAAAACGATCTTGAATCGATCCATATAATCCGGTTAATGGTACTGTAGATAACTAAAGAAGTATTTATTGTTTTTAATGAAAAAGAAGGAAAGTAGTGTATTATTTTTAGACAATAAAATCACATAATCACTTGATAACACCGAAAGAGAAGGATCAGTGCTTCACTGATGGCCTTCTCATGTTTTATGTGTTTCTGAATTCTGTGCAAGTACCTTTGTGTCAACATCAGCTAAACATTCTTTTCTAAACTGATCAAACAGTCCTTCCGACTTCAAAGCGTCTATGATATCTTTGACTCTCCTTTCTTCCTCGGCATCTGTACTTGTACTTGAGCTCATTATCAGCGACAAGAATGTTCAAACAGTTGAATGAGAGCCATTTCATTTTGTATTTCCATTTTCCAGGGAGTGTAAGTAAGGGGAAGGAAACCAATGTTAATATGTTGAAGATTTCATTCGAACCTCTCCGGGTTTGACTATTTTTATGAGAAAATATCCGAGCTGTTCGAAAACTAATTTGTGTTATGCTATTGGTTTAAAAGTTTTGATGCAAGTATGGCGATACGTTATAACATGAATATTTATATATTTGAACTCTGTTTTCTATTAATAAAAGGTCAATACACAGTTGTCTTTACTTAGACGGCGTATTAATAAAACCACGCGCAGCTTCCTTCTTCCATTTTAGATAGTATAAGTGTTCATTTTTGTTTAAATTTTAAATTAATGTGTTTTCCTGAATATTTGCCGTGTTTTTTTTTGTTTTGCTTAATTTTTTAATGAATAAGTAGCAGATAGTTTGTCGTCGATCTTCAATACTTCCTGTACACATTATATATATATATATATATATATATACATGTGTGTACTTGGTCCGCGGTGTATTCGAACTGTTTCATTTTACGTACGATTTCCAATGTAATCTTTTTTTCAAATGCTATCTTGTTACACTAGTCCCGAAACGAGGGAATTATTTTTTAAAGTCTTTTGGTAATATTTTCTTTTTCTTTATAAGTTTTTATTAATTTTTTTTTTTTTGGGGGGTGCATTTGATAATAAAACGGTATTTAAACGACAAATAGAAAAAGTAAAATAAGTAAAGAAAATATCAGAAAACAGAAATAGAAAGTATTGAATCCAAGGTCATAAATGGTTGGGCTATTCTTATATAGATGCAATTTAAATTTTATGACTCTCTATTTTTCTTTGAAAGCTGTAGCTGTAACCTTTAATATCGGTATTGTGTCGAAGTTTAACACATGGTTTTCATTGCCTCTACGGTGTATTCCTATTTAATGAATTTGTCAGTTTTACTTGAACTGATCGTAAATTTTCTGATTATGAATTTTTTAAACTCTCGGTAGGTGGCACAGGCACTTGTCTAAGAATATTTTCCCTACGTACCTTAATATAAGTGTTACATTAAGGTATATAGATAAAAAATCCGAGACAAGTGCCTGTGGTAGGTGGTTCCTTTGATGAACCTTCCACAAAACTCTATCTAACACTGAAGGATACGCAGATGTACAAATGTCCCTTAATACATACGTTATTTCATATCATGGCTTACCCTTTTATTACACATATCGTGTTGGCAAGCGATCCAATAGTTATTTCTTTTCTTTCATTTGATAAATAATCCTAAGTATTTGTATTGATGACAAAAGGATTTGACCACAGATTAGGCCTGCTCTACATGCATTTATTCAAGTTCCAACGTGTGTTTTAAAATACTTTTGTAAAGTAATAAATAATCATTGCTTTACATCATATTTCACCCTATTTTCATCTTCAATCAATGTTTTATATACCATATCTAGTGCGGGTATCGGCATATTAAAGGGTGGGCGGGTCCTCTTGTCCATCCATGATCACCTCAATACTACTATGTAATTAGATTATATATCATTTTTAACATAAACTGTTATCACAGAGATATGTCTCACTTTTTGTAATTTCGATAATACAAATGTTGAAATTAAAATACCAACACTTTAACATGTATGTTTTGCAAATATTCAAAGTCAATGAATCATGACTTGAAAGTACATGGCTATAAACAATATCCATGGAAATGAGATGTGCCAATGTTAATACAACTGCATACCAAATACCATTGACTTATCATAAGTACATGTAGTTCCCTTTAAACATACCTAAATACAAACTTATACATGTAAACTAAGCAAAATTTCAAAGTCAATAAACCTGAGGAAGCGGGATCAAATAATCTCCATGTGAGATATGCCAATGCTAATACAACTGCATACCAAATATCATTGACCAGTACTACTAGTGGTTCCCCATAAAACAACCTAATCAAAAACTAATACATGAAAACAAAGCAAAAGTTTCAAAGTCAATAGACCATGACTGAGGGGGCGGGGCCAAATAATCTCCATGGAAATGAGATATGCCAATGCTTATACAACTGCATACCAATTATCATTAACGTACCACTAGTGGTTCCCCATAAACTGACCTAATCACAAACTAATACATGAAAAGTAAGCAAAAGTTTCAAAGTCAATAGACCATAACTGAGGGGGCAGGGCCAAATAATCTCCATGGTAATGAGATGTGCCAATGCTAACATAACTGCATACCAAATATATTTGACCTACCATTAGTGGTTCACCATAAACTAGACCTAATCACAAACTAAAACATTGTTGACGCCGCCGCCGAAACAGATACCTATGTCTCGCTTTTGACTCCGTCAAGCGAGACAGTAAAATTGTGTAAACTTTGTGGACCGCACCAAATCTTTACAAATTCTTTTAATTCTTGTTTTGAAAACACACAATCAGAATCAGAAACAAAAATAAAATATGAAAGCCAGCAAACTAACGACAATCACCGAAATACCAGATCACCTGTGTCATAGACCCATTGGTGGCCATGGGCTGTTTTCTGCACTGTGGTTTGGTTGTCGTCTCTTCCAACACAGTCCCCACTTCCATGATCACCCTCCATGACATAGGACAAACGCATTCAGAACCTTGCAGGGTTAACAATGTTTGTTAGCGCCCTGTCCTCCGTATGACTCAAGAGGTGGTCAATTTTATTGACCCACTTTTGTGATATTTTTAAGATAAAATTCTCACCAGAAAGACACAACAAAGTATATAAGCCCAGCCCTGATATAAAGCTGTTATCAGTGAGCACAGCAAAACGGTAAACTACAGGCTCCATGCGCCTAAAATGCTGATGTTTTTTCTTTCAAATCTTCTTTTATTGACATACAATATTCAAGCCATATTTTACACACCAAGGACCATCGATCATGGCACTTTGGTTTGAATTGATTCAGTAGTTTCAGGAAGCTCTTTAACTAGAGACAATAGATGAGGCTCTCAAGAGCCTGACTCGTTCACCTGTAGTTTTTATTTAAATTTTCATCAACGTTTTCTTTTGCTTGTAAGTTAAAATGTAATTAATAAGTGTGGACACAAACCAGTGTGGAAAATATCCAGCATTCTGAGAATATTACATGGCAATTAGGACAGGTGAGCTAAAAACAATAAACGAAAAGCAAATATGAACACAGCCACAAATGACCACTTAAATTATAAATAAGATTTTGAGTTGTGAAGAGGATAAAATGTATGTACTGTATCCAAGCCCTGTCTTTAACATGGGACTGTTATGTTACAGCACAACATAAGTACAAACATGATATATTTTTTCAAATAGACTTCCTGTATGTATCAGTGTATTTATTTATTCCACATTGGCTAAAAGTACAAAATTTATTGATTTATATCTCACAAAACATGTATAACTTGCTTAATTTTTGTGCATGTCCTAATTCAGGAACATCTAGGTAGCTTTTGTAAGTCTTGTACGTTTTGTTATCTTGGTTCGTATCTGTTTTGAAGTGAAGTGACGTCAAAGTTCTTTTTTCTACTAGCATACATTAATGAATAAGGTCCTGATCTTGCTTCTGGGTGTTGGATTATGGATTGTGTTGAAGGCCCATTGCTGGCCTTAAGCTATTTTCTGTTTTGTTTTCAGGTTGTTGTCTCTTTGACACATTCCCAGTTTCCATTCTTTGTTTATAGTACAAGTCAAAACTGGTACTATGCCAAACATTTTGTTCCATGATAAACTTTGATGAACATGACTATATACTTATTTGTAGATCTTACTTTAATAAACATTTTGTTTACAACATATATTTGCCTATAATAATTTGAAAATAATAACCAAAACTGCAAAATTTTATTAAAATTATCAATTCAGGGGCAATAACCTAAAAATCAGTTATCTAATTGTTGATGCCATCGAACCCAGAAAAGCAATCCGTATGTCTCACTTTCCCCCAACTTTCATCGCAGGCGAGAAAAATAGATAATCAATTAATTATAGCTTCTCATACAAAATAAACTGCTTTGCTGAGAGCAGCTGGATACGCCAGCAGAGGTCCAACCCTGAACAATTGGGGCAAAATGGACACAATATTCAAGCTTGATACAGGTCTGAATTTGGATTGTAATTAAATATTTGACATATTATAGGTTTCTGAATAAATGTTGTCAAAGAACTTGAAATTGGTTATATGAATTGAATTTATATTCAATTAAAGATTTCTTGCTGTTGTGCAATACACTGTACACTGTGCTGTTGCACAATACTTAGTAAATCTGTTGTCAGACTATAAAGTTCAATTAATTCTCAATGTCATATTAGAAATTTATGAAAATCAAAAGGGAGCTTACATCAATAGATATAAACAGTTCCCTAAAGTTTCATGAGAATTGCTGACAGCATTTTTGAGTTATTGTGAGAAAACTGGAAAATCCCCCCTTTTTTAATGAATAAACCCCATAACTCAAAAATGTAAAATGTAAAATTTATAAAATTCTAAAGGGAGCTCACATCAATAGCTATAAACAATTCACTAAAGTTTTATAAGAACTGCTGAAAGCATTTTTGAGTTGTTTGCGAAAAACTGGAAAATCCCCCTTTTTTAATGAATAAAACCCTGTAACTCGAAACGTAAAATCTAAAATTTATAAAAATCAAAAGAGAGCTCATGTCAATAGATATAAACAATTCACCACAATTTCTAGCAAGTTGGTGAAAGCATTCTTGAGTTATTGTCCGAAAACTAAAAAATCCCCCTTTTTTTAATGAATAAAACCCCATAACTCGGAAACGTAAAATCTCAAATTTATAAAAACAAAAGGGAGCTCACGTCAATAGATATAAACAATTCACCAAAGTTTTATGCAAATTGGTTAAAGCGTTTTGAATTAATGTCCGACATGTTGACGATGGACGGACAGACGGACATTGGTATACCATAATACGTCCGTAAACGGACGTATAACTAGAGGCTCCAAGGACCCTGTGTCGCTCACCTGATATTTTTATTTACAATTGATGCATGATAAATGCAACTGTTGTACTGTCGTTTAGTTTCAGAGATATAAGACTAAAAGTGTGTTTTATTTCAGCCATGTGTGCCATGTTGGCAGGCAGGGTCATCATACATAGTGCTCCATGGATATCCTAGTGGTGATTTAAACCAAGTTTGGTTTAATTTGACAGTAGTTTCAGGGAGAATTTTGTAAAATTTATCTAACGAGAAATGCAAGTGATGAGAAAGTTTGTTGTGAAGTTTTGTTGTTGCAACACCCCCAAAAAAAACAAAAACAAAAGGTAATAAAAATTATCATTTAAGGGCAATCTTTCCTATTAATGATTTCTGCAAAATTCAGTTGATTGTGCAAGGGTTGTATAGCCAGCTGAGGTCGTTAAAACTCTCATTTGTTGTTGCAAAATTCAAGGGTTTTTGAATTACTTTGTTGATCTTTTTGTATTCAACTTTTAAACAACAAAGTACAACAAATATGATGACTGATACTCATGACACTGAAAATATGGTCTTCATTCTTGTGAAGAAAATGGTAAGGTTTGAAATATTTCTTAAATATTAATTCAATACCAATACTTTAATTTGTATTGGATTTATCCCAGGAAATGAGAACAAGGGACACAATTAAATTCAATTTTTTCCTAAATTTCTGATAAAATATAAAATGAAGAACTATATTTTTAATGAGAATTTTTTTTTAATAGTTAATTGATAATTTGAACAATATTAATTAAGTTTTAGATCTTGCATGGTTGATTAATTTTCTCTCAAAATTTCTGATATTCTATTAAAGTTTTAAATATAATATGAGGCAGGCATTACCTGTGAAAGGGATGAAGTCTGTATAAATTAGTGTAGGAATTCAAGCATCATTTGCACTTGAATCTGTAGAAAATGAAGCCAAAGTACTGAAACATATCTGACATTCGACCTATTGTTCGGGATTATAGTTGTGACATCATTTTCAATGTAAAGAAAGAAACACCATCATCAGGTATTAATGTGTTTTTTTCATGTTATAGAATTATCAATTATTTTTATTGCCAGTACATTAGTAGATTGTTTTCTATATTGATTTTCTACTGCAGTTTCAGAAAAGAAGATTACAAAGGAAAACATTTTGTAAAACTTACCAAAATTTACCAAATTAATGAAAATTGTTAAAATTGACTATAAAGGGCAATAACTCCTTAAGGGTCAACTGACCATTTTGGTCATGTTGACTTATTTGAAGATCATACTTTGCTGAACATTATTGCTGTTTACAGTTTATCTCTATCTGTAATAATTTTCAAGATAATAACCAAAACGGCAAAATTTCCTTAAAATTACCAATTCAGGGCAGCAACCCAACAACCAGTAGTCCAATTCATCTGAAAATTTGAGGGCAGATAGATATTTACTTGATAAACAAGTTAATCCCTGTAAGATTTGCTTTAAATGCTTTGGTTTCAGAGTTACACGCCAAAATCTACATTTTACCCTATGTTCTATTTTTAGCCATGGCAGCCATCTTGGTTGGTTGGCTGGGTCACCGCACACATTTTTAAAACTAAATACCCTAATAATGATTGTGGCTAAGTTTGGTTGAATTTGGTCCAGTAGTTTCAGAGGAGAAGATTTTGTAAAAGATTACAAAATTTACAAAAATTGGTAAAAATTACTTTAAAGGGCAATACCTCCTTAAGGGGTCAACTGACCATTTTGATCATGTTGACTTATTTGAAGATCTTACTTTGCTGAACATTATTGCTGTTTACAGTTTATCTCTATCTGTAATAATTTTCAAGATAATAACCAAAAACGGCAAAATTTCCTTAAAAATTACCAATTCAGGGGCAGCAACCCAACAACCAGTTGTCCAATTCATCTGAAAATTTGAGGGCAGATAGATATTTACTTGATAAACAAGTTAATCCCTGTAAGATTTGCTTTAAATGCTTTGGTTTCAGAGTTACAAGCCAAAATCTACATTTTACCCCTATGTTCTATTTTTAGCCATGGCAGCCATCTTGGTTGGTTGGCTGGGTCACCGCACACATTTTTAAAACTAAATACCCTAATAATGATTGTGGCTAAGTTTGGTTGAATTTGGTCCAGTAGTTTCAGAGGAGAAGATTTTGTAAAGATTACAAAATTTAAGAAAATTGGTAAAATTGACTAAAAGGGCAATAACTCCTTAAGGGTCAACTGACCATTTTGATCATGTTGACTTATTTGTAGATCTTACTTTGCTGAACATTATTGCTGTTTACAGTTTATCTCTATCTATAATAATTTTCAAGATAATAACCGAAACGAAAAAATCCTTAAAATTACTAATTCAGGGCAGCAACCCAACAACCAATTGTCCGATTCATCTGAAAATTTCAGGGCAGATAGATCTTGACTTGATCAACAATTTTACCCCATGTCAGATTTGCTCTAAATGCTTTGGTTTCAGAGATATAAGCCAAAATCTACATTTTACCCTATGTTCTATTTTTAGCCATGGCGGCCATCTTGGTTGGTTGGCGGGTCACCGGACACAATTTTTAAACTAGATACCCCAATGATGATTGTGGCCAAGTTTGGTTAAATTTGGCCAAGTAGTTTCAGAGGAGAAGATTTTTGTAAAAGTTAACGGATGACGACGGACGACGGACGCCAAGTGATGAGAAAAGCTCACTTGGCCCTTTGGGCCAGGTGAGCTAAAAATAAAATTATTCATGTTTATAAATAAGTAAAAAGACCAACAAAGATTAAGTCACATATACATGTTCATAAGACTATATATTAAACTGAGTATTCAACATGTTCAAAATGAATTAATTAATTTGTTTTCATACACTCAAATGGAAATAAAGTTAGGTCTTTAAATAGGAACATATAACTCCTTACACACTTTGTTCCTTCTGAAGAAGCTAATTAGGAACTGACGAAATTAATAAATATCAGTCATTTCTTATGATTCAAAACAGCATCTGTATGTAACTCCTTCCATTATACAAAATTCCACAATCAGATGAGTCTCCTGTAAAAATAGAAATGGAGAGATGAAATAACGAATAAAACATTTTAGAGCAACTAAAGGTAAACTGTTTTATTAAAATCAAATATTCTCAAAATGACCCATAATTTGGTAACAGGTTCTTAAATGGATCTATTTCAAAAGTCTTTCTTCTTTGTTAAAATAAATCTCTTCATGAGAGTACATTATTGGCTTCAAAATCACCACATTTTAGAAATATTGTCAAAATGCAATGATTTTGTGCATTTTAGGAACTAAAAGCTTGAGGAAATCTTTGGTGACAATCTAGGATCCAAAATGTTCTATAACCATAAGTTGCAAATGATGACATTGAAGCCCCAGACACAAAAACTTTCTGGATCGTGGGTGGCAGCCAAAGTAAATTGTGCGAAAAACTGTTTTAAAAGAATTCTTCAAAATTTTACCAAATGTAATGGTACAACACAAATTATGCACACTTAAAGAGTCAATACTTCTTAATTCTTAATGTGATATGCCAAAATGAAGTTATTTTGTATTAATAGTAATATCTAAACTATTTCTATGAGAAATTTGTAGTATTTTGGCCAGTTTACAAAAACATCAAAATCTTAGGGCCAATTTTAACCCTTTTTGAACTTATTCCTTTACCACTGTGATTTATATTGAAAACCACCTATTTCACCTGTACTATGAAGACACTTTAATATCTAATTCAATCAGTTTTTTTTTCCAGTTACATTATTCTAAGTGACCAACAGTGAATAAACAATCTGTAAATTAAAAAAATGAAATATTTCACTACATGTACATGCAGTATTATTTTTTGAACTGGAAAAGAGTTTTTGTTCAAATAATGTTATTTGTTCCACATTCTGTCATGTCTATTATGTGATCAAGGTATTGTATAAGGTATGGGGTTTGCTCATTATTGAAGGCCATTTGTTGACTTACTGTTAATTGTGTCATTAAAACTCTGTTGGATAGTTGTCTCATTGGCAACTATACCACATATATCCTTATTTCATCATGTTTATACATTATACTTGTTCTCTGCTTTAGTATATATTGAATTGTATGAAAATTGAAGAAATTGATTTTTTCTCCTCTTAAAATCATGAAAATCACTCAAGGTTTATCTGTGTAAAATGTTGTATATGGAAATGGTATTATGAATTTACAATGTGTCTTAACTGTTCTGTGTAAAATTAAGATATTAAATTAAAACACGAAAAAATGAACATTGCTTTGTGCTAGACAGAACCACTTGTATTCAGCTTTTAACATGTAATTTCTAATGTAAACAGTCTACAGGCAGACATAAAGGGCTTAACATATCAGACATTTCACAGAGGTGGATTTAGGAGGCCAGGCCCCCTACTGATGGAGCTACAATGTATTGATAGTGCAGACTTTTACCCATTTCACTTCAAACATTATCTACCTTGGGGAGGGTTCAACTCTTGGATCCACATCAGTTTAATTATTGTCCTTAGCTGACCAAGTATTTACTCTAGTTATGCCCCTTAAAGCAGGGTGCTTTGCAGAGAGGCAACAGATACCATTTTCAAGTAAATAGATTGACTTGGCCTCTGATTCAACTTATTACTTCCCATGATTCATACCAGCTGCACGCTGTACAGATTCTACATGTATAACAGCAAGAATCACTGAGGCAGTTCATATTTTGTACCTGTATACATGAATGTGTAAAAGTAGAAGAAGAATGTACAATCATAAGTTAACAATGTATTTCTATTAAATAGGTAATTGCAATTTCGCCATGGCTGATTGGTGTCCTATTTTATGTAACTTTGCTATTGTGGAAATATGTACTGTGAATAAAAGATACTGCTAGGGTATACATCAATGTATGCTCAGACAGCAACCAATTAGGACACAAATCACTAAATGACATCTACATGCTCTTTGGTCAGGTTGTCTCTTTGACACATTCCCCATTTCCATTTTCAATTTTTATTACATGTAGGCTACATATAAATTTTGGATAGATAATCAGATGGACAAATATTATAGACAGGGCAACTGACCTTGTCTATGGATCATACCTTCTGAAAGCTACCAAACACACTGCATAAAATAACATTATGATTCAAGCTGGACATGTATATTGTTTTGTACATCATGCAAGTAAAACACTAATTATCAGATTATTGCATCATGGTTGTAAATTGCAAATCACTTTTGCTTCTTAACATCCTTTTCAGAATAAGGGACTATTTCTAGAGTTGAGCATGTACTGGGTGGTAAACAATTATTGATGTTGTGTTTCATTAGCATATCAATAAAATAACAACATGCAACATGTGCAACTGAAAACTCGTTATTTTGTTTACTGATCTCACTATTTTAACATTCAATATAATGTAACCATGATATATCAATTATATTTTAAGTTAGAAGTTAAAAATAAGGAATTTATTCTTTTATACGACAGAATATAGAAAAGTTGAAATCCCAATTACCTG
The DNA here is from genome assembly GCA_017311375.1 of Mytilus coruscus. Lineage (NCBI taxonomy): Eukaryota > Metazoa > Mollusca > Bivalvia > Mytilida > Mytilidae > Mytilus > Mytilus coruscus. The sequence continues at coordinate 86,866,593 of CM029601.1, forward strand.
GGGATTTCAATTTTAATATTTTCAATAGCATAACTTTTTACAGCCTGGTTTAATATATTTGCACTGTGTGATTATTATAGGCATATAGATAAATCGAAAGATCAAGATAATAAATAAATCATGGCAAAGTAGCACAATATTCTACTTGATACGATCTGCATAACCAACCTTTTGGAAATCATAAATAACATTTTCTAGCATAGACCGCCATGTTTTGCATTAGGTAATGAGTTGTTTCCCTCACTGATTTTTCATTTTTTGGCCGGATGACGCCAAGATAATCTAAAATATATGCAATGACGGGTTTGTTAAAGACAATTTCCGAACTATTAGATGAGAGGCCCTGTTTGGGATCAAAAGTACAAAAGTATTAATTAAAATCGGACATGGGGTAATTGCAACATGTTATTGTAATTGAAAGTAATTAATTACAATTTTGCATGTAATTTGTGTAAGAGCATGTATATTTTTTTATTACAAGTACCAGTACAATGAAAAAATCGGGAAAATGTAACTTTTGTAATTTAATTGAAGTATTTTGACCATCGAAATTGAATAACTTTTAAAAAAATTAAGTCTTAAAGTAAGTAAGTAAATTGAAAACTTTATTTGGAATCAGAATATTGTCAAACTATACGAAGACTTTAATAGAAGTGCGATTCTATGAGTTTTAAACTTATAGGCAGTGGCTATTTTGCCGGCGTCGGCAAAATAGTAAATATGCTATTTTGCCGGCTCTGAATAAAATATCTCAATTAAAGCCGGCAATATAGTGAATTTGTTATGATTTGCCGGTTCTTTGTAAAGAGTGAATTTCAATAGTTTACTTTTGAAAAAGTACTACGAAAATGTGCATTGTCAACATAAAAGAATCAAATTATTACTCATAACAGTAACGGTATTAAAGATGCATATAATCTGGGACTACTATACAAGTATAACATTCCCAGATATAAACGTTTAACAACATTTATCATTCAAAGTGAAAAGGAATTTGTAAAAATAAATAAAAAAAGAATATTGAACATCCATTTGTAGCAATGAAATCAAAACATGTAGTTCATGTTGGAACTTCTAAAAATTAGTCACAGTCTAATGCTACATATATGCATAAGAATAACATCTCAGATATTTTAACTGTATTAAAAAAAAAAGTTATAAATCTCATTGCATATGAATTTGAAAAGGCATTATACAATATAACAAAAATCACAAAGCTTCAAAATCAAAAATTTTTAAACTTGATCTTGAAATAATAATCAGTTCTTTGAATTGCATATCTGTAAACAAAATCGTTTTTTCACTGTCAAAATTGGCTTCTGGTAACCTAGAGCCGACAAAAGGGCATATTTTCTATTTTGCCGGTGCCGACAAAATAGTCTCTGCCTTCAAATAACCATTACTCCTTTGCTTCGTTAATTTGGCCTTTGCCAGAGTTGGACACAACTTTTTTTATTGGAAGGGGGGTGGGGGTGTTGTTGTTCCAATGCTTTTCAACCAGCTTTAATTTAAACTTTTTTGATTGAAAGGCTTAATTATATAATGAGATGCTCAAATGATGAAATTATGTAAACGAAGCGCCACGCGTCTTGCGTACTTTAGAATAAGCCTGGTAGCTTTGAAAGTTTTAAGTATTTTAAAGGTCAATGAAATATGAAAATTGTTGCTGTGAAACTCGTCAGAAAAGTACTGCTGATGCAAAACTCACTTTCAGTTTCGGCTTATATCAGAGACTTATTAAACCATTATGAACTAACATATAAACGGTACGTCCAGAGTTGATTATGAATAAACGAATTTGTTCATAGTCAATATCGACATAAACAATCTATATTCTTTTACTGCAGGCAAAACAAGTTACTGTTTAAAAATGATCACTAATTTTGTCGATACCGAATTAATAAAAAAGAAGTTCAGATAGTGTCACGTACATCATCAAAGTGTTTTAATCATCACTTTATATACTATATCTGGTTAAAATACCGGAATTCCAATGAGTAATCACTGTTCTTCATCATCAAATTTATTCTAAAATATACAGAAAGACTGCACTAAAATTTATGACAATATAAAGATAAAGAGATTTGGTATGATTGGCAATGAGACAAGTGTCCATTAAGATCAAAGGGTGTGTGCGAATAATGACAGGTCACCACACGGTCTTCAACAATGACTAACACATACTGTAAAAAAAAAAAACAAACAAACAAACTGTAGGCGATTCAAAGCTTGGCATATTGATAGACCCCTTAATATTCAGTGTTATAGACCGTATGTTGAGTAGTTGAGTACTCTTATATATCGGTGCTTTGTTTTTATGTTAGTTGTGTGTATGTACTTCGTACCGATCTATATTGAGTTAAGCCATTTGCATCTGATTTTTACAGTTCTTACAGGGGCGGATTCAGGTTTTTTTTTAAAGGAGGGCGTAATTCCATAAAAGTGTTTGTGCACGCCGAGCTGACTTTACGGTAAGGGCAGGGTCACGTTTTTCATTGTTGAAGCTGGTCGTACGGTGACATACAGTTGATTTTATCTTCATCGTTTGAACTCTGTTAGGTTGCTGTCGCATTGGTAATAATACCACATCTTATTTTCATATCTATAGATATGTCTTTCGTGTCTCATGATGTGTGTGTGTGTGTCTGTGTAAATGTACGTTAGCTGGCTATATCCTTGACACATATCACCGCATATTTATGCGCACACTGAACTGATTTAAGCCAGGCGATACATTGAAAATATATTCATATTAGAAAATTTCTAAAGATATAAGAAGACAGATGAAATTAAAATTAAATCATTTTTATGAAAAGTAAATAAATATATAAAAAAACTAACAGATGGCATAAGAGGACTACAGCAAACTGTTGATATTTAAAAAACGTGAGCAAATATTTCAGAATCATGAACATTATTTGCCAGCCTTTCTCTTAATTTTACTGTTTAAGAAAACTGTTAACAAAATTTAGAACCAAGGACCACACTTTTATTAATAAAAGAGATGCCGATGGTACCAAGAGACGTCAGATTAAGCGGCAAAAGAAAACTTTTTTAAATATGAAACCAATAGTATTACTAGAGCAGACTCAGAGCAGTTTAAGCTGATTTTTTATTGATAAAAATATACATGTATAAATTTATTGATAGTCTATAGATAAAATAAATATATCCTAAACCATATATATTAATAGATTCAGATAAACAAGCTTGACTCTTTTTAATAAAACATGCAGTCAATAAAACTGAGGACAAGGGATAGTATAATGACAAAATTTAAACAGCATCTTTGTGTTTTTGGTGTATTAGTTATTGTGCATATTAAAGTGTTCTTATTCATGAATTTTGACGCCAGATTAAGCGGCAAAAAGAAAAAGAAAGAAAAAAAAAAGGAGGAAATTCTGTGATTTCTTTTTTTTTAAATATGAAACCAATAGTATTACTAGAGCAGACTCAGAGCAGTTTAAGCTGATTTTTTTATTTATTGATAGTCTATAGATAAAATAAATATATCCTAAACCATATATATTAATAGATTCAGATAAACAAGCTTGACTCTTTTTTTAATAAAACATGCAGTCAATAAAACTGAGGACAAGGGGATAGTATAATGACAAAATTTAAACAGCATCTTTGTGTTTTTTGGTGTATTAGTTATTGTGCATATTAAAGTGTTCTTATTCATGAATACCCATAACTCCTTTTCTTCAATATTTATTTTTATTTTTAGCTTTCGTCTTAAAAAAAAGTACACGAATGTGATAATCATTTCTTCTTACAAAAATAAATTCTGACTCCGTATCTAACGCCCCTTTTCGAGCCTTAAAAACAAAAAGTGGGCGTTACCACCAAGATTACTTCCGGAGTGAAATGAAAATAAACAATCACACGAATTCGATTTCCGCGTAAAAGTGAAAGATGGGATGTTTAAACACAGATGACACTTTTATCAGTCCATGTGTAAAATACACATTATTTTTCTGGAATTTCTTATGTTGGGTAAGTTATGTTTCGCTGTTTGAAGTCTCCTATACATTTAAAGAGCTGAGAAAAACACGCTGGCTGACCCCACCCCCCTTTTCTGTTTAACATTTAACAGTTAAGTATTTGAACGTGGTTGTACACGGTGTAATGAGATAAATGCACTGGGGCTCTCTTTGGTGTTGATGGTTCGATACTTGTAGTATTAGTTTTTTTTTTTTATTCTAGAACAAAAGATTAGTTCAACTACAATGAAATATAGCGGTGCTTCCCTCAACCTATCAGATAAACTGATAAATGACTCTTTTCCATTAACTACATTTGTGGAGAACACCTTAAGCTCAGTTGGTAGAACAGTGGCTTATTGTGCCAGGGGTCTTGGGTAACTACCTATGCTGTTACAGTGGTAATTTAAAAAGCAATATTGTGCTCTCTTGCATTTTGTTTTGTTACAAAAGTATGTTATTATTGTGTGCGAAGGGTGTCTCTGGAACAAGCATAAGGTTTGCTGTGGAACCGTACATCTTTGTTCCTGTGCTGATATCTGAATGATGGAGAACAAAATTTTGGGAAGCCAAGTACCCAAAAAATCAGGATCATCAAAAACTGAACATCCATTTTTTTTCAAAAGTCAACTTTACATAACAAGGTACAATGTGTTCTCTTATACAGAAAAAGTAATCTCAGGAGCAGTGAGCATTTTATAAACACATTAAATTACAGTACAAAATGTATCAAGATTGACCAGAAGAAACCAGAAGAAAAAAATAGAAGGGTCAATAATACTAACCTACATGGCAGTGCCAATGACAGCATTACTTTTTAATAGTAAGATCAAAGGAGATATGGGATATACATCAACAGCAACTCATGATGACACAAAAAACCAAAAGACATTGAGATGTCAACAAACAGTCTTCAACATTTTTAAACAAAGGGGGTTTAATAGCTTAGCATTTATTATAGGAACCTGCCTATATTACAATGTATTAGTTTATTGTTGAAGACTATGATTCTGCAGTGATTTTAATATTTTTTAAATTCCTGCAAAGGATATGAGGCAAGATGTTAATATCCTGCTGGGGTTCCTTTTTCTTGAAAGGTCAAAATTGATTTTAAATAAATATTTTGATCTGTATCTTTTATTTCATTTTGACTTTTCTTGTTGGAATCAATGTAAAAAATGGTTTCTAGGTTTAAAAAAGACCAAGAATTTCATATCACTAAATAAGGACTTTTTCTTTTTAAGTCCAGTTTAAATATTTTAATTTTTTAGCCCTATTTTAACTCAGATGCTGTTATTTCAGTTTCTTATATTTTCTGAAGCAATAACATGTGGGACCTGAGAGAAAAACACCCAAAATTTTGACTTTTGTCTTCTATAGTGTTTTAAGTCAAAGTTTAATGTGTTTATTTCTGTCTAATTCAATCTTTTCTTACATGCCTTATAAGTATTTAAAGAACTTTCATATTTGTATGGAAAATCAACTGGGAAAATGGACTTCAAAGAAGACCTTAGGTCTAAACCTTTTTTCCAAAACATTCTTTGCTCAGTCTTTTGTTGGTTTTGTTATCAGTAAGCATGTTTCTTTCATTATAGATTTTTGTGTATCTGATGAAAAGAAAATGTCTGAATTCCACCTCATTTAACAGGAATTTATACATGTTATATTAATCGAAAAATTGATAAAAACTTGTTCATTTTATGAGGACTATTATTATTATCATCACGAAAAGGAAATTTCTTTCAAATAGGAACCTTTCATAACATTTTGTCTCCTTCAAAATAAGTCCTTTAAGGGGAAAAAAAATGCATTGTAAAGAAAAGTGCCTTGTTGAACATTTTGATGTTAATTCCACAAAATTACAAACAAAAAATATTGTGTAAACTTCATCATAAGGTAAAGTAAGCTCATTAGTCTGTAAATCAACATATTTTCTTATTCAACTGAACCATACAAAATATTGATAGAAAATGATAACATCATCAAAGGTCATAAAAAAATACATGTCAAACAGCCTGCAGATGTTTACTGGATGTCATTTTCTATGTTAGTTACTGAAATAACATTGACTTCAAGGAGATTTTTGTATATTACGGTTATACCCATATATGCAGGATATACTTGGTGTAAACTTTCAAATAAAAATGCAGAAGACACGCATATATACAAATATACAAATACAAATATTTAATTAAAGCACAAACTCATCAACAATGAATAATTAAGGCTCATGGCATATTAATTACATAATAGATCATACATCATAAGTGTTGTAAACAATGACTATATTAATATGTAATATTATAAACATTGACATATTGACAATTCTATACAGTTTGCTCAGCTTTATGCAGGTTCAAACTGATTGAAATGAAAGAGGAAGTCAATCTTAGGATTGTATATGAATTGTTATTTAATATAAAGTTAAAATTATTTTCATTTTTACGGGACGTATTATGGTATAATGTTGTCAGTCCGTCGTCAATATGTTGGACAATAACTCAAAAACGCTTTAACCAATTTGCATGAAAACTTTGGTGAATTGTTTATATCTATTGACTTGAGCTCCCTACTGATTTTCATGAATTTTAGATTTTATGTTTCCGAGTTGTGGGGTTTTATTCATTAAAAAGGGGATTTTCCAGTTTTCCGACAATAACTCAAAAATGCTGTGAACAGTTTTCATGAAACTTTGGTGAATTGTTTATATCTATTGATGTGAGCTCCCGTTTTGATTTTCATAAATTTTTGATTTTACGTTTCCGAGTTGTTAATCCAGGGTTTTATTCATTAAAAAAGGGGGATTTTCCAGTTTTCCGACAATAACTCAAAAATGCTTTGAACAGTTTTCATGAAACTTTGGTGAATTGTTTAACTCTATTGATGTGAGCTCCTTTTCGATTTTCATAAATTTTTGATTTTACGTTTCCTAGTTATGGGGTTTTATTCATTAAAAAAGGGGGATTTTCCAATTTTCGGACAATTACTCAAAATGTTTTGAGCAGTTTTCATGAAACTTTGGTGACTGGTTCATATCTATTGAAAAAGCGACGGGTGTATCATGCTTTCATGGCGCAGCTGTTTATTTTCAAATTTTGTAGGATCATCAATTATATTTGAAACTTTTTGATAAAATATGGCCCTTTTAGTATAGTATACACTTCATTCACAAGAATTATTTTCAATTTGAAATTAATGGACAAGAATTATTTGTAGTTTAAAATTTTAATTTTAATCCCTTTAACACAGATTTTCTTGAAAATATAACAAGAATTGAAAAAAATGTATTGGACACAAACAAAACATGCAAATTTGGAACAATATATACATGTAGCTATATATACATGTACATATTCATGTACATTTCTGACATTTTAACCTAATTAGTGATATAGGTGTTAACAGTAGTGCTTGAGGTCAAAATATTTAGAATCCAGGTTAACAAATGATGGGGAACTAAAACAACCTTAGGGCTATTTCAGAATTATTTGTAGGATTAGGGGGTTGGAAGGCACCTTATATTAATAATAATAGAGGGGCAGTGAAATTCGAAAACAAGATTTTCACATAATTAAGCAATAAATTCCTAACCTAATCTTTAGAAAAGAGTGCCCTCCCCACATCATTTTAATGAAATATTTGAATCTGAATCTTTTAATTTTGGAATAGCCCTTATATTTATTAAGGACCAAAAAGTAGCGCTGAATATGATTAAGGAATAGGGTTTTGGCATAAGGCATAGGCGAGATATGTTTTTTTAATTTCCTAATGATTTTTTATTTGGGGTTTTTAAATGGCAAACAGCGCTAACTGATATATGGCTAATTCTTGTAATTTTTCTTATCAAATTTTGTTAAGAATACACACAATAATATAAACTGAACATAGTAAAATTCACCGTTTGTGAATTTAATGTATACAGTTCGACTAAAATTGACATTATAATGTGTTTTAAACTTTATTAGTGTTCATATACATTTGAATTTCAATTATCTTTTGCTATATATGATAACACACAGGTAAAACTAATATAAGTCATAGTTTATGAAGGATAATATCTTCACTTTGAACACTATAAATATATTTCACCTTACAGAAAACTATATAGGGATAAATAACCTGAATAAGGAAATTATAAACATGGTAATAAATTAAATGAGGTCATGATCATGATGATGTGTCAGAGAAAAGATGTGAAATATAACTAACTTCTACGTCATTTTGTTAAAAATGTATTAAAAGTATTCTGCCAAAACTTAGTTATCAATTCAGACTTAAATTTCCTTTTATTTTTCCATATATAGTCATATAATTTTAAAGTATAATGTTTAAATGACTGATAGATTCTGATAAAATTTTGATTTAAATTTACATGCTATTTAATTCTCTTAAAAAAATTATATCTTAGTGTTCAGGTCCTTTAAGGATTGAGTGTTGATGGTATGGGCTCCAGTAGGGTTGAAGAAACTCGGTTTTGAACATTTTTAAAGGTCACTAATTTTTAAATAAGATGTAGAGTGGCAAGGTCGCCCACCAAACTCTTGAAGGTGGCAGGTCTGATTTTACCATGTTAGAGTAACATGGTTTATCATCATAATTAGTCTCTGTTAAAATTTGTTCACAACTTGTCTATATTTATGGTAATTCAGAGATTAATACAAGTATATGTAATACACGCTTAATTGTCTGTTGTTGAAAAACACTTTAAACCCTAGATGTCTCTTTTGGTTGGGTTTGCTGGCAACTGAGCATATCCCATATCCCCCCTCTTTCATATATATGCCATTTATTCACACTTTTGGCTTGTTGTATTTTGATCATTTTGATTAAAACTATATAAAATTCAATATTAGAATGTATTCTAGAATTACTTGATTAATGTTGAATTTCAGTAAAACATACATGTACTACAGGTAAAAGGATTTAATCTGTTTTTAAATAGTAGTAACATTTCGACTGCTCATATATGTATATATTTTGTACATAAATGTTTTATTTGTCTAATGTGTCAACTTTTTCAAAGGCAGGAAAATTTAAGGATGCATAAAGTTACTTCTTTGTCTGACTGATATAAGGATATGAAAGTTTGCTATGACTGATATCCTTCTGGCTTATTTAAAAACTGTTGTCAGGGGTTACTATTGAGTTGTTAAGTGGAATGAGGAATCAAATGATTCAGATCACATCAAGTACATGTTAATGTTTGGTTATTTAGAGCTTGACATACTCATATGTATGAACTCTTGTCTATTGGTCACATTAATATATAACCCAAATGTCTTATTCATATCCACCTTTTATTCACAATTTGGTCTTGTTGCATTAGACACAATTTATGGATTAGTTGATAAGGCATTTAATCAATTAACAATATACATGTTTTTTGTACACTCAACATATGTTAATGTTATAAATTAAAAAAATGTGTTCTTTTCAAATTAGAAAATTTCCAAATTCCATTGGTTTTTAAAAGAAAGTTCAAATTGCATTTAGAAAAACCTGGGACCTGATTTGTTATATAATGTCAAAGGCAAAATGTTTTTTTTTAAATTTATTTACATGTATAATCTTAATCTTAAAAATTATATGTTATATACTGTAAATTCTGATATTATTGTTTTTATGACCATGTCAGGGAGAGGGGGATGGGGGAAGGTATTTATGCCCTCAGTTCAGTACATTCAATCATCTGTCTGTCCAGCATCAGGTTAAAGTTTGAGTTTAAGGTAGTTTTGGTCACATCAACTAAAGTTCATTATGATGTGAACTTAATAAAATCGAGAATGGAAATGGGGAATATGTCAAAGAGACAACAACCCGACCAAAGAGGAGACAACAGCCGAAGGCCACCAATGGGTCTTCAACGCAACGAGAAAATCCCGCACCCTGAGGTGGTCCTCAGCTGGCCCCTAAATAAAATTGTGTACTAGTTCAGTGAAAATGGACGTCACACTAAACTCCAAAACATATAAATGAACTAAAATTAAAAAACATACAAGACTAACAAAGGGTAGAGGCTCCTGACTTGGTACAGGCGCAAAAATAAACATGTTTTGTGAGATCTCAACCCTCCCCCTAATAGTATATACAATGCATGCTAAATGAGGGTTTCATCAGATTTTAAACTTCACTGAACATTAAAATGTGATACATGTAGTGAGAGCAGGGCTAGGTGTCCTATGGACACATATTCTTGTTTCTTCCTATTGTATACTTATTTTTTCTTTATTTTGTAGATGATCGGTGGTGGTTTTATAGGAGCAGGAATATGGGCATTCATAGAAAAGAATAAGTATCATGGAATAACAAGTCTTGATGATGCCTTACAAAATGTTTCCATAGCTTTTGTTGTCTTAATTCTAATTGGAATAACAATATTTATAGTATCTTTATGTGGTTGTATTGGTGCCTTAAGAGAGAATGTTTTGCTATTAAAAATTGTAAGTTTTTGTATTTTCATGTTTAGACATCTTATACATGTTATATGCATCATAAAAAAAATTATTTACTAGAAAATAGTTTCTTTGAGTTTATATTTCATACATCATAAACAACAACTAATCATTTAGTCAGAATATGGTATCTTTTCATTAATTTAACATTCACACTTAAGGGAACATGATGTATCTTAGATAATCAGAAATCACTCCCTTCCCCAGACACTCATTATGGATACCATCGGAAATGTTCCATGGACATTAAGAGATAGAAGATACAATGTACCAAGTGTAAAGTATTAACAAAGACAAATGTTTGTCATCTATTTCGATTGAAAACAAAACATTTCTGTTGTAACATATTAAATAAAGAAAAATTTTGCAGAATGTTCTTTTAATTTATTTTGAAATCCTGTGATTTTATTCTGTTATTATGAAATCATTGTAAACAAACTGTTAAAGAAGGGTCATTGAAATTGAATGTTCATTTAGTATGTTAACAATTATCTCCCCTTAACATGCTTGGGAAGTTTGACAAGAAAAATCAATTAATGTAAGGAATGAAAGTTACATATATGACTTTATTGAACAACAGTGTTATATTGATATATACATGTATATATAAACATGATAAATATATACATTGTACAATGTATTTATAAACAAATATTTTTCTCTTTTCAGTATTATTATATTATGATCATCATATTTTTGTTTCTGATCGGCCTAGCTGTAGCTACATTTGTTTTGAAAGATAAAGTAAATGATTTCCTGAAACACAAAGTACTAAAAGACAGTTTGATTACTAAATACCAGGATGATAGAGATGACCAGGCAGTCATTGACTGGGTACAGGAAAATGTAAATATATATTTAAAGATTTAATGCTGGTTATTCCTAAGTTGTGGAGGATAAAATGTTTTTGACCCTTCCATCAATCTATGTACCGTATCTGTCAGTATGGTCCTGACTTTCTTGTCCCCAGGATAGCACTTTCATTTTTTGTTGGATCCTCTTGGGATGAAGGCTTCCACCCATCAAAAACCATGGAAGTCTGAAATAGGGGACCCTTTTTTTTGGAGGGACACCATTGTACATATGAGGGTCTAGATAGGGGTATAATTTCTATATTTATAATTTTTATGCCATTATTCTCTATCATGTTTATTCTTTATTATTTTGGCCAATTAGTCCATTATTCTCCATTCTTCATTTTGTTGGCCCTTGATTTTCTTTTTTAGCCCATTATTTTGTATTCTGTAAACCCAGTCCAGACTCTGTCATATTTTGGTCCAATAAAGATATCAATTTTAGTAAGTTATGGAAAAATAAAATTATTTTATTGATTTCTGATACCATGTAGTTAAGTATTATTTCTCAAAGTTTTTGTTTTACTCTGACGAGGTAAAAAAGTGAGACTTATGCTTCAATCAGCAGCAGTGGTGAAGATAGATGCAGCAGTGTCCTCAACAATGTATTAAGTTTGTGATTAGGTCAGTTTTAGAGGAACTGCTAATGTTAGGTCAATGATATTTGGTATGCAGTTGTATTAGTATTGGCACATTTCCTTTCCATGGAGATTATTTGGCGTGGTCTCCTCAGTCATGGTCTATTGACTTTGAAACTTTGGTTAGTTTACATGTAAAAGTTTGTGACAAGGTCAGTTTAAGATGGTCCACCAACATGACTCATGGTAAGTCAATGGTATGTAGTATGTAATTTCCATGAAGATTATTTGGATCCCCTCCTCATCATGACTCATTGACTTTCCAGCGAAGGTGACGACAATGACGGCGTCAACAGTTGTTAAGATTTCTGCTTAAGTTAGTTTGATAGGAAGTACTTGTGATGGACTATTGATATTTAATATAAAGTTGCATTACTATCAGTACATATCAATTTGACGACTATTTTGAGGCCCTGCCCCTAGTTCATGGTCCAGTGACTTTGAATTAATTAGCAATTTTCATTCAATGTTAAGTTTTCTGCTTAAGTTAGTTTGACAGGATCTACTTGTGATAGATCAATGATATTTTGTATGAAGTTGCATAACTTTCAGTACATATCAGTTTGACGACTATTTTGAGGCCCTGCACCCTAGGTCATGGTCCAGTGACTTTGAATTAATAAGCAATTTTCAATGTTAATTTTTCTGCTTAAGTCAGTTTGATAAGATCTACTTGTGATAGATCAATGATATTTTGTATGAAGTTGCATTACTATCAGTTCATATTAGGATGACAATAATTTGAGGCCCTGCCCCCTAGGTCATGGTCTAGTGACTTTGAATTAATTAGCAATTTTCCATGTTAAGTTTTTTTTCTCAGGTCAGTTTGATAAGAACTACTGGTGATAGATCAATGATATTTTGTATGAAGTTGCATTACTATCAGTACTATTAATTAATTAGCAATTTTTAATGTAAAATTTTCTGCTAAATTTAGATTGATAGGAACTGCTTACAAAAGACAACAATATTATCTATAAAGTTACATTGCTGTCTGTTCATCTCAGTTTGTTGACCATTTCGAGGCCCTGCCCACTAGATCATGGTCTTGCCACTTTGCATTAATAAGCAATGTTGCTGTCCATCAGATTGTCTTTTTCTGAATTTTGTGCTGACAGCAAGACATTTCTCTGTTTCAACAGTTTATATGTTAAAGTTTGTGTTTAAGTCATTTTAAAAGGGAACCAACATTTATTTTTTAGGAAAACAAGAAATTTTGATGCTGAAACTAAAATTTAATTTAATTTGACTTAGAATGTTAAAAGTACTGTACAAATCTGACAACTGTTTGATGTTGGTACAAACTTTTTTTTTATGAAATACATACCCATATACATTTACCAGTATAATTCTATGATTGAAACCTAAGTCTTTAAAAGGTAAAGGTTTAATTTTTTATGCCCCCGCGGAAGCGGAGGGGGCATTAAGTTTTACCCTTGTCCGTATGTACATACGTCCCAAAATTGGTTTCCGTTCTCTAACTTAAGTTTGCCTCAACCAAATGTTATCAAACTTATACACAATGTTTATTACCAAAAAACACAGATCAGGTTCGAATTTTGGTGGCGTCACTTTAACCGTTCTAGAGTTATGCCCCTTTATAAATGGAAAAATTGCAAAGTTTTTCATTTCCGTTCTCTAACTAAGTTTGCCTCATCCAAATGTTATGAAACTTATACACAATGCTTATTACCCCAATACACAGATCAAGTTTGAATTTTGGGGGAGTCACTTTTACTGTTCTAGAGTTATGCCCTTTACAAATGGAAAAATTGCTAAATTTTTCATTTTTGTTTCCAAAAATATCAATGTCATTATGCAAGTAATTTTTAAAATTGGAGTTATCTTCCTTTGTCCATGATTATAGTTAAATCAACTACAATTAATGCTTTATACAATGCAATGTTTAATTTTCCCTTCCACTGATAAAACACAGATCAAGTTGAATTTGGGTAGTGTCACTTTAACCATTATTGAGTTATGCCCCTTTATAAAAATCGAAAAATTGCAAAATTTTTAGTTTCCATTCTGTAACTTAAGTTTGCCCCAACCAAACATTATGAAACCTATACACAATACTCATTACCACAAAACTAAGATCAAGTACAAATATTGTTTCTGTTCTCCAGCTTTAGTTTGCCTCAACCAAATGTTATGAAACTTATACACAATGCTTATTACTACATAATACAGATTAAGTACGAAATTCGGTGGCGTCACTTTTACCATTCTTAAGTTATGTCCCTTTATAAACATAAGAATTGCTGAAATTTTTGTTTCCTTTCTCTAACTTTAGTTTGTCTCAACCAAATGTTATAAAACTTATACACAACTGTTCTAGAGTTATGCGTGTTTACAAATAGAAAAATTGCTGAATTTTTCGTTTCTGTTCTCTACTTAAGTTAGCCTCAACCAAATGTTATGAGACTTACACACAATGCTTATTACCACAAAACTCAGATCAAGTTCAAATTTGGGTAGCGTCACTTTTACCCTTCTTCAGTTATGTCCCTTTATAACTATATGATATGCAAGCGGGGTCATCATCTGTGTCCACATGTGGACACAATCCACATTTATTTACATTTCATTTGAATTGTATAAAGTGATATTGCTGAGGCAGGGATGTCAGGGGCTGATCCAGGTATCCACAAAAGATAGGGAGCAATTGTCTGTAATAGCAAAAATAGTACAGAGCATAGAGAGATATTTTTTTTTTTTTTAGCTCACCTGGCCGAAGGGCCAAGTGAGGTTTTCTCATCACTTGGCGTCCGTCGTCCGTCGTCGTCCGTCGTCGTCCGTCGTCGTTAACTTTACAAAAATCTTCTCCTCTGAAACTACTGGGCCAAATTTAACCAAACTTGGCCACAATCATCATTGGGGTATCTAGTTTAAAATTGTGTCCGTGACCTGCCAAACCAACCAAGATGGCCGCCATGGCTAAAAATAGAACATAGGGTAAAATGTATATTTTGGCTTATAACTCTGAAACCAAAGCATTTAGAGCAAATCTGACATGGGGTAAAATTGTTTATTAGGTCAAGATCTATCTGCCCTGAAATTTTCAGATGAATCGGAGAACCTGTTGTTGGGTTGCTGCCACTAAATTGGTAATTTTAAGAAAATTTTGAAGCTTTTGGTTATTATCTTGAATATTATTATAGATAGAGATAAACTGTAAACAGCAATAATGTTCAGCAAAGTAAGATCTACAAATAAGTCAACTTGACCAAAATGGTCAGTTGACCCTTAAGGAGTTATTGCCCTTTATAGTCAATTTTAACCATTTTTGTAAATTTTGTAATCTTTACAAAATCTTCTCCTCTGAAACTACTGGGCCAAATTTAACCAAACTTGGCCACAATCATCATTAGGGTATCTAGTTTAAAAATTGTGTCCGGTGACCTGCCAAACCAACCAATATGGCCGCCATGGCTAAAAATAGAACATAGGGGTAAAATGTATATTTTGGCTTTAACTCTGAAACCAAAGCATTTAGAGCAAATCTGACATGAGTAAAATTGTTAATCAGGTCAAGATCTATCTGCCCTGAAATTGTCAGATGAATCGGAGAACCTGTTGTTGGGTTGCTGCCACTAAATTGGTAATTTTAAGAAAATTTTGAAGCTTTTGGTTATTATCTTGAATATTATTATAGATAGAGATAAACTGTAAACAGCAATAATGTTCAGCAAAGTAAGATCTACAAATAAGTCAACTTGACCAAAATGGTCAGTTGACCCTTAAGGAGTTATTGCCCTTTATAGTCAATTTTAACCATTTTTGTAAATTTTGTAATCTTTACAAAATCTTCTCCTCTGAAACTACTAAGACAAAATTAACCAAACTTGTCCACAATCATCATTAGGGTATCTAGTTAAAAATGTGTCCGATGACCCCACCCATGAACCAAGATGGCCGACATGGTTAAAAAATAGTACATAGGGTAAAATGCAGTTTTGGCTCATATCTCTGAAACCAAAGCATTTAGAGCAAATCTGACGAGGATAAAATTGTTCATTAGGTCAAGATCTATCTGCCCTTAAATTTTCAGACCAATCAGGCAACACGTTGTTGGGTTGCTGCCCTGAATTAGTAATTTTAAGAAAATTTTGCAGCTTTTGGTTATTATCTTGAATATTATTATAGATAGAGATAAACTGTAAACAGCAATAATGTACAGCAAAGTAAGATCTACAAATAAGTCAACATGACCAAAATTGTCAATTGACCCCTGAAGGAGTTATTGCCCTTTATAGTCATTTTTACAATTTTCATAAATTTTGTAAATTTTGTAAATTTTACAAAATATTTTCCACTGTAACTACTGGGCCAAGTTCATTATAGATAGAGATAATTGGAAGCATCAAGAATGTTCAGTAAAGTAAGATCTACAAACACATCACCATCACCAAAACATAATTTTGTCATGAATCCATCTGTGTCCTTTGTTTAATATGCACATAGACCAAGGTGAGCGACACAGGCTCTTTAGAGCCTCTAGTTTGTTATGCCAAAAAGATATTTTTACTGTTATAAGAAAGGGGAGTGAGGTGGTTTGCCCTATATGCACCCATCTGAATTTGCTACTGGATGCTTATTTAGTTGCATAAATTTATTTGTTTTTTCAGTTTGAATGCTGTGGAGTACAGTCATACAAAGATTGGAATAAAAATCAATATTACAACTGCTCCAGTACATTGCTGACAAATTCACTCAGATGTAGTGTACCACATTCATGTTGCAGAGTACAAGATACTTATAAGGTAACAGATTATGTATAAAGGAAATAATACTAATAAACAAGGTTACAAACTCTGTTTCTGTGTGAATAAGGAGATGAGTTATGATTACCAATGAGACAGCTATCAACCAAAGACCAAATGACAAGGATGTAAACAATTATAGGTCACCATACAGCATCTACCAATGAGCAAAATCCATACCTCATTAAAAGCTATCATAGACCCTGGGATAACAAAATGTGAAACAATTGGAAAGAGAAAATGAATGGCCTGATTTAAGCTAATAGCATTAAACTAATACCATTATCACAGACAGCCTTCAAGGACAATCACTTTTCTATAGGCTCCTGGCTTGGGATAAGCCGGTAAAGTTTTTAGTATCATACATTAGTCAGGGATTTAACTCTATAGGGTTATTAGAGAAAATATCATACATGTGTTATTACAACAACTTTCTTGAGTTGTCTACTCTTTATTCCTAAAATTTTCTTAATCTGTAGCAACATGTTTGTTATTTGTTAAATAAATCATAAATATTTTGATTTTTAGTGGGCTCATGGGAATTCTTGAAACTTTGCGAAGTAACTTAATACATAGCCTTGATAACTAATTTTCCAATTAAATTAATACATTTTTTAACAACCATGGTAAATCAATGAGATAAAGCTTTTAAGCGATAAACCTAGCTGTAATAACAATGCTTAGTTATTACATGTGTAACTTAATATACGAGACACTTGGGAATTACTTGGAAGCTTGTGCAGAACCTCATTACATGCTCTGATTATTATTTCTTACAATGAATTAAAATACCTTATGATTAAGCATGATATATGTCTGAGCAAAGGCTTTGAAGTGATGTGTAGAAGCTGTAATAACACCCTTTAGTTATTGCAGGCATATTTTTTCTGTAATAACATAGGTATACTATGCATTATATATTATGAAAACCGGTTTTTTCAAAAGTGATTATTTTCTAAGGGTTTAGTATTTCGCGGTAGTGTTTTGCCATGGCTTTATTTGGACTTGTTTGTTTGCTTTTTGGCCTTGAATGTTTGTCCCTAATATTTTATTAACTATGTATTTACTTTCAGGTATCACAGATCGAATTTATTCGTTCATATTGTGTTAATTTACGTTTTTGATTGAGTTAAGCCTTCCAATTGATGTTTTATCGTGTGTTTTCTATGTTGTGATGTTATACTATTGTTTCAGAAAAAGGGAGAAGGTTTGGTACCATTAAACGTTTAATCCCGCTGCAAATGTTTGCACCTGTCCTAAGTCAGGAATCTGATGTACAGTAGTTGTCGTTTGTTTATGTAATTTATACGTGTTTCTCGTTTCTCGTTTTTTATATATACTAGACCGTTGGTTTTACCGTTTGAATGGTTTTACACTAGTACTTTTGGGGCCCTTTATAGCTTGTTGTTCGGTGTGAGCCAAGGCTCCGTGTTGAAGGCCGTACATTGACCTATAATGGTTTACTTTTATAAATTGTTATTGTCTCATTGGCACTCACACCACATCTTCCTATATCTAATGATTGTCAAACCATGAACTGTTATATCTTTCTAAAGTTTAGTATACATAAAGACAATAATAATATCGATAGAACTTGTATACATTTAAAAAAAAAACAAAGGATGAATATTGCCCCTTTGAAACATGTAACGTACGTATGTTACCACAGTTTTTGGATTTTTTAGTCCACAATAGCAAATTTATGTTATATTTCTCTAATAACCCTATAGAGTTATATCCCTGACTGTGCATAGAGGACAAAGGATGTTAAGCACTGACTTTGGTACATAGGCTACATATTTGTCTTAAAGTTTAAGCTTTAGTTAATACTTTTATTGCTAAATTAATACAATGAACAGTGGTTGTCGTTTGTTGCTGTTTCTCACATTTGTTTTTCATTTCTTGTTTTGTATGGTTTGATCTTGTGTAGTGGTGTTGCACCACTATCCCGGGTTAGAGGGTGGTACCAACAAACTAGATTAACCCCGCCATATTCTATATATGCCTGTCCCAAGTCAGGAGCCTGTAATTCAGTTGTAGTCGTTTGTTGCTGTATATCATATTTGTTTTTTGTTCATTATTTTGTACATAAATCAGGTCATTAGTTTTCTTAATTGAATTGTTTTACATTTGTCATTTCTCGGCCTTTTATAGCTGACTTTGCGCTATTCTCTTTTTATCTCATTGTTGAAAACCCTATGGTGACCTATAGCTGTTAACTTCTGTCATTTGGTCTCTGGTGGAGAATTGTCTCATTGGCAATTATACCACATTTTCTTATTATACGACCGCAAAAAATTTGCGTTTGTATATTGCTATCACATTGTCGGCGTTGTCGGCGTCGTCCTTAGACATTTGGTTGTCCGGACAATGACTTTAGTTTAAGTGTATGGATCTCTATGAAATTTAAGCAAAAGGTTCAATACTACAAAAGAAAGGTTGGGATTGTTTTGGGGAACGATGGTCCCAACCCTTGAGGAATTAGGGGCCAAAAAGGGGCCCAAAACAAGCATTATTCTAGTTTCAGGGCAATAACTTGTGTATAAGTACTGTAAATTCAGAAATTATTGCGTGCATTTATTATTGCGATTTTTGAAGAATGAGCAAAAATGCGAATTTAATTATTGCAATTTTAGGAAATGCTACACATATTATATGTACAAGATATCAGAATGCGAGTTCTTATTATTGCGATTCTCAAGGAGTCGCATTATTCGCAATAATAAAAACCTCGCAATAATTTCTGAATTTACAGTATTTTGATTGCTCTGAAATTGTACCACAAAATTCAATACCACAAGTAGAAGGAAGGGATTTATTTTGGGGGTAATTGCCCAAACCATTCAGGAATTAGTGGCCAAAAAGGGGCCAAAACAAGCATTTTTCTATTTATCAGACACTTTGTGTTTAAGTGTATGGAATTATGGACGTCTCTTAGATTGTATCACATTTTTTGGTAAGGGGGGGGGTAAATTAAAACATTTTTTCGGCTGGGGGTCAATTTTTTTCCTCAAGATTTAAGAAATTATCAATTTTCAAAAAAAAAAATTGGGGATCACAATTTATTTTGCTAAATCTTTGTACAAATTTACTAAGTATTGCGCAACAGCACAGTATATGGCACAACAGCAAGAAATCTTCAATTGAATATAAATTCAAATTGTATAACCAATTTCAAGTTCTTTGACTACATTTATTCTGTGTCAGAAACCTATAATGTGTCAAATATTTAATTACAATCTAAATTCAGACCTGTATCAACTGTATCAAGCTTGAATATTGTGTCCATTTGCCCCAGTTGTTCAGGGTTGGACCTCTGCAGTCATATCCAGCTGCGCTCGGCCAAGCACATTTATTTTTATATTATACATTATGGGTGTCAGGAAAAGAGCCTGCATATGACCATTTTGATGATTACAATCAGTCACCTAATTTTTTCACTAAAACTTTGAATTCCTACACACAAATGCGTGCTGCTGTAACACTTTTGAGTTTTGCAAATCCTAAAATTATATCATAATTTTTTTATCTGTAGATAACCATTTAATAATAATTGAATGGAAATTGTGTATTAAAATAATATTTTTTAAATTTCAGTCTGGTATGACTAATATTTTGTGTGGGAGAAATGTCTTGCATACAGTAAGTACTTTTATGTTCATTGATTCATTTCAGATTTGATTAACACATTTGTTTGCTCAATTACAACAGAATCTAGTAAACAAACATAAGCAATAATTGAATTATATATACAATTTATATTTTGTGGAAATCAAATCAATTACAGCAATTGAACCTCATACATACACATATATATACATATACATGCATGATAAAACTGGTAAATTTATAAAGTTGTTATACAACTTGCGATTGTTTCATCTATAGCCATGACTAACCTGTCAACACGGAAGTTGTGAGTTCAAACCCTCCACACAGCAGGTGTGTTTGACTCCTATCTTAATTGACTAGGAATGACAATTTACCTATCAAAGATTGGTGGTTTTCTGCAGGTACTCTTAGATCCTCCTGAATTTTCTGGCTTCTTATACATGGCCTTTTCAGACCTGTTAATTTAAATTTATTCAATCCTGCATCAATATACAAATTTTTATTTTATTGTTGAACAATTATTAACCTCATCTATTTTTTTAGTCAGGAGATTTATCACTGATATACACTCAGGGTTGTGTGGATGCCATATTATCTCTGGTTTTTTCTGCCAAGAATTTGCCGGTAGTTGGAGGTGTATGTATTGGAATTCTTCTGCCAATGGTAGGTATATTAGTAGTAAGTCATAGGCTTTTTTGGTAGGTAGCAACTATGCAGTAGTAACAATTGTATATATTCAGACCTAGATGCATTAGTTAAGTTATTTCCATGGAAACTCTAGAGTATTTGCTAATTGTTAGAATTATTTTTTGTAATCATAAGATGTCTCAATCTAAGTTTTCAAGCTTTCAATAACAGTATTGTATTGATAAAGATAAGAATGTAAGCAATAAAAAGTGGTTGCTTTTAAACAATATAAGTGTCGTTCCATTACAACTCTTGCAACCTAACCTCTTTTGAAAATATAACATCCTTCACTGGCAACAAAAAAAGGGGCGAACTATGGGTGATTAATTTCACAACTTTTTCATGAGTAGAAAAATACCACAAATATAAGTAGTCGTAAATATGTCTAAATTGGACCTTCTCTTACATAAAGACATGTAGAGTTAGAAAATGGTGAATAAAAATTGCCATGAAATCAGCTGAAAAGGGCTAAAAGTGTAAAAAAAGTATCCATGACAATGAATTTGTTTACAGTATTTCATTTTAAGAAAAAAAATCTTTTGGTCAATGTTTTGATAAAAGACACCTATAATTTACTTGCCTCTCAACTTCCCCCCTTCCCATTCTAAACTTTCTTTCCCCACTTGAATTTCAGATCTAGGAAAATCTTGAATATTACTTAGAAATGCAGGACCAGTTAAAATCAGTTATAACCAGAAAGTTTCTTATTACCTCTAAACAGAAATTTGTGTTCATAATTCATATCTGCATAGGCATAGTCTGTTAAAAATATCCTTGGTTTATAAAACTGTTTATTAATAGGGATGTCAGTTTTGCTTTAAACAACAGTCCATACTTACTTCAAAAAAAATTGACAGAGATAACATTTTTACATGCTTAGAAAAATGACTTGAATTAAATTATATTTTGAATAAAAATATTTAATTTAAATTTTTTATTTTTGTCTGATTATTTTGTAAGGCATAGCATGTAGCATATACACTGTATATATATTTCGCATGAATGGAATTGCAGGCAACAGACTGCATGTGATGGTTTTTTGCATGGATTATCATATACTCTGATACTATCCAAGAAAATTTCGTTTGCTTGCACTGAAGATATATACTATCCTGACTCTTAAACATTTGCATGCAACCTGATATATGGCAGTTGTTGGTCACTTAGCTAGCAATATCCTTTAACTTTACGTTCTGCTATATAGATGATGTTCTCTCACTAAATAATACAAAATTTGGTGACTATGTTGAACGAATCTATCCCATCAAACTAGAGATAAAGGATACTACAGATAAAGATAAGTCTGCCTCATATCTTGACTTACATCTAGAAATTGACAATGAAGGTCGGTTGAAAACAAAACTTTATGACAAAAGAGATGATTTCAGCTTCCCAATTGTGAACTTTCCATTTCTATGTAGCAACATTCCAGCAGTGCCTGCATACGGAGTATATATCTCCCAATTGATACGATATTCCCGGGCTTGTATTTCCTATTATGATTTCCTTGATAGAGGATTGCTGCTCACATGGAAGCCAGGGTTTCCCCTGGGTCAATTTTCTTTTTCGCCACCTCTTTCGCCAATACAATATATTTTTTCGCCACTTTTAATTTTTTTTCGCCAACAAACAACTTGCATGATATATAGATATAAGAAGATGTGGTATGAGTGCCAATGAGACAACTCTCCATCCAAGTCATAATTTGTAAAAGTAAACCATTATAGGTCAAAGTACGATGTTGTCAAAAAACATGTTTTCTTTAAAATTTTCCTTCTTTCTAACAAAAACAAATCAGTTTGCCCTATTGTTTTCTATGATAATTCTACAAATCTTTTTTTTTAATCGTCATTGTTATGAATAAACACTAAACATTTATTTTTCAAAAGATACTGTAAAATTGCAATATAGATCATGAAATCTTAATTTTTGACTTCTTGGAACACGAGATTTATTTCAAGTTTATCGGATATATATTTTCCAGTCTAATTGAAGGATAAAGACTAAGTCAGAGATTTTTCTTTCTTTTGAATATATTTCTTCGTAGCAACAGTTTTCTTTTCCGGACCATCGTAAAAAGAAAAGTCGAGACGTAAAATATGCTTGAAACACGTGCGTCGCCAAAACGGTTGTGAAAACTGGTACCCACTTCAGATCAATTATTTCTATCAAATTTAAACGATAAAGTCTATAGTCAAACATTTTTCTTACTTTTGAACAGTTTTCGTCATAACAAGTTTTCTTTTCCGGACCATCGTTAAAAAGAAAACGAGGAGACGTAAAATGTTTCAAACAGAAACACGTGTCTTTGCAAAGTTGTAAATAAATCCTTTATGTGACATGTGACGCCATTTAACCACATCATTTCGTAAAATCATACAATCAACACCTTTATGAATTAGTCTATTGTTGCCTACAGCTATAAATTGCAATCAGCTGATTATTGATTTTCTGTCAAATTGAACCAGTTCAAGGTGAATTCGAATATTGTCTGATCAGGTAAAGTCCGAGACACCCGAAAAAAGTAAACAAGATGGATGAAATCGAATTGTTATATTTCTTGCGCCAAATTCTTTCGCCAATAATGAATTTTAATCGCCACAATTTTTATTTTTTCGCAAAATGCGAAAATGGCGACCGCCAGCGGAAACCCTGATGGAAGCTATTAAACCAAGAGTTCCAAATGGTGAAGTTGAAATCATCCCTTCGTAAATTTTACGGACGCCATCACGAGTTGGTTGACCGTTATGGAATAACCGTTTCACAAATGATATCGGATATGTTCCTTACTTCGTAACTACAATACCCTTCCCTTTTCATGAATGTGACCTACGGAATTAGACTATTTACCAGATTTGTAATAACATAAGCAACACGACGGGTGCCACATGTGGAGCAGGATCTGCTTACCCTTCCGGAGCACCTGAGATCACCCCCAGTTTTTGGTGGGGTTCGTGTTGCTTTAGTTTTCTATGTTGTGTCTTCTGTACTATTATTTGTCTGTTTGTCTTTTTATTTTTAGCCATGGCCTTGTCAGTTTATTTTCAATCTTGAGTTTGACTGTCCCTCTGGTATCTTTTGTCCCTCTTTTTTAGCTACACCTGTATGTCAAGATTAAAAAGAGAAATCTACCTTGTATCTTTTTTAGTGGATTTAGAATTTGAATACATTCCCAATTTGTACAATACCTACATGTTAGGTAATATGGATACAAAGCTCAGAAGCCATATGAGATAGGACCATCTTATTCTACTTAAAAAAATTTTGTATCCTGTAGTTAAATATTTTGTATTTCATCCTGGTTGACAAATTTCTTGCAGAATTTAATTCCATGCATATAGAAATTGTTTTATTTACAAACCTGAAACTGTATTTGTTTACATCATTGTGCGTTTCATTTTTTCTGTCATTTACATTTATTTTAAGTTAAAGCATCAGATAAGGAAACAAAACAAAAATGGTTCTTATAGTTTTTAATAAATATGTAAATAACTTTTCATGCCCCCGCCATGATGGAAATAACTTAACCAAATGTTATGAAACTTATACACAATGCCTATTACCACCAAACACAGATCAAGTTCGAATTAAGGTGGTGTTACAATGTTCTTGTTTTTGATGTTTCGATCCAAAAAAATTCCTACTAAGTTATTCGGTCATAAAAGTTTTGAGCATGATTATCGTACTCAGAAATCAAATAATCAAAATACTAGATTGGTGTTTCGTGCACAAATTTTGTGCCCAGAGTAATGAGTACTGTAAATTCAGAAATTATTGCGTGCATTTTTTATTGCGATTTTGTCATTTTAGACTAAAATGCGATTTTAATTTTTGCGATATTGAGAAAAATCCTGTTTGATTCATATAAAAAAACCCCAAAATGTAAGTTTAAATTATTGTGATTATAACCCTGTCGCATTTTTTGCAATAATAAAAACATCGCAAAAATTTCTGAATTTACAGTATGGTTTTTATGACCAAGAGCCCAGGCATGGTAATTTGATTGATTGATAGATGGTTTGTTTTTATGTCCAAGGAGCCCAAAAAGCTATACTGATGTGATGTCAGATGGTCATGTAATCCTGAAACAGAGGATGTAAAATCAACATAAAATGAAAATGAGTTAAAATGAAATCTGTTTTGGATCATAAGGTGAAAGGTCAAAGTCACAAAAGCTATATTCTGTCTATATTTGAAGGATTTCTGCTGTATAAATGAGGAGCGGCATACACCCTTTAGGGCCCCACCTGAATCTGCCACTGAAAACTCCTACAACTAAGGCAACTTTATCTATAATATTCTAATATTCTAATTGCAAATGTCTAATATTCTTCTTGTGTTTCATTCGTTTCAGGACTCCTTTGTCTCACTCTAATAAAATTGTCTGTCATAATATTGTATAAATATATGAAAAGTTGTTTTAAACACATCTCCTAGTAAATAGATGCATAAATGATGTTTTGAATGACTTACTCTCCTTATTATAAGAATAGCTTTAATTTGGTTTTGTTTTCTTATTTTACACATACTGAGATTTTTTATTTTAGACACATTTCGGAAATTTTAAGAGAGTTAGTACCTTGTACTTCTACTGAAAAAAAAACATTACCAATTGTTTATAACTTTGAAAAAAAATATAAAATATGTAACCATGACAATGACTTAATTATAGAATACTGGGTTTTGAATATAAGTGTTGCTTAAATGTTGCTGCATATAGGATATTCAAATTCTTAATTATTGCTGTATGATAATTTTTTCCAATATTTTTACACCATAAAACCAACCAGTATCATTGAAGTCTATCCACAAGAAAGGATTGAATGTTAACCAGAAAATGAGTTCAGTGACCCAATTTTTCTTTTTATTTTCTCAAAGCACATTATAAGAGCTATCTTTTCATAGTTTATTTCAAAATTAGATTTCTTATATTCTCACAAAATTGTATTGTCAATGTATAATCTATACAAAATCTGAAAATTTTGCACAAATTGTAGCTTGAAAAAGCTCTGTGACCCATGATTTTGTTATGTAATTGACTATATGTTGGCAAAGTTCTAAACAATTCTAAAGATTTTTATTTAGACTCCTGTCTACCATTATTTTCTTTAAATTACATTTATAGGAAAAAAAAAACCTTTGAATAAGTGAATGATGCTAGTGCCAGATTATTATTATTTCAATTTAAGAATCTATATAGACCAAAAAATAATTGGAATATATTATGTTTGTATATTTTGATTTACATGATACTGGTTAGTTTATGGTGACCGTCTGACTTTGTAGTTAAAATTTTTAATTAATTGTAATTGAGTAATTTATTCATATACAGCAATATTAAATATCTGATGGGTAATTAGATGTTAGAACTCACATTTAACATTTGATGTGGAATATTTATTTGTAGATTTTTGGAATCTGCTTATCAAGAGCATTGGAAGGCAGATTATGGATAAAAAGCCAGATGGAATTTACCCAATTAAGTAAAGCTTTCTATTGATAGTATCCATAGTAGTTCTCTATTTAATCAGAAATTTTGAAATATAGTCCAGTAGGTCACTAAGGTAAAACATGGAATCTTAGTGAAGAATGAATGAAGGTGAAAATCAACAAAGGCTCAATATAGGTCATCAACGGAGACAATATTATTTTGGACAAAATTGGCCTAAAAATCAAACGTACTTCAAACTGTCTGTAGAATCTATGTATTTTAATGAAACATTACAGTTTCTGTTTACAATATACCCTTTACATGAGTAATATAGCTATAAAATGACAGAAATTTCAGTAAAATATCAAAATTGTGCAAAACCATGACTTTTTGGCTTACACAGGCTTAGAAATAATATATAAATCACGACTGTTGCCCTACACAGTAATAGAATTTTGTATTTATCTGTTTTCTGGCATAACATAATTTCGGTTGACATTTGTGATCATGTTGATTTAGCCAAAATGTTCCATATATTTGCTTATTTTTTCTAAAAATCTGAACAATCTCACTTATGATGTTATTTTAATGACATCACTGTCAAATTGTGTCAAATGATTTGCCTTTTATGAAAGCCTTCATTTTAAAGGTTAAAAAGACATGATTAATAATGGTGTTATATATCATAAGGACATTAGCCCTGAGGGCCACGTGAGATATTGGCCATCACTTGTTGTCTGTCATGGTTGTAAACTTAAAAAAAATTATCCTCATCTGAAACTACTACACCAAGTTCAAGCAAACTAGGGCTGAATGATCCTTATGGTAAGCAGTAAAAAAGCTTGTTTTCGTTCCTCCCATTTAGCAAACATGGCTTCCATGGCTAACAATAGATCAAATTGGTAAAATGCATTAATAGTGTAATATCTTTAAAACCATAATAGATAAGGAAAATCTATTAGAGGCAAAATGTGAAGATTTGCCTACTTCTTATTTTTAGCAGAGTTTTAAGACAACTCCTAGAAGGAATTATTGCCTTTAAATGACTTTTTGGCTATTATCTTAAAGAAACTTTAATAATAAAACTGTAAAAGAATGATCAGCCATGCAAAAACTACAAAAATGGAAATATGTAAAAACAATTGTATGAACCCTTAAGAATTTGTTGCCCTTTTTATGAAATGTTAATGATTTTTTAATTTTGCCAATAATTTTGAAAAATTGAATAGATAGGTAGAAGCAAAAATTATCGTCAATACAAGCTCTACGAAGAAAAAATTGCAAATAAGGAAATATTTAAAATAAAAATCTTAGGAGCCTTTTGTTTTCTTTTCAGTGGATTTACAGTGCAATTCAATAAAACCCTAAATTTACCTTCTCTTTACGTTAAAACAGGGGGGCATCTATAGTCTTATAGTTAAAAGTTAGTCAGTGTCCTCTTTTATTTTCATTTTTTATATAAAATATTTTTTAGGCCAAAAAAGAGGGAGGGGATAAAACATAAGGTTTTACCGCCAGTGTACAGGTGTAAAGTGATACACATTCCAAATATTCTCTTAGCCTCTATCATAATTTTCAATATGGTACAAATGCCTATATATAGGAGTAAGAATTCGACTGTTTTGGTCCTGTTTCATTTAACAGTATCACAAAGCATTGCCTTACATCAGTATTAAATTAATTCCATAACTTGGCAAATATGCTAATTTGAGCAGTGGAGGATTGTAGCATAAAACATTTTTGAATGAGAGTGATATATTTTATTTTGCAGTTAGTTGGAATATTCCTAGCAAGAATGCTTGAAGGACAGATACTGGATCAGAAGACAAGATTGGAATATCAGGGATAGGGTCATTCATTAAAAAGGAGTTTGAATTATAATTTGTTATCATACATCACATTTCATATGTTATTTGTTTATATATATTGTATTTGTAGTTATAAGATTTTTGTCATCTATCATTGAGAATTTCATCAGACAAAAAAAATGTGCCTGTCCTGAACTTGCCAAATTTTGTTAAGAAATGAAACTTGCCAGATAAGTATTGACTCTGCATTAATTATAAATTGGTGTGGAATTTTCAATAAACAAAACTCAAAGGTATTGTATTTTATGAAGTTGGTGGATAATAAGTCTTGAAAAGGCTATAAACTTTAATGGTGGTCCATATAAAAGTTGGATGATGACCTCTGAAAAGTTTATTATAAAAAGTTATTGTGATTGATTATTGGTTAATCTAAGACTGTTGTGATGTTTGATGGTCTTCTTGGGACTTGCGATCACCAGCAATCTTGGACTTATAGTTAGTGAGTTGCTCCCATGTTAGGTTCTTTGAATTGTCTGGTTTGTTTGTACAAGTTTATTTGAGTCATAGTGATTTTTATTTGTATCATGTAAATACTTAATATACCTCAACTCAAGGAGTGTTTTGGTATACTGCAATGGCCTTGTCTTTTTAGTTGCTTTTCTTTACTTTTCATTATAACTCAACTACTGAAGTAAGAAATGATTTGATATTTGGCTTGGGATTATATTGTCTTGAGTTATCCTGTGTAAGTAATTTTCAGGTCTGCTAGTAAGTCACTTCATGTTTGATTATTCTTTTTTATGTTCACTGACTGAGCAAATATTTTTACTTGTTACATTTTTTCAAAATCTACATTAAGGAATCTTTTGATATTTGGTCAGGAATTTTATATTGTTGAGTTAAACTTGTAAGAGATTTTTAGACCTGCCAAGCAGTCTCTTTTTCTTTAATAACTTTGAATTTTTATAAAACTCACTAAGCACTGTTTTGTTTTGTAACATGTGCTTTTCTTATGTGTTGATTTGGTTTCAAATTTAACAATGAAGAGTTATATGGTGAAAATGGTTTTCGGATTTGCTGGGCTGTTACTTTCTGTATGACAATACTTTGATTTTCATATTACCCAGTAAGCATCAAATTTTTCATCACTATCTTACAAGTGGAGGAAAACATTGCATAACATGGTGTGCATCTTATTTTTTTTTGTATATTTAATTCTTGTTGCTTTTATTGGTCTAATATTTATATTTCATTGTATTGAATACATTCTGAATTATTTTTACACATTTTTTATATATTTAATAGAATATATTAATAGCAATTTCTGCACAACTAGTCCTTATGTGCTTCAGGATCCAATTATGAATAATCAAATATTTTTTAGGGTAAATCCATGACAAAGAGTGAAATTTTTAACTGTATACAGTTAGAATGAAACAACAGGTGTCCACAGCCTGTGTGTAAGAATCAATTTAAACTTCCTAATCTTTTAAATCACAGGAGAAAGTAATGTTTAGCCTTACCAAATGTTTTAGCAAATTTTTTATCAAGAATTTTTATAGCTGATCATAGATTGCAGAATGATTGTAATTTAAAAGTTTGTTAATGTTGTAATTTAGTCCATTTTCTTTACATAGGACAAAGATAGGGTTGGGGATATCTGTAATTTGCACAATATTTCTTCAAATCTCTAAATACATCTGTCACAAGTTGATAAATGAATAAAAATTAGATTCAAATGAAGCTGCTTTGGTACTAAGACTATGGTGTCATTGATTTTATGAATCACAACTGTTTCTGGAAAACATTTTTATAGATACATATATGCATATTTTTCACACCAAAAGTATTCACAGTTAAATTTCAAAAGATATAATTGATTTGAATTGAAATTGTGGATTTTTATCAAACAATAGTACAAAAATATGGAACCCAGACAATTTATATGACTATTTAAAAGGCAAAAACATTTAAACATAAAATTCCCTAACTCAGTTGTTTTACATTTAAACATTACAGGTTATATCTATTGCTGGAATTTCTTATGATTATAACCCACCTACAATAGAAGAGTGGCATTATGTTTGTTTGTGTCTGTGCATCTGTTTGTCTGTCTCTCCGTCCCATATCAGGTTTAAGTTTTAGTTTAAGGTAGGTTAAAATTTTGGGTACGGAAAAATTGTGAGCATATCAAAAAGTTCATTATGAAGAGAAGTGTTTGGTGGATATGCCAAATTAGGGTTTTGACACAGATTTCATAGTTTGCTGAACATGGAAATGTGATGTTGGGAGCAGGGCATGGTGACATTTAGATACATATTATTGTTGTTTTGTAATTCCAATCAACATTCCACAATTGTTTTGATTTCTCCAATTCTTCAGGCTTTTAAACCAGTTTTAACCAATTGCATAATTTTTTGATAAACCACAAGTTGTTTAATGTGTATGGTGTGATTTTCATGCAAAATCTTTTCAGAACACCACTCACAAAGTTTTGAATTGAATTATTAGAGAATTGAGTGTAACCATATGATTAAGATTTTTAACTACTATGGTTTTTTTCAAATTTTGAAATGCTTAGAAAGCTTTGCAATGCATATCTTGAAAATTTCAGAATCTCAGGTGGCTAAATATCATATTCAATGTGGAATTGTGGTAGAGATTGTTATGTTTATTTTGCAAATATTTTCTTTGATATTAATATCACTGTATAGAACAGTCAGAGAAAAACATGACTGTGCAATGCTAAGATACAGGTCATAAGTCGAAAATAAACTGACAACGCAATGGCAAGAAAAGTAAAAGACAAATAAAAGTAATCAAGACACAACATAGAAAACTAAAGACCGTTTAATTGTTTAAAAAATAACTATACATATATTGCTTTCCAGATATAAACACTTATGGTCCTACATCTAATCGATACCTATATTTTGGAATAACACATTGTCATTTTTCCAGACTGCTTATGACGTCTTTACACTTAAAAGATCTTAAAATATGCTAACGTTAGGGGTGTACTGATTTGCATTGCAGTCTTTCTAACTCACTTGTTGGTGCAGTGTTTACTTGAATCGTGTTGTTACGTAACTGTCCTAAGTTATGTGGAGGATTGAGCGGTAACAATATACAATAAGGAGTTCTGGTAGGATTGGCAATGAGACAACGATCAAACAGGGTCGAATTAAAGCGGTTTTACTCATTCTTGAAGGCCGTACGGTGATCTATAGTGGTTAATTTCTGTGTCATTTGGTCTTTTGTGGAGAGTTGTCTCATTGGCAATCATACCTCATCTTCTTATTTTTATATAAATGTCAACGTACGACCTTTAACGATATAATACAACGGTATTGGTTTCACTTATGTTAATGTCTGAGAGATAAGTTTATTGCAATCAGCATATAAGAAAATGCTACTAGCATTAATATCATATATAATACTAGTATAGTAAGCAATAACATATAAATGAGAATATTATACAAATAATATCTTACAAACTACTTTTTTCAATTGTGACCGTAGTTTCTTTCGATGACCTGTAATTGTTCACATCTTTATCCTGTGGTTTGTATATTTAGTTGTCTCATTGACAATGATGCCACCTCTCCTACTTATATTAGTAACATACAATTGTAATATTTAAAAACAGATTCCTGCATTTAATTTTAATGTTTCATATTTTTTTTTTTTATTTATATATATTGTATATGTAGTAACTAATCTATAGTATGTTCTATTTAAAATCATTTAGCTTCCATAGCACAGAAAAAAAAAGAAGTAATGATACCTGTTTCACGAATATCGGAAATATTCTGTTCTATTTGGAATAAACGATTGTTTCCGTTTACTTTCATATCAACTGTCTGGTTATACAAGGCTAAATCATGACCTCTGGCTTGTTCGTTGACTGCTAATGAATGCGTCTGTATCTCTTATGATTGAATTTTTTGCTTCAAAGAATTCAATTCTTGTAGTTGTTGCACAGTTTTTAACTCTGCAAATGTGTCAACCTTACTTTCCAAAAACGCCATTTTGTAATTTGTCTGTGACAGCTCGTTTTCCAAACTTGAAAATTCAGTCTGTAAATTTGTATGATTTTTGGCTAGTTCAGAGTATTTGTTCTGGGTTGCTTCATACATTTCTGCTAAATTATTAGCCGCTGTCAAGGTTTTTTCAAGTTCGTTGAAATTTTATCTGCAACTGAGAAGTCAGGACAGCAAGTGTTTTATCGCATTCAAATCGATTTTGTCCCATTTTATGTCGTAATTCATTATTTTCTCTTTGTAATTGCTTTATAGTGCTATGGAATTCCGTAAGAGTCAAATATTGACCATTTGCCGCCGCTCGGATTGCCCCGTTGTTGTTACTGTCAAGTATAAACCCTCCTACAGCTGAATAGGCCAACAGTTGAATAAAAAAAACCTGTAAAATAACAGTTTTTATCACACCTCTTTGTGTTTTGATAAGTTATTATGGTCCAATTACTCTTAATATTACAGGCAAAGTTATTTTTTGATTTACATAAGAATGGTTCTATGTTAAGATTTTGTCTTGTCTGATCTACAAGTAAAATTTAGTTATTTCTTCATGTTCGTTATTATTTTTAGCTCTTAGAGATTTGTAAAAGCTTTCAGATTTCCTACATGTTTACCAAAAGCGTAACTGAAGACCAAATTTGAGAAAAATGTTTATGCTGTACAACAAAATTGGTACCGTTTACATCTTTGAGATATGAAATAAAATCACATTTGTTTGAGCTCTGTTCTCTAGATTATCTGAATAGAAAAATATCATTAGAGGTACATCTATGTTCAAAACAAATGATCGATTGTTTTAACGCTGGCCATAGATGATATAAAATAAAATGAAAAGAATAAAGTTGTTTGAGATGTAATAGGAGAGAGCAAACTATTGAATGCCACAAAAAAATGTACGGACAATTGTATAGATAGGTATAGTGACCTTAGTGTTGGTCTCCAATGAGCCTTTAGGGGATATTAAGGTTTTCTGAGGCTATATCGTCTGAGTTAAATATGTCTTTAAAAGAGAACACATCTTTATATCCATCTGTTGCAGAGAAATTAATGATTTATGCAGCTTTCTGCGACTTACAGATAGTAGACAATTCAGGTACTAACAATTTCTTACACTTTTGTTTAATTTCACGACATAAATAGTATGATTAAGAAAATTATTCATCATGTTACATGTTTTTTTTTCTATTTTGAAATAAACTTAGATACAATACTGAAAATGATTTTGCTGTAAAAAAAGCTATTACATGCATTTATTTCCCTAAGGCAAGGACAATGAATGTTTTATTCTACTACTTGCATTTCATTGTACTTTTTTTGACTTTCTGAAATAGATTTTAAATGATCAAATTCAAAGTCACGGCAGAAATAAATATACTGGACATAGGTCAATATTTGTTTATCTGCTTATCTTCTGAACAATAAATCCAAGCCTTTATACTGTTTCTGACGACATATAAGAAATCATTTTTTTTTATTATTATCGTGGATGATTGTGAAAAAAGGTCAAGGTATCCAAAGTCAAATTCATATATTCTGAATTTTGATTCTTTGGTTTTTTGATAATATTTTGAATCATATGTCCAATTTTAGCTTTGTTGGTGAAATTCTATTAGAGGGGTCGAAGTTGCAAGGTTAAAGGCTTAAGTTACAACTCCCACCAAGTGTTTGGCGAGTGATATATTTTTTGTTTCATCGGCTTTGTTATTTTTTTTTTAAGTGAGGTCCCAATCTATTCTATGTTACCAAGATCACATAGCTTTAACTGCTCTGAAATCTACCTCTTTATTTAGGTAAAAATAACCTACTTTTTCACCTAGATATGACATTAACTCTCACCTTTTTAACTTTTGTACATGACCTTGCGATAATATATATCATCTTGACTCACCAAGAAATCATACTACTTTTCACCTGACCTTATGATATTTTGTTTCTTTGCAAGTCACGCAAATGTAATGTTTGCCATTGATTTTTACCTTTGAGCCAGGTAAAACTCATCTTTTTATGCTAAAAAACACTAAGTTGTCCAATTTTCAACTTTACGAAGTATCATTGGACAAATGCCTCTCACACATGTACCAACCATTTTACAAACCAAAACCAATTAATTTGGGTTATATGGAATTTCATAAATCGTAAATTTTGAGACCCAAATGCCATATAAATGAGTAATGTTCCTTTCAGTAAACTTACTAAATGCATAATGTCCGTTATCCACAGAAAAGTATAAGTTTATGGAACCAACTGGTATGAACTGATAAAAGATAAGATGTTAAACAAATGTGTATGTACATATAGACCGACAATGATTCTATGACTTTCCAAGGACATTTTTACTAGTTATGGTTTACGTGTCCTTGTTGTGCAACGTTTCCTCATTGTCGAATATATTAATTTCATCGTATAGTGATCTCTAAATTTCTTTCTGGGTTCCTGTCTCATTTAGGTTTACCCAAGTGTCTCCTTTACACATATTATCTATTTTCTTTTCAACTTACACATGCTAACTACTTTGAAAAAACAAATAATAGATAAGTAATTCCATTTTATATTGTAATATTGTCATCAATGATTTTCAAAAACGAGAATTTGAATGAAAACCATGTAAAGAATGTTTTATGTTTTTGTTTCAAAGAGTTAAATTGGAGGACAACCAATGCTTTTTAAACAACTCTCATTAATCGCAACTTTTTCATATTCATTCCTGAACTAAATAAAGTTTCCAACCTTCAAATTATACATTGTGAAATAAGGTGATGAAGAAGGACTTATCAATTCATGCTCTACCAGTATCACCCGTGCTATATTTCTTGCTGAATAAAAACTGCAGGACAACACCTTCTCAAAAATTCATTAAAAACAATCATTTGTTACCACTTTCTATTACTCAAAGTAAATAAAAATAACTTTAAAATTTTCTTTAAAATATAAACATGTCTGTGCGCAATAAACCATTTTTTTAATAAGTATTTAAACAACTGAAGGTCACGGACATTTACTATGTACGAGGGCAATTTGATGAATATGACGGTGAATAACATCATCTTTAAAAAACATTAAATTTAATTGATAACTTGTCAGCTTCTTGGTTTCTAAATACATAAATATTTGAATTTTCAAATAAAAAATGTTATTTTCTTCAACACTTTTTAAAAGAAAATATATCTGTGAAGGGAATTCACACACAGTTCATCCATAAACACGTCTGCGCAGAAGAATATCAGACTAAGTTAAACCATCAATATTTATTTATATATAAGTATAGTTACAAGGTCACAGACAGTTACGATCAAGGTATAGACAGTTACAATAGTATTTCACCTCATCACAGACAAAGCTGGTAAGTGATTTTAGAATAACACGAATAATAACATTAATAGTACCAATTTTTTCTGCACCAGATACGCATTTCGACAATAAATGTCTCTTCGGTGATGCTCGAAGCCAAAATATTTGAAAATCGAAATTAGTACAAAAGATACTGTTTATATGAAGCAAGGATTTATATACTAGTAGTAAGATACTACATAAATCCTTGTATGAAGGTATAGATATAATATTCAAAGTGTCTATACCATTGTGGAATTGATAATGAATGAAAGTACATTGATTTATCACACAGATGATTTAATATAATTGTACTTTGAGAATTTTTTTCTAAGAAAGCATACTTTTTTAACAGATGAAACGTATAAAAACTATAACGTCTTTTTGAATATTATTGCTCAAATATTGTACCTTAATTTACGACACACTAAATGTACTATTTGCTAAATAAGGACTTTTCTAGTCTGAAAAAAAACATGGTCTATTCATTTGTTGTTTTAAATTTATATACGACCGCAAAATTATATAATGGTACATGACGTTGTCATCGGCGTCGTCGTCGTCTGAAAACATTTGGTTCCCAGACAATAACTTGAGTATATGTGTATGGATCTCTATGAAATTGTACCACAATGTTCCATACAACAAAAGGAAGGCGGGGATTGATTTTGTGGGTTATTGACCCAACTGTTTAGGAATTAAGAGCCAAAAGGGAGCCAAAAATAAGAATTTTCGTGTTTCAGGACAATAAATTGTGTCTAAGTGTATGGATCTCTATGAAATTGTATCACGAGGATCCATACCTCAAAAGGAAGGTTTGGATTGATTTTGAGGGTTATGGCCCAAAGCCGTTTAGGAATTAGGACCCCAAAAAGCTAGGATTTTTCTGGTTTCCGGACAATTACTTGAGTATAAGTCTATGGATCTCTATGAAATTGTACCACAAGGTTCCATACCAAAAAGGAAGGTTTGGAATAATTTTGGGGGTTATGGCTTCAACCGTTTAGGAATTAGGACCCAAAAAGGGTCCAAAAACAATACTTCTCTAATACTTTGTATAAATGGCTTATTTCTTGACCAATTTCAATGGGGTTTATTTCTAAGTCTTGAAAACTTGGGGTTCTTTAATATGCTGAATCTAACCGTGTATTTAGATTTATAATTTTAGGGCCCGTTTTCAAATTGGTCCATATTAAGGTCTAAAGGGTCCAAAATTAAACTTAGTTTGATTTTAACAAAAATTGAGTTCTTGGGGTTCTTTGCTTTTATGAATCTAGCCATGTATTTATAAATTTTTGATTTTGGGCCCAGTTTTTAAATTGGTCCAAAGGGTCCAAAATTAATTTTGTTTAATTTCATAAAAAAATGAATTCTTGGGGTTCTTTGATATGCTGAATCTAACGATGTATTTAGACTTTGGGTATTGGACCATAATAGATAAATGTCCAATTTCAAATTGTTAAGTTCTTAGACCAAATTTGTTCTGTGTCAGAAACTTATGCTATGTCAAATATTGAACCACAATCTAAATTCAGAGCTGTATTGCATAATTAATAGAAATTGTTAGTAGATTCAAAGTTAAAAATAAATACAGCATCATATTCTAAGTTTAGAGAAGAAATTATGTATAAAAATACTTTGAAATTTACTGTGCATTATTAGATATTTTGAAAAATAATTAAAGGTACGTTTTATAGATTTTTTTAAAGACTTTGTATTAGTGATGAATGATATTTTGGAAATTGTTTGTTTTTTCCCCTTTTTTGTGAATTTTTTGAAGAACTTTTTGGAAGGTTTGTTTGTTATTCTGTATAAGTTAATGTTCAGAATGCTATATATATAATTTTTTTTGATGAAGCGAACCCCTTTAAAAACTTAATTATAAATAAATAAATTAAATTCTTGGTGTACTTGGATATCCTGAATCTAACCGAGTATTTAGATGTTGGATATTGGACCATAATAGGTAAAAGTCCATTTTCAAATTTTTCAGTTCTTTGACCACATTCATTCTGTGTCAGAAACCTATACTGTGTCAAATATTTAATCACAATCCCAATTCAGAGCTGTATCAAGCTTGAATGTAGTGTCCATACTTGCCCCAACTGTTCATGGTTCGACCTCTGCGGTCGTATCAAGCTGCGCCCCGCATTTTATTTAATATGAAAATAAAGAGATGTGGTATGATTGCTGTGACATGATTGCCAATTATACAGCTATCCATATACCAAAGGACAAAGTTTTTGTATTCTTGAGCAGCAGTATCCAACCAACAGCTAGATCTTACTTAGCAAGCTTCCTGTAGTAGCAAGCATATTTTGAATCAGAATTTCTGTTCCGCTTTGAATGTTTGATAGTAATATTAATGTCGGAAGTTATAGATGTGTAGATATTTAAAACCTTATATTATTTGTAAGGGGTATTGTGGCACGAATAAAAAAAAACCTTGAATATACTAGATTATTTATGAATCCTCTATTTACATATTTAGATTTGAAGAAAAAGTTCTTCTTTGTCTCGACCTAAAATCTATAAACGAGTTGCTGCCTAATATAAGCAGCACAGTATGGCACCAAAAAGTAGCAACTCGGCAAATACTTGAAAAAAAATTATATAAGTCATATGTCTTCTAGGAAACATAATTTTATAATAAACAATTGTTAAATTGTGCACGTACATTTTATCATTCGTTGCCTAACATAATACTTCAAAAACAAATGCAAACAATCAGACAGAGAAAGAGTTAAGTTTTAATATTTTGGGAGTAAGTTTTAATAAAATTGCTTGAAAATGCTTCTATTTTTGAAACTTGAAAATCAGAAACATTCTTTTCATTGTAGATCTGCAGACGACACTTAAGTTTTGACGCAAGCAAAAACTGCTATACCATGGAACCTTGCAATCAATGGGAAAACAAGACCAGTAAACAAGTTCGAGAAGAATTCAAGGCTATCAAACTTGAGTATCAGAACATAAAAGTAGACATTAGGCCTGGAAATTATACCAGCTGCTTGTTTCTGCCAAGCTCGGATATTGCCTTTGCTAATCATTTGGATGATGTTGTGTTGATTTATAAAATAGATGGAACTCTCAGCGCAAGTATTTCGATAGAAACGCCATTTGCCATTACTTCCATCGATGATGAAAGTATTGCTGTAACTGGAGGCAACACTCGTCTTATTTCCATAATCAGTTTGTCTAGTAACAGTGTAGTCAAAACCATCAAAACTGAAGAGACTGGGTGTTGGGGCATAACTTACTATGATGGCCTCCTTTACTTTGTGGTTGAATGGAAATGTATCTTTACTTTAAATCTATCCAATAATAACCAAAAAATGTTAAACTATTTAAATGGTAAACACTACAATAGTCATTGCAGGTCCCATCTCACCTCTTTTGGCAACAGACTGTGCTATACCTCAAATGAAAATGCAGATGTCGTTGTTTTAAAGATAAATCCGGATAAAGAATCTGCAGAGAAAGTATACCAGCTGTACGAGCCTGATGTAATAAATGACCAAGGACAGTGTACAATGGATGAAGACAGACATGTATATGTTGTTAGCCCAGAACTTCGTCAGGTGATATTAGTATCTGCCCAAGCTGGTTATACATGTTCATATGACAATTGTCGCAAGTTATTAGGCAAAGATGACGGGCTTATTTATCCGAGCGCTATTGATTATGACAGAAAAACAAAACGATTTATGATAGTAAACTTATTATCAGATGATGACGGACCACTAAGTCCATATTTTATGATCTTCAAGAAGGCTAAACCAGAAAATCAAGCTGATCAAAAGTCGTGAACATATATTTATGATTGTGAGAATGTTTACACATGATTTTTCTTTCTTTGGACATGACAAGGCATCTCTCACTATAAGAAAACAATATTTTTTTTATTGTTTGAGAAACTATGAAGAATTCGTGAAAGTCATATTTGATCTGAGGATATTTCGGATTATTTTCATATTACTTAATGTGGCGTAACAAAACAATGATCATGTTTCGAATTATTGTTACCTTGTATTTGTGACAAATGTGTGATTTGCATGCGATGAACGAAGACTTATTGAAATTAGAATATTTTATTCTATAAACGGTGGTCAACCTTATTTTACAATTTTTGCACACTTCACATTTTAGTTTTGATATGCTTTCCAGACAGCATGCGCATTGACGAAAGAGATTGCGATGAATAATCGCAGAACGCTTAATGCCAAATGAATCTTTTTATATATCAATTCAGGAAACGAATATTAATCGGAAAAATATGTGTACTCATAGTGAAACAAGAGAGAAAAAAACCTCGAGGAGTCTTGCCTAATATGACCCGCAGAACATGATAAATATTGTCCTACGTTTCTCCTAA
Source organism: Mytilus coruscus (assembly GCA_017311375.1). NCBI lineage: Eukaryota > Metazoa > Mollusca > Bivalvia > Mytilida > Mytilidae > Mytilus > Mytilus coruscus. Next base: position 86,906,566 of record CM029601.1, read on the forward strand.
GACAGACATTTCTTTTTATGCCCACGCTGAGTAGCGCGGGAATTAAGTTTACCATTATCCGTCCGTACGTCCCGACATTGGTTTCCGTTCTCTAACTTTAGTTTAACCCAGCCAAATGTTATGAAACTTACATATAATCCTTAATACCACCAAACACAGATCAAGTTTGAATTTGAGTGGGGTCACTTTTACTGTTCTTGAGTTATGTTCCTTTATAAATGAAAACTTACTGTTCTTGAGTTATGTTCCTTTATAAATGAAAACAAGAGGCTCTCAAGAGCCTGTGTCGCTCACCTGTATCGACTGTTGTTTTGGAAATCATGTAAAATAAGGTTAAAATTATAATTAATAGTATTAGATACCCTAATAATGATTGAGGCCAAGTTTGGTTTAATTTGGCCCAGTAGTTAAATTAAGCAGGTAATCCCATTATAGTCTTACAATAGCTACTGAAGACCCCTTATCATTATTTAAATTAGTTTTCAAGTTGTGACCATTTGAAATTGTTTTTTTACAATTTTCCCTTAGACTTCTATAGTAAACTCCTATGTTCTATTTTTAGCCATGGCGGCCATGTTGGTTGGATGACAGGGTCATCGAATACATTTTTCAATCAAGATACCCTATTGAAAATTGTGGCATACTTTAATTCCATTTGGCCCAATAGATCAAGTAGAGAAAGTTTTTGTAACAAAATTACAAAAATTTACGAAAAATTGACTTTAAAGGGCAATAACTCCTTAAGGGTCAATTGACAATTTTGGTCGTATTGACTTATTTGTAGATGTTATTTTGCTGAACATTATTGCTGTTTACATTTTATCTCTATCTATAACAGTATTTAAGATAATAACCAAAAACTGCAAAATTTCCTTAAAATTACCAATTCAGGGGCAGCAGCCCAACAACGGGTTGTCTAATTCGTCTGAAAGTTTCAGGGTAGATAGATCTTGACCTGATAAACATTTTTATCTTAACAGATTTGCTCTTAATGCTTTAGTTTCAGAGATATAAGTCAACAACTGCATTTTACCCCATGTTCTATTTTTAGCCATGGCGGCCATCTTGGTTGATGTCTGGGGTCATCGGACTCATTTTTAAAACTAAACACCCAAAGGATAATTTAGGTAAAGTTTGGTTTTACATGGCCCAGTAGTTTCAGAGGAGAAGATTTTTGTAAAAGTAAATGGACGACGACGACGGTGCGTAACTTACACTGTTCTCCAGTTACCCCATTACTATTTGTTATTGAACAATGAGAGTACTCAAACACCCAGGCAATGTCTAATGACAACATACAATGTCATTAAGTTTCAAGGAAAACAAAACGTCAATAGGTATGAATTAGTACATTGACTCTTGCATATTTACAAGCGGGGACATCTGTGTCCCATGGACACATTCTTTTTTATTTCAATTTAAAACAGCTCATATTTCAAAATATAAATATTAAATTTACGTGTTGATTCGTGTCCGTTTATTTATAGTAGTAAACAGGGGAGGTTAAATATTCGTTTTCTTATTCTTTCAAATATGGTAAAGCGCGAATATTGAAACATCAGGAAATTCTATATAATTTTCCTGATATAAAAATACGTCATATTCTTTTTTTTTTTTTTTTTTTTTTTTTTTGGGGGTGGGGGATCAAAAATCCATGTTGATTCGGCACTTTGATAGTAAACTCTTGAAAAGCCCCTGCATGCAGTCTGCCTCACACGAATGAGGGAGCAAGTCAACAAGTGGTTAACCAGACTTTCTGTTTAAAAGCAAACCATCATTTAGGTGTCATTTGTAGAAAACTTATACTAGTATTTAGAATGATAAATGAATTTTGTTTTACAAGGTAAGGTCTACCCCTTCCTGTAAATGAATTGTCCTGCACATCGCTCATTCTATAAAACAGAGTTAAACTTATTCATAGAATTTGTTTTACAAAATATATATAGAATTAGAAATACATTGTACTTGTGAAAATGCGGAGAAAACAATTTCTCTAATAGTATTGCACTTATCTGCTGAAAGATATACCGACCAGCACCTTGCCGTTTAGTAACAGAAAGAACACACGATAGACGAAGGAAAACATCCCTTAACAACACCAACTTTTCACACTTACTGTGCTTTTCTTCTTGCCGACTTGTTCCTTAATTCATATGAGGCTTCATACAGGAGCTTCTTATATAGAGTGAAAAGAAGCTCGCATAATATATCCTTTAACTTTACGTTCTACTGTATAAATGATACCCTCATACTACACAATTCAAAACTTTGTGGCTATGTTGAATGCATCAATCCAATCGAACTTGAAATTAAGGGTACAACAGATACAGTTAAGTCTTCCTCATATCTTGACTAACATCTCGAAATGGACAATGAGGGTCGGCTGATAACCAAACTTTACGACTAAAGATATGATTTCTGCTTCCCAAATGAACTTTTCATTTCTATGTAGCAGCATTCCAGTAGCGTCTGCGTATAGAGTTTATATCTCCGAGTTGATAAGATATTCCATAGCTTACATTTTCTATTATTATTACCTTGATAGATGGTTTTCCAAGAAGCTATTAAACCAAGGGTTCTAACTGAGAGTTATTCCATCGAAAAATGTTACGGACGACATCACGATCGTTGTGGAATATTGGTTTTATAAAGGACGACGGATATGTTCCAATTGTCGCAACCTTAATCCCGTCCCGTATTCGACTCCACCGAGTTTTACTTACGTGAGCAACACGACGGTTACCACTTGTAGAGGATCTGCTACCCTTCAGGAGCACCTGTTATCACCCCAGGTTGTTTTTGATGGGGTTCATGTTGCTCAGTCTGTAGTTTTCTATGTTATGTTTTGTATTCTGCTGTTTGTCTTTTGGTCGTTTTTCGTTTTTGTCATGTCGTTGTCAGTTTGTCAACGACTTATGAGTTTGAATAACCCTTTTGTATCTTCCGCTTTTCTTTTAAAGTATCGCCATTAAAGGGTTTGTGCGCAATATTAAATACCAGTTCCGCTTAACAGTGATCTCCATTCTAATGAAAAAACCAAAATGTGCCATTTTATCATTTCACTAGAGTAAAAATTCTAAAAATCACCACAACGTATTATTATAGGTACTCGCCTATCAACGATAGCTCATTTCGTCTTTGACTATAACACGTTAACGTCAATGTTGTGCCTCCGATGTCAACCGTCCAAACACCCCAGATGTTTTAGGCTTTATATGTACATGTCAGAATGAACTGACATTTGCCAAAACGAATATTTTCATGTGAAAATGTGACTATTTCTATTTTATAATTGAAGAAATAAAATACCAATAAATTCTGAAATTCAAAATGGCGGCTTTCCTAAACTTTTTTTTGTGTCTTTGTGTACCCTTAAAAACTGAAACGACCTAAAAGAGATTCAGGTGAGAAATATGACTATTTTGTTTATTATTGAAAAAAATCACATATCAATTAATTCTAGATTCAAAATGGCGACTTCCGTTAGTTAAAGACACGTATAGCCGCTGTCAGGTAATTTGCAGATTTTTGTTAAATATTTTGAAAATAAGATATGATATGGACAATTTAGTCTCGATATCATGTAAAACACAATCACCTGTTGTTTTTCATCTACAGCACAAATTCCTTTGAAGCATGTTCTTATCAATATCATCTGCTTTTTTTTCCGATCTTACCTTCAACTGAAGAAAAGTTCAGAGAGTTCCGAAAATATGTAAATAAGTTAAACGTGAAGCTTTCAAGTAACACTTCCTCTCAAAACACTCGCTAGTTTAACCATTGGAAATCCATGTAAGGAAAACATAACATAACATCAGGAGAAACTATTGATGAATTTAAAATGCTATTTCGTTGACACATAAGTTGGAAACCGTCAGTGAATGCATGAGGATATTAGCTTATATTTTACAAATAAAAAACCTGCCAATTTTACTGACCTCGACTATAAATTGGGAAATTGGTTGTGATTAAATCAGATCAATCGCATTACAATTATTTTTACCCACTCAAAATATATGACAATGACGATCGTCGTCACAAACGAAATGCATTAGAACGCTTTATCACTGACAGCACAATTCTTTTTTTTTTAATAAGGGCAAAGTTGCACCAAATCGGACAATATTCTTATGACAATACTCATAGTACACAAGGATACAAAAATAAATTAATGAAAATGGAAAAGAGAAAAGAATACAGGAACATTGAAAATAAAGTACATTAAAACATGCAGAAATTGCAGTCATACTAGAACATTTTGATTTTTTACTAGAACTGGGTCAATACCGGTGGTTAAATTTAGGGAAGCTTATTCGGACACACCAAATTTTTGAAGTTTTATTTTAATTTCTAGCATTTACATGTATGTTTACCAATGATGGCTGAACCAATACAGTGTCATTTATTCTTAAGAGGATTGCATAAACAGTAGATGTTATTTGAATTGAAATTTCCTGTCATCTATTTTATTTCGAGTGATTTCACGAAGACGGTAGGCGCGACTGACGTGTTATATCATAAGCCTGATATCTTTGATTATTTTTTGTAATATCGAAAAAAAATATGCTGAATCCAACTTTTTACATTTTCACCACATAGTATCATTATAGGTCCACTCCTAACGATAGATGTATATGCAAGTAAAATGTTAGTACTTACAACAAACAAAAACAATTCTTAATACTAGAAGAATATTAAACAAACATTTATACAGATAAAACAAAACAAACAACGCATCACTTCTTTAACATACCTGTCCGCTATAATTTTCAAAGAATGCCAAATCAGTGCTTAAAAAAAGCTGATTGGTCTGAGCAGTTCAACTACTGTAAAACTATCCTGTGAACACTGATGCTATGAATTCGAACCCCCACATGTGGCAGGTGTGTTAAATTCCAATCTTGATTGACTAGGATTGTCAGTTTTACTAACGAAGGTCGGTGGTTCTCACCGAGCACTCCGGCTTCCTCTACCAACAAAAAATTACCGTCAAGACATAACCAACAATGCTGAAAGTGACGTTAAATCACAAAAATTCAATCAATCCATCAATCCTAAAATGCTATAGAACTTGTAAAACTTCGAATAAATGTTTCGGCAACATTTCGAAAAATCCTTTCACTAGGGCACATTGTACATGTAGTACAAAGGGTATGTAGTCAGTAAAGGAGGTGGAAAAAAATTGCACAAAGTGTTTCTTTTACATCTCTAAATCACAATCAAATCTTTTGTTACTAAAATAAAAAAAATATCAGCATCTCAAGTGACGTTTGACACGATGTGAATATATATTCGTTATATTGCTGAACAACATTGTTTAAAGGGGCATTAGCTGCCAAGTTCATGTTCACCGATTTGACTCAAATTCTCATTTATAGCATATTAAAACGCATACTGTAAACCAACTAATTTTCGCGACTTTCGCGAGAAGGAAAATAACGCGAATATAAATCGTCGCGAATACATAAAATGTATGTCCTCCGTTATGTAAATAGATGACGAAAATAAGAAAATCGCGAAATTAAATCGACGCGAAGTCGACTGGGGAGGGTTACACGCGAAATAGAGGATCCGCGAAAATAAGTTGGTTTAAAGTATCCAAATTACAATAAATCTGAAATAAACAATTAACAATACATTGATTCGATAATATATGATCTGAATTTCGTAGACTGCCGACGGTCACATAACCCACATAAATATGAATAGATAGCGACCACGTGCAATTGGAATTTTCTTGTTTTTCACCTGTATAAGAAGGATTTTTTTTGTGGATCGAACCAGTCAACGTAATGGTTCACCCTTGTTTCACTTTCAATGTTGACATTTTTTTTCCATTTAATAGCTGAACACACCTAGTACATGCGTAATCCATCTCCAACTAAGGGGTTACATTGAAGGTCACATGAATATGAATTCAATTGAGGTTAAATTATTGACTTGCAAGTCAATAATATATCAGCGATGTTTCTCTTATTTTGATTAATTTGGGCCAAACTGATGGCTTACACGAACTAATATTTCGAAATTCGCTTTTGTTAATACTTGAAACAAAACGAATCGTCTTTTTAGTTTTTTGTCTAAATCGTAGTTAATGCCCCTTTAAAAATTCGTTAAAAACAGACGACAATTGTCATTTTCTCCTAATCAAGGCGCACATATTTTGCACATATTTGAATTCTTGATGCATTTTTTACATATACCTTGATAGTAGGTTAAGCTGTGAAGACGTTCACTTAAAGTTTATGCACAAGATAATAAACAATGTATTTTTATTTATGTAAGTGTATTTACAAGGCCACAGAAAGATACAGCAATCAATATATTTACAAGGTAACTGACATTGATAATAAGTATACACCTAATCACAAACAAGTTTGGTAATTGATTTACGTGTATACATAGTATTTTCAATGGAGATTTCGAAATATTTTATCTTAAGTACGGTTTCCCCGAAGGTCTATTATATAATTATATTGAAAAGTATATGACGAGATACAAGACCATTACAAGGCCTTGTAAATCAGATGTGGATACTAGAAAATTCTAAAGGTCAGTCAGAGTACATATAATCTAATTTCCTCTTGCAATAATATAAAAAAATTTGACTACTCCACCTTTTACACTAGTATTTCGCATTCTAAACTTCAAGACAGATTGAAAAAAGTAGTCCAAATTTGTTTTTTAAAAGAGATTGACCAATGTACGAATTTCTCGTTTTACGAAAGGAATAAATCATACTTTGTAAAAAACCACTCCAATTCATATAAAAACTTCTCTGAAACTGACACTGTCAAGATGCTTGGTCTTTTTTCATTGACCACATATTTGTTATGTTTGGAAGGCGTGTCGGCATTCCTATTAGAACCAACTGTGCTCGTCTTTTCCTTTGTTCATATGAGGTAGATTCCATACAAAAGCTTAATTCTAATGAAGGACGAACATAATCTACCATTATCACTTAACTCCACATTTCGCAAACTGATAGATGATGTCTTCTCACTAAATGATACAAAGTTTGGTGAATGTGTTGAAAGCATCTGTCCAATTAAACTGGACATGAAGGATAGCACAGAAACAGTTCAATATGCTTCAAATTTTTACCTACATCTAGAAATTAACAATGAAGGTCGGTTAAGAAAACAGACTTTACAATAAAAGTGATGTTTTAGCTTCCGTGAAACTTCCATATGGAGAATATATCTCCCAGGTGATACGATATTCCAGAGATTGCGTTTCACTACTGGAACAATGCCCCGTAGATTGGCCGTGAAAATGTCCGTAAAAATGCTGGTGATTTTTACAGTGTTTGTCACGGTTAATTTACGGTGGGCCGTGAAACTTATCCGTGACAATGCCGTGGAATGACTGTCGTGAAAAGGCTGTGAAAAGTTTGTGAAAAGGCCGTGAAGAGGTGCCACCTGAAAACTTGGGTGAAAAGACCGTAGAAACCCTGTGACAAAAAATGTACACCGTGAAAAAGTCGTGATAATGCATTATGTGCCCATTTTGAAAAGACCGTGAAATGTAGTACAGTATGCCTTTATTTGTCGTGAAAAGGCCGTGAAGAGTTGCCAACTGAAAACTTGGGTAAAGAGACCGTAGAAACCCTGTGAAAAACAAAAATGTACACCGTGAAAAAGTCGTGATAAATTATGTGCCCATTGTGAAAAGACTGTGAAATGTACATGTACTACTGTGATTAACAGCCATTCACTGATTGTGAAAACTCCTGTAAAATGTTAAATGTATTTTTTCAGGCCATAATTTAACAAAAAAATTAAATGCTGTTTCAATCAAGTGAAGTGAAATGAAATGCCTGAAAACCTAGTGTAAACATCTACAGACAACTTATTTAAGTACAATGCAAGCTTAAGTGAGACTATGAAAAACCATATTAAAATGCTGTATTTTTTTTAGTAAAAATTGTGACAAAGAATAAAAATATCAATTTTAATAGAACTGTAGTAATTATGTAAAGAAAACATAAAAGCACACAAATGTCAATGTGATTAAGTAGCTATATAAGCTTAAGTCAGCTGTAACATGTATTGTAGAAATTTTGTACATCTCTTGGGTCTGATTTTACCACTTCAGCAATATTTGTCTAATGTAATCCTTCACTTCACTGCCCTTTTGAATAACTATTCCAGAAAAAACATTTATAGAAGTTCCTGTTAATTCCCAGGAAATACTTTTAACTGATAAGGTCTTCTTTCCAACTGGATTCCTGAACTATTTTATATAAAGACTGCTATATATATATCCTTTTGCTCTTCATTCCTAGAATAAATAAAGAAACATTACATATATTATACATGTATATAAAAAAACTATTTATATATTCAAATTAATTTTTGGCATTTATGTACATACATGTACTTAAAACATATACAATATTATTCCATGCAATACAGGACTTCACGGTTAATGACCCCATATTGAATAGGGGGCAGATTTTCATACTGGATGTGAAAATGGTATGAAAAATACTAAAAAAACATCATCGAAACAGAACAGCACTTGGAAACATGCATAGGTTTTCCCATATTTTCATAACATTTTCCAGAAAATCTGCCCCCTATCCAATATGGCATCATTAGTTAACGAAGTTCTGTATTGTCAACTTATATTATTTTTTTTAGATTTTTTTAAAGACTAAAGACACTTTTAAGACAGACTATTAAATTTAAATGTTTCTTTGAAGTAATAATATGTATGGCTAAAGCCAAACTTGTCTAGACTAAGTGGTCGTAATGAGTCACAGCTATTTATTTTACAGGGGGCCAGGAGCGTAGCAACTTTTACTGCAGCCACATTCGCCATACCAATTATTTTTTAAACACCTCATTGCCATACCAATTATTCTTATGATATGGCACAAACCCTTCTAGAAAGGACATTTTGCCGTACAAATATTAAATACTTTCCCTGCTACGCCTCTGATTAATCCCTTTTGAACTCTGTGTCCCGACGGCCAAATCAGAAAATACTTAAATAGCTCCCGACACATTCAAAGGGGGTTACGCCTCTGATTATCAGAGTGAACTCCATTTCAGAGATACTTATTGCTATTATAATCATATCCAATTATCTATGTCTATGTCTACGTAATGTATTGTACATAAATGTCATTTTTTTTATGTGGCCAATGTGGGGAAAAGGACCCCCCTTTTTTTCCCCAAATACATAAACAAAACAAAACCGTAATCGTATTTAAAGGATCTGGTAAGTCTTAGAAAACATTAACCGAAATGATTAAAGGAATCAAGTGCAACAGACTCAAATATAAGTGAATATATCACATGCATGTTTGCGCGGTTTCTGCAAATTCAGTGAAAATCAGTTCAATGGAAATGCTCACAAACGTCATCAACATTTTGGTGATATGATGCATAAAAGAATAAAATATTAATAACTTAACTTACCTCAAACTTGCTGTCACTCGTCTTGCATCTATAAAGTAAATATTAATCGACCTTCGGCGTCTTTCAGTGAAAATAGTACTATTACATTTTCCCAGCATTAGGTTGGCCTTTTGTGTACGCAAGGCAGGTGAAGGAAGTCAACTTAGGAGCGCTGTGATTGGATGTAAGGGTACAATATATTTTTTTATTTATCTATGAATAACTGCATTGTGTATATTTACAATATAAATTTTGAAACCCATTGAAATATTTTCTAGAGAATTATTCGAAAAGACTTCCAAAATTTCATAAATTTGGTGTAAAATGACGGTGGGCATGGATAACATAAACAAGCTCCGTTGGAAGTTGGTCATGATACTATTTGACTTCAATTTTTAAAACAGAATTATAAAGTACTAACACCACACATAACTGTTTTGTCCAGGTTTTTATTATAAAAAGTGGTAAATTTAGAAAATGATAGTATTGTCGCCATGGCAGAATAAATAGTACCGTTTTCCCTTCAACCAACCTTGCGGAAATGTTACAATTACTCTAAAAGAAACACGAATCCGGATACAGTCTGATATTCCGGGAAGTTCTCGTTTTTACATGTTTCGGTTCCAATTAAAATTAATGTTTACATTGTTTATAATAATGTACAGACGAGAAGCAAAATACTTTTCTTTAAATACAAAATACTTATTGGCACAGTAATTAATTATAACAATGAATGGTTCTATCTAAGAGTCAGTCCTGTACAGTAGTATTGCATATATAATGATATTTAAACAGACATATATTTATAATGAAAAGTTTATAGGATATTTAGAAAAATGTGAGTGGAAATAATAAGACCATATTACAATAATCACATGGGATGTTTTAAATCTGAATTAGGATAAGAAAAAATTGACATGAAAAAATATCACGGCCGGCCTTTTCACTGGTTTCAACAACCAGTGAAAAGGCCGTGATATTTTTTATTAAGCATGAAAGGACAAATCATCACGGCCTTTTCACGGGATATCGAAATTTCACTGTCTTTTTCTAAGTTAAACATCAAATATTTTTCACGGCCTTTAGAAATATTTTTTTTACAAAAGTCACGGGGTATTTTCACGGGGTTTTCACGGCCCTGTGATATTTCACAGACATTTCACGGCCTTTCCATGGGCTGTTGTTATAGTAGTGTTTCCTATCACGTTTTCCTTGATTAAGGGTTTCTGTTTGCAAGAAAACTATTGAATAAAGGGTGCCGAGTGGTAAAGTTGAATTCATCCCTTCGAAAGTTTCACGGACGCCATCCCGAGTTGATCGTTATTGAATATCTTTCACAGATGACCACGAATAAGTTCCAATCGTCGTAACCACAACACCCTTTTCCCCATAATTATGACGTCACCTATAAAACTTATCACGTAATTTATTCTTACCATGAGCAACACAACCAGTTGGAGAGCAAGTTCTTGGATACGTCCGTTATCGTATCGTCAAGCTCTATCAACAACAATAGCAGGAGAAATTATTTAGGTGGCGCTACAGTCATCGGTGACGTCAAAAAGTCCGCGAAATCAATCGGCTGAAAATCGACGTTTAAACTATTTTTTCAACTTGTCATGCTTTTATTATAATTGATTTTTAAAGTTTGTAGGTTTTGTGAACAATATAGTTTCAATACGACATTGAAAAATTGTCGAAAATAACTTTTATTTGCTATTGCTTTATCCTGACCGATCTAAAAATTATCAGCCATCTTTTTTGTTCGCCAAAAACATCGAATTTAAATAACTTGACGTTTGCGTATCCAGATACGAAAAAGAACGTTAAAAATCTTAAACGAAACCGGGTAACCTATTTTAAATTGTTGTTTTTCACAATTCCGTACGATACCTCAATTTTAAGGTAGCTAAAACCCTTCTTGATCCCCTACACAAATTGACGGTGACATTGTTTTCTTTTCAAACATACGTCATATAACGTTAACAAAATATGTGTCATGGTCATGTGCATAGTGAAAATTTACACATTGGAAAAGTGAAACAAGTATCATCTTTATTGAGTTTGAAAATCGAGTTTGAGTCTTGAAAAATTTCATTCATACTGGAAACAAATCTGACAAATTTTTAAAATGATAGCCTAGCTATGGATGGACTAAAACAAAAAAACAAAAAACAAAAAACAAAAAACAAAAAAAACAAAAAAAAAAAAAAAAAAAAATAGCAAGAGAGCATTATAAATATTTATTTACATAGTAAATTTCAACCCCAATAGCTAATTTAAATATCAATTCAGCTAGGTAGTAGTTATCCCATATCCCATTATAAAAATTACAAAGTAAATTTCATTAGCCAGAGCTAATATATATCAATTCAGCTAAGTTTCTAAGTGACATTTCTTAATTCTTATCAATTTTTTATAATCCTTCTCTGAAAAGTAGGGAAGTACCTCTTCTTAATATTATAATAACATAGTTGTAAATCAAATTTCATTTATTTTCATCTTGATTTTTGTAAAGTAAACTCCTTTTTACATCGCGATGACCGTGAGGGCATTCCGATGTATTGTTGCCGACGAGATTTCTACTTACGTAACTTTCGTGTTTGACTGGTAACCGATCTATATACGCGGACATTATCGAGTGCAAAATAACATTCCTTATCGCTTGTAAAAAAATCATTTCTTCAATGAATACCCATACAAATATTTTTGTTTAGAACATAAATTAATAATATGAAAATGTTTCTGTTCAGGTATGTACCTCCGTTTATATTCGGAGCGCTCCACTTATCGGATGAGCAATTTTAAAATATTTACTTAACTGAAAAAGTGGATATCTTTATATTTACAATATGATAGAATATAATTCAAATATAAAATTAGTTAAGGTGAATTAAATAAGGGTTTATAATGTCTTTAGTGTGTTAAAATATTAAAAGATATTAATAAAAATAGTATGTACACAGCACAAAATGCGGCAATATGAATCAACGTTTTGCGGGGAAAATATAAATGCCTGCTCAAATCCCCAATCTATTAGAAAAACGGAGTGTACACCAATGGTGACATACTTCTAAATGCACTCTATTAGAAAAGAGTGTACACCATGCACTTGCACTGTACTATTATTAGAATAGTAGACTAGAATCATTATGGTATACAAATGGATGAAAACTATATATACATGTGACTGTTATTTACAACCATTAATATGATATATACATGACAACAAACCAGAGTATACTGATTTGTATCACTACAAAATAATATTAGTTACATAGTGTGCTAGTGACCTAATACGATATATACGGGGTCAGTAAATTCCATTGAGAGCAAGAAAACTATTGAATAAGGGGTTCCGAGTGGTAAAGTTGAATTCATCCCTTCGAAAGTTTTACGGACGCCATCCCGAGTTGATCGTTATTGAATATCTATCACAGATGACCACGAATAAGTTCCAATCGTCGTAACCACAACACCCTTTTCCCCATTATTATGACGTCACCTATAAACTTATCACGTAATTTATTCTTACCATGAGCAACACAACCAGTTGGAGAACAAGTTCTTGGATACGTCCGTTATCGTATCGTCAAGCTCTATCAACAACAATAGAGAAGGAATTATTTAGGTGGCGCTACAGTCGTCGGTGACGTCAAAAAGTCCGCGAAATCAATCGGCTGAAAATCGACGTTTAAACTATTTTTTCAACTTGTCATGCTTTTATTATAATTGATTTTTTAAGTTTGTAGGTTTTGTGAACAATATAGTTTCAATACGACATTGAAAAATTGTCGAAAATAACTTTTATTTGCTATTACTTTATCCTGTCCGATCTTAAAATTATCAGCCATCTTTTTTGTTCGCCAAAAACATCGAATTTAAATAACTTGACGTTTTCGTATCCAGATACGATAAAGAACGTTAAAAATTTTAAACGAAACCGGGTAACCTATTTTAAATTTCTACACAATTTTGAAGCCATCATTTTTTACTCTAATACAACAATTTTAGTGACCACCAGTCATGTCAATTTGTAGCAGGTATTGGCTTCGTTTCTAGTTTAAAACAGTGAATGTTCAACTTCTTTTCATTGTACATGTTTCCAAGTACTCTAAAATACATATTTTATTAGATATATGAATAAAATTGTGATTAAAAATTGTTGTTTTTCACAATTCCGTACGATACCTCAATTTTAAGGTAGCTAAAACCCTTCTTGATCCCCTACACAAATTGACGGTGACATTGTTTTCTTTTCAAACATACGTCATATAACGTTAACAAAATATGTGTCATGGTCATGTGCATAGTGAAAATTCACACATTGGAAAAGTGAAACAAATATCATCTTTATTGAGTTTGAAAATCGAGTTTGAGTCTTGAAAAATTTCATTCATACTGGAAACAAATCTGACAAATTTTTAAAATGATAGCCTAGCTATGGAAGGACTAAAAAAAAAAAAAAACAAAAACAAAAACAAAACAAAAAAAAAAAAAAAAAAAAAATAGCAAGAGAGCATTATAAATATTACAAAGTAAATTTCAACCCCAATAGCTAATTTAAATATCAATTCAGCTAGGTAGTAGTTATCCCATATCCCATTATAAAAATTACAAAGTAAATCTCATTAGCCAGAGCTAATATATATCAATTCAGCTAAGTTTCTAGGTGACATTTCTTAATTCTTATCAATTTTTTATAATCCTTCTCTGAAAAGTAAGGAAGTATCTCATCTTAATATTATAATAACATAGTTGTAAATCAAATTTCATTTATTTTCTTCTTGATTTTTGTAAACTCCTTTTTACATCGCGATGACCATGAGGGAATTCCGATGTATTGTTGCCGACGAGATTTCTACTTAATACGTAACTTTCGTGTTTGACTGGTAACCGATCTATATACGCGGACATTATCGAGTGCAAAATAACATTCCTTATCGCTTGTAAAAAAATCATTTCTTCAATGAATACCCATACAAATATTTTTGTTTAGAACATAAATTAATAATATGAAAATGTTTTGTCGTTAGAAATATATATATAAGTAAAACATCATTGATAATATCTATGCACACGTACGCGGAAGAATTTCTGTTCTGTTCTGTTCTGTTCAGGTATGTACCTCCGTTTATATTCGGAGCGCTCCACTTATCGGATGAGCAATTTTAAAATATTTACTTAACTGAAAAAGCGGATATCTTTATATTTACAATATGATAGAATATAATTCAAATATAAAATTAGTTAAGGTGAATTAAATAAGGGTTTATAATGTCTTTAGTGTGTTAAAATATTAAAAGATATTAATAAAAAATAGTATGTACACAGCACAAAATGCGGCAATATGAATCAACGTTTTGCGGGAAAATATAAATGCCTGCTCAAATCCAATCTATTAGAAAAAGAGTGTACACCATGCACTTGCACTGTACTATTATTAGAATAGTAGACTAGAATCATTATGGTATACAAATGGATGAAAACTATATATACATGTGACTGTTATTTACAACCATTAATATGATATATACATGACAACAAACCAGAGTATACTGATTTGTATCACTACAAAATAATATTAGTTACATAGTGTGCTAGTGACCTAATACGATATATATGGGGTCAGTAAATTCCATATTGGGTGAGAGCGAAGCTCGAATCCCCATATGGAATTTACTGACCCCATATATATCGTATTAGGTCACTAGCACACTGTGTAACGAATTTATCTTACCGATTATCTTAACATGTGGTATTTAGACTAGTGGCTTACCGAAGTGATCAAGTCTTCAATACCGTTAGTATTAAGAACCTACTTCCATTGGTCTATACAAAAACAAATACCAACAATAACATGTGTTTTATGAATTTATTTCAATCGTTCATCATCAATTTCTTCGTCTGTTGAAACCTTTAAGATTTTTCCTCAACACCGTGTTGTTTTTATAAAGGGACGTAACATCACTACTAACCGTGTATTGAAATAAGCCCCGCCTACTATCCCAATATGGAATATACACGGTCTACACGCGGTTGCTTTTAACCAATCATATTCCTAGAAATGTATAGTAGGTAAGATAATAGTTATTACGGTGACGTTGAATTCCCTGTCATTTATTCATCATCCACGCACGAACTTGTCTCAGAAAAAAATATATATCTGTACATTAACCTCACTTTCAGGTATACACATGTATTTTTTTTTTCAGAGACAAGTGCTTGTGACCATCCACAAGAACTTGCGATCATCCGATGTTCAGTACTTCAGTACTCTGATTATTCATTTTGCTGGGTTTTTATTTTTGACTGGTGATATCAAGGGGAGATAATTACTTGCCCAAATCGGCCAAAAAACTACCACTTCGTGTTGAAAATACTTGACGTTTGCGTATCCAAAACTCTATTGCCTAGATATTCATATCGAGTGTTTGTCTTAATGAGATGCTTTATTAGATTTAAATTCAGCCCATCATTTTTAGTTTCTTCGAAAATATTAAGATTTTTCGATCAGGAGACTTGACAATTTTCACACAAACTTCAAGTTTGAAGATGAAATGAAGAAAAAAGGATTTTTAGTTGATGTGTAAGTTTTGACTGGTTAAAACTATGTATATTCAAGATTATTTTGATCAATAAGTTTTTATCATGACAGTGGTGTTTTAGTGAGTAAAAATGAGATTTGTCTCATCCGTTGTTTTTGCTGAATTTTCACGGTCACGTGACTCTATTGTTGCTGATAGACTTGGAGTTTTTTCTTCGACTTGTGATTTTTTATGTCCCTTTGGTATTTTCCAACTCTCAGTTTCGAGAGTTACTAATGTTTTAGATACATGCAACTTCTCCTGACTTGTTTCGTTGCGCTTTCTACGTAGGAACTAATCACAATTGTATTTTTCTGAATCATTGTATGGAAAGACAAATTTTTCGGCACAGCATATTATTTTATTACTTTATTAGTGTCGATTTTTTTCTCTTCAAAATACAATCTGAAAATACTGTATGTCTTAAAGTGTCCACATCCATGTATTGAAAATTCGGATGTAAATCCTCATTCTTGAACTTCATAGAACAAACACAATTTAATACTGAATGCACGTGTGTATATTTATACATCCCAAAATTTCAAAATGTAATTATTCATACAATTTTTGTAAATGTGTTTTATATTGTACAGGCAACTCTTGAAATCCTCGATAAAAAATGTATGATTTAAAAAGAACCGCTCATCAGCAGATAAACTCATTGAGTATTTGACTGCCCTTTGTTTGTTATTAGCAATAATAATATCTGTTTTTCGTTGTATCGATATTGTCTAGGACCACGTTTGGACCATTTTATGTACAGTAATTTAGAAGACACGTTATACTCAACATTACCTAGGCTCAGCACATAACAAAAATATAACATGTATTAGCAATATTAAATTTTGATATTGAACCTTTTAACTTAATGTTCCCACCATCATATAAAGGGAACATGTATGGTCCACTTGGTTGCATTTAAAATTAATCAAACTGTGCTTTTAAATTCTATCATTCGCTTCCCGACTAAGAACTTAAATCTAAAGAATAACTACCAACAAATAGTGAAAGGTTTAATGAAAACAAGTTTTCAGGTAAGTTTTAATCAAAATACTTTGATTTGTTTTTATTTTCTAGACAAAAATTACCACAATTATTCTATTTCTTGTAGATTTATAAAAGTCAATACATTTCGGAATCCGGAAAAGAACCTACTATAATACAGTTATAAATAAAATGCATAAACAATTGATGAATTGTGCGTATACATTTTATCATTCGTTGCCTAACATAATACTTCAAAAACAAATGCAAACAACCAGACAGAGAAAGCGATTAGTTTTAATATTTTGAAGGTACGTTTTGATAGAATTGCATGAAAGTGCTTCCATTTTCGAATCTTTAAAAATCTGAAGCATTCTTTTTCTTGTAGACCTGCAGACAACAATTAAGTTTTGACGCAAGCAAAAACTGCTATACCATGGAACCTTGCAATCAGTGGAAAAAACAAGACTGCTAAACAAATTCGAGAAGAATTCTAAGCGATAAATCTCGAATATCAGAATATAAAAACAGATCTTAAACTGCACATTATCACTGCTGCTTACTTCTGCCTTTGCTAATTATTACGAGGATACTGTGTTGATATATAGAATAGACGGAACTTGCAGCGCTAGTATTTCGACAGAATCGCCATTATGTTTTGCTCGCTCACACATTGTGTCAATATACTGGAACTCTATGCGACTGTTATACATGTGAGAGGTTTAGTTAGCTACAAAACCAGGTTTAATCCACCATTTTTCTACATAAGGAAATGCCTGTACCAAGTCAGGAATATGACAGTTGTTTTCCATTCGTTTGATGTATTTGAGCTTTTGATTTTGCCAATTTTTAAAGGACTTTTCGTTTTGAATTTCCCTTGGAGTTTGGTTTTTTTGTTATTTTACTTTTTGCCATTACTTCAATTGACGACGAAACTATTGCTGTTACTGGAGGCTCAAGTTGTTATATTTCCTTAATCAACTTATCTAGTAACAGTGTAGTAAAACCATCAAAATCGAATATGCGTGTTGGGGCATAACTTACTTTGATGGCTTTTTGTACTATGTAGAAGATCGAAGTGTATCATGACTTTAAATCTATCAAATAATAACAAAAAAATATTAAAAAAATATACGAAACAATGTACGGAAGTCACCACATGTGTAATCTTACATCTATTAGCAACGAAGAAGGTTAAACTGTCTATATTTTCACGATCAATCCGGATAGAGAATCGGCAAAATGTGAATAAAGTTCATGGGTCAGTGTACAATGGACGAAAACAGGCACATATATATTGTTAGCCAGGAACTCAGTCACGTGGTTGCAGTGTCTGCTGAATATTTTAGTTTACATCCGGTTTCAAGTTATAAGTATCGAAGATTACTTTTGAAAGATGATAGGCTGTTTTCCCCAATGCTGTTGACTATAACAGAAACAACTAGTTTTTGGTGGTCACCTCAATGACATCGATATCGTATTACGAACCATGTCCAAATTTTATGATCTCCAAGAATCATAAGGTAAAACATCAAGATGGTAAACAGTTATGAACATATTAGTATTATTGTTTTGATTTTTTTATTTTGTTGTCTTTTTTTAAAATAAAATAACATCAGTATTACTATAATGAAACAAATATTTCAAAATTACTTTATGAGAATTCGAGTAAATAAAAATTCTTCAGATATTTTGGATTTTTTCGTATCTCTAATATGCAGTAACGAAACAATACAATCCTTTCATTTTCTAATGCTCATATATTTATGAATATTGTAATTCACAAAACTATACTTTTGTGACTCCTATCAGTTAAAGAAGAGAGTGCCTGATAATTTAATTATACATTGAATACTGATTTCTAATAAAAATTGTGTTATCTGATGTCTACCAATATACTAGTTACTTGTGAAAGTTTTCTTATTTTGACTGCTGAAACTTTGAAAAAAATCATTTTTAAGAATACAAATAAAGATAACATATGATGTTAATATATTTAATAAAGTTATGTACACCGATATGTAAACATTACCATATTATAATTGATACATGTGTTGAATGTATATAATAGGTTAAATGTTTTTCATTTGGTGGGGTTCGTGTTGCTCAGTTCGCATCCCATCTTTTATGGTAATATCCTGTACAAAGTACAAAACTGTCGTCATTCACCTCAAAGCTAACCAAACCTATAAACAGACTTATTCAGAAGAGATATAGTTACGATATTTTTGTCATGTTATGAAAGATGGCATTTTTTGGATTAATATTGGATCACTCATAGGGTCTTTGCATCGGAAATAAACACATTTATTCTAAAACCAGTTGTTGGCATGATACTAAACCCCTAACGGGAGGGATTGTCCTTGATTTTCATACGATGAAGACATAATCTTCCGATCAGTTTAATTGAGGTCTGGATCTGGCATGTCAGTAACTACTAATAGTCCTTTGTTAATTTATGTTGATCATTGTCATTTTGCTTAGTTAGGGCCCCGCCGAATGGCGGACGCCCTATAGTGATCAGTCTGTCCGTCCGTCCGTAACAAATTGTGTCCGCTCTATATATTGAGAACCATTATGATTTCAAAGTTTATACTTGACATGTATATAAACTTATGTACAACTTCCTAGGTCAAAGGTCAAGGTCAAAAACTTTGGTTTCAATTGACAACCCCATGTCCAATGATAAAGATACAAATTTTTTTACCACGCATTATTCACAGCGGAGCCCGCAGAGATGGCTCCCATCTCAATGATATCTAGTTTCTTCTGTTACCTATTCCAACATCGGACTCGGACTTTTACTGTGCGTATTTCTGTGTGTTTGTTTATTACACATTGGCTAGAGGTATAGGGGGAGGGTTTAGATCTCACAAAACCTGTTTAACCCCGCCGCATTTTTGCGCCTGTCCCAAGTCAGGAACCTCTGGCCTTTGTTAGTCTTGTATGTTTTTTTTTAATTTTGGTTCATTTATATGTTTTGGAGTTTAGTGTGGCGTCCATTTTCGCTGAACTAGTAAACATCATTTTTTAGGGGCCAGCTGAAGCCTGCCTCCGGGTGTGGGATTTTCTCGCTGTGTTGAAGACCCATTGGTGGCCTTGAGCTGTTTCTTGCTATTTGGTCAGGTTGTTGTCTCTTTGTTTCCATTTTCCATTTTATTTGGTTTTCTATGTTGTGTTTTGTGTATTGTTGTTTGTCTTTTTTCTTTTTAAGCCATGTTGTTGTCAGTTTATTTTTGACTTATGAGTTTGAATGTCCCTTTGGTATCCTTCTTCTCTCTTTTATAAACCCCTACAATACCTGGGATGCTCCGGAAGGGTAAACTGTTCCTGTTCCAATTGTAGCACCTGTTGATAATGCAAGTAAAACATCGTTGATAAGTCTCATTGGGTTATGTCACCATAGACGAAATAAAGAAGGGATTGAGGTTACGACAAGTAAAACATACCCGTGGTTATCTGTGACAAGGATTTTCCATATATTTATTACAAGGCTTGATATTTTTTTGAATTTTAGATGTGAGCTTCAATTTGTTTTAGAAATTCTAAAATTTATTATTATGTTGCGTGCCTTGAACCCACATGTATTTACAATAACAAATGTAAAGATTGACAGATGATTTAGAGTTTTAAGAACAAAAATCATAGTCCAGTTTGTAAATGCTTGTTAGACTGCGAAGTAGTGTTTGGAGCTCTCTTTTCAGTGACAAGAACCACCCTTTAACACATACAATTGCAGTGCTTTTGGATGAGATCATACATACATGTAAATGGACCATCAAATTCCAGTGTGGTGCATCTGACGCACTTTTCTGGATTTACCTTCATCAAGAATGCTCAAACACAAAACATTTAAAGGCAAAGATCTCTGAATATGTGAATATGTAAGGAGATAGAAGATCAAAAGGGTCTTGAGATTGTAGCTAAAATCATCTACAATCCACTTGGCCCGATAAAATTGGAACCTTACTTTTTTAATAATTTCTGAGAATTTTCAATAAGTTTGTTATAAAGGATGCCAATACGCAAGCACTGAATACTTATCTGACGATACCTTTTTGAAATTTTAGCAGTTCTCGCTCCATTGTTTTAATCGTTTATTCATCTTGAAAAAAACCCTTGTGGAAATATGCCTCGCAGACGAAACATTTTTTCAATGGTTTCACATTCGAGTTTGATATTGGTTATGCATTTCAACTCTTTAGAATCGAGCGTCACTGATTATTCTTAGGAACTCGTAACGCGCATCTCGCGTTCTAAGTTATAAGCATGGTGATTTTATGATTTTTTCATCTACCGACAGATAGACTGGATTTAACCTCCTCTAAATAATGTATGTATTGTCCAATTAAGATACTAGTAGTCGTTACAAATTAATTGCATTAGAATGCGGTATCCCTAACATTTACCAAGAATTTTATTTTTCATATAATGTCAAATAGCAACATATGCATATGAAAAAACACAAGGCACATAAATAGATTAAATAATCACTTTAAAGTAAAACTCAGGGAAAAGTACCAACAGCAGAAATGCTTCATCTAGTTCTTTAAAGAGTGCATTTATTTATTTGTTTTTAAAATCATTCACACTACTTTATCTTTATGATTGTTAAACACGAACCTTCGCCATCAACATGAAGGTTATTACTTGATGACTGAACCCAAACAGTATCCTTTGTTTGTAATTGGTGAGCCAAAACAGCAGTTGCCATTTCATAAACACCGCTTCGTGAAATAAAGTTATGAGAAATCATTTCACCATTTTTATAAATGTCGAATCTGCCGTCCATTGTGTCTGATAAAATCGACACTGATATTTGATAGAGACCTTGGAGACTTGCTTTGAATTTCCCAGTGCTTGTAAAAACGGAACCATTACTGAATCCAACTTGAAATTTCACACTTTGAAATTTTATGATAGATCCACTCACGTAACTATTACCGGTATCACATGAGGTAAATGCAACTGAAATAACAATATGACAATATTAAAACGAAATACTTAATACGTGCGTCAAAGTTTGTGCAATAACCATTTAATTTATATAATATTGTACCACATATTTAAGCTGTATCGATGGATTTTACTCTATTCCTGCAGCTTTGACGCCCGCAGTAAGGACGCAATGTCCATTTCCGCATCTTGTTTGTCTCTCCTCTGCATACGTGACAATTTCATTTTACTCGAAACCTCTCTTAGATTGTACCAAACTTTAAGGATAAGATATTGAATGCAATGTCGATCAATAAGTAATATGTTTACGACAAAAGTGACTATTTTCTTTCCCTATTGTTAATTTTCCTTTTTTTTGGACGGTAATGTTCCTTTGGCACCGCCTTACGATCTTCATATATCCCGACTCGTTCGCTATGCCCGTGTCGGTAGTGACGTTTGGGATTTCAATGAGCGTAATCTGTGTATAACTGGTAAATTATTAAGTCTGGGATTTCATTACCACAAATTACTTAATTCTTCTGTAGATACAAAGATTTGGTTTTCAAGTTTGGCTGTAACTGTAGAAAACACATTTCAAACGGAATAGCACATCCATTTTTACGGTGATGTTGTTTACCGAGCCGGGAAATTTATATACGATCCGGGTAAACTTTTCAATCCTTTAATAAACGTATTCTAAAAGGTTACCAATTCAGCACTGTGATTAGATCTTTGAATATTGTTTTTATTGGTAGAAATATTGATTTTGTTATCAGTTAATTAAAACCATACTAAATATTATTATTATACAGATATGCACTTTTACGGCACTAAAATCTGTCGATACCTACATTTTGGCATTGCACAAGGTCATTTTTTTTCTCTTACTGTTAATGACGTCTTCATACTAAATCCGTTGGATGTTGGATGTGCACTGATTGATATTTTAGTCTTAGATACATGATTTGTTTATTAGTTGTTATAAGCATTGAAGTAGCTGTCAGTAACTGCGAGTACTCTCAGATCTGCACTTTGTGTCTTTTTAGTTGTTAGGAATTTATAAATACCCTACCACATCCGGTCTGTGTTTTTTAGTATAGGTATTTCTGCATTGTATCGATCTGATGAGGTAAGCCCTTTTCAACCGATTTTTATAGTTTGTTCTTATGTTGTGCTGTAACACCACTGTCTCAGGTTAGGGGAAGGTTAAGCGACTACAAATATGTTTAACCCTGCCGCATTCATTATGTGCCTGTCCCAAGTCATTAGCCTGTAGTTCAGTGGTTGTCGTTAGTTCATGTCTGTCATACATGTATTTGTTTTTCGTAAATTGTTTTGCTATAAATTAGGCCGTTAGTTTTCTCAATTGAATTGTTTCATATTTTTCATGTCGGGGCCTCTTATAGCCGACTATACGGTATGGGTTTTTCTCATTTTGAAGGCCATATGGTTACCTATTAATTGCTTACATCCACTTCATTTAATCTTTGGTGGAAAATTTTTTCATTGGCGTTCATACCACATCTCCTTATTTTTATATTAACTCACATGAAATGCTATAATTTTTAGGTATATTTTTAATGCAAGCCCAGTAAAAATATATTTTTATTTTACAAAGTATTTAAATATGTGTATTATATATTTTAAACAAATTGAAAGAAGTCTTCCCTCAATAAAGGGACGGTTTTGATGCTCATTTACCAGGAGGAAATAAACAGCAAAACAACTTTTTGCATGGATACTGTCTTATTGGTATTAGCCTTCTATTTGTTAAATCACCATTTAAAAAAATATATCGATTTTACTTTATTTAGAAGGTGTCAATTGCAAAATACAAAGTATGTGTTGTTCTTTATTACAACTATTTTCACATATGTATTTATTACAAACCTACCCTGCTGGCTATTCACAGATATCTTTTTACCTAATTCGATTGTGTGATTATACAGGGCTAAAAAGTCCTGACTTCTGGCCTGCTCATGAACAGCAAGCGAATGTGTCTGGCTTTCAATTGTGTGTACTTTATCCTTGAGGTTCGTTAATTCTTGTAGCTGTTGCACGGCTTTTAGTTCTCCCATCGACTTCATTTTTTCCTCTAAGGACTTGACTTTATTTTGCGTTACCATTTGTTCATTAGCTAATGATGTGTATTCTGTACGCAAACTGTCAAATTGTTTTTGCAATTCTGTATGATTTGCAATCAGCTCACGATATTTTTGCTCAAAGCTGTCTGTTTTATTCATTGCACTTATTTTGCTCACTGCATGTTCCAAGGTGGATAACTTATTCTGTATCTGTGATGTGAGTAATGTTAAAGTCTTATCATTATCATGCCGCATTAGTTCTATTTTGTGAGCCAGTTCATCATGTTCATGCTGTTGATTCTTCTTTGTTTCGTAAAATTCAGCGATGGTCAAAAACTGTTTATTTGTACCACTACTAATGGTGCCATTATTTGGAAAGTTACTTTCCAACAGGAATCCTGTCGTAGCAACGAAAACTGTAAACATATAAGTAAAGAAGCGCATCTTAATGAGGTAGGCGTAATATTAAATAAACTGCTAAAATATCTACTATCGGTATAATCTAACTCGTCATTATCTGAGGACAAAGTTTTTGAGTTATCTATCTTTATACATTTTATCAGATATTAAGTCAATATAGCTAAGTCGTACTACAATGTAATACTTAAAGACAGACATTTACTTATTGTTATGAACTTGTTTCAATACCCGAGTGAACATAGGTAAAGTGTTACACATAAATGTAAAACTTGGTATAAAAAAAGTCTCATCACCAATAACTACATTGTATAACAAGTTTTTTTCTCTCCTTATACAAGTACTCTGCTGGTGAATTTTTCATTATTCTACATTTTTTTCTTTTTTATTTGATATTCATAGGTCTCATAACGAGTGAGAATTGGATATCGCTTGATATCAATGCAACTCGAGTTATTTAATTTCAATTATCAAGTACAAACCCGGTGATAAGAATAATTCGGTAGGTCACATTAAAGGAAAAGAGGACGGATTGTGGTTACAACAATTGGAACATATCCGTCGTCATCTGTGAAACAGATATTCCATGACGGTCAACCAACTCGTGATGGCATCCGTAAATTTTCGAAGGGATGTGTTCAAGTTCACCGCTTAGAACTCTAGGTTTAATGCATACGGGGACTTCCTTGTAAGCAGCAATCCTCTATCAAGGAAATTGTGATAGGAAATTCAAACTGTAGATATATACTCATAGGCAGGTGCATGCTCGAATGTTGCTACATAGAAATGGAGAAATCACAATTGGGGAGCTGAAATTGTCTCTTTTGTCGTAAACTTTTGTTCTTAACCGACCCTCATTTCAATTTCTAGATGTAAATCAACATATGTGGCAGATTAACTGTATCTGGTGTATCCTTTATTACAAGTTCGAGTGCGTTCACCATAGTATCCAAACTTTAAATTATTTAGTGAGAGGATGTCATCTATTTTGCGGAACGTGAAGTTAAAGGATAATGATAGCTTTTTCACTCTTCCTAAGAAGCTCGTGTATTAAGACAGCTTCATCTGAAAATATGAAGCTGACTGTTATCCTTCGTTTACTTAACAAGAACTGATAAAACTGGTTTTAAAAATATCGCCTATATACCTATACGATATAAAAATTAAGGAATTCTGAAAGTAAATGAAATAAACAATTTATAAAGAAATAAGTTCGGTAAAGGCTTTATTTGGCCCCGAATATTAAGTCCATTGTTTTAAGTTGATGAAAAGACACTCAAGACAGTGAAATAAAACTATTATTGTATAGCTTTTCTTATGAAGCGATTTACAACACAAATAGGCCAAAAGTTGAAATGATTTTTTGAAATTTGACAAAATCTTCAAGATTTCAACATAATTTGGGCATAGGATAAATAGAACACAGGCTTCGACAATCTAAAAATTCAAATCAGATAGGTAAAATTTTATAACACACATTACGTTTAAAGATCTTTTTTGTCGACGCATGCGCTCTATATTTTCTGTCCAAAAAATCAATGAAAATTTACCCGTTCTCATTGAATTTTCGTGGAAAATCAAAATCAGTGCTATTTGTGACGTCATAAGAAGAACGCATGTAAGTAAATTTTCAACCAAAAGGTATAAAATCCAATCTAGTGACTAAGCAAAATGTTGCTTCTCTTATCAATACGTTGTATCATAGGTCAAATTTATTTGTTCAGTGTATGTTTACTGGTGTTAATATGTCCTTTGATTGAGTTAAGCTATTTCAGTTGATACTTTATAGTGTGTCTTTCTATGTTGTGATGTTACACTATTGTTTCAGAAAAAGGGTGAAGGTTTGGTACCATTAAAACGTTTAAACCCGCTGCATTTGTTTGCACCTGTCCTAAGTCAGGAATCTGATGTTCAGTAGTTGTCGTTTGTTGATGTGGTTCATAAGTGTTTCTCGTTTCTCGTTTTTATATAGATTAGACCGTTGGTTTTCCCGTTTGAATGGTTTTACACTAGTAATTTTTGGGGCCCTTTATAGTTTGCTGTTCGGTGTGAGTCAAGACTCCGTGTTGAAGACCGTACTTTGACCTATAATGATTTACTTTTATAAATTTTGACTTGGATGGAGAGTTGTCTCATTGGCACTCATACCACATCTTCTTATATCTAATTATGTTTTAATTCACTTTGCTTAAACAAACATAAAATATGTATGTGCTAAAATGCTCCTTCTACTTTGAAACCATGTGAACATAATTGAGCACATGCAATTATGTTCACTTTTCTTATTGAATATAATGAAACACAAACACAATGTTAGGGTAATGAATGGCGAAGTGACCAGCTCAAACTTTTATTTTCAACTACAAAATATCTCTTCTGCCTCAAAGTCCAAACTAAAATATAAAGTCTCTATTAACACAAAACAAACTGTTGGCAGAATCCTGCACGTGTTCTGTACAACAATCTACAAAATAAAAACAGCATGTTTAAGATACTTTAACAATATGAAAACAAAACTCCTTTTATAGAAAAAGTAAACTTCTAACTATAAAATGTGTGCTGGTTTAGTCACTGCCCAATCCTCGATAACTTAAAACTCGTGCAGTTACTTTATATACTGACCGCCAAACCGAAAAACAATTGTTACACAACCTATTTAAACTCCATTATAAAACCATTGCGCAATCTTTCAAACTCATTCCGCATAACGCACAAAAATACATTTAACAAGTCTGACATTTTGAGCTTAAAGTCAGTGGGCTTGATTTATTCTATATTTTGGTTCCTATTTACATTTCATATCCAGGACTTTTAATAATATAAAAATGAGGAGATGTGGTGTCGTGGATATTAGTAATTACATATATATAAATAAGAAGATGCGGTATGAGTGCCAATGAGACAACTCTCCATCCAAGTCACAATGTATAAAAAGTTAACAATTATAGGTCAAAGTATGGCCTTCAACACGGAGCTTTGGCTCACACCGAACAGCAAGATATAAAGGGCCCCAAAATGACTAGTGTAAAACAATTTGAAAAGGAAAACCAACGGTCTAATCTATATAAAAAACGAGAAACGAGAAACATCTATGAACCACACCAACAAACGACAACCACTGAACAACAGGCTCCTGACTTAGGACAGGTGCATAAAAATGCAGCGGGTTTAAACATTTGAACAGGCGCCAACATTCACCCTAACCTGAGACAGTAATGTAACATTACAACATAAAAAGACACACTATAAAATATCAATTGAAATGGCTTAACTCGATCAAGAAGACATTTAAACAAAAACAAGTAAACATACACTGAACGAAGAAGTTTGATCTATGACACAATATAAATACAATATTAAAACGTTAAAAAAAATGTATATTTTGATGTGTCATTCTGAAATGCTAAGTTTCGACATTCACTAACATTTTTTAATCTGTTATATATTTAGTGATACACTTCTCATAACTGTACGTTAATAATCATCATAATCAGATTAACAATTGACATTTGTTCTGCCAGGTTCAAAAATGAAATGATCATTTGCAGTGAACAATCATTTGCTGCAAATGTTTGCACCTGTCCTAAGTCAGGAATCTGATGTACAGTAGTTGTCGTTTGTTTATGTAATTTATACGTGTTTCTCGTTTTTATATAGACTAGACCGTTGGTTTTACCGTTTGAATGGTTTTACACTAGTACTTTTGGGGCCCTTTATAGCTTGTTGTTCGGTGTGAGCCAAGGCTCCGTGTTGAAGGCCGTACATTGACCTATAATGGTTTACTTTTATAAATTGTTATTTGGATGGAGAGTTGTCTCATTGGCACTCACACCACATCTTCCTATATCAATATAATTATTCAGATTCATAGTTATTACTGTGACTTGACTGTAAGTGTTGCACCCACCTATTGCATGCTTTATTTTATCACCTTGTACTTTCACGACTTGACTGTGGTTTTATACAGCAGTTTGTTCAAATTTCTGACCAGTTGAACAGTTTGGTTTATAAAACAAATTGCAATTTGGTCAGAATTTCGAATAAATTGCAATAGGTGGAGAGCAACACTAACAGTCAAGTCACACTAATTATGTTAATTTTTGTAATTCAAATCGGTATAAATACTTGTTTGTAAATTTTGGTAAAGTAGATTGGACTGAGGCACCATCCTTTGTGTGGGTGGTCAGGGACATCCTACAATTTAGTAACCTGTTGCCATACAGTCAGGCTCTTGTTAGACAATCCTTTACGTCAACATGTGCACCAGTTTCCAGGAGACATTTGCATATAACGCCTTAAAAACGATTTTTAATTAGTTTGAAAGTGAAAAAAATTATATCAACGAACTGATATATCAAACATTTATAATCGGTTTAACATTTGAGCAGTGACAATTTGAAAACGAGCAATATATTAGCGAAGGTCCAAAATTGTCCAAATTAAGAACAATAATCGTTAACAGTGATACACAATTTTCACAATTTGCGCATGATCACAATGTGACACTTTGACAATTTGGTCCTTTGTCTGAAACCAATATAGGGAAAACGGGCCCTCCCTCTTTATTTCGCTAACAAAGAATTTAAAACACATAATGTTTGATATATGAGTACTGGACGTAACAATGATACCACATGATGTAATGATAAAACCTAATAACACAAAGAGAAAACTACATAACGTTAAGACAAAACGTAAAAATAGAATCACATAAGGTAAGAATGTAATGACAAAGATACATAACTTAAAGACAAAACTATATAACGTAAAAATGAAACAACATAAAGGGTAAAACCTCAAGACGTCATAAAAAAGTCCTGGAGTTCAATTGATTCATAGGAAAGCTCTTGATGAGATATATTGTCAGATAAGAAAATATATGCGGTCGGATATTTTTCATACTTTACTGTCACAGATGTGTGAACGACAAGTTCAATTTCAAATACAAAGCATAGTAATTCTAGTTAACCTGTTGAGGAAGCCTTGTGCTAGCTACAATTGGCAGTCAGAACTAAATAAATAATATTTCTCTTCAAGATTAGTACAGTCAATAACAATTTCTCTAGAAACAACTTTAAATTCATGATTATATGTTCTGGCATTATAGAGTTATTTAAGATAGTTTGCTAGAAAAAATAACAGTGAAGTATACGGTATATATTTAAGACTCAAGTATTTAATGTACTTACGACTTTGAATCCTAAAATCAAAGTATTGTTAATTAGAATAATTATAAATGGAAATGGTAAATATAACCGATCTGTTGGACACCATGGTTTTTAGAATTAGATAAGCTGGCGAAAACAAAAATTGGAAAGCCAAATTAAGGCGACAGTAGTTTACCGATGTGTAAATCTCGTAAATCGATAGGAAGAGATAACTGAAGGTAACAAACAAAAACTGAGAGAATCAAAAAGGAGCAAGACAAGGTTCGTCGAAAGGATAAGCGTCTCCTGTTATGCATACACCATGCGCCATGCGAATTTACACTCTGTCAAAATGTCATAATCGTGAAAGCACACAATCGGTAAAATTAAATATCAGACGAATATACTGGTATCTAAAGATCTAATACCGCGAAAACATGTCGCTATTGAGAAACATTAAAGTTACATTAAACGTATAAGAGCAAAACACGTAAAGTTTTATACCGTAGACGGATTATATAACAACTGTAATGTTTTTATATTTACAAAACTTATGATCTCGAGTTTCTCATAAGTTTATTCCAGAAACACGCGTTGTATGCAAGGAAATCATAACATGCTAACAAAAAAGGGGAAAAGAAAAAAAAAAAAAAAAAAAAACACACACACACACACCAAAATAATAATGCTGTGACGAATAAAGAAAAGCTTAAATGCTCATTTGACTCTAATGCTTGAAAAGCGATTAAGACGCATCACATTTCTACAGTGTTATTTTCAATTTTGCATTGGGTCTATACACTTAATAGGGGCTGCTAGTCCCCGGGTATCATTAGCTCTGTAGTCAGTGCTTTGGTGCTGACATGATGTGTTCTCCATGAATAAATCTAGATATTATTAAAAAAAACTTTCAACTACCTCAACCAATGAAAATAACACGCAATAAGTTATAGAAACAAAATAAATGTTCAGGTTCGAACGTTCCTGATGAAGGTAAATCCAGAAAGCGCTTCGGACCACCAAATTTAAGAGTTATTTTCATTATATACTTACTGTAAGACTTACAAAATAGTAACTGATCATCATTTATTACTATTATATATGTATCACTGCCGATTGTTTTGACGAATTTCTTGGTGTAGTGGAATACAAAAAAAGATTAATTACATTTTGTACATCTTTTCGATACAAATATTCCGATGAACAACATCAATAATGATACAAATATTGACTGAATGAAAAAAATCATTTCAGAAAAACGGTTACAAAAAGTAGATTTAGATGACTGATTGAATTCAACATTCGCCGTGGAATCCCCTTCATTTTGCTTCAGCTCTACGTTGGCTGCTCTGAGAATAAACCAAACAACAAAATTATGAAATAAAAGGGTGAAATTGGAATGGTAAATGTCAATTAGGGATTTGATTGCTGTTAATGCCGTAAATGGCTCCGGTTGCGTCGCCAGTTATAGTCTTTGTAATACGGCGAACAAATGGGGATGTTGGTATACTGTTTACTGCGATATTTGTGCGCATCTCCATTATTTTAAGATGTAATCTGCAATCTACATGTGTATACAAAAAGGCAAATATGTGTGGTCTTATTTTTCGCGTTTAAATCGTTGTATTCATGATAAGTTAAAGAACAAGTTGCAAATATTACCTTATACTTTTGGCCTAGGTTTTACTGAAACGTAATCATTTAATTTATAACTATACATTTATGTGTATTTTAAAATCGTGGTAATACCAAACTGAAATCACATAGGCGAGGGTCCAATGCAGTTGTGGCGTTGTTACAACAACAAAAACCAGTTTCTACATACACACGTTTCCATGCAAAATTCTTAGATCTTTTAAAGGTTATTTTTTCAATGATCTTTTGATCCGAGGTAAACGGCACGTACAAGTACGAACATACATATATATATATTGAAACCTTATTTGTCTGTTTGAACTTACCTCATATGTGAATATTTATTTTGAACCTTACTTGAGTTCTTACGACTTTATAAGTCCGAATTACAAATATGTGTAAAAATTATGTATGTTTTTCATGTTTGTAGAAAAAGTGTTTTTGCCATCGACCGACATTTAAATTTCTGTGAAATCTCATTATATTTGAATTACCTTACAGTTTCAGTATCGCCCATATCTATCATTTATTTTCACTCTAAGATTTAATAATTTTGTACTACTAAGTGAACCCCCTCCTTTCAATCGAGAAAGATAGTAATTCAATTAACCTCTTTGAACACAGATTTTGTTTACTACAATTACCAGTCAGAACCAATATTATTTCTATTTGAGGAAAGTGCAGTCAATAATAATTTGTCTGGAAACAACCACAACATTGACATGAGATTCTCAAATTCCATTGTACTGTTCAATGGAATTGTTTCTTTAGTAATGTATTATGATATAGGAAAAAGAGTACTGTTTTCGAAGAGGTAAACGATTGGAAACTAAACAAAACTAAATCTAAGATATCTGTTTGTTATTTGGAGGGTCATCGAAACGCTGTTTGAAAAATTCTTAACGAATATTTACGCAACTTGGTTTCGTACTTTTTAAAATTATATAATATATAGAAGTTAAAAAAGCCAGTGGGACATAATGGCTCTTTTTGCCAAGATAGTGATCTTAAAATATTATAACATCAGAAACAATCACTCAAAGGTCGGCTATTTTCCTATGGAATATATTGAATTGTTTGTCGAATAGTCATTGATGACGCAATTACCATGTTGTTTCTCATATTTAAGAGCACTATGAGACAAACATAACTTTAAAAATATTGTTATGACGTGATCTAAATTTTGTTTTATTTATCAATGAATGTTTTACCATTTGCCTGCTTCAATTCTATATTTTACTTATAGCAGTAAGTTATTTTAAAGAATAGACATTAAAAGATAAAATGTATAGGATTGATAAAGATCATTTCTTTTCAATCACTTGCAACCCATTGGTGTAAACTTCAATGAACAATTTTATTTAGTGTTTCAGATATGCACTAAATACAGAAAATTAAACAAATCCAAGTATCTCGGTTTCAAATTGTAATGCACTTTAATGTCTTTAACAAAGATGTACATATAGGAGGATATACATCCATCAGAAAACTCGATAAATACATGTAATATCTATTAATTCTTAAAAAAATACTTTATTTCTACATTTGGAAATGACTGTACCAAGTCAGGAATATGACAGTTGTTTTCCATTCGTTTGATTTGTTTAAGCTTTTGATTTTGTCAATTTATAAAGGACTTTCCGTTTTGGATATCCCTTAGAGTTCGGTATTATTGTTATTTGACTTTTTATGTACAGAAATCACAATACGCACTTCCTTAAGGAATTCCCAACGATATATGAAGTCATTTTCGTGTTGCTATGCGGAAAAATACTAACATGTTAATCTAAAAGCGATGATGTTTTAACAACTATCATTAATTTCAATAATAATGAACATAATCAAGGTAGGTATAGTGTCCGGTCGGGATCGTGTTTTTTTCCGAGTGTGTCAAAATTTAAACAAACAGACATATTTTAGTTTATACGTTAAACTGCAGCTTAAAGTAAAATCAATGTTGTTCAAAATGACCCCATTCATCCAAATACAAATAGTTCTGTAAAGTGTCCGTAATTGTAAGGATATATAAATTTTATGCCTGCATTTTCTTTGATTTGTACATTCGTATGTGTAATGAAATGTGTTTTTTTTTAATAATTTAAAACTTGTATAACTTCGAATAATGTGTGGTTAATAATTTCTTTTATCCCATCATCTAAAATACCTTTTAATTAGCTTCTATGATTTTACACATACGAATGAACCAACCAAAGAAAATGCGG
This sequence comes from Mytilus coruscus, assembly GCA_017311375.1. Taxonomy (NCBI): domain Eukaryota; kingdom Metazoa; phylum Mollusca; class Bivalvia; order Mytilida; family Mytilidae; genus Mytilus; species Mytilus coruscus. The sequence goes on from CM029601.1 coordinate 86,939,987, forward strand.
GCATATAATTTATATGTCTTTTTGAAATAAATTATTTTTATATGTATGTTTTTTCGAGTTGCATCCAGGCTTTATCAAGTTAATAAACAATATATTTCTACCTGGTAAAAGGTGATCTATTATAGCATTTGTGTTACAAAAAATGAAAAAGTTTAAAAACGAAAACAAAAAATACACACAACACGTACACAACAATTACTTAAAAAATGATAAAGATGTATATACACATTCCTCCAAAAATGTCATTTTGTTGTTGTGTTTACATCTTTATTAAGGTGGCTAGGGTGTCTTCCTCCATCTTTGATTTTGAAAAAGCAGATAACAATCGGTCTAGATCTTCAATGAAATGTGCAAATTTCGAGAGTAGTATGTAATTCATGTGTAAGACTTTTCGTGTTAATATAGAAAATTATGTGTTTTATCATATTTACGGCTGTATTTCACAAACAAACAAGTTTTTGTTTGATTCACTTTTTTCAGCTTTGCCACATAAGGGGAAGTAACTCAGATAAAGTAATTTTTATGATAGAATGTGTTGTGAATTTACCTATTTTATTGTGTAGCAAAACAAAAAAAAATGAATATGTGTTTGTCCTTCACTAAAATACCTGAATGAATTAAAAAAGTAAATTTGAAAAGTCCCGAATGTGAGACAGGAGGACAGAAGAACAAACGCACGGAAGAACCCATCACTTTATACATACTGCTTTAACAAGTGGGAGATATGATATTAACCAATTATAGCTGAGACAGATTTAACATGATTTCAGTTGCAATTTAACAACAGTAATATCTATATGAAAAATTATAATACCGAATGCCTCTGCTCTTCATACGGAAAAGTGCATACGATTAACACTTTTACAAGCCAATCAAACTTTTTACAAAATCTCGAAAGTTTTTATAATTACAAATTTTGTAAACAACTACTGAATCAAGTAAATTTTACATGTGCATGTCCTTGAAAACGAGCACGTTTTTTTTTCTGCATTGTGGCACCGTTAAAGTCCACAATTCCTCTAAAGTCCACAACACCGCTAAAGTCCACAACAAATTTCCGCTAAAGTCCACAAACTTTCCGCTAAAGTCCACAAAATGACCTCCGCTAAAGTCCACAAAAAACGCCGTTAAAGTCCACAAGAACAAGTTCCGCTAAAGTCCACAAAAAAAACGCCGTTAAAGTCCACACAGCTCTTTTCTTTGTTATTGAAAAAATAATTCTTTTCTTTTTATCCCGGTATTATAGTAAAAGCATGGACTTTGTTCTTGGCAGTTTTTCTTATCGATCTGATTTATATATTTAATAAATGAAGATTACATGTATCTGCAGAAGATTTTGATCCTCATAATTTGATCTATCATGTATTGTATAAACTACCATTTATGAAAAGTTATCTGGTTCTATCTATAAACATAAGATCGAAACCCATTCAGTTTCTGTCATGCTTCCCAGCAGCAAAAACGGTCCATAAGCCTCAAAGATAGACTTCAAACCATAATGTTCACGTTTGAAATCACAATGATAATAAATTTTAAAATTCCACAATTGCAGAATATTTTGTGGCGCTAAGCAGATTTCGTTCACTGATTGGTTTGTATGTTTGTTTGGTTTGCTACAAGAAATAGATATTTGTTTGAGAATGTGTTGAAGACGATTTGAAAAAAAATGTGTGGATGCTCTTCATTGTGACCTATGGTTGTTTGGTCCCCTTGTGAAGAGTTAAATCATTGGCAATCATACCACTTCTTCTTTTTTTGATATTGAACAACAACTTTACTTTCGGTTAACCAGTTAAAGAGTTCGAACGATGATCCGAGTAACCTGATGAGCAAAACTGTTGAATTGACAACACGAAAATATAGTATCAATGACAGGAAAGGTGATCAACATAATTTTTGTGTTTTATGAGAATTGATAATAAACAAAACGTAAGAAATCAAGATTTAATAAACGACAGGAAATTCTGTACAATATATACATAGATCTTAAACGTTTTAAACCTCGGGAAGCATGTGATCTTAAGGTTGTATCGCTCCTGACATAAATAAGATTTAAGAAAACACATGATAGTTTAAAGTTTTCTAAACTTTAGAGCTCCAGTGCTCAGGCCTCTTGGACATGCATTTCTTTCAACAAAAATTCACACCCACCCTACTGAGGGTTAGTACAAAAGTTTTAATTATCTTTTGCAAAATATTTCTAGCAATGGTGGTCATCTTGGATGCTATTGGATACGAATCTAAATGGAGATTATATTAAAGAGTGATTCAAATTGTCGTATTGTTTTATCGAACGTATTTTGAAAGAAGACACAGGCCCCCCCTCCTTTCCGAGGATTTTTTTCAAAACAGAAAAAATACGACGAACTGATGTTTATACGTCGACAATGACGGTCGCTCAGTGTTGGCAAAACTCACATGTATAAGCAAAAGAAAAAATGATATTTTAGTCCATCGAAACAAAATACATTTGGTAGTTAACCAGACTCAATTTTGAAAGAGCAGCAATCGTAGACTTATATAAAAGTTTGGTCAAAATAGAAAAAAATGTTTTAGAGGAGGAGATGTGCTATTTGTGAACAAATGAACAACGGAGGCAGTAATGGCAAACGCTTACATGACCAGGTCATATATATGACTTGACTTTCTACCGTAAAATAATGGCTTTGATACAATTCTTTACTTATAATCTTATACCGAAATGTAACTAAATGTTTAAGACATTTTCAGTCAAAGAATAATGTACCTCATTATAGAAAAAAAAAAGGAAAATCAAAATTAAATTAGATGTACAAATACTCAGACTTCTTATCTAACTATTTCATTCCTGAAAAAAAGCAAACACTGCCTTATATAATAACTAGTGATTAACTGACAGAAAGACATTCTGCATCAAATAAATGAAAATATAACTTCTTCCTCTTATTGTAAAATCAACATAACTGTGTAATATACAATTTAATATATTCAGGTTTCTTTTTCTGAATTTTTATGTAGTTTACATAATAATTTATAATTCTTTTATCCAATTGCTATGTACAGATGATCCAGATCATATGCGCATTTTGTCCATACGCGTACGGTCAGAACCGTAGTCGTATTTTTTCAAAATACTATATTTTCAAAATACTATACGGTCGGACCGTTCTGCCCAAAATTAAGAAATGAAATAAAACTTATTTTAACAATAAAAGTAATGTTACATTGTAACTTAATATGTCAATATATCCTGTATCCAACTTGTCAGTAATACATGAAATGAGTTAAAAAGCTTAAATTCAAGTTGAATGAAAGAAATCTAATATTTAAAGATAAGCTTATAGAATAATAAGTAACTTTACTACAAAAACCGCCAAACCAGCTGTTTACTCGTGAAAAGACATAGAATTACTAATGGAAAACTTGATAAATGAAATAAAATATATCCTTTGTTTTGTCAAATTGTACAAACAGTCCCTGTTCCAAGAAAATAACCTGTTCTATTGTTTTAATATCCTTTTGATAATTTTTTGACAAAATGATTTCTTCATTATAGAATTTAAAAAACATATAAGTTCCATACGTAAATGCACGCATGCCCAAATTTGCTTTGAATCATCGATATCTAAGCTATGATGTACATGATTACAACACTTTAAGTTTATGGTTCAACAGAAGTAAACAAAATAATGTTTCCATTACTGTACTGTAGTAACATATAAGTTCAAAATTGCTCAGAATTACCTTAAGGATGTACTTAGGTGAGATTAGGTGAAAATTAATAAATTAAGAAGTTAAAATTGATACTATAAGCTGGTAGATCATCAATTAAGGATAAAAATAAGCTAAAAATATTGATAGGTCATGGACCTCCTTTTCGAGATATTTGAGATTTAAAATATGGCGGGAAAAAGCTGACTCGGACTTTTACCTTAAATGCATTGGTGTTATTAGGTTTCAAAACAAAAGAAAGAAAAATAAGAATCTTCTAAAATTTTGGTAAATGACCTTTCATGAGCTATTAAGTCCTATATGAAAATATAAATGGGTGTTATGGGGCAAAATATTTTACATTGTATTGTATTGTATGGAAAAACACCAAGGAGTCCGAACATTTGACACAAATTCCAAAACCTCACCTTAGTACATCCTTAAGAACTATATATAAATGTAGTTTTACGGGTAAATAAGTCACACCGAGCATATAAATCATTATGGTGTTCTATTTACGTCTTGACCACCAAATATTCTTTATTTCGAACCATCGATTGTCTCGTTGTATTAGAAAAAGCCGCGTTTATCCATGATGGGTCCCGAATAATTTCGCGAATAGCCAAAATCAAACCACTACCACACCCAGAAGCTCTTAAAATTCGCCTGACGTTTACATGGTTTGGTACATTCAGAAGAACAGAAATTCCGATGTACAGTCTTGGAACAGGGACTGTTTGTACAACTTGACGAAAAAAAAGAGTTAACTCGTATGAAGACATATCTTGATGACGGATTTTGACGGAGACACAAATTGATAATTATAAATTGAATTTCTCTGGGTAGAGTCTCTCCACGTTCAATGTTGTTACTATGGGGTACACAATAAAATTGAGAATGGAAATGGGAATGTGTCAAAGAGACAACAACCCGACCACAGAACAGACAACAACAGAAGGTCACCAATAGGTCTTCAATGCAGCGAGAAATTCCCGCACCCAGAGGCGTCCTTAAGCTGGCCCCTAAACAAATATATATACTAGTTCAGTGATAATGGACGGCATACTAAACTCCAAATTATATACAAGAAACTAAAAGTAAAAATAATACAAGACTTACAAAGGCCAGAGGCTCCTGACTTGGGACAGGCGTAAAAATGCGGCGGGGTTAAACATGTTTATGAGATCTCAACCTCCCCTATACCTCTAGCCAATGTAGAAAAGTAAACGCATAACAATACGCACATTAAAAGTCTGTTAAAGAGAAGTCCGAGTCCGATGTCAGAAGATGTAACAAAAGAAAATAAACAAAATGACAATAATACATAAATAACAACAGACTACTAGCAGTTAACTGACATGCCAGCTCCAGACCTCAATTAAACTGATTGAAAGATTATGTCTTCATCATATGAATATCAGGCACAATCCCTCCCGTTAGGGGTTGAGTATCATACCATCATAAAATATATGAGAAGAGCATAACCCGTGTCATGCCAACAACTGGTTTTAAATAAATGTGTTAGTTCCGATACAAAGACCCTATAAGTGAATCAATATTAAAGCCAAAATATGCAATCTTTAATGACCTGACAACAGTATCGTAACTATATCCCTTCTTAATAAGTCTATTTAAAGGTTTTATTAGCTTCTGAGGTGAATACTGACATTTTGTGCTTTATAAAGAATATTACCATAAAAGATTGGATGTGAAATACCTGAACGTATAAGAAGTCTGCATGTTGAGCTATATTTACGAATGATGTCCTTGTACCGATGATAAAATTTAGTAAATGTTTTGACTAGTTTGTGATATCGAAAACCCTGGTGTAATAATTTTTCAGTAATACATAAATTTCTTTCGTTAAAATCTGAAACGTTGTTACATACACGAGCGAATCGTACAAGTTGAGATATATAAACACCGTAAGATGGTGACAAGGAACGTCACCATCTAAAAATGGATAATTAACGATAGGAAATGAAAATCATCTCTTTTATCATAAATTTTGTATTAAGCTTTCCGTTAATGATATAGATATCAAGATCAAGGAAAGGGCAGTGGTCATTGTTAGTATTAGCTTTATTTAAAGTAAGTTCAACAGGATAAATTTCTTTAGTATACATACTGAAGTCGTCATTATTGAGAGCCAATATATCATCCAAATATCTAAAAGTATTATTAAATTTTTGTATCAGATGTTGTTTCGATGGGTCTTTGCTGATTTTAGTCATAAATTGTAACTCATAGCAATACAAAACAGGTCCGCAATAAGTGGTGCACAGTTAGTCCCATTGGAATTCCGATAACCTGACGATATACGGAATCTCCAAAGCGAACAAAAATATTATCTAGTAAAAATTCAAGTGCAGATATAGTATCAAAGCATGTCCAATTGACATAGTTCTTTTGTTTATTGCTACTAAAAATGACCTAAAAGAGTTAGAACATATGTATTCACATTCTGACTTTTAAATGCCCATTTAATTAGGTGTGTGAATTTTTCTTAATGAGAATGTGAGGCAATGTGGTATACAGGGTAGAAAAATCAAAACTTTGAACAGATTCAAAATCACCAATATAAGCATGCAATTTATCAAGTACTTCCAACGAGTTTTGACACTCCAAAAGTAATTAATTCCACTATTTTCAAAGGCCTTATTTGAACAATTTATTATCAGGTTTTGATTGTACCAAGTGAACTGGTAAGAAGAATAGACAATTTAGTAGTGGAACAATGGCTTGAAGACGAAATAAATCTATATTTGTAAGGTGTTTTATGTAGCTTCGGAAGCCAGTACATAGTTGGGACTTTCATTGTATTTGGTTCTGCTTGTAAAGAGGTAGCTAAAAGTTTATGTTTGTTACAGATGCCGTTTTCTGAAAATGTAGTCAGTTGGAATGTTGGTGAATTGGTGATTTCTTTTTCAGAACCTCAATGTAAAATTTACGTCAAACAATAATGATATTATTAGCAGCTTTATCGGCCGGGACAAAACATATTCCTTGGCTAGTTCTTTAAGTTTATGTTTGATACGAGAAATAGGTTTATTATGGTTGTTGTTAAGAGTAAAATGTTCTTTAAAATGTTGAATACGTATATCAACTATGTTCATTACTGAATTAAAAAGACTCCAAAGATTTTTGTCAGCTTTTTCCCGTTTTATCCATTTCAAACAGTAAGTACGGAGTGAGTCGTGGATGATATTACGACACTCATTCCAATTAATAATTGACGGGGACGATATTTAGGTCCTTTACTGAGGAATGATTTTAACTCTCGGTCTTGAACGATGTTAAGATCTCCTGTTATAACATGGAAATGGGTCCATAAATGTATTTGGAATTACTGCAATTACATGAAGTAGGTGTATTTTCACTGATATTAACATCTTTACACAACTGGCTATAATTAAACACATATTTCCGGGTAGATTTCTTGTAAATATAACAAATAAGAGGGAGCTCAGTATTATCAAAATATCCAGGAATTTGTTCTTTAACAGAATGGTCGTTAAAAATACCGGCAATATTTACAAAATCAAAACCTTTATTGACATATTTTATTTTAATAAAATGTTTTTATGATCTTCAGGGCGATCAATTTTGGGAAACAGTTTAGAATAACAATATGCCATTATAATTTGAACGATTTCATACTTAGGACTGCTATATGAAATTGTGTTGCAATCCTCTAAAATTTTATTTAACTTATTAACCGGTAATGAACAGAGCTTTGTTAATAGATAATGTCTGCCGTTGTTTTTGAAATAGAAATTAGGTCCGAAATATTGGTATGATTGGTCCGAAATTTTCTTTGATTGCGATTTTTCTACGACCATGAGAACGGTTTTACGAACAGTTTTAGAAACTATATCCAAAATGTTAACAGAATCGGTTCTTGATATATTACCAATTCCCATGATATTATCATTAAGACCGAGAGGGTAGACTGTCTGTAATTTTTTAATCCAATTTAATTCAATTATTTTCCGTGATCGTACAAACTTTGAATGAGATTCACCAGGCTGCTTATTTACTACTTCTAAAGGTTGAACTGTTAAATATTTAATAGGATGATTGTGCTTCTTAAGGTGTTGATAAATGATACTTTTGAATTTATTGGGTCTTTTAAAACGATACAGGTGTTCTTGCGTGCGTTTAGATAAATATCGTCCAGTTTCACCTACGTACTGAATACCGCATCCCGGTTTGTTTCATGTGAGTAAATAAATAATACTGTTTGTTTTTCAAGTTATATCAGTTTCAAAATTTAAAGAAAATGTGCGACCATTAAACGTGGACCTTACCGTATTGTTGGTGGAAAGACGGGGACATGTAAGTCATTTTTTGGCATGACACTTATCGATAGAAGGGTAACCACGATTTTATTGTTAAAAATGTTAGCGATGGTAGTATTTTAGATAAGCGATTTTGAAGATTGAGACGTGTAGATACCCTTTGAACGAGTTTAGTATTTAATTTTTTTTTTTTTTTTTCTAAGCTTCATATTTGTTTTTTGTTTGTGGATTTTATTAGAAAGGAGCAAAGACTGGCGTCCAGAATATGAACCAGCATACAATCAATTAAATTATGTAAAAATGATAATTCTGTTCGGCTAAAGATGTCAAACGCTATCCGTCATTAATTACCCGAAAAATAAAACAAAAGATAGGGTATATCAGGGTAGCGACTGACGTCTGACTAAATAGTAGAATGGGGCTGAAAATTGAAATACTACTTTTTGATAAATATTCCTAAAGTAATGAACTAGAGAAGTTCTCGCTCGGACACACACTCCATAATCTAGTATATTATAAGAGCATAAACCTGAAGCACGGGGAGGCACTCTACTGTCTCCACACGGCACTAAAGACAAACTCTGTAAAAAATAAAATTGAGAATGGAAATGGGGAATGTGTCAAAGAGACAACAACCCGACCACAGAACAGACAACAACAGAAGGTCACCAATAGGTCTTCAATGCAGCGAGAAATTCCCGCACCCGGAGGCGTCCTTAAGCTGGCCCCTAAACAAATATATATACTAGTTCAGTGATAATGGACGGCATACTAAGAGGCACAATGCTTTATTTTTCTCATTACCTCCACTTGATGACGGAGGGTTATGGGGATTCTGTGTCATGGTTTTCATTGTATATAACGCCTGTGTCGTGGTGTACATCCACGTGTACAAATAAGGCCGTTAGTTTTCTCGTTTGAATTGTTTTACATTGTCATTTCGGGGCCTTTTATAGCTGACTTTGCGGTATGGGCTTTGCTCATTGTTGAAGGCCGTCCGGTGACCTATAGTTGTTAATTTCTATGTCATTTTGGTCTCTTGTGGACAGTTGTCTCATTGGCAATCATACCACATCTTCTTTTTATATCACCTGTTATGTCGTGTTCATCACCTGTTATGTTGTGTTCATCACCTGTTATGTTGTGTTCATCACCTGTTATGTCGTGTTCATAACCTGTTATGTCGTGTTCATCATCTGTCATGTCGTGTTCATCACCTGTTATGTCGTGTTCATCACCTGTTAGGTCGTGTTCATCACCTGTTAGGTCGTGTTCATCACCTATTATGTCGTGTTCATCACCTGTTAGGTCGTGTTCATCACCTGTTAGGTCGTGTTCATCACCTGTTATGTCGTGTTCATCACCTGTAATGTCGTGTTCATCACCTGTTATGTCGTGTTCATCACCTGTTATGTCGTGTTCATCACCTGTTATGTTGTGTTCATCACCTGTTATGTCGTGTTCATCACCTGTTATGTCGTGTTCATCACCTGTAATGTCGTGTACATCACCTGTTATGTTGTGTTCATCACCTGTCATGTCGTGTTCATCACCTGTTATGTTGTGTTCATCACCTGTTATGTCGTGTTCATCACCTGTTATGTTGTATTCATCACCTGTTATGTTGTGTTCATTACCTGTTATGTCGTGTTTATCGACTGTTATGATGTGTTCATCGCATGTATCGTAATTTTCATACCATGTTATGTTGTGTTCATCGTCCGTGTCGTCGTATTTATCGTCTGTGTCTGTATCGTCCGTGTCTTTGTGTCCATCGTCTGTGTCGTGGTGTTTATCGTCTGTGTCGTCGTGTCCATCGCCTGTGTCGTCGTGTCCATCGCTTCTGTCGTCGTGTTCGTCGTCTGTGTCGTCGTAGCCCCAATGAATTTGTGAACTGTCTTCTGCAATTCTGCGTACGGCATTGTGATTGTATGTCAATGATAGATAATGTTCACCATGTCCTTCGGGATAATGTCCAATCGTTATAATAGGAAGGTGTCTTGTTATAATATTACTTCCATCGGGCCTTAATAAAGTAGTCCCGTGGTTTAATGTGAAACAATAAAATTTTGAACATTAAAAATATCGGATATAGCCTGTAAGGTGATCTGATCACCAAACTCTGTGTCTCTTGCCATTCTCAGTAAGTAGTCGGACCTCGATTCTATTATCATATTTGACCAAAGAACTCTATTATCAGCGCTGCCTAAACGTGATGTTTGCCCAAGATAAGTAATGACCTCGAGTCGTAATGTTTCTGCCGATCGATAAATACCGAGTCTTTGCAACTGATGCGAAATGGCTGCAAACTGACAATTACCATAACCAGGTGGATTAAAAGCAACTGTTAATCTAAAATCAGATATAAGATTGTAAGTTTTATCTTTTGGGGTTAAAATCATGTAGTAAGGTGATTTATAATTTGAGTGTTTCTTCTGTCTTTGTTCTGGTTAGAACTATTTTTGCCTCAGACAAACTTGATCCAGTTATATCAGATACATAGAACCACTGTTTCTTATTACACTTCGAATAAGGCGGTACAAAGGAGACTTGATATTTATGGTTTCTCTTCTCAGCTTTTATGACAGTACCTAATGAAGCCCATGCCTTATTTGGAACTCGATTGTTATTTCGAGTTCTGTATCGCACTAGAACTTGTTGTCCGACTTCATAAATCGGTGTTTTACTTTTCTTCATCCAGGCCTTGTTTTCCTATCGTTACAGTGCCTCGTTGCTTTCTGTGCTAAATTTCTGTTATGTTTTACATGATCCTCCCAAACTTGAGGGACTTAAAAGACTTTCTCAGATGACTTTGGCGAGTTCTTCCATAATATATTTTAAACGGACACTTCCACGCTAAACATTCCTTGGGACCATCATTTATTTTCCTCTCATATTTTTGTAATTGTCTAACCCAGTTAACTCCTACTTGTTTCATTTTAATAAGTCAAATGCTATTTTTTTTTTTTAAATTAAATGCATTCTTTCCACTTTTCCTGACTCTGCGAGTGGTATGGACGGCTCTTTATCTGCTTGATTTTTTCTTTTCAGAAAATCCGAACTTCCCTTCAAATTCCTTCCCACAATCATGCTGAATTACTTTTGGTTCTCCAAATTCCTCAAACTTTTCAATTCACGTTTAACAGTCGTTGAATTTTTGTTCTGCAACGGACGAAGCCAAACATATCTACTAAAACATCCAAAACACTCAAAACGTACTTAAAATTTTCTTTCTATGTGTGACTTTATGTCTTTGCATGTCCACTAAATCTATTTGCAAAATGTGATGTACACCTTGACTTACCACTGGTCTGTATGGAGCTTTATTTTTAAACCTAGCTGTTAGGGATTTGTAATATAATTCTTTATTCATTTCTTTACATATCAATTTTTCGGACAATCCAGAGAATCTGTTCTTCAACTGATGAAACATGCGCCTCGGTCCAATGCCTTTTTCTTGTGTGTACTGCTTTTTTATCAAACGTGGACACTCGTCTTTCTTAAGAACAGGTTTATTATCAAAATATAACCGTGGTGGTTGCCCTTGTATAGTGTATAAATCTTTACGTTTGTAATATGTTGATATTGCATTATTCTGTTCCAATGTTCTTTCCTTTACTGGAATGTCAAACGTTCCTTCAATGGTTCTAAATATAGCATCATATGCAGCTTCACTTTTGGTGAGCATGATCTATGCACTGTTCTTGTTTAAAACCAAATTGATCAGAAATAGAAGACACGTTATCTTAAAGCTGAAAAGAAGAGATAAACATAATCAGCAGATAATACTGGGTTAGCCATGTCATTTTACTGACTGGGTTCATGATATAATTGTTTTAGCCATTTAATAGCATTACATAGGGTTCTGTATAAAGTCATTTTGTACGATGGTCAGGGTCTGTAATCATTATTTAACAATGAACCAATAAGAACAAGTTCTGTAATGCTTGCTTTTCATTGACCAGACTAAAGCTCGCAACCCCTTTTAGCAGGCAAACAAGATAAGAACAATTGTTTTCACGGCTTGTAGGAATTTTCAAAGGATTTAAGTCCGTTTTGAATATCATTAATGATAACATACACTTTTTCGGGTCACTATTTGTTTAATAAAAAAATGTTCAACGTACAGTTTAAATATAAATGTTCGTTCTTTTTTCGTTTCTGATTCCTTCTGTGACGCCCCGGTCACACCTTACCGGATAACGCGAACGGACGCTGAACGAATATTTTTTCAATCCGTTCATGTCTGTAAGACGTCCATTATTTATCCGTTAGACGTCCGTACATAGATATAAGAAGATGTGGTATGAGTGTCAATGAGACAACTCTCCATCCAAGTCAAAATTTATAAATGTAAACCATTATAGGTCAAAGTACGGTCTTCAACACGGAGCCTAGGCTCACACCGAACAGTAAGCTATAAAGGGCCCCAAAATTACTAGTGTAAAACCATTCAAACGGGAAAACCAACGGTCTAATCTATAAAAAACGAGAAACGAGAAACACTTATGAACCACATCAACAAACGACAACTACTGAACATCAGATTCCTGACTTAGGACAGGTGCAAACAAATGCAGCGGGTTTAAACGTTTTAATGGTACCAAACCTTCACCCTTTTTCTGAAACAATAGTGTAACATCACAACATAGAAAAACACACTATAAAATATCAACTGAAATAGCTTAACTCAATCAAAGGACATATTAACACCATTGAACATACACAGAACAAATAAATTTGACCTATGATACAATGTAAATTCAAAATAAATAAACTAAGGAAGAATAATAAAAGTAACATGTTATATCGGTATGAAATGTTAAACAATTTAAGAAAAACAATATGCTCGAACAAAAATATCAGCCATTTGCAATAACTTTAAACACAGGTAAATAAAATAATTTTGTTGTTAGGTATACGTATACAGTTACAATAGAGAAAGGAAATATTTTAACAAAATAAATAATTTTGATGTTCATAGTACGAAGTGGAAATTTATATTAGTACCAAACACTTATCAAAGCTGGTATATAGACCAGATATAACCCTGAATAACATTAAATAACAAAAAAGCATTACAATTAGTATCAAAGGTCAAATAAACAAGAAAGTACGATTTGAGAGTACTCGCAGTTACTGACAGCTAGTTAAAAGCCAAAACAATTAATAATAAAAAATCATGCATCAGAGACTAAAATCAACTAAAACACATCCCAGGGATTTAGTATTTAAACGTCATGGACAGTCAAAGAAGACATGACTAGTGCAATGCCAAAAATAAATGTATCGACAGACAGTAGGATAGTTAGGAGTTTAACCTCTTTATAGATCAAAATGAACGTGGGTGTGTCTTTAAACATCCCGTTTGAAAAGAATACAAATTTAGTTATGTTTTAATTTGCTGATGACAAAATCGATATTAGTGCCAATGTAAACTATATTCAAAGATCTAATTACAACATTGGTAAGATAACCTGAACTAATAAGTTTATTTAAAGGTTCGATGAGTTTACACGGATCATATAGTGATTTCCGCGCTTTAAGTACAATATTACCGTAAAATTTAGGATGTGAAATACCGTTTTAATCAGTTTTCTACAGGTACAGCCAAGTTTACTAATCAAATCTTTGTATCTATGAAAGAACTTAGTAAAAGTTTTACGTAATTTATGGTAACGAAATCCCTGACTTAATAATTTACTAGTGATGCATTGATTACGTTCGTTAAAATCTATGACATCACTACACACACGGGCATAACGAACGAGTTGGGATATATACACACCGTATGATGGAGCCAAAGGAACATCGCCGTCTAAAAAAGGAAAATTAACAATAGGGAATGAAAAATCGTCTCTTTTGTCGTAAATTTTCGTATGGAGTTTTCCTTTAGAGATTGAAATGTCCAAGTCCAGAAAAGGACAACTACTGCTGTTTATGTTAGATTTAGTTAAAGTAAGTTCTATTGGGTAAATTTCGGTAGTATATTTAGAGAACTCTGGATTATTTAACGAAAAATATCATCTAGATAACGGAAGGTATTGTTGAATGTATCAACCAAATGTAACAATGACGTGTCTTTACTGAGTTTGGTCATAAACTGAGATTCATAGCAATACAGGAATAAATCTGCTATTAAAGGGGCGCAGTAAAGTGCCCATAGGAATACCTACTATCTGTCGATACACTTTATCGCCGAAACGTACATATATGTTGTCCAGGAGAAAATTTAAAGCTTCAATCATATCTTCACATTTCCAGTAAGTGTATCTAGCATACTTTCCTTTTCGTTACAGAAAAAGGCTTTAAACGAGTTACAGCAAATAAATTTGTAATGAGATTTTCAAAAGACCATTTAATTAAATATGAAAACTTTTTCTTGATAAGATTGTGTGGAAGTGTAGTATAGAGAGTAGAAAATCATAACTGTCAACAGAATTAAAAGGACCATCAAAAGCATGTATTTTATCTAAAACCTCTAAAGAATTTTTAACACTCCAAAATAATTAATACCATTATTTTCATAAGCTTTATTACAAAAGTTAATAACAAGTTCTTTGATAGTAGTAAGGGAGGAGTTAGAAGAACTGATAGATTGGTAGTAGAACACTTACTAGATGCGGAGATGAAACGGAATTTAAATGGTTTTTGTGCAATTTAGGTAACCAGTACATAGTAGGGACTTTCAAATTTACGGAAGAGGCTTTAAGCTGGGTAGTGGCAGTGATATGCTTCTGTACAATTTGAATCTTTGTGGAGCGTACGGACCTGAATGTAGATGAATTTGTAATTTCGTTTTGGAGAACTTCCGTGTAGTATATGCGTCACACCACCACTACATTATTTGCTGCTTTATCTGCCGGTACGAACACAAACCGCTTTGCGAGTACTTGGAGTTTATTTTTTATTCTGGAAATGGGAATATCATGGACCCTATTACTAATTTCAGAATTGTTTTCAAAATGAGATATACGAATATTAACAGTATTCATAATTTGATTCAAATAACTGTCTAGAGATTTTTATCAGATTTTTCACGTTTACACCAATTTTACAGTAGACAGACAGAGCGTCTTTAATAACCTGACGACACTGTTTCCAATCTATTTTAGATGGAGGACGATATTTCGGTCCTTTCTTAAGAAAAGTTATGACCTCACGGTCTTCGACGATGTTGAGGTCTCCTGTAAGGACATGACCATAGGGAACATTTCTAAAACTAGATGTTTCACAATCTCAAGTGGAAGGAACATTATTTACTATATTGACGTCTGATGTAACTGACGTATAATTAAAAATCAAACTTCTGCTGGTTTTTATAAGAATATGAAATAATAGGTGGTTCTATATTATCAAAATATGGAGGTATTTGGCTTTGGATGGTAGAGTCATTGAATATACTAGATAAGTTAATAAAATCAATACCTCTATTTATATATTTTCATTTAAGAAAATGCCGTTTATGATTTTCAGGTTTATCGATACTAGGAAATAGCTTATGATGACAAAAGGCTGTAATAATACGGGTGTATTCATACATCGGGCTAAAAAGAAATTGTATCACACTCCAGAAAAATAGCATATAATTTACTTATTGGTATCTGACCCAGTTTGCATAATACTTGATGTCTGCCATTATTTTTTATTATAGATAACAGATCAGCAAGTGTATAATTTATACGATGTTTAATACGCTGATTACGGTTTTTGCGTTTGCCATGAGACCTTTTATTTCTAAGTCGTTTATCGACAATATTAATGACATCGATTGAAGTTTTAGTTATGTTCCCCTGTCCTAATATTTTGTCATTAAGACCGAGAGGATAAGCAGTTTGAAGTCTTTTTATCCAAAATAATTCGCGAATTTCACGTGATTTTTCAAATTGCTTGTGTGATTCTCCTGGTTGTTTCTGAACGGTTTCAAGTGGTTGGAATTTAATAAATTTTAGATTGTGATTATGCTTATCTAAATGTTGATATATCAAACTTTTGAATTTTTAGGTCTACGAAAGCGGTAAAGGTGTTTCATGTATCTGTTTCATGCCCGTTAAGCGTCTGCTTTATCTGTCGACGTCCGTTCTGTATGTTAGAACATTTTCAGCATAAAAGTACCCGTTGAACATCCGGTAGTTGTCCGTTCCGTTTTCGTTTTATCCGTTACTTTTCCGTTATATATTCGTTGAAGGTACGATAAACCAGATAACCAACGGACTTCTACCGGACGTATAATGGATAAAACAGACGACGAATGGATTTGAAACGAACATGAACGGAAAGTTAACGTAAAAACGAATAATTTCCTATTGAACATTTCACGTCAGAAATCACAATATTATTGGTATGTCAAATTTCTTGAGTGTCCTACATGTTTACCACTGCTTATCTTGTTCGTTTGTTTTATCCGTAACAATTCCGTAAGGTGTCCGTTTTATGCGGTTCTCTTCAATTATATGTTCGTACGACATCTAATCGGTTCGGTATGTTTCCGTTTCTAAAACGCAAACGGAAAACCTTTTGTTCTCACTCTTAAGGTGACCGGTCGAAATATCTAGTATGAAGCTGTGGTCACACCTTAATCGGACAGCACGAACGAACCCTAACGGTTGAAAAAAAAACAGTTTTTCGTTTACAAAATTGTTATCCGTACGTTGATATACTGGCCAAATAAAACAGACGCGTAACGAATGCATAACAGACACACACAGGATATGCAGCGTACGAGAAAAGGAAACGTACCGGACAGAACAGATGTCGAAAATATATTAAACGGACGAGACTCGCTTAAAAAGGACACCTTAAGCTGTTGTCACACCTTACCAGATAGCTCAAACAGACACCAAACGGATGAAAATAAAGTGTTCTGTCGACAAACATTTTTATCCGTTAGAAGTTCATTGATGATCTTACCAAATATAACAGACGAGTAACGAATACCTAACGGACACCCGACGGATATGAAATGGACGAAAAACGGACGAGTACCGCATAAAACGTACACATAACGGAGGCGTACTGGATAAAACGGACGAACAAGATAAAAGAAAATTGAAGGCGGCAATAATTATACATGTAAATCACATAAGTCTCTGTCCGGTGGAAAATTTTGAGCATGTTCAAAACTTTG
This sequence comes from Mytilus coruscus, assembly GCA_017311375.1. Taxonomy (NCBI): domain Eukaryota; kingdom Metazoa; phylum Mollusca; class Bivalvia; order Mytilida; family Mytilidae; genus Mytilus; species Mytilus coruscus. The sequence continues at coordinate 86,957,105 of CM029601.1, forward strand.
AACGGACGTCCAATGAATGAAATGTCCGTTGAACGTACGGTAGGCGTCCGTTTTGTACGGTACTCGTACATTCCGTTACTGTTTGTCATCCGTTACGTTCACATTATAAATCCGTTGGAGGTCTGGCAGATAAATCCACCGAAGGCCTTCTAACGGACGTCTAACGGATAAAATGAATGTTGAACGAATGTGAAACGGATTTCTACCGGACGTATAACGGATAAAACGGATGATGAACGGATCTGAAACGGATAAATGCCAATATAAAAATTCGCATCAGAAATGCCAATTAGATTTTTTTAAGGGTCATGAAATCTTATTATTCATAATCGATCTTAGAGTAAGGACGCGTCTTCACAATCAAGCAGCTCTTATTCAGGCCAGATACTGCCATTTTGGCGGCATTTTGAAGAACAGACCAAAACCATTTACTCGGAAACATTTTGAATATTTATGCGATTTACATGTATTATTATTGTCGTCTTTAATTTTTTATCTTGTTCATCCGTTTTATCCGGTACGCTTCCGTTAGGTGTCCGTTTTATGCGGTAGTCGTCCGTTGGATGTACGTTCGACATCCGTTATGTACGTTACGTTTCCGTTTCCCGTACGTTGCATATCCGGTGTGTGTCCGTTATGCATTCGTTACGCGTCCGTTTTATGTGGTCAGTACATCAACGGACTCCCAACAGATAACAATTTTGTCAACGGACAACTTTTATTTTCATCCGTTAGGCGTCCGTTCGTGCTATCCGGTAAGGTGTGACCGAGGCTTAACGGATAACTTTTTTCAATCCGTAAATGTCCGTTAGACGTCCGTCCATATCCGTTGCATGTCCGTTTAGCGTACGAATGAAAAGAAAGTTGTCCGTTGACAAAATTGTTATCCGTTGGGAGTCCGTTGATGTACTGACCAAATAAAACGGACGCGTAACGAATGCATAACGGACACATACCGGATATGCAACGTTCGAGAAACGGAAACGTACCGGACATAACGGATGTCGAACGTTCATCCAACGGACGAGTACCGCATAAGACGAACACCTTTCTAAGGCGTACCGGATAAACCGGATGAACAAGATAATACGGAAAATTAAAGGCGAAAATAAAATACATATAAATCGCATAAATATTCAAAAGTTTTGTGTAACTGGTTTTGGTTTGCTCTTCAAAATGCACCGAAAGGGTAGTGTCTGGCCTGAATAAGAACTGCTTGATAGTGAAGAAATGCCCTTACATTATGATATATTATGATTAATAGAAATTCATGAAGCTCAAGAAATCTGACAAATCAATAATTGGCATTTCTGACGCAAAATTTCGATTGACATTTATACGTTTCAGACCCTTTCATCATCCGTTTTATCCGTTTTACGTCCGGTAGAAGCTCGTTTCACATTTTTAACATCCATAATATCCATTAAGCGTCCGGTAGAAGTCCGTTGGTGAATTTGTCTACCAGACCTCCAACGGATGTACTACGGACAAGTAACGGATACAAAACGGAAACGAAACGGACGAGTACCGTAAAAACGGACGCCTACCAGACGTTCAACGGACACTTCATCCTTTGACGTCCTTTCAAAGTTTTGAAAATGCTTAAAATTTCCAACGGACAGAAATGATGTCGGCGGATAAAACGTACGTCAAGTTACGGATTTGAAACGGATATGGACGGACGTTTAACGGATAATAACGAACGTCTAACGACATGAACGGATTGAAAAGGTTTTGCGTTCGGCATCGATTCAAGCTATCCGTTAATGTGAACGATGCTTTACCGGATATATCACGAACGAACGCCTAACGGATGAAAACAAGTTTTCTGTCGACAAAATTGTTATCTGTTGGGATTCAGTTGATGTACTGACAAACAAAACGGACGCAAAATGAATGCATTAAGCCTCGGTCACACCTTACCGGATAGCACGAACGGACGTCTAACGGATGAAAATAAAAGTTGTCCGTTAGCAGTCCATTGATGTACTGACCAAATAAAACGGATGTGTAACGAATGCATAACGGACACAAACCGGATATGCAACGTACGAAAACGGAAACGTACCGGACAGAACGGATGTCGAACGTACACCCAACGGACGAGTACCGCATAAAACGGACACATAACGGAAACGTACCGGATAAAACGGACGAACAAGAAAAATTAAAGGCGACAATAATACATGTAAATCACATAAATATTAAAAATGTTTCCGTGTAACTGGTTTTGGTTTGTTCTTCCAAATGCCGCCAAAGGGCAGTGTCGATTATGAATAATAAGAATTCATGAACCTAAAGAAATCTGACATATCAATAATTGGCATTTCTGACGCGAAATTTTCAATTGGCATTTATCCGTTTCAGATCCATTCATCATCCGTTTTATCCGTAATACGTCGGGTAGAAGTCCGTTTCTCATTCGTTCAACATCCGTTTTATCCGTTAAACGTCCGGTAGAAGTCCGTTGGTGAATTCATCTTCCACACCTCCAACGGATGTATAACGGACAAGTAACGGATGCACAACGGAAACAAATCAGACGAGTACCGTACAAATCTGACGCCTAACGGACGTTCAACGGACATTTTATCTGTTGGACGTCCGTTGAAAGTTTTGAACATGCTCAAAATTTTCCATCGGACAGAACGGACGTCGACGGATAAAACGTACGCTTAACGGACATGCAACGGATATGGACGGACGTCTAACGGATAAGAACGGACGTCTAACGGACATGAACGGATTAAAATAAAAGTTGTCCGTTGACAAAATTGTTATCCGTTGTGAGTCCGTTGATGTACTGACCGAATAAAACGGACGTGTAACGAATACATAACGGACACACACCGGATATGCAACGTACGAGAAACGGACACATACCTGACAGAACGGATGTCGGACGTACATCCAACGGACGAGCACCGCATAAAACGGACACCTAGCGGAAGCGTACCGGATAAAACGGATGAACAAGATATACGGAAAAATTAAAGGCGACAATAATAATACATGTAAATCGCATAAATATTCAAAATGTTTCTGTGTTACTGGTTTTGTTTCTTCTTCAAAATGCCACCAAAGGGCAGTGTATAGCCTGAAAAGAGTTGCTTGATTGTGGAGACGTGCTCTTACTCTAAGATCGATTATGAATAATAAGAATTCATGAACCTTAAGAAATCTGACCTACCAATAATTGGCATTTCTGACTCCAAATTTTCAATTGGCATTTATCCGTTTCAGATCCGTTCATCAACCGTTTTATCCGTTATACGTCCGGTAGAAGTCCATTTCTCATTTGTTCAACATTTGTTTTATCCATTAAACGTCCGGAAGTCCGTTGGTGAATTCATCTTCCAGACCTCCAACGGATGAATAACGGACACGTAACGGATACAATACGGTAACGAAACGGACGAGTACCGTACAAAATGGACGCCTACCGGACGTTCAACGGACATTTCATTCGTTGGACGTCCGTTCAAATTTTGAACATGCACACAAATTTCCACCGGAAAATGGACGTCGACGGATAAAACGTACGCTAAACGGACATGCAACGGATATGGACGGACATCTAACGGATAAGAACGGACGTCTAACAGATATGAACGGATTAAAAAAATTATCCGTTAGGCATCCGTTCGAGCTATCCGTTAAGGTGTGACCGAGGCCTAACGGAAACGCAATGGACGAGAAACGGAAACGTACCGGTGTTTCTCGGACAGAACGGATGTCGAACGTACACCCAACGGACGAGTTCTGCATAAAACGGACACCTAATGGAAGCGTACCGGGTAAATCGCGGATGAACAAGATATGCGGAAAATTAAAGGCGACAATAATAATACATGTCAGTCGCATAAATATTCAAAAGTTTCTGTGTAATTGGTTTTGGTTTCAAAGTCCGCTAAATGGTAGGGTTCAGCCTGAATCACAACTGCTTGATAGTGAAGACGAGCGTTTACTCTAAGATCAATAATGGATGATAAGCATTCGTGAACCTCAAGAAATCTAAAATACCAATAATTCGCATTACTCACTCAAAATTTTCAATAGGTATTTATCCGTTTCACATCTGTTCATCGTCCGGTTTACCCGTTATACGTCTGGTAGAAGTCCGTCTACCACTAGTTTTATCCGTTATACGCGCGGTAGACAGTCGGAAAGCAAGCCCTTAGAAACGACCGTTGTTGCTACTTTCTTAAGACAACAATGGGACTGATATTAAAACCCGCCATTCTGAAATTGCGTTAATTTCGCGGAAAAATAATTTGGCGCCAATTTGAAATTTTTCTTTTTCTGTTTCTTACTTGCCATTACATTTTTTTCGATTTTTAAGCATGGTTCTTATTATTAAAGAAAATAATACTTAAACATGTTAATTTGGCCGTCTTTTAACAATTACGTAACGCCGTTGATCGTCGTTTATAAATAATGCGAAATTATCTGTTATTTTTCCTTCTTTTTTTCACAGATAAACAAAGATTATATATACTATATAAAAAATTAATACGTATCTCGAAGTTAAAAAAAAATCAAGTCTAACGTTCTATCACCCCTTAGGAAACCCCGTTCGAACTAAATTCCAAACGAAAGACATTTTTTGACATTGTAGTTTTTTGGTCTTACACATCGATGTCAACTTGCATCTGAACACAATGTACACACATTCATGCATTTAGTGTGTTTGTTTGAAAAGCAATGGCGAGTTCAGCTGTGAATATTTGATTGGATTAATTATTCTCTTTAAGTCAGTGAAATGTTTGACTTAACTAAAACAAGGTATGGAAAATTTTATACTGTCTTTGCACAACCTTAACTGCTTAATTAAGATTACTAAACAAAACTCATTCATTATTTATAATATTATAAAAAAAAATGTGATGAAGGAATCCTGCAAAAGTAAATGAAAAGCCTTGTCCTAAATTTGAACTTAAAACAATCTCTTTCAGACTGCCATTTTAATCACTCTTATTCAAAGCATGTTCATACTGACATGAAGTGTGACTTACTTTTGACTTGTGATCTAAAACATAATTGTTGACTTAGCACTCATAAACTGCTCTGAAATACTTTTATATAAATATAAAATGCATAGTTATTATTTTTTAAATAGAAGAAGAAAAATATTAGACAGAGTCTTTTTGTTCTAATTTATTTTCAAGTTCATGATTAGAACCATTTATTTATTGGTTTAGTGGTTTTTTTATAATTTGAGTCCATTCATTAGAACTTGCATGGAATCAATGAGACAAAATTTATTGTTATATTTATTTTGTTCATACACTGATTGCAAACTAATTTCCTTTTATTTCAAATAATGAAGAATTTACATTCAGAATACTTTCATTGTGATCTCTTTAAGTTTAAATGAATAAGGTAGGACCAAGTATCAGTAATGAAAAGGAATTCCTGTTTTGATCATTTTAATCCTGTCTTGATCCATTATTCATGAATATTTTGGCTACCCTTGTAATAAATGTAGTAGAAATTTATTTCAGTGTTAAAATAATTTGGCTACAACAGTAAAAATACTTACCAAAATATAAATATTACCTAAATTAACTCTTTGAATAATAATATTATGGCACATAGGGCCTATTTCACTGAGACTGCATGAGTTCTGAAAAGTGATAAAATGTCTTTCTCTAGATTTTTTGCACATGTCTTTAGTATCAAAATATATTTAATAAAATTATTTGATTAATATCCACATGTAAATAACAAAGTTTGTTCATGAGAGTGTCAAACAAAGGGACGTAACTCGTAAATTACTATCGGCCCTGCTTCGTCAGAAATATCGACGCATCGAAGTGGCACATTTGCGTATTACAGCGTATTATGTGGCACAAATTTGACATATCATAGTCCAAGTTATGTTACATAACATAATTTAAATTCAGCATAGCTTACCGAGAAGTTAAGAAAGAAAATTACGATTTCAATTTCCTGTGACCAATTTTTTTGGTCAACACCTAGACTTTGAAGACACATTTTAAGAGAAAAAATGAGTTTAATCCATAATTGAGTGGATCAATATATTTCTTATATACTCAAGAATGTTCACTTAAAAGCAAATTAGTTTTAATTCATGCAAAAAACTACAAATTCCAAAAAACGGGCTTCACTTTTTGGTAAAAATGCCAATATATGGTAATCACATGACTTCCATTGTTGCTTTAAGAAATGGGGTCAAACCGGGGTCAGCTTTCCGACTGTAGAAGTCCGTTGGTGAATCCGTTCGCGCTTCCGTTAAGGTGTGACTGGGGCTTAACGGACCTCTAATGGATGTATAACGGACAAGTAATGGATACATAACGGAAAGGGAACTGACGAATACGGTAAAAAACGGACGCATACCGGACATTCAACGGACACTTCATCTGTAGGACCTCTGTTCAAAGTTTTGAACATGTTCAAAATTTTCCACCGGACCGAACGGACGTCGACGGATAAAACAATCGATAAACGGACATGAAACGGATATGGGCGGACATCCCACGGATAACAGCGTACGTCTTACGAACATGAACGGATTGAAAAAAAAGGTTATCCGTTCGACGTCCGTTCGCGCTATCCGGTAAGGTGAGACTGAGGCTTTATTAACAATGGTAGTTGTACTATGACTTTCTTTTAAATTTCTAGTCATACATTGTTTCTGTATATTATTGTCATAAGAAATCAGAAACGAGACAAACAGTGTCCTCTGAAAAAAGTGGCTGCTATCAGTATTGGTAATTAAAACAGACTGAAATCCTTTAAGAATCACTACAAGCCGTGAAGCTGTCGGATTCAGCAGATAATTAGATTTCATAAAGATTTGAGATTTTGGTAATCTTGGAGTCTGATACAGCTTTTTATGTATTAGACAAGTTGTCAAAATTGCCTGCTGATAAAGTGGCTGCTATCTTTATTGGCTGCTGAAAGTGCCAATCTGGTTTTAAATTGGCTCACTAGTCACCTAACACAATAGTGAAATTCGATCATTTCAACATAATTTTAACATAATTAACCCTCTCAGTCCCAAATAATTATCATTTTCATACATGGAAAACCCTATTTTTTCGAGGTAAAATGCACATTTTCCGCATATTTTGAATACACATTCCTGACCTAGTATACCTTTATTGGTGTATTTGACTTTGTAAACATTAAGTTTACATAGTTGACATTATAAAAACATTGTTATTTTTTCAAAATGTACCGTTAAAGCATATGACGTCATCAATAAGAGTGTTATTCGTGACGTTTATGTGTAAGACGTCGAAATAAAGTAGCTTGCAGGTACTTGAAAATACCATTAGTTAGTGTTGTACAGTCAACAGCTTGAAAACGGTTATAGTTTTATCGATTTGCATAGTGTAAAGTGTTATTGATTGCAAAAGTTCGTATGCCATCCTATCAGAGTTTCATTTTTTTTAAATATATTTGATATTTGCTGAAATATATTCAACTGAAAGAAGGTTTTATTTTGGAAACAATATGCTAAAAAATATTTACTCTTTTGTTGTAAAAACTCGGAAGTATAGTGTCGATGTCTTGAATACTACTTTCATAAATAGTGCCGAAGTCAACAATATCTCTTCATAAATGGAACATCGTATCAAAATCATTACATAAGCAACTGAACAATATGCCGTGAATTAATAAATTGGCCGCACAACAATTCATTTCTTTGGGGTTTTTTTTATCATTTTTGTGATGTATTATATGTAATGTGTTCACGTTTCACGTATGCCATCAATCCCATTGGGGTATTCATTTTTCAATAAAGTTCAATTATTCTTACTTTGCTATTACTTGAGATTTCATCCGGCTTGTCAGTCGACAGCGGGGAGAACATTTTCTGGCCGCAGGTCGTCAGTGGAAAAATAATAAGCCGGAGCAAACGTCCCGTTCACCAAGGCGGGAAAAAATAAAAACAGTCTACTAAAAGAAATACCCAGAATTTATTGAAATACATGTATTTGCCTAAAGCATACATCTTTATGCTCCGTCTTAAAAGAGCACGACATAGGATTATTATTGCGATAGGTGATATTTTAAAAACTATTTAACTATCTAAATATTTCAAAGAACCATGCCCTACAAAATGATTTTTTTTTCGAATTTCAATTTAATTTTTCATCATTTTTTTGGGGTGAAAGCTTTTAGCAAAAAGAAAGATATAGCCAAATATCAGATGGGGACGAGAATCTAGGATTTTTTTTTTGTTATAGCCTCAATGTGGAATTACGTTTTGCCAACTTTAAAATACGAGTTCTTTTCGGTTATTATGAAATGGACACTGTAATTTAGACAAAGTTGGGATGTAAGAATGGAAGTATTAAAAAGATAATATAATCATTGAATAGTAAAGAAAAAAAAGTCTACAGCAAATAAAGGAACCACTGGCATTATACATTTACTCTGAGATCTCCATTTTTAAAATTTTTTAAGGCCTTCCCCTAATTTAGACGAAAGAGATAAAATTGAAGTCATCTAATTAACCCCTTGAAACACTGATGCATTTGTTTTATTGTACGTGTTTGTAAAAGTTACTAAATCATAAACTCACTTTACTATGTTTTTTGGGTTTAAGGTTTAAGGTGTGTCTATTAGAACAGTTTAGGGGTGTGTCTTCAATACGGAACAGTTATGAATAAAAGGAGATGCCGGGGGTATACATCAATGAGACAGCAACCAAACAACAAAACCCAAAAAAAAACATCTAGAAGACATTTTTGGTATTAATACAATGTGAAATGCCCTACGTTTACTCTTGTTTATGAACATAACGAAACCAGAGATCTATATTTCAAGTTGATTGGTTTTTCATTTAGCAAAGGTTGTTGTCTTCTTTATGATCTTACAAGAAAGGGGGAGGGATATTATTTACAGACAATTTTTACTTTGTATTTTGATTGATTGTGGCTTGTTAAACATCTAGTTTGCAACATAATATTTTATAACAGATTATTATTTCAAATTTCTTTCGTTCAAATGGGTCATTTAGAATCATATATTCTTCAACAATGGTTACAGTGTGAACGTGCTTTAATATTTTACTAATAGATATAGAAAGGACGAGGAATTAGTATATGTATACTCCCCAACCCCCTCCCTCCTGTGATAGTTGCTTACAACTTGTCTTTACTAGGGGCTATTTAGAGTTTGATATATCGTCATGATGTTTGGTTATTGTACAAAAAATATATCATGTTGAAGGCCGTACGCTGACCTATAGTTGCTAACTTCTACGCCATATGGTCTCTGGTGGAGAGTTGTCCTGTTGGTAATGATACCACTTCTTCTAATTTTTATCATAATTAAGTCTAAAAGACGCCCTTTTCGTCTCTCTCAAATGAAAAATTGGAAACCAAAATAGTAACGAAATTGAAGAGCACTAAAAAGAAAAAAAATAACAAAAAGCAAATCAAATTCAAAACATAAAAATGCACTATTATACATAAATATGCAAACTGTACTGATACAACATGTAAGTTACTAGTATTTTTTTATTTACTCAAATCATAGAGACGCAAACTACTAGTATATCATATTTTGGTAATTCATTTGTTATTTATATTTGAACTTTGATTCAAACTGTTTTTTACTTTTTCATAATTCATCCTTTTCTGATAGAAAAAACTTCTGAATTCTACGGTGAGTTTTTATTCTGATGTGCTAATTTTTTGTCTAAAAAGAACAAAAAAAAAGTCAATTATGACTTAAATATCTATACTTTGGCCTACACGTATATATTTTTAGAAGTTCTAAAGATGTCATGACATTGAATTTTGGTCGATAATATTATTTTTTGAGTGGTCTCACTTTTTAAATTCGAAATGGAAATCTTAGTATATTTTAACAACAAAACCTCTTTAGAACCAGTTTGACAAATTAAAATATATAATATATGTTAAGTCAGTCTCTGTAATATCTGACGTCATTTAGATGAATTTCATTGACGTCACGAAACGCCAAACCCTTAGTACAAAACTTGTCAATATTCTTAGTTTATATCCCAAAAAATACTCAATGCAAATATCGAATCTGTTGTTAATAAATGTCCTCTAGATGTCTATTTGGGGTTTTGTTGTTTGCTTGAATAAAAGAAGATGCAGGGGGTATACATCAATAAGACAACAAGCAAACAACAAAACCCCAAATAGACATCTAGAGGATATTTTTGGTATTAATACAATGTGTCATGTCCTAAATAAGTTTTTCCTCAGTCTGGTTAAAATAAAGATCTGTCGTAATTCGCTTACTCTTATTTATGAACATAACGAAACCAAAGATCTATATTTTAAGTTGATTGTTTTTTTATTTAGCAAAGGTTGTTGTCTTCTTTATGATCTTACAAGAAATGGGAGAATATTATATACAGACAATTATCACTTTGTATTTTGATTGATTATGGCTTGTTAAACATCTAGTTTGCAACATAATATTTTAAGAATCATATATTCTTCAACAATGGTTACATTGTGAATGTGCTTTACTATTTTACTAATAGATATAGAAAGGACGAGGAATCCCCCCCCCTTTGTGATAGTGGCTTACAACTTGTCTTTACTAGGGGCTATTTAGAGTTTGATATATCGTCATGATGTATGGTTATTGTACAAAAAAGATATCATGTTGAAGGCCGTACGGTGACCAATAGTTGCTAACTTCTACGCAAGTTGGTCTCTGGTGGAGAGTTGTCCCATTAGTAATTATACCACTTCTACTTTTTATCATAATTAAGTCTACAAGACGCCCGTTTCGTCTCTCTCAAATGAAAAATTGGAAACCAAAATAGTAACGAAATTGAAGAGCATTAAAAAGAAAAAAAATAACAAAAAGCAAATCAAATTCAAAACATAAAAATGCACCATTATACATAAATATGCAGCCTGTACTGATTAGTTACTAGTATTTATTTTTATTACTAGTAACTCAAATCATAGAGATGCAAGCTACTAGTATATCATATTTTGGATTCATCATTTTGGAAATTCATTTGTTATTTATATATTTGAACTTAATTGTTTCTTTGATTCAAACTGATTTTTTTTTTTTTTCATAATTCAGCCTTTTCTGATAGAATAACTTCTGAATTCTACGGTTAGATTTTATTCTGATGTGCTAATTTTTTGTCTAAAGAAGAACAAAAAAGTCAATTATGACTTAATATCTATATTTTGACCTACACGTATATATTTTTAGAAGTTCATGACATTGAATTTTTGTCGATAATATTATTTTTGTGTGGTCTCACATTTCAAAATTCGAAATGGAAATCTTGGTATATTTTTTAACAACGAAACCTCTTTAGAACCAGTTGACAAATTAAAATATATAATATATGTTAAGTCAGTCCCTGTGGTGTTTAAGATTCGGAATTTAAGATTATTCAAAAATATAAAAAAATAAGAAGATGTGGTATGATTGTCAATGAGACAACCCTACACCAGAGACCAAATGACATAGAAGTATTCAAAAACCATGTTTTTTTTTGTCAAGCTTATTCATGCCAAGAATAAATACTTAAGATGTCTCTTAAAATTGTGTTGGTTAGTTATTAAAAAGCTTTATTAATTTATTCTTAATAAGCATTTCGCAGCCTTCAACTAAATGAAGACGACGGTGAGTGCCCGACAGTAATTTACGACGTAATATCTGACGTCATTTAGATGAATTTCGTTGACGTCACGAAACGCCAAACCCTTAGTACAAAACTTGTCAATATTCTTAATTTTCTAAACATTATACCAAAAAAAATAAATACTCAAATACAAATATCGAATCTGTTGTTAATAAAATCAAAATCCAGCTTGAGAATAAATTACTTCACACAGATAATAAAGTAAAATCCGATACAAAAATGAAAGCTAAATGGAGATATGTAACAATATTTTTCAAAATATTGACGGTCTTTTGATATATTGCCCGGGTAGATCTGCATGAAAATATGTATACAATGTTTGCGGAGAACAAGGTTTTAAAATGAGTACATACTTATAAGTTCTGTCGGTTATTTACAGAGATCTGCTCGATTATATTCCAAAACAATATCAGTTATTTGTACCGTATGAATACTTATATGACATATTTTTACTCTGAATAAACATGATTACGTTACTATCAACGTGCCACCCGACTATAGAGCGAAACGAAAGGTTGCTAACTTCTTTCCAAGGAATTGGGGGACCGGTCGGGAAGAATTGTTTTAAAATGTAATTAAATATCATTATTTTGAAAGACTATAGGGGACTCATGTCACTCAACACATGGTCCTGTCCTCAAGAACCTATGGAAAGAATAAGAAACCATGGTCAAGTATTGCGATCGGATCGCGAAGGACATAGCTCATGCAATGAATTGTATGACAAAAATATTGGAAAAAAAAATAAAACGCCCTGTCAAAATGGCTCAGCAATATAATTAGTATCTGAGAGAAATTACAGTGCAAAACGTTCACCTTTTTTCCTAAACTACAAAAAGCGGATTGCTCATTAACATTTTAATGATAGAAAAAATGTAAACAATCATAGATTTGGTAATTTATGAATGTCCAAATTACTTTAATATTTATCACTATTTCAAAGAATAATAAACAATACTATATAAAAATACTCTTAATAGCTAATTAACGCAAGCTCAAAATACTGAACCCAGTGACATGAAATCATGTCATCCTACACTCTAATATCGGTGGATGTAATTCTCTGAAGATTCCAAATAGAAGTGGATAAAACCTAAAGAAAAACTAGTCTAGTGCAATGTCCATGCAGAATTTCGTTTCAAAAAAACAAACTGGACATTTTATTCTTACTTTAAACTAGATACTAGCGACATGACGCTAAGCCTCTCTCCCCTGAAAAATAAACCAAATTAACGATTGGGCAACAACATGAAAATTATAATAGCATGAACGGTACCAATTTTACTGCACCTGATGAGAATTTCGACAATTATTATCTCTTCGGTGATGCTCGAGGTCTTAATATTTGAACGCCAAATTCGAAATTCCTTGCTTAGGTAACCATTCAAATGCCTAAGACAAGAAAGGAAATTATGCCTAACAAATCCTATATTTTCTTCATTGTACATCTACAGTATCATTAAAAAGAGATGTGGATATACATCATTAAGACAACAACCCAGCGACACAAAACCAAATAACAGTAATAACAGCATTAAAGAGGTCATTATATTTTTATTGTTTCAACAATATATTAGTGTCTTAGTGTCTATGCAATACTAGTATCTTAATCGGCCCGAGTATATATATAAAAAAGAAACTAACAATGATCTTCAATCACCACCAAATTCCTAAATGAAAGATATTAAAGAACCTTTAGTGAGCAATGTCACATACATTGCATCCCAATGTAAAGAGGAAAAAGCTTTTATTGGCCTGATGGCATAGGGTTTTTTGCTGTTTACTTTAGTTATGAATATTTTTCTTGATAATGTTAGACAGTAATATTGTCTTGAACAAATCTGTATTTAGTAACTTTGAAATTGACCCCCGACCAACACCGCTACTTCGTTCAGTATAATAACAAAAGAAAAACACTCACGTGGTACCGACTTGTATGATATCGTTCACTGCAACACTCTTAAATCGGTGGATGTACTTAATAGAATATTTCAGAAACTTCATAAGGCAGCATTCATTCATTTTTATAAGGAAATCAGGTTTAATTTCTTTAGAAAACGAACGGTGTTAAAAGAGAACTTAGCACTGGTTTAAAAAAACATCGTTCATGTATGCTATTGAAAATGAAAATAAAAAATTATGATCAGAGAACACTACTTGTTTTATGCGGATAAACAAAATAATGTAAATAGAGGTACAAATCAAATTTGATTAAGAATGATAAAATATTCAATGTATACCAAATTTTATTTTTTTCAAATATATTTAATTCTTAAACAAAGCGTCACAAATGTCACAATAGATAATTCAGTAAAACAAGTTATTAACTTTTAAGTAAAGCGATAAGTATTTGGTGAAAATTACTTCATCCAAAAACATAATGCCCTAATTTTACTATTTTACAATTTGTTATCACTTCAAGACGCAGGTTAAATTCCTTAACCTTTAATTTTCAAAACATACGAGACCCTCTTGTGAGGTTAAGTAATTAAACATCCCCATAATAGAAGTTGTTCATCGTTTTTTTTTTTTTTGAGGTTTTTTTTTTTTGAGGTTTTTTTTTCTTGAGCAGCAGTTTTCAACCAACAGCTGTGGCTATCTTGGCTAGCTTCCTGTAGTAGCGAGCCAATTTGGCCCTACTTTTTAAATTATGTACCGTCTTTTATATCCTTGTTCAAGTAAGTTGGTTTTTTTATTATTATGTACTAGTATATTACTTTTACGACGTATGGTGTAGCTAGACACAAAGGTGCGCACGCGTAAAACTGGTTAAACTCCACCACGTTTTGTGCGTGTATCAAGTCAGACCGTCTGGACCATGTGTTGTTCTCTGCTGTTTGTCTTTGAGTGTACGTCTATTTTTTTCTTGGAAGTGGATAGAGACGACTATCTAAGTTGTGATAGCTTTGTACGATCTTATTTGCATACATGCTAATAAAATATGTTTATAAATTTAAAAAAAGGAATTCTTCGAAAATAATGAATACAGTAAACAACAAAAAGATAAATAACAAAGAATGTTGTTTTATTACGACAGTAACGATTTAAATATATGTACAAAATGAGCGGGCGAGTGTAGATCTTCATCGGTTTGATGTATGTATTCTGCTTCTAAAATACAGTGGAGATCACTTCTAACCTCTCATTAGAACTGTCAGAATAATCTGTCATAGAACTGTTCTAACCTGTCCTAGAACAGTTCTACCTAGAACAGTTCTACCCTAGAACTGTTCTAAGTAGAACTGTCAGAATCAGTTCTAGGTAGAACTGACTAAATCAGTTCTAGGTAGAACTGTCAGGATCAGTTCTAGGGTAGAACTGTCTAAAACTGTTCTAGGTAGAACTGTCCAAATCAGTTCTAACCGTAGAACTGTCAGCAGAACTGACTAAATCAGTCAGGACTGTAGAACAGTTCTAAATGACGTCACTGCAGTAAGGGACTTTAGAATTTAGAAGAAAAAATCAGTTCCAATTACTTTACTATATAATAGCAGATTTTCTATATTTTTTACTGATCAAACGTTACATGTACAAATATCGAAGTGGATAGAAAGGTTATCCAACTCATCGGAGAAATATTTTTATAAGATTGCATATAAACATCATTGTTTACGTTTCTTCGTTCCCCGTTTTTAACAGTCTCTTCCTAAATATAACTGCATTTAATTCATGGAATTTTAATCGTAATTTACCTTGTTTGCCTTGGATTTACATTCATGATTTAAGATTCTGTTTTGACAAATGTTCAAACGAAAATTGTACAGTGGATGAATTATGGGATATTAATGAAAAAAGTGTTGTATAACGTAAAAAAACAATGTACATTTGCATCATCTCGTCAATTTAGCCAGACTTATCCATAACGATTATAAATGATATCTGGGAGTCTGGAACGTCAGAAAAATATACTCGATCTGAACATGAATGAAACATTTGCCCCTGGACGTTAGGCTACAAACAAAATCAATCATTTTTCTTTGCCTGCTTCAAATTATATTTACAGTATACTATTCCAAGAAGAGAACTTCTCATACATGTACTTTTCATTTTAAAATAAAGTATATGAATCAGTCATGTGAGTGTTGGATGATGCCGTCAAATAGTTTTGTTTAAAAAACAAACCATCACGAACTACTGACTCAAAAAGTCACTTTAGTGACGGTTCATTATTATGGATACAGAGAGGAAATAATGGCACGCTAAATTGATGTGGACAAAATTTTTTGATATGGTATACATTGTGTTCCAAAGTTTGTGTCATCTTTATCATACGATCCGTCCTGACATAGAAATATTATTGGTTTACAATGAGGCCATATATATTTATTTGATAAAGTGTAAATATGTTCAGTTTTGGTTGATGTGGTCAAATAATTTTGTTAAAATGAATCAGTCTGATATATTGAAACTACTGAAATTTGTTTACGATTCAATATTTTGAATAAAAAGAGGACATGCTGGTACTCTAAATTGATTTGGAAATTTTTGCCAATATTGCTGTCATTTGAATTATACAATCCATCGTGATATGTAACTATAAGTGATTTACTAAGCGGCTATATATATATATATTAAGATTTACATAATAAAGTGTAAATATGGTCAGTTTTGGTTGATGCTGTCACATATGGTCAGTTTTGGTTGATGCTGTCAAATATGGCCAGTTTTGGTTGATGCGGACAAATAATTTTGTTATATGAGTCAGTCTGAGATATCAAAACTACTGAAATTAGTTTACGATTCAAAATTTTGAATAAAAAGAGGACATGCTGGCACTATAAACTGATGCGAGCATAATTTTGTAGTCATTGTTTTCCAATATTGCTTTCATTTATATTAAACAATCCATCCTGATATAAAGATATAAGTGATTTACTTTGCGGCTATTAAGATTTACATCATGTACATAATAAAGTGCAAATATGGTCAGTTTTGGTTGATGCGGACAAATAATTGTGTTATACCAGTCAGTCTGTGGTATGAAAACTACTGATATTTGTTTATGATGCAATATTTTGAATAAAAAGAGGACATGCTGGCACTCTTAATTGATGCAAACGAAATTAGGTAGCATTGTGTTCCAATATTTCTATCATTTGTATTATACAATCCATCCTTGCATAAAAATATTACAGATTTACTATGCGACTTTAAGAGTTACATAAAAAAGAGCAAATATGGTCAGTTTTGGTTGATGCGGTCAAATATGGTCAGTTTTGGTTGATGCTGTCAAATATGGTCAGTTTTGATTGATGCAGACAAATAATTCTGTTACATGAGTCAGTCTGAGATATGAAAACTACTGATATTTGTTTCTGATGCGATATTTTGAATAAAAATAGGAAATGCTGGCACTCTCAATTGATGCGAAAAAAAAATTTGTGGTCATTGATTTCCAATATTGCAGTTATTTGTATGCTACAGTCCCTCTTGACCTAAAATTATAACTGAATTACTGTGCAGCTATATAGATTTACATAAAAAAAAGCAAATGTGGTCAGTTTTGGTTGATGCGGTCAAAAGATTTTATTACACGACTCAGTCTGAAGTATGAAAACTACTGATATTTGTTTACAATTCAATATTTTGAATAAAAAGAGGACATGCTGGCACTATAAATTGATGCGAACAAAATTTTGTGGTCATTGTTTTCCAATATTGCTGTAACTTGTAATATATTACAGTCCCTCTTGACCTAAAATTATAACAATTACTGTGCAGCTATATAGGTTTGCAGAAAAAAAGAGCAAATAATGTCAGTTTAGATTGATGCGGTCAAAAGATTTGTGTTAAACAGGTCCGTCCGAGGTATGAAAACTACTCGTAAACAGATATTGCATTTGTTTACGACTCAATATTTTGAATAAAAAGAGGACATGCTAGTACTATAAATTGAGTGTAAACAAAATTTTGAAGTCATTGTTTTCCAATATAATTGCTGTCATTTGTACAATACATTCTTGCCTAAAAATATAACTGGAGTGTGCGGCTAAATGTACATAGATTTACATGATGAAGAGCAAATATGGTCAGTTTAAGTTTAATTTAAAAACATATTTATTTATAATACATGTAATAGTGGATTGGGAAACAAGTTATTACATTTGGTTAATGAGGTCAGATAATTTTGTTATGTGAAACGAGCCATCCTGACTCCCGGAATGACAAATGTAAAACAATTCAAATAATAATGCCCCCTAATACTAACGGCCTAATTTATGTACAAAAATGAACGAAAACAAATAATTTATGTAACACATCAACAAAAGAAAATCACTGAATTACAGGCTCCTGACTTGGAACAGGCACATACATGCAGAATATTGCGGGGTTAAACATGTTCTCTTGATTAAAAATCTGAAATAAAACTGTCAAAATAGCAAAACTCTAAATAATATTAATCGCTATTTTGCGGAAGCCTTTATATTTAGACAGAGTTCTTAAAACTTATAAATCAATTCTAGCCGTAGAATTTATAAATCAATTCTAGCCGTAGAATTTATAAATCAATTCTAGCCGTATAATTTATAAATCAATTCTAGCCGTAGAATTTCAATTTGTATTAAATCAATTCTAACCGTAGAACTGTTCTAGAAGTAGAACTGACCAAAATTTGGTCAGTTCTAGGTAGAACTGTCTAAAACTGTTCTAGGGTAGAACTGTCAGGATCAGTTCTAGGTAGAACTGTCCAAATCAGTTCTAGGTAGAACTGACCAAATCAGTTCTAGGTTAGAACTGTTCTAGCTAGAACTGACTAAAAGGTGTCAGGCTGACAGTTCTACGAACTGTCCTAGAACAGTTCTCCTGACAGATTCTGACAGATTTAATGAGAGGTTAGAAGTGATCTCCACTGTATAATAATAACAACATTGTTTTATGAATCATTATAAATATGAAAAATAAATAATATTTATTCATAATGGTAATTGTTGAATAAGTATTTGGTTTTTACGGAAAAATTACAGTATTCCGCCAGCTTGGATTGCAAATAATCGGGGATTTTTACATAAATTAACAAATTTGGATATAAAACTTGCAGTTTATTTAGACTATTCAATTAGATGGGGAACTTTATTTTATTGCACCTTCCCAAACAAAAACCAGGGGCCTGGTTTTCGAAAATACTCTAAGACATCTCCAAAGACAAGATTTTTGGACTATCATAGTACCATTCGTAAATCAAAGCTGTCTTAAAATAGCCTTAATAAGCAGGTTGGTCTTTTGGCAATCCTAATTTTATTTAACTTCTATTTAAAGGCATTTTTGTACATGATTGGGGTGATTTATATCTTTTGTTATTTAATCATGAATAATATATATAATTCACTTTAATAATAACACTCTGGTTATTATATTAAAAACAATGATAATGTATAAGACAATTTAAAATTAGTATTAAACGTAGCGGAAATACATAAGTAAAAGTTATTTATTGCATGATATTCAATGATATCGTAAGAAGAATACATCTTTAAAAAATAAAATGTTGAATTGTTAATCAGAGCCCCTGTTTAAAAATATGCCTTTAATCTAAAATGGAAATTTACGCTAAGCACACAACACTATAGTAATACCATAATATAAATGTGTTTTTAAATGAAGTTGTTGTGGTTGGATATTAGTAATATACTATAATATAACATAATATTTGAAATGTTTTGTTGTAGTTTAATACAATAACTTTTGGTTTCAATAAAAGAATGTAATGATATATATTTATTTTGCAGAAAACACTATTAACCATCAGTGGTCTGTACGGCAAATCTTTATTTTTTTTTTTTTTTTTGTGGCTCGCCACCGCCGATACATGTATTTTTCATTGCTATAATTTTAAAAGTAGTTGTATGTGTATTTGTTCTTTATATATGTTTATGAAATGTCATGTATGTTAATTGTTTTTACTCAAGGTTAGACAGTGCAAGCTGTTATTACTAGTGGTGTTCGCTTATAAAATATGCCTTTAATCTAAAAGGATAGTCAATTCCTTTACGCTAAGTGCACACCACTAGTAATAACAGCTTGCACTGTCTAACCTTGAGTCAAAACAATTAACATACATGACATGTTTTAAAACAAAGGGCTCCGATTAACAATTCAACGACTTAATTTTTAAAGATGTATTCTTATGATATCATTAGATATCATGCAAATTTGTTATTTCGCTTTAATACTTATCGACGTATTTTATAGGAGTAACACGACGGCCGTCGCATGTGGAGAAGGATCTACTACCCCTACTAGGACGCCTGAATTCACCCCGGTATTTGGTGGGGTTCGTGTTGCTCAGTCTTTAGTTTTTGTGTAGTGTTTTGTGCACTTGTTTGTCTTTTCGTCATTTTTCGAAAGGGGGAAAGGGGGAGGGCATGACGTCATCACTCTCTCTTTGACTTATGTATTTTGAGTGTCCCCTGGGTATCTCCCAATCCCTTTTTATTTGTTGTATAAGACAATGAACAATACAGATTTTTACCTGAAGCTGTTTAATATGCCTTGTAACCACCTTTTCCTCCATGTCCACCACCTCCACCACCACTGACAACAACACCTCCGCCATATCCTCCTCCTAATCCACCTCCATATCCTCCTCCGTATCCACCTCCATATCCTCCGTATCCACCTCCATATCCACCATTGCCACCGTGTCCTCCACCACTTACAACAACAACTCCACCTTTTCCGCCGCCGTTGCCAATACCTCCTCCATATCCTCCTCCGTATCCACCTCCATATCCACCGCCATATCCTCCTCCGTATCCACCCGCATATCCACCATTGCCGCCGTGTCCTCCACCACTTACAACAACTCCACCTTTTCCACCGCCGTTGCCAATTCCTCCTCCATATCCTCCTCCATATCCACCACCATATCCACCACCATATCCACCACCATATCCACCTCCGTATCCACCATTGCCGCCGTGTCCTCCACCACTAACAACAACAAATCCACCTTTTCCACCGCCGTTGCCAATTCCTCCTCCATATCCACCTCCATATCCACCTCCATATCCACCATTGCCGCCGTGTCCTCCGCCACTTACGATAACAACTCCACCTTTTCCACCTCCGTTGCCATATCCTCCGTTTCCTCCTCCATATCCTCCTCCGTTGCCATATCCACCACCATATCCACTTCCATATCCACCACCATATCCACCTCCATATCCACCATTGCCGCCGTGTCCTCCGCCACTTACAACAACAACTCCACCTTTTCCACCTCCGTTGCCATATCCTCCTCCAATTCCTCCTCCATATCCTCCTCCATACCCTCCTCCAAATCCTCCTCCAAGATTCAAGTTACCACCTTTTGATCCGACTGGAAGGTAAGTGCTTACTGGTCCATATCCACTGCCTGATCCGTATCCTTGATTACCATAACCAATATTACTACTGGATCCATAACCGCCATGGCCTCCACTTAAAACCATGACATTGCCGCCGCTACCATAGCCGCCATATCCATAGCCGCCAGCATTTCCATAACCGCCTGATCCATAACCCCCTCCGTATCCTCCACCACCACCAACACCCCCTCCAACAACCGTAACTACTCCACCTCCACCTCCACCTCCACTGCCATAGCCACTGTTATAGCCACCATATCCACTTGCCTGGGCAGTGGCTATCAAAAATGCAACAAATAATGGGACCATTTTCAATCAAATGTTTCCCTGTAAAACAAATGTCATATTCTATTAATTCATAATAATCTAATGATGAAAACAAATGCAAGGGAAATGAATTAGTTTAACTTCCCAAAAGACAATTCTTTGAAGAGCGAATTTTAAAGATGTATGCAAGAATCATATATTCAAAGAAATTTTGCAATTTATCAGTAAACGATATGACAAAAGCATGTATCTGGCTCTATAACTAAAGAAATTAATCAATATTTTCAAATTATATTAGTGCATTTTACTTTTACTAAGACGTCATCAACATTACTCAATTGACAAATTTGACCTTGAATAAACAAAGTTTTGGCAAAACCGAACATGAACCACAACTGTGACCCAAAATATATCCCCCATCACATCATCATTGTATAATGAATGCAACATGTATGTATTATTTCTCTATTAAACAATCTAATTTCAACATTAAACGTTAAAATCGGTTTATAAAGAATTCGCAAAAAAATGTTAAATTGGAAAAGTTTGTGAGTATTATTACTATCCTAACATACCAAAATATTAAGGGCAAAATGTCTTAAAAATGGATATATGTTGTATACTCTCTGAAACAACAACTGTACATATTAAAAAATACATAACTATTATATATGAATTCATCCTACTAACGATTTCTCACTAACGATTACCGATAAGGTCCAAGGCTTTATTGTCACAATCGACAACAAAAATATTAAAAAAACGCCAGACACAATAGTAGCATCTTACAATTTATTTTCCGATCGCCACTGTTTTAAACATGTATTTCTCATTCAATGTGACCAAAACTAAATTTCAAAAATCATTAAAAGGCATTAAACCCATAATGACCAAAATTAAGATGGGAAAATAACCTTAGAATTTGTTTTTAAAAACCATCTTCTTATATATCAGTACCAAGTGAGAAATATCTACCAGTTTTGTAAAACTCTTGGGCATATCCTTATCTTAAGTGTTTGTTATACTCTTAGGACTAACCCTATCTACGGTGTTTTATACACGTGATGCTTGCACTCTATTTGCAATACCATCGACAAAATACCAAAATCTATTTTTCAGGAGTTAACTATTTTGTGTTTTTATAAATGTAATTTATTTCATCGACGTAACCCCACATCGCCTTTGATTTATAGTATATCCGTAATATTCTAATCCTCAGCGAATTCTACATGTTTGCCTGTAGCTAATGCACCGACTTTGTTTATTTAGTGATGGGGTTATCGTTGTTTGTTTGTTTTTGGAACATTTTGTTCAATTTAAAAAAAAATAAGACAAAATTAAATTTTTCCATGACATACAGGAACAATCATTTTTTCAATCAATGTTATTTAATTTCTTTTTTTCAATAGAGAAACAAACTATTTATTTTTAGAATTTCTTCTGAAACATGTTTTTTTCTAGAAATTTAGGATCTAACAATTTATTTTAAAATATGCCTCCTCCCGAAAAACAAACAACACCAGATGAAAGGTTCATATTGTTGCTTGCATAATAAAAGCTCTTCATATATCTCTTAATATTGTCTATCTCTCCTACGTATGCCAAATATGACATATGACATCTTTGACAAACCACATCTGAAATAGTATATTCATATTTTACTTTTCTTTTTACACAAATACTGGTATACTGACACAAATACAATTCCCACAAACCACTTAACTAAAAAAGGAAATGTCCTTACCTAAGTTAACTATGGCAAAACCCGCTTACTGTCTGACTGACGAAAAAGTAAGCATGGGTCTTATTTATATCTTGACCAAAACTTACAGCATTAAAGGTTATGCATTAGTTCACAAAAATCATCAAAACTTATGAATATGTTAATAAATAGATGTCTATTTATCTTCATCATGAGTAGAAGCGACACTAGACCAATAAAGTATGGTAATATATTTGGTGTTAGGACCATCAAATCACCTTATTATGGACATAAAATCATATGCTTCATTATCAAAGGAAACATATATACAATAATTGTCAAACTAAGAGTTTTTGATTACGACTATACTATTATTTATATAATTATTTCGTTGTGCAATGATCTTCAACACTGTATTTTAAAGGTGTCTGACTTTACGTTTTGAAATTAGGCTTTAATGTTTTGTCAGCATATATTTGTACGTTGATAAAACCAGATTATACTGGAATCAAATATTATGATTTATAATGAATATGAAAAGAAAGATGTTTAGTATACACCAATCAGACAGTAGCACCCTTATTACGCAATGACAAAAAATACGATATGGCAAACTATAAACTGTCCCGAGTTTTCACTAGTTGTGAATACATTTAACAGAGACTACAAGACCTACTATGACCCTAAATTCTTCAACGAATTAAACAGTGAGACATAAATGAAGACCACCACGAAAAATGTTTCTGACTTGATACAGGCATATAAGCATGGGATTAAAATAGTGTTTTGAGTACTTCGCGGAGAAAATCGCAAAGTATAACACATTTAACTCAAAAGTATTTCAAACCTTTAAACACACTTTCATGTAACAGATTTCTAAATAATACAGCAATGCTGTTTCTGAAAACAAGCTTAAAGTACTTAATTTCTTTAATATCCTTTGATTATTTGTTTGCATCTAAAGTTTCCCCTTACGTGTGCCCCTTACATCATATCTGATCACCGTGATGATGGAAACGTCATCCTTGTTTCCATGTAAACTTTTTTGACGGACAATCAAAAGACGACTGACTGTCAATTGTATGCTTCATTTGGTCACATGACTTTTGGGTGTATATTTTATCTAAATGAAATATTAATACAGGGGGATTGTTCTTGTTGCTTATGTATTGTCCACGTATATTGTGCCCAGTATTCATTTGAATTATCCAATCAGACC
The DNA here is from genome assembly GCA_017311375.1 of Mytilus coruscus. Lineage (NCBI taxonomy): Eukaryota > Metazoa > Mollusca > Bivalvia > Mytilida > Mytilidae > Mytilus > Mytilus coruscus. Next base: position 86,981,278 of record CM029601.1, read on the forward strand.
CTTATTAGTTGCTTTAATTTATTCACACACGCGTAAGACTTTCAAATTTTCCATTGGCGTATATACTTTCTTGTATGGAAATATGTAATATCGGTTGCACAGACGTTGACGGATTTGTTCCAATTGTAACCACAATCCCGTTCTGTTTTCCCCGAATTTGACATCACCGAATTAGATTTATCCTCGATTTTCTACTTGCACGAGCAACACGACGAATAGCCACATGTGCTTACCCTTCAAGAGCACATGATATCACCCCAGGTTTTTGGTGGGGATCGTGTTGTCACAGTCAGTTTTTAGTTTTTCATATTGTGTTTTGTAGACTGTAGACTTAACTGTTTGTCTTTAGTCGATTTTTTCTGTTTTTGCCATGGCGTTGTCAGTTTGTATTCGACTTATGAGTTTTAAAATGCCTTTTTAGTATCTGCTATTTCTTCTATATATTTGGCCAGACAATTTTCTTCTTTTATACACATATTCTGCTAGCGTAAACTGGATTGATCAAGGAATGTAATTGCATATCGGTAAATGATGAGCGAACTTGCTTATGAACGAGCAGAGCGACAAATTAGAAACATTTTGAATATCCTATACAGGTATAGTCTTTTCAGTGCTGAAATTTCGCTATTTGGGACTGACCATCAATATTAAATGTTGCAATGGGAATATATCTAAATTATATTGGACTTTATGTTTAGACTGTTCAGCTTTCTGCAATGTTTGCTAGGTTTGTGGATGTATTATAGAATTGTACGGTACGATGTCCACAGTCAGAATGTGTTTATCGTAATTATGAAGCATAATTATTTTCAACGGTCCGATTTTATATAGCTAAAACATTTGTAATGTCCGAAGAAGAGCAAATTGCGAACCCATCTTCCCAGTTGACCGAATGAAGAGTTTTGCAGCATCAATGACAATTAATTTCTTCATTGTTATCGAGTTGATAAAACTCTAATTTTACTCAACGAAAGCGTTATTTCTCGTATGCTCTGAAGACCTTACATAATACAAGATACCCATAGATCAGCAAAGACTGGTATTGCGGGTGGTGAAAGAGACCGTCGCAGTGGATGACCCCGGAACTTCCACATCCGATTTCATTGGCGTACCGGCAGATGGCGGTCCAGTGCAAACTGGAAGAAATGATTAAAAAGTAAAATAACAAAAATACCGAACTCCAAGGAAAATTCAAAACGAAAAGTCATTAAAGTTTATCAAATGTCAAAATCAAAACTCAAACACATCAAACGAATGGAAAACAACTGTCATATTCCTGACTTGGTACAGTCATTTCCTTATGTAGCAAATGGTGTATTAAACCTGGTTTTATAGCTAGCTAAATTTCTCACTTGTATGACAGTGGCATAGAATTCCATTATATTGACAACAATGTGTGAGCAAAACAATCAGAAATAATATGCAATGGAAGGCAGTCTGTACCGTTGGCGGACCATTTATTAAACTCCGCCATCATTAGTTATGCTAATCAAGGAGATATTAAACTCCGTAACTTCTGTGCAAACAGGTACCAACGAGTTTCACTCTATGGTAAAATAATTTCATGGAAAGATCCACAAATGTTTTTGAAATTTTCTTTTCCTGATGTGTATACTATTATGGTATTGTTTATTTTTGTTTTAATGCTTATGTCGGGGAAGGCAAACTAAAACTTGAGTCCCTGAATTTATGGCAATGGTCTAGAGCCAACTTGTCAATGGTCTAGAGTCAACTTGTCAATGACTTACAAGCCTTTACATACATACAGTATGTGGATTTTACCAAATGGAAAAGAATATACATTATTTGAACACAAACTCTCCTTCGACTCAAAATAAGTCCCTGGAATTTATCCTCGTTTGTCACAGGATGTCACGTAGAGTGTAGTTTATCTAGAGGATATTTTCTTCTGTGAACATTCCAAATTAAGGTGTGGGAAGCTATAAATTCACTTATTTCTTTACTTTGAGCATTGTGTTTCTGTATAAGTTGGTCAAAGCGTGTTGATTCATGGCAGCAAATTTCATTTACTTCTTGGTGTAGAAATAGATTTTCAAAATGGATATTCGACTTCCTGAAGCGAAGCTAGTAGAGCTAAAAGCTATTTAGCTGCATTGTCAGAGCGTTCGCATGCGACAATAAAGCAATTGCAATCTCTTGCTGGAAAATTAAACTTGGTGCGTCGTGGAAGAGATTTTCTTCGGTTTATATAACCCGAATAATTCAGTCGTTATATTCCACTGCACTACGATAGCTACATTACGCGAGTGGGAGAGTCGATCACGGGGAGGGACTGAATTATTCGGGTTACGGTTTATAATAAATTGCATTTGTTTTAAGCGAGATTGGCATAAGGCGATATTGCGAAAGACATATATGCATTCTTTGTGGCATACTGTTATGTCCACATTTCATACAAAAAATCTGACACGTTTGATCAATTTTCACTGACGTCTGTAGCAACTGATTCATTTAAGTCTAGTGCTAGTATAGTTATCTTGAAAATGATTGGTTGTACACCAACTGGGCAAGATATTTTCTATTTGCTTCAAAATTGCATGAAAATGAACTTGGAGCGTTTTCTGCTGTTCTTGCAGTGTACAGTTGGGTAAATAAGCGAGTTATAATTTTTGTGACAATGCGGCGACAGTTAACTGTTTGAATAAATGTACCTAAAAAATCAAACTTGGTGTCATATTAATGAGAATAGTTTGGTTTTCTGCTAAATATAATTTTCATATTAAAGCTTTGCATGTTACAAGGAAGGAAAATGTGCGTGCAGATATGATCTCTCGTTTCAATGAACCCTCAATGTGTGTAATGATATTGTCATATAGATTTACGGTGTCACACCTGTGCAGGATCGATAAAATAGACATATATAGGTCCTATGTAGCTTTTTGTACAGCAATACAAATACCTTTAATTCCATATAAATAATTTAGATAGGTATATTGCATTTATCTCGCCGCCTCCAATACAATTCCATCTGTAATTATTTGTCCATTGTTAAAAAAATGGATTTGAAAGCAAATTTGTAAAAATGCCAATAGTTAATATTCTGAATTACATGATTAAATTTCACTAAATTGTACGACAACGTCCATTATCCTACTGGTTTCACCTTCGATCATCAGGGATAACCTTTCGGTTTTGAATAAACACTATCCCTGATGATTTAAGGTGATTTTTTTCTATATAATAGTGCGGTGACAAGAACGGTAAATTTTAAAATGCATTGGGCCGACATAACTCGCGACTGATTTTGGTCTTATTTTGAAGATAAACATAATTTCCTGCGATTTAAGCCTATCGTAGAGTGTTAAAGTGATACAGATTTGCCGTGAGGTATGCCGGTCCATTAAATTTTGAAAATTTACCCTTCTTAATTGTCACCATACTATAGACAAGAGTATGTCCCAGGAATTAACATTCAGAGTTCGGCGTATCTACTAGATTTACTAGATTAGTTGTATGGTCGACATAAATAAAAGTTGGTTAATCATAACAGAAAGAATGTTTAAAGCGAGGGATATGCAATTATTTCGGATTTTATTATTACTTTTATTTTTGTATATATTTAGATACTAGTATCTGAATATCGAAAAAAAAACATATGTTGCATTTTTATTTTAATATTATACTTGTGAACAAAATATGTTTTTCAATAGACAATCGCTATTCCAATGGGAACCAATAGTGTCCCTCTACTTGTCGACTTGTTCTTTCATTCATACGAAGCAGACTTCATACGAGAACTGCTCATGAAGAATGAAAATAAGCTAGCATGGTCCTTTAACTTCACGTTTCGCTATATATATATAGATGATGCTCATGTCCTCTAACTCGATAGTAATAATTCGAGTTTGATGAATATGCTGAACGCATCTTTACCATCAACTTGAAAAAAGGATGTCATAGATACAGTTAAACCCGCCTCATATCATGACTCACATCAATTAATTAAAAATGACGATCAGTTGAGAACTATGGTAAACTTTCCATTTCTATGTAATAACATTCCAACAGAGCCTGCATATGGTGTATATTTCTCCCATTTGATACGATATTCCAGATCGTGCATTTCCTATCATAGTTTCCTTGATAGAGGATTGCTGCTGACAAGGAAGCTGTTAGCTAAGAGTTGCAAGTGTCCAAGTTTAAGTCATCCCTTCGAAAATTTTACGACGACATCACAAGTTGGTTGACCGTTACGGAATATCTCTTTCACAGATGACGACGGATATGTTTAAATTGTCGTAAGCACAATCCAGTCCTTTTTCCCCGAAAGTGGCCTAACGAATTGGGCTTATCACCGGTTTTGTACTCTAGACGAGCATCTCAACTCATGCCAAATGTGGAGCAGGATCTGCTTTTCATTCCAGAACACCTGAGATCACCCCGGTTATTGGTGGGGTTCGTGTTGCTTAGTCTTTAGGTTTCTATGTTGTGTTTTGTAGACAGTTGTTTATCTCTTTGTCGTTTTTCGTTTATTATCATGGTATTGTCGGTTTTTCGTCGATATATCATTTTTGATTGTCCCTTTTGGTGTCTTCTGCCATTTTTCGCATCTATACTTCCAGCATATTTAAGTTTACCAAGCATCTCCTTTTATTCATGTTCAACACAAGAAAAAAACATAAAGAGATAACTGAAGGTCAACATACTGTTTACAGTATTTTAATACTCAACCCAAGTGTGTATTCAGATCAACAACACTATAAAACTTACGGAAGACATCTACAATTGGCATGTGTCAATACAATGTCAAGCTTTGAATCGATCAGAATTTGGACAAAATGTGATCAAATTCAATAGAGGCTACCAAAGTTTAGTTTTGTAAGATTTATATCAGAAACACTTACCGTATTCGAATCCACATATTTGTCGTTGGATAAGTTGCAAAATACTGCATGTTTGGAATAGTAGAACTATAATCGAAATGCTGTGAAGACTTGCTTTGATTCCGGAAAAAGGGCCCGGAAAATGATGAAAAATGCGCTCACGATACTATCAAACTGCGTTTGTGAGATCCCGTAATTATCACAGTATATTAAGCAAATTTGCAAAATCACGGAAAATATATATTTCGCAAATCACAAATTAAACCCGCTGCAAGTTCTTTCATGTTTTCAAGGTCTATATTCAAAAGTCACGCCTAGACCCTTTCCAAAAATATTCTGACTTTGATCTCATTTTCATGGTTCATTGGTTAATGTTAACTTGTTCTTGTTTCGTCTGTTCTTCGGTTACTTGAAGAAAAGGAGAACTTGTAAGGTCTAAATATTTGTCTTGAAGATGTCATCTTACTTGGCTTGTTCATGGTTTATTGCATTGATCAATGTTAAATTCAACTGATTTGGTACATGGGGACAGAACATTTGTATGGAAGCGCATATGGTACACCTTGTAAAGTTATTTTGTTGTAAATAAGTCGGAATTATTAGTTATGTTGTGTGTTATAAGCTGGAATCAAATCATCATGAGGAGTCAACTTGTCGGAATGATGAAGAAAACATTGCATTACAATGTCGACTTGCTAGAATAAATGTAATGACAAAGTAATAGGAAGTCGACATGTTGAATTCAACTTGTTAACTGAGTAAAGAAGACAAATTGCTTATTTGATGATGAAGTAAAACCACGTGACCATTTTGAAAAAAACCATAGGTCTATTTTTAAATCTATGTCCATATCAGTCGTTTTTAATGTGCTTCGGATGTTTGAAGCTATCCATTGAGTTCAAGATCAAATTAAAGTTCGAGTTGATGTTCAGAGCTATTTGGTATAAAAGGGCTGTCAAATATAAAAAAAACGGCTCTAAAAATAACAATGTGTAAAATATTAACATTAAACAGTTGTCCATTACTTAGAAAAAAGAGAGTGAAAAAGTACTTTGATGATGGTAAATGTTCATTTTATTTTTGAAAGATCGTGGTAAATGATTTCTGGGATGGTGGTAACTTGTCAACAGGTTCTATCAAACGACAATTTAAGTACAATTTTATCCGTGATATATGGGCCCCCTCACCCTTAAATTAATTTACGTTACGTATTTCGTCCTATACTATGACCGCTAGTTGAGTACTAAGTATCGGTATCAGGGGCGGATCCAGACACTGTGAAAAAGGAGGGATGTGCTAACCAGGGTTTCTCAGAAAAAAAGGGGGGTGCTAGTAATTTATTCATTGAACATTTTTTGTCAATTTGTCACATGAAAAAGACAAATTTTCCAATAAAAGGGCAACCCCTCCTCCCCTTTTGTTGGATCCGCCACTGAGTAACGCTCTGGATCTTTATATATAACCAATTTCGTAATATATATTCACCATTGATATTTTTGTATTCTATCGACAATACTATGGAAGTCACCAACGAAAGTGAAAGTAGCTTGATTATGGTAAAGTTTTTTATATTATGCACTGGTCTACACTCATTTCAAAATTATTTATTAGCACCATTAAAATTCATAAAATTGATAATTGCTTTTAATATATTCATTACAGAACATCTAGAATTTCTGTTTTACTTAAGTAAAACATAAAATGTATAAACGATTTCTTCTTTTCACTATATGCTTTGATAAATAAGGATGTGTGGGATATAATTTTGAGATATCAATAGGGAAAAAATACCTTTTGGCAATGATTTTAGAAAATGAAAATATGGAATGATTGGGGCTAACATTTTGTTTCAAGAATTTGCGAATTTAACTGACATATATACTGTATAATTGTAATTAATATGATGTCGATTTAAAGGATGTGTGTCTGACAAGTTTGAATGGTATGAAATATTTCCTCTCTGGTTCCACTTTAAAGCCGAACATAATTATATGTGTATTTCCTATTTCTGTTTCCCAAACCTACTATATTGAGGAGGGGTGGAGGGTGTCTAATCCCGAAATCCCGGGCTTAAAAGTTTGAAATCCAGAGGCCCCGAATTTAAAGAAATTTTAATCCCGAAATCCTGAAATTTGAAATAGGAATTCCCGTATCCCAAAAGGATCACTCCCAGAATTTCGAGCTTAAAACCGTCTAATCTCGGAGTCCCGAAAAAAATCCCCACCCCATATTGTGATGCCTAGCTAAGAAGGCATACTCTTATACCTAGCATTTCTTGAAATATGTTTTCCTTCTGTACCTCAAAGTAAAATGTTGGTTTTTATTTTATATAAAACTCCTATATCTATCTATTCATTTTTGACAAGAAACAGGAATTACATATAAATCTGCTTATGCTTATTTGTTTCCTCAGACACATTTTTGTCTCTTGCGCTAGTATTGGTCTTTACTCCAATATAGTGGTTTCAGTTAAGATGGGTTATTGTGTTTCATTTCATGTATAGTGATGTTAAACACTGTATATGATTGAAAAGACAACTCGTGTAATATTAAAGTTACCATCATCTCCTATCTATTTTGATCGACAGTTACCACCATCCCATCTTGGAGTTACCATCATTATCGCGTTTTTATTGTGTTAATTTTTTCCGTAACGGACAGCTGTTTAAGGTTAATATTTTATAGGCTCATTGCAAATGTTAGTAACCAAACGATGGCTGAGTAATGTTAGCCACATTTATGTTAAAACAAAGAAATTAAGAGGAAAGATCTTTTAAGATACGGGGATTCCCTCCGCCATATTGGGATCGTGGTTACCATCATCTGCTTTTCAACAGTGCATTAAACTACAGGCTCTTGACTTGGGACAGGCATATGAAGAACGTGGCGGAGTTGAACATTTCTGTGAGCGCTCAACCCTTACCATAACATGGGGCCGACGTGTAACAGCAGAACAAAACTATAAAATCAATTGCAGCAAGTCATTTGATTAATGTCGCGAAAGTGAGACACAACAAACCTTTATTCCGTCGTCGGTAATGGCGTCGGTGTCTTCGTCATTTAGATCATTACGTTTCTCGTTTTTTTTTTACATTTGTCATTTCGGGATCTTTCATTGCTTACCATGCGGTAATTGTTTTGCTCATTGTTGAAGACCATACAGTGACATATAATTGTTAACTTCTTCGTGATTTGGTATGTGGTGAAGAGATGTCTTATTTGGTATAATACCACATCTATTCTTCTTATTTTATATATTTTTTTTCATTTTATATTTTTGTTGTCCTAAATAATGTGTAACTCTCCATGAATTGTTATAAAACCTGTATAGGAGTTCATCTTTTAGATCAAGATAAAGAATCTACAGAAAAAAAACACTATTTTTAAAATCTTGTATGTTACAGAGATATGAATTTTTTACAGTCAACATTACAATTTTACACTGACAGCAGCAATCTCAGGCGAGACAGAGGGTTCCGTGGAATCCTTAACGAATTTATTATAATACTGGTTCCATTGGAGAACTAAGGAAAATTAACAGCCGGACTTAGTGATGTGGGTATATCCCCTTATGTCCGAAACATCGTTATTTTTAAGTACTTTTTCTGATATTTGACTGCCGTTCCCCTTTTTATAACAAATAACTCTGAACATCAACTCGAACTTTAATTTAAACTTGAACTCAATGGATAGCTTCAAATATCCGAAGCACATTAAAAACGACCGATATGGACATCGATTTAAAAATAGACCTATGTTTTTCCAAAATGGTCACATGGTTTTACCTCATCATCAAACAAGCAAGTAGTCGACTTAATCAGTTAACAAGTTGAATTCAACATGTCGACTTCTTATTACTTTGTCATTACATTTATTCTAGCAAGTCGGCATTATAATTGCAATTTTTCTTCATCATTCCGACAAGTTGACTCCACATGATGATTTGATTCCATCTTATAACACACAACATAACTAATAATTCCGACTTATTTGCAACAAAATAACTTTACAAGGGTGTACCATATGCGCTTCCATACATTTGTTTTAGCTCTCCAACAAATGGAAGTTTTGTTTTTTAAAAATCTGTTATTTTTCCATTAATTTCAATTATTTCGTGTTTCAATGTATAATATAATTCAACATACATTTAACTGTACTAGAAATAACTTGTATTTGGTATTTGCTATCAATTCCAAGTTTACTATCCGCAGCGGTCACTGATATATGATATATACCTCTATGATTTGATCTGTGTGTTTAGATACTGTAAGTATGCATGTACTCTATTTTATTTGGTGTATGGCATACTTGTTAGTGAATTATATTTCAAATTGGTTTATCGCATACTTGTATTTGTCCGCACGGTAGGTGTCCTTGGACATTAACCATGTGTATAGAGCTCTATATAATATATCAGTGACCGCTGCAGATAACAGATTTTGGAAAGAGGAGGACCAAAACAAATGTCCTGTCCCCAATACCTATAGTTTGCTGTGTTTTAGATACATGTCCTTACTTTAAGGATAGTGAATTATATTTGGTGTATGGTATATTTGTAATTATAACCTAAAGGAGATGTGGTATAATTGCCAATGAGACAACTCTCCGAAAGAGACCATAATGACAAAGGAATTAACAACTATAGGCCACAGTACGGCCTTCAACAATGCACAAACCCATACCGCATAGTCAGATACCAAACGCCCCGAAATGACGATGTAAAACAATTCAAACGAGAAAACTAACAGCCTTATTCATGTACAAAAAATGGACGAAAAAAAAAAACAAATATGAAACACGTAAACAAACGACAACCACTGAATTACAGGCTTGGGACAGGCACATACATACAGAATGTGGCGGGGTTAAAGATGTTGGCGGGATCCTAACCCTACACCAATCTGGGACAGTGGTATAACAGAACAACATGAGAACGAACTATAAAAATCAGTTGAAAAACGCTTAACTCATCAGATGGACGAAAATACATTGCAAGTGGACGTGGCCGGGTATTTGTACATCCCAACAACAAAAGGACGTTGGGTACAGATCAGAGAGATCCGAACTCGCAGTTAACTGACAGCTAGTCCAAAGCCAACTACCAACTAATAAAAAACATGCATTTGAGATTAAATTATCAATCCGTAAACATCCAACATCCAATGGATTTAGTGTAAATACGTCATAGTCAGTCAAGACAAAGTATTTGTAATGCTTATTTGTCCGTTTGTCGTGTGTCAGTTGTTCCTAAAATTTTTTTTTTAATATATAGTTTGGAGAATTTCTCAGATACTATAAAAAATTGAAAACAACACGTTTAATAATTTCTTGCGTCCGAAGCGCTTTTCTGGATTTACCTTCATCAGGAACGCTCAAAGCCAAACATTTGAAATCCGAAGATGTATATAAGTGGTAGTAAAGTCATGTATACATGGTATGCATGACTGTCTGCCTGGACGGTGTCATCTTTCCTTGACCTTTTTAATTTGTCACAGGTTTTTTTTTTCGTGATGGTGCTTGCTTCTGAGATACTTTAAACAAGAAGTTTACTTAATTTGATGTATGGAATTAATTTTGTGCGGCCTCCATATCTGTCTGAAAAGATTTATCTAACCTTGACTTCATGCAAATTGATAATTGAAATGTTAATTTGTTGAAATGCTTGAAGTAAAATCTCTCTGTTTGAAATTCAATAATAAACACTAAGTCTAACACATGCAAAACATTAAGTGTGTTAAGTCTTGTTATAATACGTTCAATATACAGATTCCTCAGGACGTTATTCCGATAGCAATAATCAATACAAAAGTATTTGATCTAGAATTGTCTCATTCACACTCAGTCTACATCTCTGATTTACACCTGTTGCAGGTACCCTGGGTCAAGATGATGTTACTGTTCACCCTTTTAATTTTTCCGAGGCAATACTGTTTACAAAATTCTAATTGGAAGTTATTTTTTATATAGATAACTTCTAACTATCTATTCCGTGCCATCTTAAGTCAAAATTTTAGCTTTTTTTTGTTATGTTGGCAAACTATATTAAGTCGAAAAAAAAAAATAGCTGGAGGGGAGGGCATGATACATCACCATGACCCAATCTTCCTATGCTTATGTTAAGTAACAATTTAATTAAATCTAAAAAATCTTCTTCATACATTCTTTGTCGAATTTGTTGTATTGGCATGTCTTTCAACAGCAACATCAAAAAAATGTGTGGACTTTAACGGTGTTTTTTTGTGGACTTTAGCGGAACTTGTTCTTGTGGACTTTAACGGCGTTTTTGTGGACTTTAGCGGAGGTCATTTTGTGGACTTTAGCGGAAAGTTTGTGGACTTTAGCGGAGTTATGGACTTTAGCGGAAATTTGTTCTGGACTTTAGCGGTGTTATGGACTTTAGAGGAATTGTGGACTTTAACGGTGCCACACTGCATACATGAATAAAAATCAACCGAAAGTAATCCTGCAAAATGTATACGTGTCCAATAGTTGTAACTTTTATTGGGCCATAAAACTTCAATTCGTTTATTTATCGACCAGACAGTCAAAATACCAAATTCAAATGAAATTTACATCTAATGTGATTATAGCAGAATAAGAGTTGGTATGGTTCAACTGTATGCACCCTTGAAATTATGTCATATAAATATTGCTTATTTAATTCGACAGATTGTAATTACATCAATATGTCCTTGAAAACGAGCACGTTTTTTTTCTGCATACATGAATAAAAATCAACCGAAAGTAGTCCTGCGAAATGTATACGTGTCCAATAGTTGTAACTTTTATTGGGCCATAAAACTTCAATTCGTTTATTTATCGACCAGACAGTCAAAATACCAGATTCATATGAAATTTACATCTGATGTGATTATAGCAGAACAAAAGTTGGTATGGTACAACGGTATGCGCCCTTGAAATTGTGTCATATCAATATTGCTTATTTAATTCGACAGATTGTAGTTACATCAATATGTAATTGCTTTACATAATGAAGAAAATCGATTCATGTTCCACGTTTCAGGATATGTCAAAGAAAATTAACTGTAATTGCACAGGAGATTTAACAACGTAGACATTAATAGTCTCAAATCAAATTTAGATGATATACTCCTGATCAACCATCAGGCGAATTCTCTTGACAACATGAATTCCTTTTACATATTTTTGTATTTGATTTTTTGCATTTTTAAAATCAGAATCAGCTTTAATAATTTATTGTATAGCAACGTAGTATATGATATAATGAAATCAGCACTAATACGGTCAAATCGGTACGCGCAACAGAGATTTCGACCTTCATCAGGAAAACAGAACATCCTAGTCAATTAAGATTGAGTCGAACGCACTTGCCACGTGCGGGGTTCGAACACACTACCTCAGAGCTGACACGCTAATGATACAGCAGTTGAAGTTATTAGAACACTCGGCTATCGAGGCTCCATAAAACAAGGAGATATGGTATGAATGTCAAGGAAACAAAGAACCATAAAGACAAACGTATGCATATCATAGATATAGGAAGATGTGGTGTGAGTGCCAATGAGACAACTCTCCATCCAAATAACAATTTATAAAAGTAAACCATTATAGGTCAATGTACGGCCTTCAACACGGAGCCTTGGCTCACACCGAACAACAAGCTATAAAGGGCCCCAAAAGTACTAGTGTAAAACCATTCAAACGGTAAAACCAACGGTCTAGTCTATATAAAAACGAGAAACGAGAAACACGTATAAATTAAATAAACAAACGACAACTACTGTACATCAGATTCCTGACTTAGGACAGGTGCAAACATTTGCAGCAGGATTAAACGTTTTAATGGTACCAAACCTTCTCCTTTTTCTGAAACAATAGTATAACATCACAACATAGAAAACACACGATAAAACATCAATTGGAAGGCTTAACTCAATCAAAACGTAAATTAACACACTATGAACGAATAAATTCGATCTGTGATACCTGAAAGTAAATACATAGTTAATAAAATGTCAGTTTTATTAATGCATATAAACAGTCGGGTCATTTTTGAAAAAAAAGTTGTTCGGACTCAAGAACATTCATCAGGTTGTCTAAATCAATTACTGTAAACCAACTTATTTTCGCGGATACTTTATTTCGCGTTTAGCTCTTTCTAACCCATTTCGCGGCGATTTGATTTCGCGATTCTCAAATTTACTTGATGTAGATTAATAAGGAAAATCCAAGTTTTACATATTCGCGACGATTTATATTTGCGTTATTTTTCTACTTGCGATAGTCGCAAAAATAAATCGCTCGCAAAAATTAGTTGGTTTACAGTACCTGTTCGAAAAAAAACAACCGTAGATCTTTGACATCTTTAAATCTTTGATTATATCAACTACAAGTTTATATGACTTCACTTCTAATTACTTACAGTTATTTTGTTTGCATGCTGAGCTGGATAACCGTAGTCTTTATGGTTCTTTCACCTGTACATATGACATTTTTGATAATGTGAGGTCTATGGTCCAAAAATTACGAAATTAATATATTAAGGACCTTATGTTCTACGGTTCCGCAGCAAGGATATTCTATGTTACTGAATGTCCCCCTACGATACTAGGGGATGGGTGTCCGTGCGTTCGTCAGGCTGTCCCGTATCGGGGAAAGTAGTTTACCATCAAGCTGTTGTCGCATCAACTTTAAACTTGGTATCCATGTACAGTTTGATATGAGTTTTTTTTTTAATTTAATGTCAAATAAATTTTAATATAACTTTTAATTTTTTAAACGGAAAGTTTTTAATATAAATTTAAATAACTACAACAACTTTTTTGTTGGGGTCTTAGTTAGCTTTATTTGTATATAAACATAAAGAGATGTGGTATGATTGCCAATGAGACAACTATCCACCAAAGTTCAAATGAAGTGGATTTAAGTAATTATAGGCAACAGTACGGCTTTTTTGTATTTTTTAGTCGGTTATATTGTATGTCTGTGATGTATGTTTACACAGTTTTAGCTGCTGAATCCCAATTATTGTCATATTAACCTATTATGTCTCTTTCGGTTGGTCACCAAATTTTGTCAATATCACAGAACTATAAACAACTGTCATAACAGATGGGGGTTAGCTAGCTATAAATAAAAAAAAAAAAAAAAAAAATAGGAGATGTGGTATGATTGCCAATGAGACAACTATCAACCAAAGTTTAAATGAAGTGGATTTAAGTAATTATAGGCAACAGTGCGACTTTTTTGTATTTTTTAGTCGGTTGTATTGTATGTCTGTGATGTATGTTTACACAGTTTTAGCTGCTGAATCCCAATTATTGTCACATTAACCTATTATGTCTCTTTCGGTTGGTCACCAAATTTTGTCAATATCACAGAACTATAAACAACTGTCACAACAGATGGGGGTTACCTAGCTATAAATATATATATAAAAAAAAAAAAAAAAAATAGGAGATGTGGTATTATTGCCAATGAGACAACTATCCACCAAAGTTCAAATGGAGTAGATGTAAGCAATTATAGGCAGCCTTGGAGTTCGGTATTTTTGTTATACATTTATGCAAACGTGGGAATATATTTATAAAAATAAGGAGATGTGGTACGATTGTAAATGAGACAACTATCCACCAGAGTGCAAATGACGTTGGACATGAGTAATTATAGGTCACCGTATGACCGTCAACCATGAAAAAATCCATACCGTACAATCAGGTATAAACGGCCCTGACATGAAAAATGTGAAACAATTCAAACGAGAAAATTAACGGCATAATTTATAACAATACAAATAACGAAAAACAACAGATATAAACCATGTTTGTGAGTGCTCAACCTTCCCATAACCTATGACAGTGGTGTAACAGCACAACATAAGAACACGCTATAAAACCAGTTGCAAACTAACTCAATACATCGGTTTAAAGCATACAAAAACAACTAACATAAAAACAATAGACGCAAAACACCGATATAAAAAAAGTACAATTACAACTAATAGATAAATTATGTTCTCCCATACTAAAGTATTAATCATTACATGGCCAACAGATTTCTAAAATTTCAAAATATTAAAGACATATTCAAACCCATACATGTAAGTCGAACTGTCAACGCCATGGCAAATAACCGTAAAAGACAAAAGACAAACATACAACCGTCTTTAAACAAAAAGTGAGCAAAAAATATTAAAAAACTTTGGAAATGAAATACTTTTTATACATTATGACTTGGATGGAGAATTTTCTCATTGGCACTCATACCACATCTTCTTATTTATATGAACGAGTGAATAAATGTTCTGCTGAGTGGGAAATATGTTGTGAGAATGAATGAACGAGTGAGTAGGAGGGAGAGTGAACGAGTGAACGACACAGTGAGTGGGAGACATATAAAGTGGGTTTTTTTTTTGTGAAAGTGAAAAACGGGTGAGTAATTGGGACAATGATTGAATAGGAAAGTGATTGAGTGAGTGAACGAAAGACACATTGAGTGAAGAGGAGAAGGAGAGAGATTACGCAAATAAGTCAGTGAACGAGTAAGTGAATTTAACTATAGAGTTCTGAATGAACGGATGAGTGAGTGAGTAGGAAATAAATAGAGTGAATGAAAGAGTGAGCGAATGGGAGGGTGAATGTAAGAGTGAGATGATAAGTGGACGGAAGAGTGAGTGAGTGAGTGAGTGAAAGGAAGGGTGAGTAGGAAAGCAATAAAGGGAACTTTGAATGAGAGTAATTGAACGGAAATTAGTGTGGACGGAAAAGTGAGTAAGCGGGAGAGTGAATGAATGACCAAATAAATGCTTGGGTGGATGAACGGGAGAATGAGAGACTTAGTGGGTGGGATAGAGATTGATTGAATGGTCGAGTGAACATGAAAATAAATTGAGTATGTGAACAAGTGAAACGGAGAGAGAGAGAGAGAGAGAGAGAGAGAGAGAGAGAGAGAGAGAGAGAGAGAGATTGAGCGAGTAAATGAATGAGATAGATTGTGTGAATAATGAATAAAGGAGAGGGAGATTTTCTTAGAGATGTATACTCAGATGTACATATTAGAGATGGTTCGTGGGCTATGTTGTACTGTCCAGTAATTGCGATCGGATTAATAATTTGCTGCCATGCAGGAGATATTTTTATTTCATGACTGGCCCGGATAATCTCTGATTTTTATTTTAGCAAAGAAAACACTGCCCAAATATCTGTTGTCTAGTGTGCAATATTGTTTCCAACGAAAGAAAACAGTTCATCATTATTGTCTTCAGTTTCATCAAATTGCTTTGATGTAAAACACAATATAGCTAATGTCCAAAATAACATTTGTCTCTTGAAAATGGTCAAATATCTTACGGATGACAGGAACATTGCGTCTTATCGTATACATTATCGTCTACAACATAAATTCTACCCAGGTCATTCAAGATAGTGGTCAACAGCTTCAGATTAAATGACACTTAAAGACAGATTGATTATTGTGTCTAGCTGAGGAATAATAGAGCGGGATGTATGATGGTGAATCTTGTAATGACAGACCATATTGTTAACCTTACACATATACTTTAAACATGATGGTAGGATTTGTACTGTGCTATCAATTTGATACAACAAACCACAAAATTTTAGCCGCCAGCTTAGTACATACAAATGGACCAAATATACGATGTCCAATTTGGAAAAATAATAATGAGTCTTACTTTATATTTTGTTTATTTTATTAATTTAACATTTCTAATTTTGAATCATGCCACCGTGATATGATTCCACCGTCGCCAATAGTTATTCAATGCTTCATATTTCCATACTATTTGGCAAAGCACATTTTGAAACACATACACAAACACAAATGATCCCCATGGGATGTTTTTATCTGAGAAGCAGGAATTAAGACACATCGAGATTGATGATTATGGTGGATATTTTTTTTTCCAAATTGTCTCAAGACTGATTTTCCTTATTCTAACTTACCGATTGGAGTCAAATCCTTTTATGAACATGTATATCGGTCGTTGAGTAGGTGTTTAAACCGTCCTACACAGCAACTTAATGACACATTCCCCATTTCCATTCTCAATTTTAAGTCAGATAGATGATCGGATGGATGGTTGTTTATCGTCCAGCGGAAAATCGAATGCATATTCAGGCCGAAAACATGCTAATGCTATAGGAATGCTAACCCTTCTTTGTACTAGACCGACACGCTGAGTCTGATTTTTAAGGTGCCAGGGCTCTCGGTCATAAAACTATACTCAGTGCTCGGAGTACAAAATTTGTGCTCGAAACACCAAATCCAGTATTTTGATTGGTTGATTTCTGAGTCTGAGTACGAAAATCGTGCTCGAAAGTTTTATGACCGCAAGGCCTGGAATAGTCCGCAATAAGAACACATCACACTACTCGGACATATTTTTCTGACTCCGAGCCGACCAGTCTTTGCTCTTACTGCTAAATACCGCTTGCTTAGAGAAGAAGCAGCAAATATCAATCTTTATTGTCTTTAGTTTGACTTGGCCGTGGTTCGAACTCACGACCTCCGGCACTCAAGTGTAGTCTAAGTTAGACGAAACGTGTACGATTCAGGTTTGGTTCGTATGCATTCATTTGCAAGGAATTGTTACAAAAAAATGAATAAAGATTGCTAACAACTTCTATTTACTTCAGTCTTGGGATCCCCAGTGTTGTTTTAATATGATTAAATGTTAATACTAAAGAAAAATAACCCATAGATAATATACTTTCAACGCTGAAATTGAAGCAGCACAATATTCGGGGAATGAAATATTAGGTACCCTTTGATGAAAATGATACATGATCATAGACCGTTCGTAAATACGACGGTATATGATGTACCAGAGGTTTTCGTATGCATTTTAAGTAAAACCGTAACAGACATTAAAATGAATTTGGTCATGTAAATTAAAACGCACATCTATCAAATACATGTACTTGTCATTTTATATTATAACTGATTACAGAAAAATACGATTTTTCTATATTTATTTAAAAAGCATCACAGAAATAATCTAAAGAATTCGAGAAAAAGAAACGAAAATGAAATTAAACACATAGTGTCTTCTTGACAAGCTATTATTTCAGTATACAGAGGTGCTTACTTCGATTTCATGTTGCAGGTTCAACCAAACATTTTACAAATATTAGATTTGTTTTTTAAATATCACAAGCAGACATCGATTCAACGGAATACTTATAAATTGGATGCGTCTGAAGCGTTTTTTTTTGTACCCCGCGTGACGCGTTGCGGGACATAGAAATACCGGCCGTCTGTCCGCCCGGTCTTGCTAGCGCTCTTACGTGTACAATTCTAGTCGGATTTTTATAAATATTATGTCTCGGCCGTGACAAGTTCGAAAATCAATGCCAATCAACAATTTTTAAAGAGTTAAGCTCCTTGGAAATATTAATTATATCGGAAATTGAATTGCATTTGCTCTCAAGCCTTCATTTCTCTCAGATATTTATAAAAAGTTTAAAAAAACATTTTGTTTTAGTTGTTCCCCTTGGAGAAATTAAATATGTGCAACGCGAGGGACATTGGAACTTTATTTTTCTTGAATGACCTTCATCAGGAACGCTGGAACTCAAACATTTGAAGGTCAAGAATGTGTAAATACGTTGACAAGTTAGAAGTTTGAAGGTCAAGAATGTGTAAATACGTTGAAAAGTTACAAGTTATATCAGTTTTAAGTTCAGAAACGCAAAAAATTAAAACTAGGGAAAGACAAGTTAACATACGCGAAGATGAGGCTGAAGGCAGTTTTCAGCAATCAAACCTTCTCTTTTTTTTCTTCATTTTTATGTCGGTTATTGGGAAAACAAGAAAGAAGAAAGATGAATAAATATCAGTCCATAAGGAACGTTTAATTTAATAATAACACTTTTTTTGTTACAGTATAAAAGACTACAACATACACCTGCAAGTAAAATTATTATTACTGTAGTTCTAATTGATTCTAATATGAGTCAGGTGATGACAGTGAAAGAGGACGACATCTTTGTTAGTTTTTTTTCATGATACGTTTTGGTAATGAGATATTATAAATTCGCGCAACATGACAGCCTCCGTAAACAATGTAATGCGCAAATACAATTGTATACATGTAAGAAAGTTAACGATTTTTGAATAACTAGATTATTGATTTTTTTATATTTACTTTTCTTTTGATTCCTTTTCTTACAGTTATTTCAAATGACTTCGTCCTCATATTAACTGTTCTTAAATTTATCGATTTATCTAAAATCATTTTTTGTCTTATTCATTAGAACACACTCATCGATTTTCTTTTTTACTAGTGATCAAATCAGTCATGGAAGCACTTTAAAGACTAGCACATTGTCATTTGAAATTTTACTAACAGTATTCATCTATCTTCAGAATTATTCAAAGAGGCAATATAAATGTACAATTCGTTCTAAACGAGTAATCTGATTTTCAATTAAATAGTATTAACTGCATACTATTGCTTTTTCATAGATGTCCCTATTGATTTTCTTAACCTCATAATTCGTTAAATATTTTGGACAACTATGCGAAATGTTGCAATATAAAAAGTCTGTAACATAAAATATTCATCCTTAAAATGACTTTTGAGTTTTTATAGATAATGCATTGAGCTGAAAAAGGAACTTATGAAAGTTTGTTTCTATGAAGGTTCTTAATTTTATCTGCACTGAAATAGTAAGACATTCATTCTGATGAATGTAGATCTAAAATGTTCTTGTGATGCACCAAATCATTAATACTTATCTTATTGACATTTTACCAAAAATTGATAAAGTATTGAGGAAATCGAAAATATACGTTCTGCTATTTTGATCTATTTGAAAATGTCGATGGAACTAACTTTTAGAACAGTCGCATGTAAATAAAAAGTATTTTATACAACAGAAGGACCAGTTACGACCATAGAATGTTTTGGGTTCTTTTATAGATCTATTTCTGGTTATACAGTACCTCCTGTATTCATGCTTCTTTAGCTTTTACGTGGGGTTATGAAGTAACTTAAAGTTTCCGGGTGAGATATATCCAGAAATGTGGATAGAAAGAAGACTGGTTGCCTGTATTTTTATCTGTTTGACTCGGATACCAGTATGAGTCAAGGGAGAGAACCAGTCTAGAAAGAATGTATCACAAATGGTACATTTTACTTAATTTATTACCAACTGCTCCATACCACTACAAGTGTACTTTTGTCCTCTCCCAAGAAATCAATGTTTTGTTACTCTCGTGAGTCGTTTTAATCAGTAACTATAATCATACTATGTGAATAACTTTTGAGAATTTTTTCAAAACCTAAAACTGCAAACCCTTTGGTAATTTAAAGTTGACCTTAAACGGGTTTTTCTTCCTTAGACTTTTTCTTGTTTTGTAAAGCTCTTCTTACGCTGTAGCTTAAATCATTTTAGATTTCATATATTCGTATACGATTCTCATCCTCATATAAAATTGATTACTGTTTAAAAACGTGTATTTAATTGATATTTGAATCCTTAGTACCACAGATGCTTAAAGTTGGACATAATTATTATCCCGATCGATTATAATACACTATACATAAACTGAACAACAACACCCGTCAAAAGTCAAGTTTGCCCAAGGAACGACTATTCAGAACATGGAAAAAACCTAGTGCTTTTAAAAGTTTCTTATGTAATGCTAAGGCTATAAACAGACATTTTTCCAATGGATTTTATATTTCAAATGTGACTTCAGAAACAATTTAGACTTTTACCTTTCCGGAGCACCTGATATCACCCTTGGTTGTTTGTATGGTTCCTGTTGCTAAGTCTTTAGTTTTTTATGTAATGTATTTTAGATTGTTGTCTATCTTTATGTCTTGTTTCTTTTTTTGAAATGATTTTGTCCGTCTATTTTCGACTTCTGAGTTTTGTTTCTCCTGTGGTATCTTCCGCCTCTTCTTTTAAATTTGCCACAAAAATATAAGATAATAAATGTGCATCAGAGGACAATTTAATATAAAATTGGTTTCTAAGTAAGATATATTACAGGTAAGTTTTGCAGATATTCCTGCTTAATGCCTTTAGTTAAATATATAATAATCATATTATAATGGCTATTCAATTACCATGTGAACTCAGATTTACTATAGAATAAATATTATTCCATAGCAAATTGTATATAACAACCAAGTTTCAGATGTCAAATAGATAATTGTATTTAGGTATTTAGTGTCAATTATTTCTCTGTGGAATATCTAATTCTCCTTCCTACATCCGTATTGAATATAAAAAAAATCAATGATAAATACAAAATTACAAGATTTGAAGCACCTATATTTCTTGATTTTCCCCATTAAAAAAGATCTTTCTGATCGATATGATTTTTCAATTTCAGATAAGGGCAATATATCCATAGATCAATAAGCGCTCTGATTTTCTTCTTTCATATACATATTTACATAACAAGAATTTCCATTAGAATAGACATCAACTTCGCATCTACAGCTCGTAATGTCATCCTCATAATTGATAATGATGTATCATCAAAGCAGAATTCCGAACGCACCCGTTAACGTTTTTACGTATCACTAAACGTGTTCACTTGTTAAAAACAAGTCGTTATTTTCATGTGTTGCATGTGTGTATTTCAACAAATCCATCTGTTTAGCAACGATAGGTCTTACAGTTCATCGAAATAGCTAGGTTGTATATCTAATCACTTCCCGTAAGAAAAATCTATAACCATCGCTTCATTCCTTTAACACAGAAAAAAGCTTTTTGGGATTTAACATGACCGAAGGGAACGTAAGACAGTTATGGTTTTGTGTTCATGAATGCGAGCTCGATTTATAGATTTTATGTTAAATCATATATCTAACTTAAAACGGAAATTTGAGGCCGTGTATCTGTTTTCCGGATTTGTAATCAGTTCATTTAGATTCCGTAGGTTGATTTTGAATAACTAACTGCAGCAGGCGGAACGGTGCTCTAGAACAGTATAAACAAATAAATCAGGATTTTCAATCGTGGCAAATCAGATTTACATGGAAGCTCTTTTTTAACCAGCTTTTCTTCCTTATTTTTATGTTGTACGGACTATCAAGGGAACTAATTAAAATGAGCTAATTGTAAAAGATCAGCAAGATGTACTCAAAATGTTTAGAGAAATAATCCTCGTGGAATAGCAACAACTATGGGAGCAGTATACGACAAAGTTTTAGATTCAGGTAAGACCGTACTATAGTTTGTTTACATTTCATTTATTATAATAATAATAATAATAATAGAAACAACACATTTAAATATGTTTGCAGATGCTTAGTTAAAACCAAATCAGAACTATCTCACATCAACGACAAGGATTACATGCGTGGTATACTAACTAATTTAGTTAAAATGATGGTTTCTTTCCGTAAGTCTGACAATACGGAATACTGTCTGGCCTCCTACAAATAATACAATTTTCAAATTAATTTTACGAGAAAACTTCATGAAATCTATTAGGAATGGTGATTGTTTTTTTTTTGTCTTGCTTTCTTGGGCGGCAATATATTCAACAAATAGCTGTGACTATCTTAGGGAGCAGATTTTGATCCTGATTTTCAAATTTTATGGATTACAGTTTTATTTTTATTGTGTGTTATACAATATACTTGCTTTACGACAAAGGGGGAGGTTTTAAGTACGTAAAGAACTGGTTTAATCACACCTTGTTTGTGCCTGTATCAAATCAAACTACTCGGATCATGGGTGTGCTTATTGTTGTTTGTCTTTGTGTCATACGGTTACTTTGCTGTAAGTGTCACTAAGTCTTGCTTTATTTATTCGTTCTACGCTTTGCGCCAATTTATCGTTGATTTGCACAATAATATAGTTGCGCCAATAACGGTTTGAGCCAATAACTTTTTTTATAGAATGCATTTATTAAATGCACCACCCTTTGTTTAGTTACCTCAATACATATATAACATATAGGGCATTTTTTTGTAAAAGTCCTGAATATCCATTTTATTTCTTAAACAGTCATATTTTTATTAAACAACGTTTGAATTGTTTCACATTTCGGGGCCTTTTATAGCTGACTATACGGCATGGGTTTTTCTCATTGTTGAAGGTCGTACGCTGACCGACCTATAATTGCTTATATCCACGACATTTGAACTGAATTGTTTCATTGGCAACCATACCACTTCTCCTTATTTTTAGATAGGCTTCCGTCATCATCATCTTTTTAAAAGTGAGGAAACCCTCTGCTGAAGCTGTTATTTTGTGCTTCACTGAGTCTTTAGAGGAAAGTAGTCATTGTTATTTTCTACAGCCGTGTTTTTATCTATCTTTTTTTTCGACTGTCAGCTGTAAAATAGGTCTTGGTATCTTTTTATCCTTTTAAATTATATTGCTGCACTAATAATAAGGGCCTTTATTGCTTATCCTTTCGATAGAGCCTCCGGGTGAATTCACATTTACAGCTGGATGCGTTTATTATTTCGTTTTGTATAGGTTTTTTTTTTTGTGCTGTTCATTGTTTTTTTTTTTTTTTTCAACTGCTGTCTTTTTTTTACGATTTATGATGTTTGCTGAATATGCCCTTTGTTATTATCTTCAGAGTTTTGCCTCAAATCAAGTATGTATTGTCATATAAACTTCAAACAGTAAGTTTGTGACAAAGTACAAATAAAATAAGTTTCATTCAATATAGATGAAAATTCACATAACTATACTGTATACAATCGTATTAATCCTGTATATATTCCAAAGTCTCCTGTCCTCAGTTCTAATGACTTTTTAATGTAGGACCTTTATTTATTTACTTATGATGGTGTTGATGGATCTAAAGCAAACAAATCTTGATCAAGGGTTCTTTCCACAAATAATCTTCGACTAAAATTTATCGCAAGTTATACTGAAATGTTCATGACGAGTATTTTTTTTTTTATATATATACATAGTTACACGTTATGCTACATTTGTAATGAAATAAACGGATTAGATGCAGTAACCCATTAGCTCAAATTATCCATGTAACCACTACAAATATAACACATTGTATTTTTCATCAAGAATTTTTGTTTATTACATATTTATTATCTTAATGTTGTATTTTGTTAATTATCCAAATAAC
Source organism: Mytilus coruscus (assembly GCA_017311375.1). NCBI lineage: Eukaryota > Metazoa > Mollusca > Bivalvia > Mytilida > Mytilidae > Mytilus > Mytilus coruscus. The sequence continues at coordinate 87,005,199 of CM029601.1, forward strand.
TGTGTATCATTTCCAAAGACAAATAACTGATTGAGTAACGTCTCAGTCACACACACAAACACTATATTTACTATGAGAATGTTATCATAGACAGAGATCAAAGAAATATCACAAAATAACATATAACAAGTTATAACTTATTTATATAACAAGTTATAACTTATTAAATTATGCCAAGAGATTGAAACATTGTTTTAATAATCATTGCAAAACATATTTTTGTTATTATTAGTAATAGAAGATGAAAAGCACTTTTTTTTTATATATTTTGGGATCTGAGAAACAACTTTTTTAGTGATATGGATAGATACAAACCTGCAGCTACTCATTTCACAAAACATCTTACGAGAAAAAAATACTTGTCATGAACATTTCAGTATAACTTGCGATAAATTTTAGTCGAAGATTATTTGTGGAAAGAACCCTTGATCAAGATTTGTTTGCTTTAGATCCATCAACACCATCATAAGTAAATAAATAAAGGTCCTACATTAAAAAGTCATTAGAACTGAGGACAGGAGACTTTGGAATATATACAGGATTAATACGATTGTATACAGTATAGTTATGTGAATTTTCATCTATATTGAATGAAACTTATTTTATTTGTACTTTGTCACAAACTTACTGTTTGAAGTTTATATGACAATACATACTTGATTTGAGGCAAAACTCTGAAGATAATAACAAAGGGCATATTCAGCAAACATCATAAATCGTAAAAAAAAGACAGCAGTTGAAAAAAAAAAAAAAAAATGAACAGCACAAAAAAAAAACCTATACAAAACGAAATAATAAACGCATCCAGCTGTAAATGTGAATTCACCCGGAGGCTCTATCGAAAGGATAAGCAATAAAGGCCCTTATTATTAGTGCAGCAATATAATTTAAAAGGATAAAAAGATACCAAGACCTATTTTACAGCTGACAGTCGAAAAAAAAGATAGATAAAAACACGGCTGTAGAAAATAACAATGACTACTTTCCTCTAAAGACTCAGTGAAGCACAAAATAACAGCTTCAGCAGAGGGTTTCCTCACTTTTAAAAAGATGATGATGACGGAAGCCTATCTAAAAATAAGGAGAAGTGGTATGGTTGCCAATGAAACAATTCAGTTCAAATGTCGTGGATATAAGCAATTATAGGTCGGTCAGCGTACGACCTTCAACAATGAGAAAAACCCATGCCGTATAGTCAGCTATAAAAGGCCCCGAAATGTGAAACAATTCAAACGTTTTTTAATAAAAATATGACTGTTTAAGAAATAAAATGGATATTCAGGACCTTTACAAAAAAATGCCCTATATGTTATATATGTATTGAGGTAACTAAACAAAGGGTTGTGGTATGATTGTCAATGAAACAACTTTCCTCAAAAGACTAAGGACCAGGATGTCAAAAGCTACCAGTCACCGTACGGCTTTAAACATAGAGCAAAACACATATCGTAAAATAAGGTGTAAAAAGGCACAAGAAAAAAATTGAAATAGTACAAAAGAGAAAAAAAAATACGAGTACATGATATAAGCTAATAATTGTACACAAGAAACAATGACAGACAACGCAATTGTGTACATATTATTTCGTATGATTAGGTATTCAATTCTTACAAATGCTGATTTTTTTATTGTCTGAAAGACCAATCATTTGGTTCTATCATATCATATGCTTTCATTTTCGTATGAAAACAACACATGCCATATGAAAGCAATCCAAGACGAAACAACTATTAGCTCCATCTTCCCAATTAATCAAATCGGGAACGTGCAAAAGATTTTGCTTTAAAAATCGCGAATTTTATCCATTTGAAAAAATGTAAATATGGATAGTTGATCTACATATAAATATATACCATTTATCCTATGATAGATATACATTTACAATAATATTTGATAATTTTTTTATGGGCTATTTTTTTGGGAAGTCAACTTCTTCATATACAAAAAAAAAAAGGAAGATGTGGTATGATTGTCATTTAGACATCTCTCTACCAGAGACCAAATGACATGGAAGTTTAAAACTATAGGTCACCGTACGGCCTTCAACAATGAGCAAAACCAATACTGCATGCATTTGCCATTTTTAGTTATATGACGTATCATAATTGATTTTACGTGGCATGATACGGCTTTCATTTCACTCGATAATTTCTGTCAAAGTTTTGTGCTCAAAATTTTACTTTCAAATTCAAAATGTGAATAACATTTTATTTTTAATTTAAAAAATCTGTCAATATAAGAATCAAATGCAGTGTTCTTGAAAATTAATACGAATGAAAGCAGGTAACCATCACATTTTTAGCCAAAATCGCTACCGCTTGATGATTTGTTTATCAAAACAGTTATCTGCCAATTTTAGTTGATGATATAGGTGAACAGTCTTGTTTAGTCCTCAAACGAACAACAAAAAAGACTATCCGAAATACTTTTATAGCTATTATTTAAAGATGATATGCAAGCAATTGGTCATTTTAGAATCCCAAAATGCAGTCTTTGATAACTGGATGGTAGAACAGATAGCTGTTCTATATCCCCTCAGCTAATTCTTCTGTTCAAGCTGATTATGCCCTGACAACATGATAATATATAATTCAATTTATACAGGATGTATTGAATAAGATCATCTGTCAAAGATTCCCTATAAAAGGATGTCTGCATTCTGTATTTTTATTTGTCATTTCTTATTGATGGGGGATTTTAAATAATAGAAAATCGATAACCTGGGCTGTGTTAAAAAAATAATGTTATTATCCCAATTTATACATCTTATTTCTAATGCCTTCCCTCCAATTAGACCTTGCAGCCAATTATCTTTGTAAACAGAATAGATTAGAACAATTATTGTATTATTTATGGCAGCAGTAGTTTCGCTGACGGCTTTAAGTAAAGAAAGCATGAGAAAGCAGGGGAAACGATCGAAAGATCTGTTTTCCCTGAAAGCAAACACAGTACGTAAATGCATTTTATGAAGTAAGCATGATTGCTTTAAAAAACGAATAGAACAACTCGGGTCAAATGAGTTGACAAAGGAAAGGAGTGTTTCATATTCTGTCAAACTATCATGTGTACTGGAATTACAATGTGAATATCAAAATCTTTAACCCCTCGATTGTTGGTTGCTGTCTTTCATATTTGTTTTTCATTTATTGTTCTGTCATAAATCCAACCGTTAGTTTCTTAGTTTGAAATGTTTCACATTTTGTCATGTCGGCGCCTTTAATACACGACTTTAAGATATGGGGTTTGTTATCTAATTGAAGGCCGTACGGTGATACTTAGTAATAGGTATACGTTTATCATCTGGACTTTTACTGATAGCTGTGTCATTGGCGATCATACCACATCTACTGATTTTTATATGAAATCTTTATATTAATGTCCATCAGTGTTTCGTTTTGATAGATCCTTAAAACGTTCTATTTGGGAAAGACTGTTTTTTCTAGAAATGCTGTATTGGAGTTTGTTTATTGTCCAGAGCCAAAACAAGTTTATCTTCTGATCGGTCTAGAACAATTATTTTTGAAAGATTGGGATTTTAATAAAGAACCTAGCCGCTTATTGGTTGTCTTATGTCTTTTACCCCGTAGAAATAATTTTGGTTCCAGTGAACGGGAGACAGACCATACACTTGGCTTATCACTGAATAGTGTGTTTCTTACAAAAACAAAAGAATCTAAAACGAAATATTTTCCCGATTGAACATATAAACACATCAATGATATACATCATAGCCTATACACCTTTTAAAAGTCTTATAAATAAAATAAATAATAATAAAAATATACAATGGTATCTTAGACTAGATAATAATGGAACTTTTTGACAATTAAATTTTTATTTCAACATACATGGACATTGTAAAGCTCGAAAATTTAATATAACTAACACTAATAACAATGGTACTTGTATGTCTCAAAGACAAAGTAAAATAATTTGCTCTAATGCATTTTGCTGTAGTTGTCATGCTATACTACAATCTACTATAAGCAATACTTCCTACAATAAAATCGTATGTCAAAAATCATAATGCTGAATTAATTTGAATAGAACAGCCAATGATTGTAATATCAGAAAATAATATAGAGGGTTATTTTCTATATCAATAGTACGTTTTATGATTAATCATACTACCATACAGGGCAAATAACAATATGTTATTTTTCTCTGACAATTTTTGTATCCAATTATGATGGTGTCATTGATTAAAGCCTTTGGTGGATTTTTTCCGGGGTTTATTACTGTAATAATTCAATAATTGAACTAGGTTTTTGTCTTCCATACTAGTTTGTGATACACATCTGTTGAACGTTTTAACTGATATAATTTCGTCATATTGATCAATTATGAGACATGAAATAGATTGTTAGACGATGACATATCGACTACACAATAAACAATTTGGAAATAACTTTTTTAGTATAGCCAATTTAAAGTGTTTTTATTCAATCGATTGAAGCTCACTGTTTCTAGTTATAGCAAGTGTGCTTATTCCATTACGACGTTTGTTTTGCGATCTCTTCAAAAACAAAAATTAAGAAAGGTTTGAAACGCTCAATACTAGATCACTAGATACAAAGAGTACTAGTATGGCAAATTATCTATAAATTGTTTTTTTAAGTCACAGTGTAAAAATCCGAATTTTGCCAAATTTTGAGATAAATCAATACTGTAAAGACTATGATCTTATTAAAGAACTTAGCAACATTTTTTTTATATATATACAGTGTACAAACTACTGTAGTATATACCCGCAGCAACGTCACCATTCGTTACGTCACTGGTACTTCCCAGATGCTTCAATTGAAACGCAATGAATTTTACATTACCATGCCTTTATTTTGTCATTTCATTATTTGATGACGAATACATGTACCAACAATAGATTATTGCAAACTCATTGGTTATCTTCAGTGTTTTTATTTATATTTTCTCTTACGCAAGACGTGACAGTTTTATTTATATTAGTATAATAATGTAAATTGTGTTTACAAATTATAATTTCACTTACTTTTTGTACAAGTTGTCATTATTTTGACCTTCCTTCATGTGAAACAACATTATCATCAATAAATGTCAAGCTTGCTGTTTTACTCACAAATCAAATCTTAATACTTCATCCTAAAATTAAACAGTTTCCTCATTGGCTTAAACCTTAAAATAATGACAGTCCATTGGGTTAGATTTCATTTTTATTTTAATGCTTATAGCCTTATACATGATTCTATGTCGCCAAAATATCTGATGATGTATGTTTAATATTTGCCGAAATCTTTCGAAACTACAGTTTTGAGCTATGATCTTTCGGCATATGTAAAAATAATACAAGTACGACATCTGAAAAGGCGAATTTAATAAGATGATTTAGGAAGACATGCACAACACCTGAACATTTTAAAATTCTTTTTAGGAGGTGATGACAACGAATTCGAGGTTCAGATTGTTAGATACAAGCCAGAGGCTATCGATTCATTGTGTGAGAAGTCAAAATTTTCCCGTAAGGAACTCCAGATAATGTATAGAGGCTTTAAACAGGTAACTTATAGATGTACAAAGAGCTTGTTTGACTAGGCTATCCCAAACTATCCGAAATATATAACTGTTATAATAAATGTATGTGGTTTATTTGAATGAGGGGTGAGGTTAGTTGTGTTTATAAAAAATAAGGAAGTGGGGTATGATTGCCAATGAGACAATTATCCACTAAAGTTCAAATGGATTGGATGTAAGCAACTATAGGCAACCGCACGGCCTGTGTGATACATATAAGTACGCACTCTACGTGATGATTGTGCGGGAATTAAGAGTAATTACAATTTCCATGCTACATTTACATGTACTAGTAAATGAAGTTGAGTCTAAAACGGGCATTTCAATCTTTACATCATATGAAATGACTAAATATAAAAATGGTTAGTATTGTAAAGTGTTCGAGTAATTTTCAAAAGGTTTTTTTCGAAAGGAAATCCCGTACTTTTAATTTATCATTTTTTTGTTTTGAACAGGCGGTCAGTGTGATATTTTGGCATCATTTGCCATCTATTGTCCATCGTCAACCTTTTCAAAAAATCATCTCATTCATTTACAGGGGGTTTACTAAAACGATGACCCCGTTAAACATATATTGCTTACATCCCTGTCATTTCGTCTATAGTATATGGTTATCTCATTTACAATCATATCACATCTTCTTCTTTTATTTGGCCGCTTGTTCTAGAATTCATGGGAAATCAACTCATCAAAGATACCAGGCTTATAATTTTGTACGCAAGAAGAACATAATGGCCGGTTCTATAAAAATGCATTTTAAAAGTTCTGGAATGAGGGACTAAATGCTTGCAATCTTTGAGGAAATGATTTATTTTTTAAAATCCCTTTTAAGAAACACCGTTGAATAAAAGTGCCTTCAAACATGGTATTCGCCTATACTAAAAATAGAAAATTGGACAAAGATTCAAAGAAAGAAAATTCTGAAAAAATCATTTAAGGACCAATTGCTATTAAAATTTGGTTAAATTAAACACTTATGATTATCTTTAATTCAATGTATGATAACACCATTTGCCTTCAAACATGTCTTTCATCGTTATTCAAGATCGGAAAGGCATAAATTTCAATAAGAAAGTCTGAAAAATCATTATAAGAATCGATTGCATCAAAACTTTAAGTAAATACCACATTTGTTCCTTGAGAATTGAGTGAGGTTGGTCACCCAATCCTGACTTTATCTCTAACTGCTTACATGACTAAAATAGAAAACTATGACAAATATTAAACACTTTTATTTAGAAAAATTATGAACGACAATTTAATAACAAACACTGGTTAAATGATATGCTTATGTATTTTTTAGAAGGTTGGTAAATGCCCCGAATTGTCTTTAGAGATGGCCACCACCATTGATAGAAATACAAAAATCAATACAATAATTAAGAAAAAAAAAAAAAAAACATTTACAGGACCAATTGCCATACATTTTATGTTAAATGATACATCTTTTGTCCTCTTTGGGAATAATGGCTATGAATAGTAAATTTTAGAATTATTTAAATACCCTTACACTTTCAAACATGGATTTGAAAACACTTTAAAAAATATTTCTGAAAAATTATGTGACGTAATAATTGTTACAAAACGTGTGTTGTTGCAATGAAACACGTTTATGATCCTCAGATAATTCCAAGCGGCTGATAAAAGGCTCAAAACTCCCACAATGAAAACTAATAAATTTTGATTCTTTTTAATTTTGAAATGTTAACAGTGGACATTGACAGAGCCTGTAATCTAGTTGTTCATTGTTCCGAAGGTCATCCCACACTTACCCACTACAGTATTCGTGAAAAAACGTTTTATTGACGCATTGCACACTAACAAAAATATGAAATTATCTTTATGAAGCAAGCTTCATTGGGATGACATTTAGTTGTGTGAAATAAAAATGATCCTTTTTGATAATGTTTGCAAAATCAATGCAGTATTACGTCATCATAATGTCAAAATAACTAATTATACTTACTCTTTAGGTAAGTAAACATGGTACGATATATAGGATGATAACGAACAAATGTTTATTTAGACTTTTTTGATAAGGAGACCAAAAAAAAGAACGTTTTTATCTCTGGTCTTTTTAATTTTGAAATGGACTACAGATAAGCAGCACAGTTTGTTCTCAGAGTAGTAGGTATTTTAAACACCTGACATTGAACGAATCAACGATACACAGAATGTTTTCTTTGATGCCAACAACTGCCAAATATTTTCTTATTATTCTTTTTCTCGTTATATGAAGAGAAGAGTGAGACATTAATAATCCGCAGATAAAAACCAAAACTTCTACTCCAGGTGCATTAAACGGATAGCTTTTGAAAAATTTTCGAAATTTTTAAATGTTACATTCCTATTCTTTAAAAAAAAATAATCATATATTTTTCAAGGCAAACAAGGATTTATTGTTTGATTGTTGCTTGCATGTCGTAAACTGGCAAATATTTCATGCATATGCTGGACGAGAACAAATAAACAATTCATATTATTATGACGTAGGTTTTTTTAAGGTAGGTAGACAAGGATGGATGGCGGAAAATGCTGAAAATTACGGTATGTTGTGGATAAGAGTCAGAAATCTTCCTTTCTTAAAGGGACTTTATATAGACTTAGAGAGTTCTCAACGTGCAGAGAGTGTGACAGCAACATTTAAAAAAACAAAATTAAAAAGAAACAAAATCTACAAATCCGGGTTGAACGGATAACGGATGTTGAAAAAAAAAAAGGATTTTCGTCCTATAAATTGCTTATCCCAACATGTTCTATGCAAAAACGAAACAATTTAGACGTACATGTATCGAAGTTGGTTTTATTATTGTTCCCCTAGCTGTTATAACTGGAGAATGAAATTAAAACGACACTTTGTAAAAAAGAAGGAAAGAAAAGTTATCAAATGATAATTCAATCATTCACGTTACTTGTAATGCTCAATTCTCAAATCATACATTAGATGTCATGGTAAGATAATGTTATCTAAAATGTCTTTGATTATAGCTAGTGAAAATCAGTCAATTAATGGGGAAAAAAAGGAAAAACATCGCAAGTGTGACATATGCTTTTTAGACGCACATACCAAGTCATCGATTTTCACTTTTGTATAACAAAAACGACTACGAGTTCGTTTGATGTGTGCATTTTAGTAAACATGAACTCTTTCTGTAGAAATTGCCATTTTAAACTTGTAACTTTTGACTTACATTAGATAAGTGGTGACTTTTCTTCATGGTAATGCTATCAAAGATTTATTAATAGTAAACGCACCAATTTTAAAGAATCCTCAACCTCTTAGAAAGAATCCTTGACCTCTAGACGTCTTTTGGTCATCTAGGTCGTTGGGTTGCTGTCTCGTTGAAGTATATCCAACACGTCCTTCAATTCATATAAAAAAATGTATTTGACGAGTAAGAAAAATGTCAGCCATTTTCATATATTCTCTTAGTCGACAACATAAGTATTTTTTTGGTGTTTTTGCTGGTGATTTTGGGCAAAGTTGTTTTATAATACTTTATAGAGATAACTTCCATTTTTGAAGAGCGGCAAAGAAAATCATTTTCTCATTTATTCTATAAAAATTTCAATGCGACCTGTAATAACGCGACACATGCGATGTAAATTTGATGAATTCAAGACAGCATAAAGATATATATCTCTGAGTGGGACACCACGGCGAGAAGGAGAAGAGAACTTTCGGATCCACCAGCTTATACTTTAGAACCTGATGGTCTAAATGAAAAAGACGAGAAAATATACAGGAAAGATAAGGAATAATTTAATATGTAGCATCGTCCTTAATATATCTGCAATATTGACCAATGGATGTTGCAAACGTACCTTATTTCAACAATAAATAATCTTGATCTTCATTCAAATTTTGAATTCATTTATCAAACAGCAAAAATTCACTGCACAATGAGCTGCAAAAGTTTCTTATCTACATCCGATTTCAATGAAGCTAGTTTGTCTAGCGATATGCTGCGTTTATTTTATATCGCATTGTAAATATTTTCTAATGAATATTTCTAATTCCGTAAATATATAACCCAGATATTCATAAGCAAATTCTGTAGGGAATTAATTAGTTTTATACGTTTCAAAATTTGTATTTCACTACTACTGTTAGTTCCCGACAGTGACATCCGCCCAGGAGTTATGCATTGGTACTGACATGATTAAAACAAACCATATTCATGCAAAATATCCCATATGAAACAATCGTTGTTTGAAATGGTGTAACCTTTAGTTATAGAATGTGGAACATTGAATTGTAATTATAAAATTGTCTTAATAACAATTCCTTTTTATAGCGCGCAAATTTAATTGGTATTAACAAAATAATTTCCCCCAAATTTTGAAAGTAAACGATTAAACACTGAAATCTGATCTTGATATTGAAAATCCAATGTGAATATAGCTTTCTTGTTTTTTTTTTATACGAACTCTTGAATGACCATAGAACCTGCCCTTACCGAGCAGTCGTGTCATGTTTTGAGGTCTTCCGTCTTTGACTTTTAATCATAGTGTTATCCGTAGCTGATTTAGTTAAATCCTTGTTAAACCACATAATTATAGATAAACTCAGGATTTAAAGAACCTGTATAAAGACCTCAGTTCCGCTCAGACTGCAGTCTTGTTAATGATGAAACTCTTAGAAAATCAGATTTCCATTTCAGGTTGTAAAACCTGTTAGCTCAATCCGGATTAAATTTCCAATTTACCTCTTAACCCGGGGTTGAAAATAACCAACAGTTACTTTTTATTTTGCTTGAACAGTTTTAAACTACAAGTTCTCATTGAAATCAATTTTACACACTAGAAAAACAAAATCTATAACCACGGCTGTGCTATTCTTGGAAATTTAATGCAAAATGCTTCGTTATATCATTCATTTGAATTGAAGGTATTAATGTATTAAACATACATGACGGTGATGTATTGTCGTTTTCAGTTCTCATTTCCTTCGATGGCTTTTGCTTGTAATTTAATGCTCACAATACTCATTAATCTATTCAGGACCATTAGTAATTATGTTCTCTATTCAGGTCGCATACTTTTACGAACCAAAAATCTATTCATGGACGATATTTTTTTATATACTTCAAGGCCTTTAGACATTAGTGAATTTTCTACCTACTCTAAGTAAAGCCTAATAGCACGCAACCTGTACATTGTGCATTTTGGATAAAGCCACATGGGTTATCTGTTGGTTAGATAATAAAACATTAAGGTCCCTCCCTATTAGTTCAATTCCTACATTTTGCTTTCACATATAGATAAATTGCATTTACATGTAAATATAGTTTTTGCAGAATATCAAAAGAGTTGAAATACTCTTTTGTGATGATTTGTCGTATTGTTTCCTACTATTTACTGTGTTGCTTATAAACAAAACCTGTTTACTTTCCCTATCAACTATTACAAAACATAACATGACATAGTAAGCTTTAGTTTTCAATTTTCTAAATAAGCTCATTAAAGATACCAGGCTTTATAATAAGAAACATTCGAGGAACAGCAATACTAAATAAGGAGATGTAGTATGACTGCAAAATAGACAGTGATCCACCAGAGACCAAAGGACTATAGATCACATTACAGCTTTCAACAATGAACGAAACAAACCCATATATCGTTATATATATTTACCACCAATGGCCTCATTCAACAGTTTATTGGTATAATAAAATCTGAATAAGAACACAACTTTCACTTGCATAATAGTTTCCATTTTAAACATATATTACCATCTGATTACCATCTCAAACTGACATTAAGAACGCTTATTTGTGTTATTAATAAGATAAAACATACGCTAGTCGTACAAAGACAAAAACACAATGTCCAAAAGTAAAAGACGAAAAGACATGCTAGTCTAGAAAACTGAAAAATTGAGCAACATAAAGTCCACCAAAACAAAAACAAAAAAAAAACAGGGATTTACTCGCGATACTTTTTCCTAAAGATCCAACTGGCCTAGTTGTAAATTCAGTAGCATAAAACCTTTTCACATTCAGTTAATGAAGATCTATTCAGCCATATTTTGTACTTGTTTGGCTTTGAAACTGTTTTGATCTGAGCGTCACTGATGAGTCTTATGTAGACGAAACGCGCGTCTGGCGTATCAAATTATAAGCCTGGTACCTTTGATAACTATTTACACCACTTGGTCGATGCCACTGCTGGTGGACGTTTCGTCCCCGAGGGTATCACCAGCCCAGTAGTCAGCACTTCGGTGTTGACATGAATATCAATTATATGGTCATTTTTATAAATTTACTGTTTGCAAAAGTAAGAATTATTCGAAAAACTAAGGATTTTCTTATCCCAGGCATAGATTACCTTAGCCGTATTTGGCACAACTTTTTGGAAATTTGGGTCTTCAATGCTCTTCAACTTTGTACTCCTTTGGCTTTAAAACTATTTTGATCTGAGCGTCACTGATGAGTCTTATATAGACGAAACGCGCGTGTGGCGTATCAAACTATAAGCCTGGTACCTTTGGTAACTATTAAGTCAGTTTTAAATGTTTAGCACAGCTACAGTTGTCCAATCCTTGTGTCTGAAACGTACTTTTCATTGCACTACGGAGATTTTGAAAATTGACTGGACATGATTGAAACTTTTTGCGCAGTCTTTTCAGATCGGTTCTGATCGTAAATTCTTGACACAGAGATATGTCTTCCTTGTCGTTAGTCAAATGCAAATGTTGAAATTTTATTCAAAATAAATTGACCATGAATGAGGGGGCGGGGCAAAATACTCTCTATGGAAATGAGATGTACAAATGCTAGTACAACTGCATACCAAATATCATAATATTGAAATAATTCACCTCAAAACTGACCTAATCGCAAATTTTAACAATCGCTAGCACAGATATAAATTCTTGGTTTAGTCTTGTTTTTAAGTTGAATAATTGAATAATCAATATATACATATCATCGATTGCGATGCTGTTCATTTTATGTCCATTATGTTTCTTATTTATAGCAACATTCTTACTGTCTAATATTTAAAAAGTTATACAGGGATCATAAGTGTAAGCTAAGACATCAGTTTAGACATACATTTAGTAACCTCTAGAAAAGTAATCTATTTTGCATGACGGAATTTCTCCAACTAACTGAAAAATATCGAAGAGCACTCCCATGATTTAAGTGTTCGACCGACTTATTGAGTTGACGAAGATAAATTACTTCTATACAAACTTTCATTACCGACAGTAGTGTATTAGCTGTGAAGTTTTAATGCCAAAATCAATACCTTTACATAATCTCAGTTCAGAAGACATAAAACTGTCCAGATCTTAAATCCGAATGGTTTTTATTCTCAACAAATCTTAGAAAATTGCACTTGATTTCTACTTAACTCTTTTTATTTCTTTTTGTTAACCTTCTGTCTATCATTTTATTTTTAGTATGCGTAGATTTTGAAACTTTTGTAGTAAATAAATGATCTGTATTTACAGTTTATAATTGAATATTGATTTTACATATTTATGTATTACCAGATATCCGGACATATTGGGAATGACTCTCTTTTAATTACCATACAAACTTTTGACCCAAAACACCCAGGAATATAGAAGTTTACTTGAAAAACACTATCAATCACAATGCGTATGTAAACAAAAATATTAAGCGGAGGACAAGATTTTGCATCAGTCATTATACCTCGCTTTATAATATAGTATCAATTATTTCATGATGATTTCTATATAAAATTAAAATGCAATATTTGCCGATGTTTTTAATTATCTTCCTTTAATTAGTAAATATACATAAAAAGTAGAGCATCTCCGATGAGTTCGAAATATTGCATCTGGAACGGGGACCCAATTATTTTTCCCATCCGTTCAATGCAATTTTATCATGATTGAAGGACAGATTTTTTATTCCCTGTATTTGACTGCCAAATTTTAATTACTTTAAGAAACTTGTAGCCCCCATCATGGTTTTTGGGAGAATTATTTAAGGGTAATGACCGGCATTTAAAATCGAAAATGAAATTTGGACCATTTACTCAACCAATCATCTACAATATACATTTCAGAATACTCCAACTTTCATAGAAGCTGAGAGTAAAAAGAATACCCTTTGAATATACTATACATTTTTACCAAATTACATAATTGTAATCTCTGTACAATATCCATTTAAAAGATGGTAGATTTCTTAAGGAACTTCATTCATGGGTACTGGATTGGTATCATGTAACTCGGATCCTATTTCATCTCGACCGATATTGTTCCCTTAAAGCTGAAGTTTACAGGTCAAAGTTCAAAGACAACAAATCTGAAAGTCCTTGGCTTCCACAATGAAAATTTTGTACCTTTTTCACCTCAGTAATTTGAATATTGCAAGGCTATCTTCATATTTTACATTGTTAACAGACTAAATTTTACAGTGGCTGTAGTTGAACGTACTGCTAAAATAGGTGCTAGTAATTTGCATGAGATCAATTCTTATTGTTCATACGTATCTCAATTCGCAAAGAAGGATAAATAATGAAGAAGCGGTGGTTTACAGAACATATAAATATTGTATTTCAATGTGGGATTCATCAAATTTATAATACGCAGGAAATTTTGAAGATACGCTAGTTGTAATGGGGTCACATTTTGGCGGCAATGTTTGAAACTGCATTACTTTTTTATTAAGTGGTGAATCGATAGAAAAAAGTTAGTTTTATTGTAAAGTACTTTAATGTTCTATACGATGGGATTCATGGCAATACTAGAAAAAAATCGTTTTTAATTTGAGAATTTTTCAAAATTCGCATTTGCAACATTGAATTAAACGGGAGGCCAGTTTAGTCCTTATAAAAGTAGGACATTTAACATATTGAAACAGTGAAATGAAACGGTGAAATAAACATACAATACAGTGGAATTAATTTAAAGGAAATTGAGACAAGTTAGCCCGACTAAATTTGAATATATAGAGTACCCTTTCCCAATATAGCATTTTAAGTCCATTTCGTTATTATGTCTTGCTACTTCTAAAAATAAAATAAAAATGCAACTTATTCATGACCGACATAATTCTGATATTATTCCTCAACTATGTTCATGAATGCATAGGTGCACGGTGTTCGACATCTACCAAGTTATTCCGTTCAAGTCAGTGTTAAGAACCGTCTTAAACATGCAGCAAAGTGACAGATTTATGGCCCCGTTGAAATTTTCGTGCGTGTATTGATCTTTTGTATTAAATTGATACATTAATTATCTCCTATCTTTTCCATTAGAATAGTTTTGCCGTTTTAAATGGGAATAAACCTTAAATTTACACCAAATATTAATATGTAATAAAGATTTCAACCATTTTTTTTTAATCATTTTATGAAATCCCACATGAATTAAAAGAAATGAAAATCAAGTACCTAATGTGGTAAATTGTTCAAGGCCACATGAATATACATATAACTGTCAGCTGTAGAGGGTCCATTATTAATGGAGTAATATAACGCGCAAAAAAAAAATCCCTTCTTGGCAATTAGTTAATACCAAACATAATCACCAATACAATATGATTGATTGATTGAGTGCTGGTCGGTTTAGGTCCATCGATAATCTTGTGTTCATAGTATATTATTTTTAATGCATTTACGGTCGTCAATCGTTGATAATCTTCGAAAACTTGGAAATGCATCTACGACCGTAAAGTATAATAGCTAAGATTAATTTACGGCGTCCATCTGTAATGGACGACAGTAAATCTATCATTTACGCTGAAATCTATGATGGTCTAATTAATGTGGTTCCCGCGTGCCATATAGTTTGAACATGACTTATGCCAGATATGTATGAAATGCATTATATATGTCACAACCAATGTTGTAATAGTGTTACGAGATATGACACTATAGCAAGAATAAAACAGTCACAAGCACGTAAACTATGGGAGATTGTTACCTGCTGGGTAGGATTTTTATTCTATAAAAATTCCAATGAAAAACAAACGAGTGTGAAAGCTTAATGTTTATTTTAATTTGTAAAGATTAAATTTAATTATGATTTTGTGTTTTTCAGGAATGTCCCACTGGCATTGTTGATGAGGATACATTCAAAGAGATATATTCTCGGTTTTTTCCACAGGGCGGTGAGCTCTTATTGATTTTGTCATTAACAGTAACAACTCTCAAAGAGAAAATAAGGGACGATCTCAAAATAGAAATGTTTTTCTAAATATTCAGGATTCGGTTTTATCTTCATTTATCCCTCTCGAAATAAATGGATAGACACGAATAATGGGATACATGTACGATAAGAGTTCATAATATAATATTTTATTTTATTGTTTTAACAAATTTGAAAGCTAAAAACCTTCTATCCATCAAATATGTTACTACTTGTATCAGTGGTTAAACTTGAACAGGAAGAGTATCAGCATTTAATTGCTCAAGAGAAATTGTTGCTAAAATGTGTTGTCGCAAAAATAAAAATAGTTCCTGAAATTCTTGAAGGGCCTGGTTATTTTGGTTTGGTTCCTTGAATAAAGGGTAAAACTTGTCACTTAATTTTACTCCACCAGATGCACATTCCGACAAATAATGTTTCGTCAGTGATGCTCGAAGCCAAAGTTTTTGTGAAAAGCGTAATACAAATTCTGATCATACGGTATAACAGAAGATGACAAAAAAAGAAGAAATATAATGCATAGAGGACACGTATTCTTTAACTTTAAATGATTTCCAAAGATATATCATATCGCGGACGAGTCTTATGTAGAAGAAACGCGTGCCTAATGGACTGAACTATTAGTTGGGTATCTACTATATGTTTTTTTCATTCATAAAAACAGTATCCGTATGCTAATGCCAGTAACGAAGTTTTGAGCCTCTTGGCTGATAATACGTATACTGTCGAGGACACATGCAACTTATAAGTAGATTAAGCAATGAAAAAAAAAAACTCATTTGTTTCAGTATTGCTTCTACATTATTTAAAACTTTTGGCAAAAAGATGAGGGAAGACTGCAGTTGTTTTTTCTGTAAAATATATTACTTGAATATAAGATTGAAAACGTGATGGATTTGTAGTTAGGATGTATGATTTTATTTCAAGAGTAACAGGCTGGAATAATGTCTTCTATATTTCTATTTTAATGCACATTAGCATTGAATAAGACTTGATTATTTTTAAAGATATTACCAACCTAACAATGAATAGAATTTAATTCCAATATTCGATTTACCATCAGATGATATGAGTTAAAATTGATGTCTTTCAAGTGCTAGGTACTTTGTAATTTGTTAAAGATAACGTTATAAGTTCGATATCGAATATAAGAAAAATATAAAAAAAACTATTTCTTTTAAGTTTCAACAGAAGGTTATGCATATGTTATTGACGACAGTTTGAAACATGTTTTGTTTGATTTGTATATGCGTTATGTGTGATTTGTATATGCGTTATGTGTGATTTGTATATGCGTTATGTTAAAAACGCACTTTCAGTCACAATGTCCTCCAACCAAACACATTTTTATTTAAGATTTACGTTTCATCCATCATTATTTATGGAATAATACACAGATGCCTCTAGTGGATTAGAAACTGCTTACTTCTCTAGGTCCACTAAGTTCACCCTTGGTTTTGGCGGAGTTCGTGTTGCTCAATCTTTGATTTTCTTAGTGGTGTTCTGTAAATTGTTGCTTATTTGTCATTTTTCTTTTGGTCATTGTGTTTCCTGCATTTTTTCTGCCCTCTTTGTATTGTCTTAAATAAGTTTAATAGATAGAACGGACACCAAATACAAAATCTTTAAATTCTGCGTTGGTGCAATTGCAATAAGTATATAACAGTTGGTTCTTGTATTATTTTAAATTCCCCTACGTTGTTTTACAAGACGTGTCTACATAATGTATATAAATATTAATTTTGGCCTAGATATTTCAGTTTTATGAAAGATAATTTAACAGTTACTGTTATCTAAGTCACAAAATTTACATTATTTATATACAGTCATGTATTTGCTTGTTTTTTTGCAATGTATATATTACATCATTTCTGTCTTTGCAAACTGAACTAATTGTTTTATCAAATTCTCTTGTAGATTCGGATTCGTATGCTCATTATGTGTTTAACACATTTGACCATGATGGAAATGGGACCTTAAGTTTTGAAGTAAGTATAATGAATAAATAATAATGTGATGAATTATATCAGAGGATTTGTAGGAAATAAACGACACAAAACGACTAACATAATTGATGTTGATTGCATTTTGAATGAGATTATAGTATCACGACAGTTAGCTATATTTGATGCCCGCATGATTGTGTAATTTAGCAAGGATTATGTAAACACGTCTGAAAACTGTTTACTTGATCTTTTTATTTCCTCAGACAACGTTAAACTTTTCGCTGTTTCGTTTAGAACTGTTTGGTTATTATTCCTCAAAATGTTGTATCAGAAGGTTTGAGTATGTGAATAGTGGAAGTAGGTTAATGTATACTTTTGGTACAAACAGATACATGTAAGAGCTGGTATCGTATTCAAACAAATTTTTGTTTTAAAGGTTTTGAATGACATTAAGCAACACGATGGGTGCCACCAGAGGAGCACGAACTGTTTATTCTTCCGGAGAACTTGAGTTTATCCCCAGTATTTTGGTGAGGTTTTAGTTGCTCAGGGTTTAGTTTGTTGAAAGTCTTTTGGTCTTTTTTCTTTGTTGCCATTATATGATATTTATTTTTCTTCGACGTTTGGTTTTTAATTGACCCCTTGGCATATGTCCTTTTAGGCATTTACGACCGAACAATAGTCAAAAGTATGTTTAAAAAGTATTATAGGTCTTCCTTGATTAAATTTCAAGATTGCCAAGTATTGAGAAAGGGCAAAATTGAAAAAAATTGACCAAAATATTCAGTCTCCAAGCTCTAAGTGAACACTAAGCAAGGAACATACAATATACAGGGCATGTGACATAACTTAACCAATAACAGTAAATCATTGCTAACGATATTGAGGAGCATCTAAATGATCATATATGACATTCAGCAATTTTATTAGATTATCAAGTGTAAGAAAATGTAACAGTAGATCATAAAAAGTTCATGATATTTGCGAGATTACATTTTTATTTAAATACAACGCATTATTATATCAATATAGTTTTAATCAGAAGCTCAAAACCGATGTCTAAGATGTATGGTATAATACTATAGCTCAAATGAGGGATATATATAGAAACTTTTTTCTAAAGAATAACCGGCTAATTCATAAAAACTTGAAAAAATTAGAAAATATATTTACAAAAATCAATTTTTTTATTATGTGTTGTTTATGTGGCAAGTTAGTTCTCGTTATGCGCAATTCTGCAAGTTAGAGCTATACAAATCAAAATGTGTTAAAAAGTTCAATTCTATTATTATCGCATGTAAATACACGTTCCAAAAATAAAAAAAAACTGATTTCCGCACGTGCCATATTTTACTGACAGATCAACTGCTCATTTGTCTATAAATTTTGTTTCACAGAGCATCCAAAGCAATCATACCAATATTTTACAAATCAATATACACACAAAAAACGTCAAATTAAGTTTCTCGTGTTACGAAAAATAAGCTCCGATGTCAACTGAGTGAATAACTCTAAGCTCCGATAATATGAGAGAGAATTACTATACGCTACGATAATATGCACGGCTGTCATTCGGTATATCGAGAAAAATGATCGTGAAAGAATAAGTAATGCTGGTCAAGTATAGCGATTGGATCGTAAAAGATCTGGTATAGGATCGTGAATGAAATATTACCAAGAAGACACATACAACGTCAATAAATAATCTAATTTAATCAATAATAATGACAAATATTGGAAAAATAAAACTGTTTGTCAAAATGGTTCAACATTATGATCAGTATCCGAGAAAAATCAAGACTTAAAAGTACACCGTTTTTACGAAACGATAAAAGGCAGGTTGCTCTTCGAAATTTCAGAGAAATAAAAGTGTAAACAAACACGATTTTTTTCAAATGTTAAATGCATAGACTACTTTTCTTTTAGAAATATCGTTCAATATTACTGTATAAAATAGTTCTTAAAGTTATTTCGATTTAGTTTATTCAGAAACTTTGCAAAAACGGTAGTATTTGTAAAAAATTTAAATTTCGGATAGTGAAAGATCGGGTACCGCATTTTGATGATCGTAAAAGGGATCGTGAAAGATCTGTTGTCGCTTATTCGTTATTGCAAAAACAAAAATCCACGAAAACGATCAAATCTTCGCTTTTGTTTATGAATAGGGCTATGATGGTTCAATGCCATTGGATCTGATTATTTAATAATACCACACCGACTAGTTTTCTTATAACAATATATATAAGTTTTATGTCGTTTGAAAAGTTAAGATTGTCTCATCTGATTTCAATTTATTTCTTTATGCATAGTCATATCTATATAACGAAGATCTTTATTGATTTTGTAAAAATTGGAAAAAACATTGTTTTAAAAAACCAGCAGGAAACTTAACACAGGCATTTTCCTAAGCAAATTGTGGGATAAATCTGGTTTCTGGCTAGCTAATACGCCCACTTGTATGACAGTTGTTTAATGGTGTTCTGTATTATTGCCAAATTAGGGGAGCAACAAATACAGACAAAACTGGTTAACGTGGCCATATCTGGGATCCAGCACCATACATCACAGACATACAACACAACTTAAATTAACGTTCAAATACACTTACAATTAAATCAAACAAAGACGCCAACAAAAAAGATTATGTAGTTGATAATACAGTCAGTATAGTAAAGCATAATTACGGAGCCCCTTCGGTGTCATGTAAAAATAAATATTTTCGTTTGGCGGAGATTTAATCTGGTGTGCACCAGTTTGAAAACTCGTGCGCACGACTTTCGAACTGTTGCACATGGCTTTCAAATTTGTGCGCATGACTTTCAAACTGGCGCGCACGACTTTCAAAATGGTGCTCACCAGATTGAAAGTCATGCGCACCAGTTTTTGAAAGTTGCGCGCGCCAGATTTTGAATGTTATGCACACCAGTTTTCAAATGTCGTGTGCATGAGATTAAAAGTCATAATCACGATTTTTTAAACTAGTGCGCACCAGATTAAATCTCCGGCAAACGAAAATATTTCTATTTACTTGGCACTTAAGGGGCTCCGTAATTGTTTGCTCAGGCACTGATAACGTTTTACAAACTCAGAGTATCAGCTGTAAGCTCCTGAAAAACGTATGAGAAATGTATACTTCATACGCGGATGAAGTTGGTAAGTCGCTGCTAACGTGAGGAAACTTTATAATTTCAAAATTGAAATCATCTCGTTTGTTATAAACTCTGGTATTGAGATGACCGCTGTAGTCAAATTCGGGGTAAATGTCTAAAAATGTGTCCGAGGAAGCTGTAAATGAGGTGTCTGTAATCTCTAGTTCATGACTATTAATGGGACCCAATAAGAACAGTTTGTATTGTTAATGGAAAGAACATCTTCAATATACCTGTATGTAAAATTAAATGATATAGCTTCTTTGATTTAACCCTTACGAAAACAAAAACGTACACATTAAGAAATTTCCAAAGGAAGACCACCAGACCCCCTCTCGATTCACTTATTTATGGATGCATTACGCATTAGATATACAAAGATATTTACTTTTCGACAATTTACGCTCATGGAGGTCTTATTATCTTGGATGCCTAGTTACATGTAGCATTGCATCTTAAATGAAATCAGGTCTAAATATGGATATATATATATATATATATATATATATCACCAACAAACATTAAAGTATTAATTTACGCTTCAACTAATTACAAGTATACCAATTGGTAAAACAAATGCTGTTTTCTGATCATCGCTGTGGTCACGCCTTGTCTTTCACGATCAAAATAATGCGTTGAATGATCTTTCACGATCAATTTTGATTAAAAATCAACAAAAATATACTTTTTAAAAAATAATATGAACTTTTTCAAGTAATTACATACATATATTTTACTGGACTATCTGACACAATAAAGATTAAGTTTCAAATATATCATGAGATATTGGAATGTTACCATTATGGATACTAAACGTGATTTTTTCTTAATGGTTCTCATAGGATTGTGTGTCTCCTTTTGTGTTTTCTTAAAAAGTACTGCATTTTTTTTTTATTAACGAAGTACACAGTTTTATTAAGGAAATTGATTCATTTTGACAGACATGATTTTTTTTTATAATTTGTTCCACCTTTTTAAAATACAGCAGATTTTTTCATAGATTTTGAAGTAGAATTACATTTAATTGCATTCACGATCCGATACCAGATCCGATCGCAATGCTTGACCACCGATAGTTATTCTTTCACGATCATTTCTCTCGATATACCGAATGACACCCGTGATATGGGAGATAATTTCAAGTGTTCTGTTGAAACTTTAGAGAGCTCTTTTCTGAAACTTGACAAATCTTTTATCAAAAAGTTGCATGCGTCGATTTTCTATTTCGTTCTTTCAGAATTATTAGTGTGATAAGATTATCGGTTTTATTCTGAATCCACTTTGAACAAATATTGGACATTATATATTTAGTGCCTTCATAAGAGATTGCTGAGTTTTATAGACGATCAGAAAACGATAAGAAATGAAATAAATGAAACCGGAATTGATTTGACAATGCCTCGTAAACCTGAATGAGTTATTGATTGGTTTAGTGATTTTACCTGTCACGATTATTTTGCTAAATAAAACGTAAAATATATTAAGAGTAAATGAGGTCACAGATGTGTTTTTCCCCGAGTGATCTTGCTACAATGTAATTGAGGTTTGATGGTCTTAAGTCAAAAACAAATTCAGAAATCTTTTTTTTTAAAAAGGGAGTTTAAAGGTGACATCTGACGTTCAGTCATAAGTATGACCTAAATCATTATTTGGTTCAAAATAAAAAAAAAAAAAAAACATGTCGCTTGTTAAATAAAATGTGTTGCACAATAATGATTTTAATGTTAAAATGGTGTCAAACTGTGTGGCGTATTTAGTTTATGAGTATGTTTTATTTTAATGTATGTTTTTTGTCTTGTCTGACTAATACAGTATAGTGCAAATCATAAAAAATATTGCCTAAACCGAACAGTTTTAAAATAAAGTATGGTATTTTTATTCTCTTAGTGATGTCTAATATATAACATGAAATCGTAGAAACCTACATACATTGAAGTTAAAATCGATTCTTTTATCATATTATCTGTTTACGCCTTCTTTATGGTGTAAGATAACAATGCACAAATTTCTTATTCAGAAGATACAGTAAAAAAATACGAAATATTTAGTGAATTCCGAACAACAGAGATAATTAATGGAAAACACCATCTTTTTCCTCTGTGTTTCACTCTATTAGAGAGTAAAATAACACTGTTACAGATAATTATCAAATAAGTATTGATTTCGGAGACTATATAACAAACAACCACCGATGATGTCGGTAAAATCTCTCAAATTACTGTAATGTAGGATAAAGGGAAAACCATTAATTGAAGAACATAAAAAGCTTTTATCACTTTGGCCTGCAAAGCAACCAAACACAATTTATTCTATATGACATTTATTTTCCAGTCATGAACTTATTAATGGCCATAGAGTAGCGTAATGGTTCGATCTCTTAGAAACAAATATTGAATTAGAAACTGCAACAAAAGGATATGTTCATTCGGCACGGTATCCTCAGAATGAAAATTATGTAATGATGTAAATACATGTATTAAGTCTATTAATATGATACTTAATGGAAAACAAGATATACACATTGTATGCATTTGTTAATCGATTAAAAGCCTATGCATCATTTTATATGTAAGCATAGATTGCCGTGCGTCATTTGTTCGTTTTAAAGGCTTTAATTCAAACCTTTTTTGTAATTTGGTTAAAACTTTCTGACAAGTTAAGAAAATAAGAAAATAACTAAATATGGTACTTTTTTTACAACGAAATACTCGTAGTCGAATTAGTTTTATTTGCACAAATTACATGTGCGCACTTTATTCAATCTGTTTTTGAAGAACTTCATATCAATTTAAGGCATGCCCAGTTAGCTTTTCCGCATATTTTCTTGTATATTTTTTCGGGGAAAATGTTGCATTAACCTCAAGGAAGTGTAATCTGTGAAGGAGAAACTGTTGAAACTCCCGACTTCTATCCCCGGTTTTTGTGAGGTTTGTGTTGATCAATATTTATTTAACTGTGTAGTGTTTTTTTGATTTTTATCTGTCTTTTCATCGTTTTTCGTATGTCCGTATTTGGTGTTTGTTTTTTCTTAGGCTTGTAACTTTTTTAATTAGGTCTTTCCACTTTTCTGTGGAAAGACCTATTGATTTTGTTCTGATTATTATTATTATTTTTTTCTTCTTCCGTCACATTTTTTTCTTACGGTGCTTTGTGGTTTCGCAAGATGTCGCTTAGATTTTTTGCATATGATATTGAACAGTTATTGCGATTTTGAAAATGACCCTGTTTAGCCGAACACTTTTTATTGTAAGAGTTATCTCCCCAAACACTGTTTTTTTGTGCGCATCTCCTTTGCAACCGTTTAAGATTACGACAAAATTATTTCACCAATTTGTTCGTTATATCTTCAGGATCTTAAGAATAATTTTGACCGAAGCGGTCTCAATTTGAGAGTTATGTCCCCTTTTGTAATTTAAATAAGAAAAATGTAATTGTAACTGGTAAACCATAAGTTTAAGTGATATAGACCTAGGGTCTTTGATTTGAGGTCCTTGGTCCATTAAAAAGAAAATTGGATCAAGGTCAAAGGTCAAGGTCATATTCTAAATTTAATTCTGGCTTATTTTCACTTCTTTTCAAAAACTGTATAAGATATCGACAACATATTTTTACTAGATTGTTAGTTGAGACTTGTCGTAACACATACATTTTGGTTGAAAGGGTGCGTTAACATTACATTGGAGTTTCCTCCCTTTTGTATTTAAAATTTCGCGTATGGTGATATAGCTCATTAACCATATAAAATAAAGACCTAGGGTATTTTGATTTGAGGTCTTTGGTTTATGACCTTGAAATTGAGCTCAAGGTCATATGAGAAATTTTACGTTCTAGATTTTGACCTTTGCCTTTACTTCATATGTGTACATGATAAAGCCATTGGACTTTTTGAATTAGGTTGCACACCATTTGACCTTGGAAAAGCCAACCGGAAGTGACCTTTTGTAAACCGGAAGTAGCTATTTTGTGTACTTATTTGATGTAAAAGTATATAGAACCATATATTTTTGGAATCAGTGTCAATAAAACGATCAAATAATACTGGAAGTGACATTTTTCAACCTGGAAGTAACAAATTATCTCCCTTAATTAAAAAAAAAATGTATAGAAACCATATATTTTTGGAATCAGCGTACAATAAGCTATCATTAGATGCTTGAAATGACATTTTAAACTGAATTTAATATTTTCATATCAAAATAGATCTTTATGGGTGGAAAGACCTTCAATTGTTCTCTGAACAATTGGTTTTTAATTGTTTCTTGGTATCTTTTCCTCTCTATCCCTGCTGCTTACCCTGACAACGATAGCATTTCGGTAAAGACTAGTACATCTAATAACTAAGTTTATTGAAGCTTAGTTTATATGAATGCTGATATAATCGATAGACCAATTATAATGTGAGAAATATAAAACGACGATGATCAATACGTAATGACCAAAGGACATTTACTATAAATAAAAATTTCCAGTGTCGAAGAACTTCCATCAACTCCATAATAATCAACTAGTCAATGGTAATCATCAGATCCAATAGTTTATTACAGGTTTTCTGTGGTATCAAAGACCATGTAAATGGTATTATTAAGATTCAAGTCAATATTGATGGTCGTATCGAAGCATATGTAATTAAGATTTGGTATACAATAGTGTTTAATACTATCTTAAGAACCAATATAAAAAGAAAACAAGAAAGAAGTGCAACATCTGGTGGGAAAATGAACTAAAATAGAAAAAAATATAAAATTTTAACCACTGAATGGAAAATGTGATTGATCGAAACCTTTAAGGTGGAACAATTTATCGTGTAACTTCATTCTATAACGAATTGTTAATTATTTTTTGTAGCCTCCCGCAACATTGACGTTAGCTTTGATTGTATATTTGCGTGATGAAGATATAATTGTAACTATAAAAAAATATGTCTCTTACGTACAAATATCTGTGCCGGATTCCTTTTTTGGACTCAAGTTATACTCCGTGGAAAATAGCAAGTCTATCGAACTTTCATCAGTTTAAATCTTAATAATAGGAATATTTTTTTTAAAAGAAAATTAGTTAATTTTGATACTCCTTTCAAATCTAAGTAAAGACATTTATTGATTCAAGATCCAGTTTGATTGTGTAATAAAAAAAAAGATTAGTCTGGAGTCTTCGATATAAATATATAGGGATTTCGCAATAAATACTAGTTTTATTGTACATGTATTATATTCCCATTTTGGCACATATATATTCTTATGGTTAAAATTTCTGCAAGGATCTAAAGAAGAAAATACGTTGGGATAATGTGAATTATATATCAAAGCTTAAGGCTTAATTGTAGAATTTGACATACAGATACCTCATTAAACTAGGCCAGTTCGGAAGATTTTCCGGATTTTGGATTAATTAACACAACACAATACAATCGCACTATATTATTTAGTTTCACTGCATCTGAATTGTTATTTAATTCGGACATTTTACGGGATGTTCTGTCATCACAAATGAGCACAAGCTGTTAAAAACTGTCAACTTACCATCATGCGTAAGGCATTTTTTGGAAACGCTGCCTACGTCTTCAGTCCCTCCTATGAAGACTATTTGGAAGAAAAAACAAACCTTCCTTTGGAATTCGTTTAAAACGCATCTCACTGCTATGTAATTGAATTATGTTGCCTCTGTTTAGACGTGTAAATGCCCTATATAGACACATCCTAAACTAGAGATGATATCTGTTAATTTAGGCAGCAGAAGTTAACTGATATTCCAATTTTATAAATCGATTAAGAAGATACAAATAACGACAAGAAACAAAAACTAAGGGAATCGCATGAACTCTAAAAGTGAAAGAGACCACACCGTCGACAAGGTGAAACCTAATAAACCTGCTACAAACCCTTTCGTGATGTATTATTTTTATGCCGAAATTAAATACAACCGTATGCATTGATCGAAAAATGAAGTAAGAGTTGTATCAGTCTGCTAATGTCGATCGAGAATGAGCTGCAATTACCAAGTGTTTCGGCGGGAATACTGAGGATGTAGCAGATGAATGATTTATTTAAGAGTTTAATAATGTGTAAATTTCTCAGCTTGTGAGTTTATCGGCCCAATTATGCCGCCTATGTCGAAATTCTTAGCAGTATTACATTAATAACATTTTATATCTAATTTATTTAAAAGCAATTAAAAGCTGTAGACCTAGACTAAGTACTGTTTCGCTTTTAACAGAAAAAATATTGTATTTCCAAAATCTGAATATGTGATAGCAATTGTTTTAAAATTTTTATCACCTAGTTTTACTATGGAATTTGTAGGTGTATGAGTCATTTTGTGTTAATGCTTCGAGAATAATGAAGGTCTTTACGTCTAATTTTCAAAACACGCAATTTTGTGTCATTAGATTAAAAAGCTCTCGCCGCGATAAAGCCTTTACGTTGATTCATTAATCAATGAATCAATCCAACAAGAGCAAATGCTTTTCACAAAAAACTTGTATTAATGAAGTTTTAGATTTAACATTGTACACTGTAAGTGGAGGAAAACTGGAGCTACATTTGAATTAAAATAATAAACAGATAAGGAGATGTGGTATTTTCGCCAATAAAAGACAACTATCCATGGAGACAAAAAACAAAAAAGATATGAACAAGGATCATTTTGGCACCAACTTATTACCTACCGAGATTAAACCGGTGAGATCAAACGAATCTTTTCATTGCAACTTTTACAGACATCTTACACACTTTGAAACCATTCTAGAAAGGTGCGGTTTGCCAAAATGGATTGATTGATTGTTGGTTGCTTAACGTCCAGTGGCAAATATTTCATGCATATTCAGGACGATTGCCAAAATGGAATAAAGGCAATAATTAAAAACAAGAACTGGGATCCGAACAAGAAATATATTCAATCATCTGCATCCATCAAAAATACTTTCGAAGATCAAATTAAAAATTAAAATGTCAATTGTTCTTGAACAATTGAGAGGTCTTTCCTTTTCATAATGTAGAATATATGTTTCAATAGGCGTAGAATGCATTGAAATGCTCTTTAACACGCTTAAAACCCTTAAAATATGACAAAAAACACAAAATATGCTATTGACTTAGACCTTATGACCTTTATCAAGGTCATTGGTCCAGAATGTCATTACAAAAGACCCCATGGGTCTAGGACCTTTGGTTCAAGAGTAAAAGCTAATTTTGTCTTTTCAGAAACAGTTAATTGGGGTTATGCCCCTTACAGATAGGTAAAATCTCTTTGGTCAAAATGTAAAAAAGTTTTGCCTCTATGACCCAAACATTTTTCACTACTGACGATTTCTGTAAGTATAATGGTTTTTGAGATATCCAATAAAAGTGGTTAGGTCAAAGGTCAAGGTCAACCTTAAAAAGCTTTAAAACACACTGAAAATACTTTAAATAAGGCCAAAAATACATAATTCGTTATCTGGGACATGACCTTGACCTTTGACCTAGTGAGCTTTGTCAAGGTCATTGGTTCCAAATGTCATTGCTGAAGACCCCATGGGTCTAGGACCTTTGGTTATATAGTAAAAGCTGATTTTGTCTTCAGAAACCTAAAACAGGGGTTATGCCCCTTACAGAAAGGTCAAATCTCTTCGGTCAAATGTAACAAAGTTGCGCCTTATTGACCCAAACATTTTCCACTATTCAAAACTTCTGTAAGTATAATGGTTTCTGAGATTATCCCATAACAAGGTGTAAGGTCAAAGGTCAAGGTCAACATACAAATTTGACCTTGAGGCATTTTCAAAGTCAAATAAATTGATGATCATTGGTGAAGATCCTAGGTGACTACGACTTACAGTTTCTGAGCTTTAGTGGCCAACCGACATCGGTTAATTTTCATAGGGGCATAACCCTACCAATAAATCGTCGAATCTTTTCGATCCAAATGTAACGAAGAACCAGTGTCTGGTCCTGAACAAATTTCTCCCTTCGGTTTTTTTCTACCTAGTCTGGTTACGGTGTTTGAATGATAACAAGGTTTTTAGGTTTCGGAGGGATAACTCCGGACCGACAAAATTTTACGACTCACAGGGTGAGTTCCGGATAGGTATTTATGACACCGATACAAAGTGTGAACCTGAAAGCGACATGGCTTGCGGTTACGGGGGGAAATTTTGTCAAAGTTTGGCGGAAAAAAAAGAATGATAATTAAAATGTCAATTGTTCTTGAACAATTGAGAGGTCTTCCTTTTCGTAATGTAAAATACATGTCCCAACAGACGTAAAATGCATTGAAAAGCTCTCAAACACACATAAAACCGTTAAAATATGACAAAAACAACAAATTCGCTTTTACGACATGACCTTGACTTTTGACCTTGTGACCTTTGTGAAGGTCATTGGTCCATGATGTCATTATAAAAGACCCCATGGGTCTGGGATCTTTAGTTCAAGAGTTAAAGCTAATTTAGTTTTTTCAGAAAGCGTTAACAGGGGTTATGCCCCTTAATGATAAGTCAAATCTCTTCGTTCATAATGTAAAAAAGTTGTGCCTTAGTCACCTAAACATTTTTCACTATTTACTATTTCTGTAAGTATAATCGTTTTTGAGATATCCAATAAAATGTTGAAAGGTCAAAGGTCAAGGTCAACCTTAAAAAGCTTTAAAACACACTTTAAATCCTTTAAATAAGGTCAAAAACACATAATTCGCTATCTGGGACATGACCTTGACCTTTGACCTTGTGACCTTTGTCAAGGTCATTGGTCCGAAATGTCATCGTTGAAGACCCCATGGGTCTAGGACCTTTGGTTTAACAGTAAAAGCTGATTTTGTCTTTTTAGAAACATAAACTAGGGGTTATGCCCCTTATAGGAAGGTCAAATCTGTTCGGTCAAAATGTAACGAAGTTGCGACTTAATGATCCAAACATTTTCCACTATTCAAAACTTCTGTAAGTATAATGGTTTCTGAGATTATCCCATAACAAGGTGGTAGGTCAAGGTCAAGGTCAACATACAAATTTGACCTTGAGATATTTTCAGAGTCACATCAATTGATGATGATTGGTGAAGATCCTAGGTGTCTACGACTTACGGTTTCTAAGTTTTGGGGCCAACCGACTGCGGTTAATTTTCAAAGGGCATAACCCTACCAATGAGTCGTTGAATCTTTTCAATCCAAATGTAACGAAGAACCGGTGTCTGGTCCTGAACAAATTTCAGCCTTCGGTTTTTCTACCTATTACGGTTACGGTGTTTAAATGATAACAAGGTTTTAAGGTTTCGGAGGATTACTCCGAACCGACAAAATTTTTGACTCACAGGGTGAGTTCCGGATAGGTATTTATGACTCCGATACAAAGTGTGAACCTGAAAGCGACATGGCTTACGGTTACGGAGGGAAATTTTGTCAAAGTTTGGCGGAACAAAAAGAATAATAATAATAATAATAATAATAATAATAATCAGAAGAAATACAGTAAGGTCTTTCCCTTTTGGAAAAGGAAAGACCTTAATTAAAAACCAGTTGTTCAGAGATCAATTGAAGGTCTTTCCACTTCTTACGATTCATTTTGATATGAAAATATTAAAATACGGTTTAAAGTGTCATATACAATGTCAAATGATACCTTAATGTACGCTGATTCCAAAAATATATGGTTTCTAAACAATTTTATTGAAATAAGGGAGATGATTTGCTACTTCCTGTCTGAAAAATGTCACTTCCGGTATTATTTGATAGTTTACTTGACACTGATTCCAAAAATATATGGTTCTATATACTTTTACATCAAATAAGTACAAAACAAAGCTACTTCAGGTTTACACAAGTCATTTCCGGTTGGATTTTCAAGCTCATGTAAATTGCAACCTAATGAAAAGAGTCCCATGGCTTTATCGTGTCTAAATATGAAGTTAAAGCAAAGGTCAAAATCTGGAACGTCAAATTCAACTTTGACCCTGAGCTCAATTTCACGGTTATAAACCAAGGACCTTAAATCAAATTACCCTAGGTCTTTAATATACTTGGTAACTGAGTTATACCACCATACATGTAATTTTAAATATAAAAAGGGAGAAAACTCCCATTTACGGTCAACCTACCCTTGTAATAAAAATTTACGTGTTACGACATGTCGCAACTATCAATTTAGTAAAAATAATTTGTTGATATCTTATATGGTTTTTGAAAATAGTGAAAATAAGCCAAAATGAAAATTTAGAATATAACCTTGACATTTGACCTTGACCTTATTTTCATTTTTTGGACCAAGGACCTCAAATTCAAAGATCCTAGGTCTCTATCACTTATGGTTTACCAGTTAAAAATGCATATCACTTATATCAAATGCATAAGGGGGCATAACTCTCATATGGAGTCTCTGGATAGCTTCGGTTCAAATAGCCACCCTAATCCTGAACACGTAACGAGCAATTTGGTAAAATAAATTTGTCGTAATCTTTTACGGTTGCGAAGGAATAGTGGCCACAGGAAAAACAGTGTTTAGGGAGATAACTCTTACAACGTAAAGTGTTCGGTTACAAAATCAATAGGTTTTTCCACGGAAAAGTGGAAAGACCTAATAATAATCAGAAGAAATACAGTAAGGTCTTTCCTTATAGAAAAAGGAAAGACCTTAACGAGTTGTATATAGATCATAGCAAGATATCCCATTGGCCACCATGTGTGTGCACCCGATCGACACTGTGAAATAAGCTATCGAGGGTAGATAAATATTATGATTTCAGTTTCTCTTATGATCTAATAAACAAGAACCGAGAATAATATTTCGAATATATGAGACGGTTTAATAAGGCGACTTTTTTGGTCCCTTGAATTCGAAGGTAGCAAGTCATTTCGTACCTTGACCATTTCGTACCTCTGCCATTTCGTACCCAAAATTACCATTTCGAACCCAACATTTACCATTTTGTACCCACGATAAAAACCATTTCGTACCCTATGGGCCAAATGCATCTACCATTTCGTACCCCATGGACTAAATACATGTTTACTATTTCGTATCATATATTTGTAAAAGTCCTGATTTTTTTAAGATATGGAACATTTTGAGATGATTTTAACCTTTTTTAAATATAACATAAATAAAATGCATCCAACCATAGAAATTTTATAAAGAACCATGATAAGCAGCACTTGGAAACTTTAATAGTTTTAATTATACTTTTTTTTTTGTTTGTCGGATTTATCGTTAATTAATTATTCATCTCTAAAAATAATAGGATAATTAACCAACAAAGGAATAATTATCTGCAACTGTTTTTATAGTTATTACCAGTTGTTCTTGACAGGAAATGCAGTTAATAGGGACACAAGCTGATATTCACCCAAGAAGGAAGCCATGAATAAAAATGTTTGCATAAGAGTTTGCACTTAATGTGACCAATCAAAGAACTTGCTATGGTTTTTCAATTTGAGAAATTACAAGTTCATTTATTTTGTATCCTTATATCTAATCTTCTACATTTCAAAAACGTTTGGTAAATATCTTTTTTAGTGTGAATTACATATTTTTCTAAAAGTATCATTTAAAAAATCCATGCAAATGATATATACATTAAGGTTCAACTACACCTTACGATAATCAATTGAATATTATTAGTTACATAGTGTGCTAGTGACTAATACGATATATATGGGATCGAGCGAACCCCATATGAAATTTACTGACCCCATATATATCGTATTAAGTCAATAGCACACTAGCACACTGTGTAACGAATTTATCTTACCATGGAAGTATTATATTAACTAAGATACCGTGATCTTACCGTCTATCTTAACATGTGGCATTTAGACTAGTGGCCTATCAAAGTGATCAAGTCTTCAATATTAAGTACCTACTTCCATTGGTCTATACAAAAACAAATGCCAACAATAACAACTTGTTAGCTTTTAATGTATTTTCTGCATTTATTTCAGTTACTTTTATTTATTTAATTTAGTTGCCTACTTCCATTGGTCTATACAAAAACAAATGCCAACAATAACAACATGTTAGCTTTTAATGCATTTTCTGCATTTATTTCAGTTACTTTTATTTATTTACTTTAGTTACAAACTTACAAGTTTATACCAAAGTAACAAAATCAATGATATCGGCAGAAATGTGAACTGTTACTAAAGCGCTAGCTAATATTTGAAATAAATATCATAAAAACAAAGTTTTAGACTTCAAAATTTTTCGTTTATTGACTCTATTCCTATATAATATCTCATAGGTACTTTAATTATAAATATTAGGCATTTCTCGTGACCTCTACCGCCTTACAGTAAAAGGTCAATGAGACTGTTTTACCAAGAAATGAAACACATGTAAATCTTCCACGAGGTACGAAATGGCATACATACAAACCTTCCATGAGGTACGAAATGGTATACATACGAATCTTCCATGAGGTACGAAATTGTAAACATACAAATCTTCCATGAGGTACGAAATGGTATACGTACAAATCCTCCTGAGGTACGAAATGGTATACGTCCAAATCTTTCATGAGGTACGAAATGGTATACATATAAATCTTCCATGAGGTACGAAATGGTCAAGGTACGAAATGGTCAGGGTACGAAATGGTTTTTGCCAGGGTACGAAATGGGGGGTACGAAATGGTTAGGGTACGAAATGACTATAATTCGATTCGAAAATAGAACAACTATTTTAATTCAATGATTTAACAGCATTCAGATGTTTTTAGACACAAGTCTGTCAGATAACAGTAATGTTATTTTCGAATTTTGTCTTGCATATTATGGCCAGACTAACAGTAATGTTATTTTCGAATTTTGTCTTGCATATTATGGCGCAAATAAACGTCCTGATTTTAGTGTAAGACTGCAAAAACTGCTAAAATAGCTTAATTTTGAGATCTTGTCTATAATATTTAAACAAGAAACAAGGTTTTACCCGAAAATATATTTTGCTACAAGATACATTTGGCAAAGATGTTTGTTGATTTTAACTGTCGAGAGTGGAGCAATAACTTATAGCATGAGATACGAAGATGAAATATGTTACTCTATTAAGGTAAACTGTTCGTTCTGTTTTAATGATAAGTTTAAAATATATTTTGTTTGCAAGACGTCCTTGTCTTTTTCATGACGTCACAATGGCAAACTAAGAGAAGACCATTAAATTTGACTTCATGTTTAAATTTTGCACATTAAGGGACAACCGACCAACACGTTGATTATACTAAAAAGAAAGACTAATATAAACTGTGTTTTCAAAAGTGTAACTTATTTGATACAGGCTAGGAATAGTTCAACCGCAGTTTTGCTGGTATTTAATTTTAGAGCAGTTTTATGTAAAATTTGCATTTCTAAAACAAAATACAGATTTAAAATATGTAATCAAAATGTGTATCTATTTTATTTTTTTCAAAGATGAGAATTAAGAATATTTACTTGTTAACTGGATACTTCACATTTATATTAAGAATAATCCTGCTCTTTATATTTGATTTGACCTTTCAACTGTGAAGACGAAACACGCAATTATAAGGCTGGTATTTTTTATTAGTTTTTTTTTCTAGACCTCCTGTAAAATTAAACACATTGTAGTACCTTTACAACAATCCACTTTATTTGAAGTCTTCCGATTGCTGTTGTATATTTACTGTATTTTCAGGAATTTGTGGTTGGACTATCAGTGCTAGCCCGAGGAACAATGACAGAACGGTTAGAATGGGCTTTCAATCTTTATGACATTAACGGGGATGGATTAATAACGAGAGAAGAAATGTTGAACATTATATCAGCTATTTATGAACTAATGGGAAGATTCTGTGAACCTTCAGTTTATGAAAATACAACACGAGATCATGTAGAAATGGTTTTCAAGGTAGGTGGTTATTTCTATGCAGAACAATATGATATATTTAAGGAATGACTGTAATATTTTTTCTGTCTATGAAGAAATAACCTCAAAAATGTGGTGCACACTGAATAACCCGCGTAGCGGGTTATTTTAAAGTGTGCACCACATTTTTTATGTTATTTCGAATAGACAGAAAAAATATTACAGTCATTTCTTATAATTTAATTCTATATTCCATTTTAAACCGGAGTAAACTATGAAAAAACGTTGATGACGTCACGGTCAAATGACAAAATTATGTCTATGAGCTGATAAACAAAACAACGTCGGCCAATCAGAAGACGCGTTACATCCAAAATTAAATTATAATAAGATAACAAAAAGTAATTATCAAATATTGATTATGGCATTTTGTACACAAAAGTAAACTGCATCCATAACGAAAAAAACAAACAAAACTTTCATCAAAATGAAAGCATAATATTATAAAATTCTGAAATGATTCAGACATTCAAAATGTTGGGGTTAAATCGGTTTACATGGTATTCAAACCACATACTTAACCCATATTGACCGTAAAAAGACAACAACAAAAAAAAAAAAAAAAAAAAACAATTACACGCAAGCACTTTCAATTATAAATAAATTTTTAGCTAAAACGGACATTTTGATATGAGTAAATCAAAACCAACAATATATAAAGGTATAACGTCAACGTCAACAAGACGCCGTAATAAAAGTAAACAGACGTCTATGTAAAAAAAATATAAGTTTCTTATTATATTTTTTACAAATGAATAAAATATTCTAGAATATAATTTCCTCAGTATTTGTTCCTCATGGTATAAAGAGTATAGACTATAAAGTCCAGCAGGAACAGATATAATATTGTTTATAACAAAGTTTCCACAGGAGGAAACATATATAAAAATAAGAAGATGTGGTATGAGTGCCAATGAGACAACTCTCTATAAGGTAAGGTCCTTATATGTCTTGACATCTAGAGTAAACAAATTTCTTCAACAACAAACAAATGTCTTTACTACATGTCAAGCTCTCAATCACAGTGTTCAAATGTATGATTAAAAGTTTTACGAGACGTGTTTCATGAATCACCTTTATCGGGTACGTTCTAGACAAACACTGTGAATAACTAAGATTATAGAAAGTTTTAGCGCATATTTACCAGACACTAAATATAATCAATACAGGGTAGCCGTAGCAGTAAAAGGTCATCTTGGCTTGCTTAAGTTGCAACCAAAAGAAGATTAACAATTCAGAGACCACCTAATGATCCCTGAATGGACGAAATGAATAATTAATAATAACAACGACAGAACATAAAATGCAGTGATAAAGTTCAAAGTCAAAGACCATACCTTATGGTGGGGTTAAGTTGTTTTGTGAACATTTGTTTCTTGCCCCATCTCGATTCAGTCATCTTAACTAGCCTGATCATTCAATCGTTTCTATGCAAGTTCGCATCATCGAAAAAATATACCACAGGACTAACAATCCTCATCTTGCGACACCTCTCCGTGGACAGAAAAAAAGACTACTGGATTCGACAATTGGGAACCATATGGTGGCAATGACAAAATTCATGGTATAGGTATTCTGTCTAGTCCTTCCTGTAGCTCGGTGAATGTGATGAACATTTTCAACTCTACTCCTCGACGTAGACGCAGTCATGGTCATCGTCATTATACATCACCAACTTTCCATGATGTCTCTGTTAATAACCTACTGCCATTTATACAAAAGCCGTTAGGTATTCATCACAATTGCACGAAGCTTTGTTCATTACCCCTTTCAAAACTTCATTCTCTGTACAACTTATGTTTGGAAACCACTGTTACAAACCCTCATTCAAACCAATACAAACTCACAGCTATCATTTCGGATAATTCAAGTCACAGACTTTTCAAACCAGTTCGCATGGGAAAAGATGAAAAGAGAAAAGATCCTTTCTTAAACTTTCCTTTGCAAACAAAGGTCTCCATGCCATCAATATCGATGGGCAATATCCTTCATCTTAAATTAGTTCACTGGAAAATACCTCCCTATTTCAAAGATCAGTCTGTACCTATCATTTTTACCAAACCAATTGCAACTAAAATTTTCAATTACAAACACGTTTTGCAGGATCTCAATATTGACGACTTCAAGTCTTAACTTCCTGATTGCACCTGTGCTAGTTCTCCATTCATATATAATCCGGCTGGCCACATTATTACTGGTGACCTAAACATTGTCAATAACACTTCTCAGCAAAATGTGTTATCCAAAGGCCCGAAATATCGTGAGCCTAAATCCATCAATTGGAAACACAACTTCAAAATACTGATGGAATTAGTCGAGGATTATGCCAGGCAATGGGCTAAACACGAGAGAGAAGACGTAGATACTCTTTCCGAATGGATTAAGGCTGTGAGGTGGTTAACACAAATCAAAATTAAGAAACTGAATGGGTCTTTTAATACCCATGCTACATCAATCTTTAAAGACCCAAATGTTGCTAAATACTTGTCCTATCTCCTTGACAAATATGTTGTTGTCCCCGCAGATAAAGCCTCAAACAACATTGTTTTTGTGTGTAAATCACATTACATAAACTGCTTGATAAATGAATTAGGTATTGACAATTCACTTATGAGGCTGACTTCATACAGGAACTTCTGAGGAAGAAAGAAAAGAAGTTAGCAATATCCTTTAACTTTACATTCCGCTACACAGATGATGTTCTCTCACTAAAAAATTCAAAATTGGGTGACTATGTTGAACGCATCTATTCAATCGAACTTGAGATAAAGGATACAACAGATACAATTAAGTCTGTCTCATATCTTGACTTACATCTGAAATTGACAATGAGGTTTCGGTTGAAAACAAAACTTTATGAGAAAAGAGATGATTTCAGCTTCCTAATTGTGAACTTTCCATTTTTATGTAGCAACATTCCAGCAGCGCCTGCATACGGAGTATATATCGACCAATTGATACGATACTCCAGGGCTTGTATTTCCTATCATGATTTCCTTGATAGAGGGTTGCTGCTCACAAGGAAGTTATTAAACCAATAGTTCCAAATTTTGAAAAGTTGAAATCATCCTTTCGTAAATTTTACGGACGCCATCACGAGTTGGTTGACCGTTACGATATCCGTTTCACAGATGATAGCGGATATGTTTCTGATGTCGTAACTACAATCCCGTCCCCTTTTCCCGAATGTGACCTACCGAATTAGACTTATTACCGGGTTTGTACTAACATGAGCAACACGACGGGTGCCACATGTGGAGCAGGATCTGCTTACCCTTCTGGAGCACCTAAGATTATCCCCAGTTTTTGGTGGGGTTTGTGTTGCTAAGTCTTTAGTTTTCTATGTCGTGTTTTGTGTACTATTGTTTGTCTGTTTGTCTTTTTCTTATTGAGCCATGGCGTTGTCAGTTTTTTTTTTGATTTATGAGTTTGAATGTCACTTCGGTATCTTTCGCCTCTCTTTTAAGTCTTCAAGTATTGTTTTGCAAATTAATTAATGATCAAAATTTCGCATTCTGTGAATTTATATATATTTACTCGACTTACGACTTGTCAGTAGCTATGGTCACTGATAATGAATACTTAACTGAAACGAGATGTTTGACGATATGTATTAAGCTATTCTTGTTAGTTCCCCTTTGATTAAATAGCTCTTCACGAAATCATGTACGTATAAATCCTTGACTTTCAAATGGGTTGGTTTGAATATAAAGTCATCATAGATACCAGGATTAGAAACGCGCGTTTCGTCTTGAAAAGAATCATCAGTGATGCTCAAATAAAAAAGTTATAAAGGCCAAATAAAGTCCGAAGTTATGGAAACCCTTATTTTTATTTTTCAAAATAAGGGCTTCGCACGTACCAAATTTATAAAGTGTTATTTCAATTTATTATAACTGAACCAAAATGAATACTTGTAGTCTTTTGTAAGACAAGCTGTTAAATTGTCGTCTTGTGTAATACAAACTGTACAAATTGTATCAAACATACCAGTTTTAAATAATAAGCTTGTAAACAGAGAAAAATATTGTATGATTTATTATGTTGGCTTTTACAGAGATTTTGTCCTTGTTTGATTAATTTTTTGGGTATATTTTTGTTAACATGTACATAAAACCAGATGAATAATTTGCTATATATGTTGTACTATATGTTACTAATATATTTGATACATAATTGTTCTTGAGGATGTAATCATTTCAGGTTTAGGAATTTTTCGGAGATATTCAGACTCCTTTGGGATTTTTTCTACGAACCAGGGTAAAATACTTTGCCCCATATCACCCACTTTTCTTTTCATAGAAGACTTCAATAGCTCATAAAAGGTTATTACCAAAAGCAGATTCTAGATTTCTTTTCTTACAATTTGAGACCCAAATAATGTCAAAGCTTAATATAAGGTAACAGTCCGAGTCAGCTTTTTCCCGCGATTTTTATCAAATCAAATATCTCGAAAAGGAGTTCCATAACCTATCAATATTTTAAGCTTATTTTGTTCCTTAACTTTTCTGTTTTATAATATCAATTTTAAATTCAAGATTTTTTTTATTTCACCTGACTCTATTTTGCATATAAATTTTTTTCAAGTTTTAATAGTAAAAGTTATTCGCCTGTCAGCGGCAAACGTATTGTGATACTTCTAAACTTCAACCGTCTTCCTATAACTTTCCATTCGTTCCTTTGGCTGATAAAGTCTAACGTTCGAGTTTATCAGTATGGACTTTTCCTTTTTGAATTTACCTTGGAGTTCGGTATTTTCGTTATACCTTTTTTATGTTCCTATAACGAAACATTACGAAAGTTTGTTCCAACAAGACAAGCTCCGATTTGATTTTTCAATTTTCAGTTGTCCTTTGAGAGTTGTGGAACCAAAATTGATGAAAAAGTTGCAATTAAGTGCACGTTTCGTGACATCTGATATTGTCATTATTGGATCTTAATAAAAAGTTTACATTCTGCATATATTTTGGTGATATAAATTTGTTTAGCAACTTTAATAGGATACATTTTGTCCAAATGTACTCATTCTCTGTTTGGCCAGTTATTTATCCTTATCCTTCCAAAGTTGTTTAACAATCCTGATAAACTTTTTAGTTTCAGATTTTTTTTTGCGCGGGAGTTAAAGGACTTCAAAACTTTAAAATAATGGAAACGGGCATACCTTACCCTAATAGGACTGGTGTTTAAGAACTATTAAGAGAGCTCATGTAGAAGTTTATAACTTTACAGCACTGTTCTCAGATCAGCTACAATTGAAGGGAATAAAGAAAAAAATAACTGTTGCACAGAAGGTTGTTTTCAGTATATTTATATTAAAATCTAAATCCTTGCATTGACCTTGATAGTATTCCCAATTCTCCTGTTTATCTATTTGCAAACGCATCTAAGTGACATAACAGACAAAAATGAAGAAGACAATGGTAATTTCCAGTAATCTAAATTGATTTCTTCGCCCATGTCTAATAATAAATCTGAAATAGAATGACAGTTTGATATTCATTGAATTTAAAAGATACACAAAAAATCAATGAAAATATGAAACCTGGATCAAGAAATGTTAATATATTTTTAAATTACCATTAAAATATGAAAATAAAATGATGCGGTATGATTGCTCATGGAACAACTATCTAACAGAAACCAAAGGACGATGATGAAAACATGTATAGGTCACTGTAAGGCCTTCAACAAATGAAAAAAACCCCATGCCGTATCGTACGCTATAAAATGACCCATCATGAGACAATTCAATTGAAAACAAACGGCCTGATAAACCTTAAAACAATTAGCAAAAGAAACACAGCAACCAAAGATATAATCTGAATTACATGCTCCATACAGGAGACAGGTATCACTGTGGCTGGGTTAACAAGTTTGGGAGTGCTCAACCTTACCTTTACCTCGGACAGTAGTGTTAAAGCACAATATAAAACAAACTGTAAAAGCCAGTGTGCAAGGGCTTGACACGACCAAAATAATCTTCTCAAAAAGACCAAAGCACGTACGACCAAAGAGTACGTGCTGTTACTGAAAGAAAAGTTAAGCCTCGACTCCCTGACTAAAATATCAACCAGTCACATCCAACCGATTTAGTGTAAAACGTCATAAACACCCTAAGAAAAGCATGACAAAGTGCATTGCAAAATTATAAATATCGACAGGATGTAAGACCAGATGTGGTCATAACTGTACAACAATACATTTTTATTTATGATTTAATTTATTAACAACAAAATCAATGTAAGACAACATTGCAATATCTTATTACTTTGTTAAATTGATAAACTTTTATCAATAAGTTTATTCATTGGATCAATACATTAACATTGCTCGAATCTATATCTATGTTTGATTTTTCTTTGATGAGGAATTTCTTCAAGGGAGAGCATTCAGTACGCTAATCAAAGTAGCAGTTAAAGTAGCGAGATAAGTGCTAAAATCATTAATCTTCCAGATCTGTTGCAAGATACCTCGACTGTTTTTAAATAAACAAAAAAGTTTATAGAGACAGGAATAGTGTAGTTTTTATTCTTAATTAAAGCAATCTGAATCATCAAAACCTCACATCAGCTTCTGGTAATTACAAGACTTTACTAAATGATTCATCAAATGAAAATACATATCTATTGATACTGCAATGCTTTTATTTATTTCCATTGATTGTATGGCTAGAATTATATTTCATATTAACTTATCTCAGTGAACCTTTAAAACGAGTGCCCAGATAGTATACCCGTTTAGTTCTATGCAGTGTTATCATAAAGAGATGCAGATTTCCTATATTTGACTGCCAAATTCAAATTCCTTTCAGTCCTTTTTGTGCAGTCCACTTCATGGTTTCTGTTTTGAGTATTAATAGGCTCATTTTATTCACTTCCTGGTTAAGTTCAAAAATAAAATTTGTTATTTTACTCAGGTACCTTCCACCATATACATTTTATGAAATTTTGATGTGGTTTAAAAACATTGCATTTCAAATAACCTTTACATAACTTTTCGCATGGTGGGTGATACATGCAAAGCGGGAGACGCTTACCACGCCGACGTTCCCTATTTCGCACCTTTTGAAATTCATACGTATGGTTAGATTTTTGTTATTTACCTTGATTTTTATTATTAAATGATTTATGTGATTTGAACATCGGTAAACCACTGTTGCCAAAATATGACTATTAAAAGATTTGATTCTTTGTTGGTAATCACTGTTTTTGTCTTTTATTTGATTGTTCTAGAGTATCTGATTTCTTCCTGATATTGTAGTGTTTTAAAATTTTGTTGTTGTTGCAGAAAATGGATTTAAATAAAGATGGAGTTATATCGTTGGATGAATTCATGGATAGCTGTCGTAGGGTAATGTATTCATAATTTATTGTCATTTGCAAATAACAAAAACAGAAACTCTAAAAGGAAACACTTTTAATATATATGGACATACACAAACAACCAAAAATCATATGCCTTGGACATAATATTTTCAGATGTAGCTTTTAATTTTGCGAGTTAATTTCTACTGGTACCAATTTTAAAAAGACTGAACCACCTTCATAGTCTTGTGCAAACTTGCTTTTCTTATAGCTCAGGGGCTCATTGGAATCGCCAGGTCAAACAGACTATAGAAAGATGAATATCCTTGAACTAGTTGAGGAACCCCATAATTTTCGAAAACGTCGGTTACGAATTGGTCA
Source organism: Mytilus coruscus (assembly GCA_017311375.1). Lineage (NCBI taxonomy): Eukaryota > Metazoa > Mollusca > Bivalvia > Mytilida > Mytilidae > Mytilus > Mytilus coruscus. The sequence goes on from CM029601.1 coordinate 87,047,501, forward strand.
TACTTAAGCCGGAATAGAAAATTATAGGAATTGCAACTCTTATGAGTTTGAAGTTGATCAAAAGCTTTTGTTTCGACAATCGAATGATATTAGTAATATACACAATCGTGGTTTACAGTTATATTATAAATAATTCTTATATGATTTGCATATTAGGGAAAACGTTGATATGATTGGTCGAGAGGACTTCCGGTAGTTGATCTTGACGTTGTTTATTTTTCGATAGACGACGTTGACCGAACTACTTTTCGTAACCACTGTAAACAAGATGGCGGCGATAATAACACCGACGTTAACAAAATTTATTTTCACTGTACGTTAATCGTTAAATTAAAGAAATTAAAAAAAACATTCGTTTGAATGATAAAACAGTTTTTGTAGTTTATTTTTTATCAGATAGCAAACATCATGGAGTACATATTTTTGCGTTAACCAACAAATATATTCATGCGCCAGGCCTATTCAGTGACACAAATATACAACTTACGTGTGATAGAGGTTACGAGTGATGAAAAATATATTTCCTATCTCTAATTTTAAAGATTGTAAGGATTAAACGATTAAACGCCTTTTAATATCATAAAGACTTTAAAATGTTTGCGTTTAATCCTATAATAATATGTGACGTTTACAATAAGCGCCGGTTTAATTATATCCATGTCATTACTTAGGAAAAAAAGGTCGTTACAGATAGTTAAAATCAGTCATATAATGCAATTTAGCTGGACGCACTTTGTGTAGTATCTACATTCTGTAAGGACATATACAAAAGTTCAATATCTTTTGACATTTAAAAACAAGACTACTTAATTCAATTAACTTGCAACACTTATCATATGTCAACGAAGACGTACCAAGGGAATGCGCAAAACAAACAAAACGTAGTTGAGTTTTGACGTAAAAATATTTCTTCCACTTTTACCCTTTTTGATTTCTACTTTTATTTTATCATGTTAAATGTAAGTAACTGAAGAAAAAGATACAGAAAATACAGACGATAAACAACCCGAACTCTGAAAACAATACATGATCGATAGAAATCAAGCGCATTGATACAGGTATACAGACAAATACGCAAAGGCGTATACATACAATATACTTTTGAAGCTTAGATGGTTTTGGATATTTGTTTTAGGTAACTTTTGGTCACATAGCTCCTGAGATTTTTATAAATCCCGACTTTAACTTTGATTTGTTTCAAGCGTTCCGGTAATCCGAAAAGATGCACCACAATTATAGTTTTAATTTCATATTTAGATCTTTGAGTTTTCTGGACTTATAGTTAGGCCGTTAGTTAAATAACCTACAGCTTGCGTTGTTCGGAACTCAAATAAAACGTTAAATCAAATATTCTGGACGGGTAAGCAAAGCCTGTTATCGAGTGAAAGAGGCGATTATAACCAATTGAAGATAGACAAGACAGCAATATGGTCAATAGAAAAGTTTGGATAAAGTCAAATCTGTGAACTTACAATATTTGGAGTACATAATTATTTTTTCTGTGTTATTTTTTCAGGATGAAAATATAACTAAAGGAATGTCGATGTTTGACACTGTTCTGTAATCAAAGAGAAAGTTTTATCACCTTTGGAAGTCACGTGTAAAGATTGAAAATATTTATAATGTAGATGTTAATCCCGTCTACAGATGTTATTACTTTTTATATAAGACGGAAAGCATCGTCAAATAATTTGTCTTTTTATCAGGATATTCAGCACAGGCTTAAAACAGGATATACCTTAAACGTCGTTATGTATGGGTGTTATTGAATGTTATGTCACAGAAAAAGTTTATCTGCTGGATTTGCTAACGTTGTTCATACAAGACACGTGTTTAAATCTGCTGAAACGTTAACTATTAAAATTTTATTCCAGTATTTTGCCTATGATTGCTGTTATCATTTTTAACCTTACGATCGTGCGTCTTCATCTATCCTTTTGTATTGTTGTCCATGATAATGTTTATTTTGGATACACAAGTATGCATGTATTCAAGCGTTATCGGGATTTGTTTTTATAACAAAGACGATCTTTTTTTCAAACTTAATTATATTTATTAATTATTCTAACTTAAAAACCCAAATATTTCAAGGCAAGTATTTAATGCGTAAATATACAGCATTTAAAATCATTTTATTTCTATTATTCCCTTTTGTGCATTTTGGTACAAATGTTCGTTCTATGAAATAAAATTTTGATTATTGCAGAGATAAGAGTTTCCTCTTTTTAAATATATATCGTGTCAATAACAATTAAACCTCAGAAACCCGGATACTTAATTGTAAACCTACTTTAATATCTTGAGCAGTTGAAAGCAAAGTAAATTCTAGCTTCTTAAAAGTTCAAACTTTACATAACATTCGAATATTGCCTGAGCTTTGTATTTCTGTAGTCTATCAGTGATCATTTGAGGATTTTAGCACAATTAATATATATCCTTGAAAGTTTTAAAACATTTTGCTATTCAAAATCCAGTTAGTTTTTTTGTCTTTATTACAATATTAACAAAATATCAGTGTTTGATAGGTTGTGAAATAATTGATATGGTCTACCATATGAAAACATAGTATCGTGTTTTATGTTTCAGTTTAAATAACTATAATACTATTGAGCAGTGCTCGACATTTAAACTAAACTCTATTACGTTCCCAATAGAAAAAAAAAACAATGTTTACATGTAGTTTAAATCAGGTTTTGACTACATGGAGTCGATTGTCAATGTAGGTCTTGTGTGGGTTAAGTGTTTTAAAAAAATATTAAGATCGTGGATTTTATTATAAACATTTAAGGAAATTACGTTTATTGGATAAAAATGATTATAATAATATTATGAATTAAGTTATTTAGTAAGTATTTACCTATTTATATGACGAAAACTAAACTTTGCTCAGTTGAAAATCAATTTAAATTTAAATAGTCTTAGTAGACCATTTGATTTTCAGTGGGAGGGGGATTATTTGCTGATGGAATATTCATTTTGAACCTGTTGATAGTACGGCTTATTTATTTAGCGCGAAAATTATTTCCACTTTTATACACAACTATTTCTTGCAAAGTTCTGCATTTTGTAGTACAAAATATTTATTTTCATCCTGTCTTGGACAAGGTTATTTTTTTTTACAGTTAGAACCAGTCCAGAATATTCATTTCGAAAATCACACCAAGGTTGACTGGGGAATAGAAATATGGTCACTTAGGTGTTCTTCCGATCGGAAGTCAAGCCCTTGACAAATTGGGGCATCCGTTTGGCTGTGCGAGCTGTACAGGCATACATCAGACATGTCTGGTCAGAATGGGAACATTTAATCCGATGCCTCGTTAAGAGAGAGTGCAACGCTCTCTGCACGTTAAGAACCTTTGCCACAACTCTTTGAGGGATCCTGAAATTGCATGGAATATTTGCCACTGGACGATAAGAAAAAAACGATCAATCAATCATTAATTTACAAAATCCTTTTTTTTTGCTTTTTGTTGAACTCTCAAAGTTCTCAAAATCAATAGAACGCTTTTCTTGAGGTACCTACCATTCATCTTCGTGGGAAAAAACCTTTTTTTTACTACTCTTATAATAAACAAACAGTTTTAAAAAAAAATACTGGACATATCCTGCGCCGAACCACCCTAAATCTGCCTCTTGCTCCCCCATAAAAATAAAAAATAAAAAAAGAATGAATTGGTCTGCATTTTACTGATGCTAAAGTTTACAGAGAAATTTATAATTCAATTCTATGTAATGTACATGTAAATAATGTGTACATGTAGTTTATTGATGTGAACAATTCTCATGTACAGGTAGTTAAAACCGATGTACAGATAAGAACATATCTATTCATTTCATGAAACTAATTGTAAACAGGTTTTGACAGAGCGTTATATAAAGTTTCAAAGTCGTATTTATTATATGCAACGACCAACTTGTTTGAACTTTCCAATATAAGGGATAACTCTTAAAATAAATACACATGTGGAATTTGTCTGGTTTATGTCGTGCATAATATTAGCAATTGCTGTTTGACTTAACAAAATAAGTTTATGTCATAAAGTCAGTTTTAATAACATAGCATAACCAGACTTCGTTTTTTATTACACACAGTACAGAATTGATAAAGAAATAAAGTAAACATTTTAAATTAAAATGCTAATTATGACTCATACTTTAGACGACAATGTATATTTATGATGTGTATTTTTTTCATTATATTTTATGTGAAAAATATTACGATTTTGTTGATCATATCCGAAAAGTAAACAAAGATCGTTTAAGCTATCAACTCTTTCGATTTAAAAATAAGAATGAAAGACATAAACAAATGTGAGATAAATTATCAAAATATAAAAATCAAGTTATTAAGTTATTTTATAGATATTCACGCCATAAGCATTGTTATGAGTCGTACTTGTTCTGCATTTGTATTATGTATCATTGTTTTATTAAATTTTAGGAACTGATAGCTAAATGACATATGAATGGACTATCGGACAACAATATAACATAAGGATGTGACAAATAATCATAATCGTTGTGTTTATTTAAGAATAAGACAAAGTGAAAAATATCAAAACAAGGGAAAGTTTGCTTAGACAGAAGGAATACACCATCGGTTAATAAAATTCTATACGATGAATAATTATTCCAAGAGAGTACCATTTTTCATACCTTTTAACGCGTTTATAAACACACGTGACGATTTCAACTTCTCATTTCTCAGTAATGACATCATAACCTTTGCCCAATCGTATGGCGTTTACATATCTTAATTGATATGTTACACGAGTGCATGTTCACATTTTACGGACCGAATAAACAAGGGTGCTACTCACGCAAAACTAATGCAGTAGGTTAACGAGGAAGAATGACTGTAATCGACACTTTATAAGTTTAAGAGTCACCATCACGAATTGGTTGATCGATACAATGTGTCGTGCATCTAAAAGACGACATGCTTTCGTGGTCATAGATTTTTAGAAAGAATAGTCGCTTGATCTGTAATTTTACAGATTGTGTTGTATTCCCTATTGTGAAACTTTTTCTGAGTGTAGACTCGCATGGCGAGTGATGCACGAATAGAGGGATACGCTTAACCGAAAGGCAAACCCCCGCTCACCTCCCTTTAAAGTTCATGCGATTTCCTTATTTATTAGTTTTTTTTTATCTTGATTTGTATATTTGACATGAATTCACGATATTTGAACATAAGTAAATAACTATTGCTTCTATGTCATACCCAATTGAGCATGAAACCATTTTGCTGCCAAGAAAAATACCCCTTGTCTCATTCAATATGTTGCTCAATACTCTGTTACTTTACTTCTTTAAAATTCAAACCCACTCACGCAAAGTTGATACATGCTGGCTTTTCCATTGATAACTCTGCAGGTTTGTTGCTAGAATATTGGGTTTTTTTTCTTTGACTTTAAACATACTTAATCAAAGAGCGTTCCTGTTGAAGTTTTATTCAGATAAAACCAATATTTCGAACCTCATATTTTCATTATGGACCATTTTAAATGAATAAACCTATTCATTATTTTCCATGTTAATTAAAAAAGCTGCTTGTAAGTTTTTTGATACCATTTTCCAACATATGACGTTCGTTAATACATTTTAATAATTCTTCCAAAAAGGACCATTTGTTCGTTTTGTTGTTTAATTGATATTATATATTTGCAGTCATTTATTAAAGTAACTATTTATGTGTTTAGTTATTTTATTGTATTTACAATGATGTTTGATCCCAGGATGTATTGCAGGTTGCGACCTGCCAGTTAAGTACAATTGATAAGGAAAGAGGGATTACTCTGAAATACAATTAGGAGAATGAAATTATAGATTTGTTTTCACAGTTGATGATTTCTATAGGAATATTTAGGCTTTAGCAATGATCATCTTTTCCTCTGCTATTTAATATATGTATGTATGTTGTTTGGTCTTCTACTCATTGACATATACCCTCACATCTCTATTACCAACAATGTTTGTGAAACCTTATCGTAAATAAATATACAACGAAGGGCAAATGAAATACTTGATTTTAAATTTGCTAAATATTCCATGGCAAAGGAATCCGCACGTTGTACTAACGTCAATTATAATGATAAGCTATTTAGAGCTCCTTATGTCACTCGTTTGTGACGTCACTGAATGCGACCTTTTTACTTGCCATTAGTAATACGGAGGTTGACACTGATGGAGCAGGAACCGCCTACCATTCAAAAACAAATGAGTTCACTCGAGGTTTTGCTGGGACCGTGTTGCTCAATTTTAAGTTTTCTGTACATAATCTTTTGGAATTATGTTTGTCTTTTCGTCATTAATATTTTATGCATGATAATGTGTGTTTTTCTTCGACTTATTGTCTTTGATTGTGGTTTTTTGGTGTCTTCTCCTCCCTTTTCAAAATTCGACATTTAAAACAAACCTTTTTATAATTGTCCGTTTATTTTTTTATGCTTATTTTTAGCCGGTTTTTGTCTAAAATAAAACAGACCGCACTTGGGTTCAGTCTTAATATCTAAATATATGTTGTATTTGATGATGATACATAGCATATAAATAGGTTCAGATTGAACACTAATGCGACCAATTCCATTTTAGACAAAATCCATCTGAATAGTGATGTTTTGTGGCATATTTGATAGATTTTTTCATATTTAAGCTTGAATTTAGGCGTCTTTGATGACCAAATCAGTTCAAATCTTTTACATAAATTAATTGAATCGACTGTTGAAGACACATTTAAGTGTTTAAAAAATGTCAAAAATCTTTCATCAGATGTATTTCAAATTTTAGGCCAAAATAAGCCCTTACCCGACCTTCTTTGAAATTATAAAGAAACTAAGGTTTCAATTCCTTTAGGCAAAATTGACTTTAGATGGATGTTTAGGTCCTTTTTGGTCATATAGCTCTTCAAGTGTTTTGGTTCTAATACTTTATTCGGCTTTCAGCTTACCTAATGAAAGTAAATCCAAAAAGCGCTTCGGACGCATGAAATTCATAACTTGTTGTTTTCATTTTTTATACGGTATCCTTTCTGTATTTACTGTAAATCGTATTGATGAAGTATTACAGATTTCAAAACACTTTGCTTGATATTGTGTTGCTCTTGTGTAATCTTGTTCTGGAATTCACCTTTAAATGATTGATTTCAGCTGTGCATGTATGATTAAACCGTTGGTTTCGTAATAATCAGCCTTGTTAAATCTGTTCTGTTCAATTATAGTTCAGTTAAACTATTGCCATGATGCGTAATTGTCATTTACGCAGCTACTTAATACATCGCACAACAGATACATAATGGATACCTTAATACCACAGTGGAACTCCAAGTAATGAATTTATTTTGTTAAAATATTTCCTTTCTCTATTGTAACTGTATACGTATACCTAACAACAAAATTATTTTATTTACCTGTGTTTAAAGTTATTGCAAATGGCTGATATTTTTGTTCGAGCATATTGTTTTTCTTAAATTGTTTAACATTTCATACCGATATAACATGTTACTTTTATTATTCTTCCTTAGTTTATTTATTTTGAATTTGCATTGTATCATAGGTCAAATTTATTTGTTCAGTGTATGTTCAATGGTGTTAATATGTCCTTTGATTGAGTTAAGCTATTTCAGTTGATATTTTATAGTGTGTTTTCTATGTTGTGATGTTACACTATTGTTTCAGAAAAAGGGTGAAGGTTTGGTACCATTAAAACGTTTAAACCCGCTGCATTTGTTTGCACCTGTCCTAAGTCAGGAATCTGATGTTCAGTAGTTGTCGTTTGTTGATGTGGTTCATAAGTGTTTCTCGTTTCTCGTTTTATATAGATTAGACCGTTGGTTTTCCCGTTTGAATGGTTTTACACTAGTAATTTTGGGGCCCTTTATAGCTTACTGTTCGGTGTGAGCCTAGGCTCCGTGTTGAAGACCGTACTTTGACCTATAGTGGTTTACATTTATAAATTTTGACTTGGATGGAGAGTTGTCTCATTGGCACTCATGCCACATCTTCTTATATCTATATATGGACATAAGTATGTGATAGGTATGCTTAAAATACTCTTAAACAATTTAAATAGTTCAAGAAAAGGTAGTCTTATTTAAACATCGATTAAGATTGGACTTTAAGCAATATAATATTTTTAAGAACTTTATAAATTGATGCATTGGTACACGTAGTTAAAATGATGCTTGTGTTTCTAACGAGCCAATCAAAAGTCATAATTAGAAGGACAGGCTGCATCATGACGAAAAGACAAAATAAAACCCAACAAATCAATCAATAGCACAACGATCTTTATACAGAAAAGAAAAGACGGAAGAACACAAACTTCACTTAAACTCAGAAGTGAACTCAGTTTTTTTATCAAGTGAATTATAAGCAAAAGAATCAATACCATAGCCATAGACACCACGATGATATAAAAATACTGTCACGCAATCGTCCTTCATTGTTTAACGATTTCCCATCACAGTGTTTGATACAGATTTTTTTACCTGAGGTATTTACGACTATCTTCACGCTTTCAAAGGCCTATCCTTTGTACTTAATAAATTTTACCTATAAAAAATTATGCGAAAAAAGAAATACGGAAAGAAGGTATGGACCGCTACTGCGAGATAGTGATGTCATAATCTTTCATTGACATATCATAAGTAAAAATAGGTGCACAATACCATGGCAAAAACGACAAGAAAGAAAAAAATGGGTTGAACTCAGGAGGAAGTTAACAGTTCCTGCTCTGCGTATGAAAAACATCATATTAATAATGACAGGTAAAATCCGACGATAAAACAAATTTGGCAATTATCATTGAAATGTATATTCGACGTTTTAAAATTGAAGAACAGTCTAGTCTGTCATTGAATCACATACATATGTACTGCATTGGATCTGTAATATATGTAGTATTTACAGCAGTACTGGGTACATTTTAATGGAAATATAGATACATTATTTAGTATAATCGCATATTCTTTAACGTTGTTATGAAATGAACCGGCTTAATCCGCTTGATTTATTTACAGTATTTCAAGGTTTTTGTAGACTCAATCACCAACTGACATGACAAAATAATGTATGACGATGTACATCACTTTTCCGATTACTTAATCATTATATATATGTAAGCCTAAAATCTATGTACAGCCTAAAATCTGTGTCCTTTCCTCAGACCTGCGTCCTATTCTATATAATGTCATAGATGTCACAAATCTATGGTCTTTCTTTTCTCAAATCTAGTGTTCTTTTCAACAAGTCATGTTTGTCCTACGTTTACGTCAGAGTTCCCCTAACAACTTGAGGAAATAATTTTGTTTATCAAAGATTTTTTATAAAGTTTTTAAAAAATCATTTTTAAATTAAAAAAAAATAGATAAAAGTGAAACAGTTACAATATTTTCTTCTCTTAATATAGACATATACGTCATAAACGTTTTTTTGGGGGTTCGTGAAATAAGTAAATGGAATTGAGAATGGAAACGGGTATGTCTCACAGAGACAACACCCCGACCAAAGAGCAGAAAACAGCCCAAATTAGTCTCGATGGTCAAACAGTAAAACAAATATGTTTTTTTTTTCGATTATTTCTAAATCAAAGAAATAGCTAAAGAGTGAGAACAGTCAGAATATTTAAACTTTATTCGCGCTCAATGTAGAAACATATGCTTTTTTTGTGTTTTTTGTGCTGTGCATGTGCTGATTTTGTGTCTTGAATGGATGCCCTATATCCTTTGTTTTTCTATAACATAAGTCATTAACACTTTTGTTTTGGTTTGTCAAAGAAGTCAAGAAGTTTTGCAGTGCAAACGGTAAACTAGATTTGTGTCTTTTGTCCTTTTTTTTGGTGAGTTGAAATGTGTTCCTTGTGCCGATCTGACGAGTTAAGCCTTTTAAACTGATTTTTACAGCGTCGTTATCATGTTGTGTTCTTACTCAACGAGCCCAGATTAGGAGTTGAGCGCTTTAACGCCGGATCATTCTTTTAGTGCCTGTCCTAAGTCACGCCCCATTACTGAAAGTATACTTTATAAACAGGGCACGGATTTATATATATCAATGGGTCACATATTTGAGTGTCATCAGCTCATGGAACACAGATCTGAGGAAAAAGCACAGATTTTAGTCCAGACAAAGGGCCACACATTTGAGTGTCATGACGTCACGGGACACAGATCTGAGGAAAGGACACAGATTTGAGACCGGACATAGTTTTGACTCTTACATACTAGTATATATATTTGTTGTTATTTTTAAGTGCTAGTCTTTTCAATAATCAAATAGTGTGTATGTTTTTTTACTAAAAATCAACTCAATTTCATGAGGAAATTAAGACATAATAGATAACTTACACATCCTTATTATCAGGATTGAAATGCGTTATATACAACATACAAATCGAACATGCCAATCTTAATACTTAACTTCAAATAGAATATATATCTTTTTGCAAACAGTGACTCGATAACAAATTTATGAAATACATTTTGCTTGATTGGACATTCTGTATGAGTTAGAAATGGGCAGGTGTCAAACTCCTGATCTAAAAATAATGCAAAAACTAATGTTTACATTTACATATGTCCGTAGTTGTCTTATGTCATATCTTAATGTTTTTGTTAGTTATAAAACAATTTGGTTTGAAGGCAAATCTTTGATAGTTTTAATTAATTAATTCACAACTTTCTTTTAACTCGGGAGAGTTCAGAGATGTACATATTGTTTAAACACCTGTATATTGTGGAATATTCTTTGTTGACCTCTAGATGTCTTTCCGTTATTTTTGTCGCTAGGTTGTCGTCTTATTGACGTAAACATTACATCTCCTTTTATGCATATACACCACTTAGATATTTCAATATATAAGATATGAAAAACAGTTTACTTTTTAGTAGATTTATTATTAACAAGATAATAATCTTGTAAAATTATACACGCAAAGGTATAAAGTCATATACAATGTGCTTATGGTGTTCACTGATAAATAGAATATCACAATTTAATAACACAACAAAATCTACTGAAAAACGGACATTTTTCTTTTCAAAAGAAAAAAGGAAAACTGACCTTATTCCGTATGTGTGAATATAAAATCTGATACTGTTCTTTTCGGGAATAACAAGGGCAATATATTGACATGAAACTAAGTACGATGAAGTTTTCATTGGGCAAATGTATAACAGACTCCAGATTCATAATTGCTTGATCATCTATTGGGAATACATTGTAATTTGACTGTTCTGTCAAATAAAGATTCTAGACTGCATTTTGAATTTATAGTGAGACCCCATTACAATCACAGGTAAAGTATTCAGTACACATCCAATATAAAAGAACTGTTTGTGCATGTCAAACTATACATAAGTGTTGAGTGAAGTATGAAAATTAGATAAAATGATACATCATAACCTGTATCAATTATACTATACACTGATATATTACTTAAAATTGTTGCACGATAAAATTCTAAAATTTACTTGCATTTGAAAAAGAGACTATTCTTTAAAAAAAACCAATCCTTTTAAGGAAAAATGGAAAGGAATTACTAAATTCGATCACTATAAAATGATCTTTGATTTAATTTTTGATCTTACATAACTTCTTTGGAAAGTGGATTCTGAACATGGAATTGAAAAATAGCCAGTAAGTCTGACTCAAAATCAATTTCATATGATTTGCTTTCATTGAAATAAAAACGATCATACAATGATATTTCGGAACACATTTACAAAAACACAAAATGTGGCCTTTCGTCCGTATCAATCACATGCTTGACGTTACAATATCTGTGTACAAACGTTTAATACACATTATACACACAAACTGGAATGTGATAACACGTTCACACCTCACATTGCGGATCACATGAATGAAAGTCTTACTGTGGAATAATCGAATTCTTCAATGTACTATAAAACTGTATCAAATATAGCCATTCCTTTTATTATGTTTTCATCCTACAAAATAGAATACATCACATATAAATTGTATTGAAGTTTAAAAAAGTTAAGACAAAAATTGTGTTTTTATAATAGTAATGCTGGTAAATGCTGTATATATGTTCATTGTTTATGTTCAATATTCATTTACTTTGCGTTCTTTCCCTTTGGTTTACTTCCAAACAATTAATATTTGACTTTATGTTTTATCGTATAGGGATGTTTTAACTATATCAGTATTAATTATGTAGTCTGCAATGGAATCATAATTTTTCTCTCGTCAGTGTTAATATTCTTACAATAAAACGTCTTGATTTACGGGTGTGCATGAAGCTGTCTGAAAGAAAATGGGTATATAAAGTCACTTCTGTTTCAATAAAATCCTAAAAGTTTCCTTTGCTGACCGAAGCTGACAAAAAGGACCTAGCAAAATAAAACTGTTTGCCTAATTAAATACTTCATTGCTCCAATAACATAATTAGAAAGATTTAAGAATACTTATTTTATTTGGGAATAACAGTAATCTAGCATCAATCAGTAGTGACGACCTAATGGTCGTAATGCAAATGTATGATCCCCATTTTAGTAAGTGCGACTCATGTTTCTGCAATAATTGATGACTGTGTTGAAATGTTCAAAACTTTATTTTATTTCAGGAAATAAGAAATGGTTTGAAAGTGGCACATACAGTCAATGGAAATACGATTACTTTTACATTTTGATTTTTTTTTTTTTTTATTGCTGAATAAACTTGCACCTTTAACTACTTTTTTAGCTTTAAAATATAAAATCATGAACACTTTGTCCCGGTACTCAGTCAGTTCTCATGTTATGACTAATAGCTTGTTAAAGGAACTTACGCGTCTACAGGTTTCCATGAATTCCTCTAATGATATTACCCCGTCTTTATTTAGGTCCATTTTCTAAAGAATAAAGATAAGTTTTCATACCTTTTTATAGTATTTAACAATATAATTGTAACAATGAAATGTTTTTACCTAAAACAAAAAAATACATATAACATGAATAAATGTAAAGACTTTGAGGAATTAATCATTAAAGCGGGAGGTTTAGATAGTCATGAAACCAGGTTCAACCCACCATATTTTCTTAAAATGTCCTGTACCAAGTCAGAATTATGGCAGTTGTTATCAAATAGTTCGTTTCTATGTATGTTGGCGTTTGTTTTTGTTGCTCTTAGGAAAAGTTGATGTGTTTCCCTCGGTTTTAGTTTGTAACCCGGATTTGTTTTCTCTCAATCGATTTATGACTTTTGAACAACGTTAATCTACTGTTGCCTTTATTTACTAGTTTCGTTTATGTTTTTATTTTCCTAGATCTACAATTTGCCTCTAACCGGAATGTTAGCTCAGATAATTTGTATCTTAAACTTCACAGCAATTATTGGCTTTGAACTTTTTGAACGCGTCAGTGTACATAAGATCATGCAACCGGGGACCTTGAAAATAACATGTATTATAATATATAATTGTGTCTGGTGGAAGGAGAGTTAAATTAATGCCTATCAATAAATGTCAAAGAAATTGTTTTATCAAACACTTACATACACTAATGTTTGACGCATATTTATTGAACTGAGAAGAGAACAATTACGTTACACTACAGATCCCCCTTTAAGACGTCAGTTAGTTAAATTTTATCTTCAATAGCCGTGTGCAGAATGAAAGCACCAACTGATAAATGTATCTCTTTATTTTGAATGACGACTTCATACGCTTGTGGGTAAAAGACTATTCGATGTAAAGCCAACAAAACGAATCCGAATTTATGTTTGTTCAACAAACTAAAATATTGATAAAAACGTTATCATATCATTTGCTGCAAACCGCCTCACATCAACTTAAGATGTAAATAAATAATAATTCGTAAATTCAGCTAGGTGCATCCATTACTTTCTTCTAAAGTAAGTACAATTTGAAGAATTTGACTTCAAATTGTTACGTACATTTCAGTCACAAAATAAGGATGTTCGCTACTCTTGTTTCTGACTTTTCGTCAGATGTTTGGAATCCCCTAGTTTTATCTATGTATAGTGTCAATACAAATTTTGCCCGCTTACCCCTACTTTTCTTTTCATATCTTTAATACATATAGTTTAAAAAGGTATTTTTGAAAATTTTATAAAATCCTTGCTATTTTTTCATAGTTTTTGAGAGAAAATGGTGCCAATGTTAAATGTATGAAAAATCTAGTGAGAATCATTTCCCGCCAACTTTTCAATTGATTATAAACAAGGACACAGACCAACATTTTTTTTTGGCTATTTTTAGTTCCTTTATTTGTATACTATCAATTAACAGTCTTTTAAAAGGCTTGTTATTTTGAAACCGAGGAGCATCCTTAATACCCGTTGTATAAGGACGCTCGGTAGATATGTTTATGTGCAAATATTCATGATTTTAATGACCAATATACTTATACATATACCCATGTCTCTTTTTAATCATACATTTGGCAATTTGGTAAATTTAGTTGGGTTTACATTGGGTCAGTTCATATTATTTATGTTAAGGAGTTACGGGTAATTTGTATTTACCTGAAAGACTTTTTCAACATGGTCTTTGGTGGTGTTTTCGTCTACGGAGGGTTCAGAAAAACGCCCCATCATATCATAAATAGCAGAAACTATATCTAACATTTCTTCTCGTGTAATAAGACCATCCCCGTTTATGTCATACAAACCGAAAGCCCATTGTAGCCTTTCTTGTAATGAACCTCGTGATAACACAGACAGACCTATCACAAACTCCTGAAAAAAAGATGAAAGTCAGATGTTTTAGTAATTACGACAGTCAAAACTAACAAAATCGATCATGCCTCATTAGTTAATAAATACAATATAGTTGCGTTAATGAGTGCAGAAAATGTATTCTTAAATTCCATGATAGATATTGTTTTTCGATTATCTGTATGTTTAAAACAAACTTCCACTTTGAATAATGCATACTTATATGTAAATTATTTATCATTGAAAGTTATTTGTTTCTAAGTGACAATCAATCTGGTATAAACGAAAAAGTGTCATATTGCATTTCAAATTGTAATGATGGATAAGGATAATCTGCATCCACATTCGGTCCCGAAGTGTGTGTTTATTGTGAAATGTTAACTTCTGAGATTTACCACTGCAGTCTATCGAACTAAATTTGCCTTGGTTGACCACATCCCGTTGTTCTTTTGTTGTTTGTTAACATATAAACACAGTAAACCAAGTATTATTAATAACTATTCTTGGTCTCTTTCACAAATCACGAATTTCATAAAATTCATAACACATGTGTTATCCTGCGCATTTTGTTTTTAGTTCAACTCTAGGTACTGATATTTTTGTTGTACAATTTTAAAATTTTTTATTTAAAAAAGTACTAACCTCAAAACTAATAGTTCCGCTCCGATCATGATCAAAAGTATTAAAAACATAGTGTGCATATGAACTGGAATCTAAACAATATATGAAACAAATACAAAAATATTCATTTTAACGGAATTTGACATATATTGATGTTTCCTATTAAAACAATATTCAATTAATTTAAAAACAGAATAACTAGATGGTTTTTTTTTTATAAATCATTACCGAATATGGAAGACACTGTTAGGTTAAAGTATCGTTAATATATTTTTTATCATCCTCCTTTAATGTCTTTTAATTTTCTCTGTTTTGTTTGTTGCTTTCTGCTTTTAGTGATTTTTTTCTTTGTTGTTGAAGACTTTTGGAATTAATTAATACAGAAATTTTCGTATAAACTAAATGTATCATATGTTTTATTGTAACAAATGGGAGAAGTTAACACGGACGTAATCAAATACCGTAAATAAAAAAAAAAAAAAAGACAACACCATACACCATGGCTAGAAGAGACAAAAAGAAAAGAAAACAACTGTCAACAAAACTTTACATAAAAAAATAAAGATTGAACAAAATGAACCCCATCAAGAATTTGGATGAGAAAATATGCCTTTGAGGGGTCAGTTGTGGCTCAACCAGTGACATCCGGCGTTTAAGTCTTATTACAGTTTGAAAATAAATCTTATCTACTGATAAGTCAACATCTTCCACCTCTCTTTAGCTACGACATGTCGCTCTTACGACAAACACATGCGAATACAAAAAGAAAAACAATAATTAGAATTTTTATAATAATGATCAACTAAAACAAGAGGTTAGTCATAGAAACTGTTTTGTCAAACGAAGATGACAATACCACCAAAACAAACCGTGATATTGCTGCAAACAATTCATCTCACGCAAGAAAGATTGGATCCAGTCGTTCTATAAACATATGACCAGACAAATGAAGTAATTGGGCAAAATAAATGAGAAACGATTTCCGGACATTATATAAAAGAGAAAAAAAATCTGAAATACAAAGCATACCTCCTTGTGGAAAGAACTGAGCATAAATTTCTTTGAACGTTTCTTCGCTTACAATTCCCGTAGGACACTCCTGTAATTGAAATACATTATTAATCAAAACATTATCTCTGATAAGCTTATTTATAGACAAAGACACATACACTAAATAACAGTTTGTTTACTGTAAAGTTGGTCTAGAAGCTATCTGAAATCTTTGAATAGGAAAACCTTAAGTCTTAAATTTTGTTTTAAATATTTCACGCTTATTTACTTGAGTTTAGTTCATAACTTTAAAAATTCACACAAAAAGTCAAAATAAAATATTATGTTATTTGATTTCCAATTTCCATTAACAAGCTACATTTAACTTGCAGTTCAAGCGTGAGATTATTTAAATGTCAAGATTTAAAGGGCGTAGTTAAGTAGAAAAAAGTAACAGAAGAAAATAAACATCGCAGTAATTACATTTCTGTATTTAATAAACTTTAATTAACCTTTTTAAATTGCAATCATTAGTTATATAGTGTATCTATCAGTAACTTGTTTATTTTCATACTTTATCGATATTACTGTCTTCATTATTTGCGGTTTTTTCATTATTTCAGATAAGTTTGCTAATTGAAACATCAAATGCTCGACACTTAATTAAACGGTCTGGTTGATTTTCTCTTCTACCACGTTTATTTATCATGATAATCTTAATGGTGTAAGTAACTACGGACTTGCAAGTAGACTTTTAATTCGTACACTTAAAAAAAAAAGCCTGGCTCATTTATTTTGGTATTCATTGTACTTAAAACAAAATGAGTCCTAATAGGACAACATAAATAACAAAAAAGGAAATTTTAAAAAGCACAGATCCGTCCTTATCTTTATTGGTATTACTATTAAAATGTACCATGAACTCAAATGGTTGGGTTGTGTAGAATGTTTCTTAAACAATAAAGAATAGTATTGTATTCGACATTGACACTACATAACTTTCACGGTCACTATCACGATTGGTTTACCTGTACGATGTGTCTGTGTCTCAACTCGCTACCGAAGAAATGCTTTCGTGCTCTTAGATATTTATATACCGGAAATGTCGTCTGATCATAAGTTTACCGATTACTAGGACATCCCGATAGTGACATTTTGACAGAGTTTGGAGTCGAATTTTGAATACTGCATACTAAGCAGAAGACGCCTATCCTGTCCAAGCACCAGATTTCGCTCCTTTAGGAGTTCATGCGATTCCCTCAGTTTTGATTGGTACCTTGATTTGTATATTATTTATGGATTTGTAAATTGGTAAACTACTGGCCTACCTTTAGGGAACAAATTGCAATGTATTGCAAATTTTCCCTTTTTCATTGTAGTATTACTTACTTGTTTAAAACCTCTGTACATTATTTGTAATTCTTTTCTTGAAAACTTCGTATTCCTGCATAGGGTGTCCAAACCTTCTGGTTTATATCGGACGACTTGAAGTTCGAGTTCGTCAAACTCGTTATCTGAAAGAAAGAAGAAATCTTTTACTGACGACGACTATTATAATTCGTTAGAAGTAAAAGACAATATGCATGACCTGGCCGTAAAAATTATCCAAACAGTTCTAATGATATCAACAAAAAAAAAACGTAAAGACAGATTGGTGTTTTCAATCTTTTTCATACATACAATTATAATGTTTCACAGTCATGAAATATAATAATGGTTCCATTAGTTTTAACGGCACTTGATGGAATGATGCAAAAATGTAAACAATGCATGACGTAACAAATTTTTATACATATATACAACATTAAGGCTAGATCCGATAGTTTATTAATATTTCTTAGTACGACATCAATGAATTTGAAATTCTTTAACTTGTATTATATTTTAACGATAAATGTATGCATCAGGCTTTCCAGTGGCTTCATCACTCTGTTCGGCTCTTTATAAAATTGCATATCGCGGCATTGTGACGTCAAATATACTTTTTCGTCTTCTGGTTATCATGTATAACAAAGAAAAAACTATAGTGTCTATCATTAAAAACCCTTAAATACAATCCGATTATCATTTTTTCAACAAGCATATCGATATTGCAAAATTTCATCTGCACGGCACAATCGACAAAAAACTTCATATTGCGATTTGTAGCTGATATTTTACAGTAGCAATACACCGTATGATAATTGGCACAGATCAAACAATACAACTAAAGGACTAGACACAAATTAAACTGAACTACTTGTTAGTATTGCAAATTTTCCGAAAGAAAAGTAGTATATATATTCTTACGTAAGAATACTTCCACAGCTACAAAGAAGAAATTGAAAAAAAAAAAAAAAAAACATAGTGATTTTTAATCAGATAAACCATAAATAATATTTCAATGAAGTTTCAAAAAATTAATAAATCATGCATTGCTATCCATCGTAATTAAGTATTTCCCTTTGACTGTATTTCGAGTTTTCCCTTTATAACAAACAATGGCTGATATAATAATAATGATTTTATTAAACAATACTAGCATATAGACCGAAATGGACAATTCACGAAAGGTCTAGGAACAAGCAGCGACTTATAAAGTATATGTTGTGTTAACATTTTGTTATAAAAAAACCTGAGATGAAATATAAATATAGAAACTTCAAAACATGAATTAACACATTTTGCCAAAAAAAACCAAAAAAAGTTAAAAAAAAAAATTAACTAATAGAAATAAATAAAATAAAATAAAATAAATCTGCTTTAAAATATTCACACAGATAAACATTATTATCAAGCAAATAAAGAGCAATATCATTCAGGAAAAAGTCAATATTGAAATATTTTACATACAACAATACCACATGACAAGCTGTGACTTATAAAGTATATAATGTGATAACATTTTGTGCTAAAAAAAAAACCTAAGATGAAATATACATTTTACATACAATTATTCCATATAACGATTTAAATTTCTCCTGCGAAAGGCGGCATTTGTACAATAAGAGCATCATAAAAAAACATTAATAATAAGTTTCCTTTGCAAAGTCTTTCATATTGTTCTGTTATTTATATAATATAATTTGAAAGTGAACTTGCCTGTATCCAATACCTTATCATGTATTACCCCCATATTGCACACCAATGTAACAGATTTTAGCCAATTAATTGTCATTAAAATCCATTGATTTACAATGCGAATGTAGCTTTTTAATGTCAAATTGATAATGAACACCAATGAGTAAGTCTTGTGCCATGGTTAGTGTCTGAAACAAGCCTTCTTTTCATGCGAATACAAGTATATGATAATGGTTTTCACAAAAACCTGAGTAGATTATACATAAACAATACGCCAGAAAATGGTTCTGATATGTAGTATGATGTTTATAAAATGGCGGGTTTACTCAAGGGAAATAAGATTAATTATTAATTTTATAAAATTTTACAGTAATGTAGATTATAGTCAGTGGGTAATGATAAGTATAAAGTGACAGTGATGTTAAAATAGAATAAAGTATTTTTTTTATACTCCTCACAAGAAAAAGTTGTCGACGAAGGCGTATTGTAGGCTTATTCATTCATCATAAAACTTTATTATTTCTCAATCATAAAGGTAGACAAAGTAAAAATCAAATAAAGAAGATATTTTATGAGCTATCATGATTGCTTTGCATAATTTTGTAGTTACTCTAGGTTTGCTGAACACCCCACAAGACAGAACTTTTGTAGCTTTTCATTTAAAGGTTAAACAATAAAGATTTTGCATATGAGAAATATATTTTATTATATGGTCAATTTAATTTCAAATATTGTTGGTTTCGTAATAATCATAATATATTCTTCATATCTACGAAATCTTTTTAATTAAAAGAGAATAATGAATAATCAAGGGATAAATAAAGATTTTTTTTTGTAAGTATTTTCGTTCAATTTAAGTATCAAGCTGATGTATTGAACTGTTACATTTCAAAGAATGTTCCTGATCGATTTCATCTGCTTAGTATCTAAGATAAAATATATCTTGACGTGTATTTTGAGCAGGAAAATATCTGAAACAAAGGATTTTTTTTTTTTTTTTGCAATTTGAAAAAAAACCATTTATTTACAGAGGAAAGAAACTAAGTTGTTTTCATTTTGTAATTTCTATAAGGAGGTGAGATTAGAGGCGGGTCGGTATATCAGTAAAATAAATGGTAACGATTGTTATGGTATAAAAAACACTTCTATGTCAATCCATAAGAACAGTAAGTAGTTCCAATAAAGTTGATTAATAATGTATAAAAATGTCTTTGTCATATAAATGTATACTTCCATATGTTTATTATATTTGCATCATACCATACAGTACGATACCAAAGACTGGCATGTGATACGCGTCTAAATTACATTAATTTTGTACTTCCATTTACTCTCATATCAATTAAATATATACGTCATTTCAATGGTATAGTACTGCATGTGCGCGACATAATTTTCCCTATTCCTTCATGTCAAAGTCTCCATGTGGCAATGCCACCTAGTTGATCATTTACTCCTTGTCTATGCTACATTTCACATTCTAATAACATTAATTACTTTTTCAGTTCTTTAGAAAACTTGACAAGTTTCGACCACCTTGTTTTTTTTCTATCATTGTTTATTATGGAGTGGAAACTGTCATAATATTTGTTTGTTTTATAGTGAGCAATAAATAAGAGAAGCAGAAACGTTGTATTTTGTAGGTACATGCGGTCGGCAAGATGAAATGTCCCACACGAGTAAAGTTTTCCAAAATTACGCTAACTGTTTTACAGGTTATTGTAAGAAAAACGATACTTAGAACCTACGGTGTTAAAGTAATTACAAATCTAAAAGCTGACAACAATAAAAGTTTTGTTTAACGGGTGATCTCGTTCATTTGCAGGTATGTATTTATTGTTTCTTTTTTACATTTGGTCACATATATATAAATGTTAGGCTTCTACCCTCACTTCTCTTAAATAGTTAATTTGATGTCGAGGAATGTAAAAGAAAAATCAAAAGTATAAAATGCAATATGAAAGCAACGGAAAATATTAGGTCGGAGTGGATAAAAATATAAAATTGAGAAGATTCTTGATAAGATTCCTCGCCGCCTCATCATTACTCACGCCTTAACCTTCGGCATGATACGTCTGTATCTGAATCGGTAGGAGTTGTGTTTCTTTCAATAAAACCAGCTTCTTTTGATACTAGTAAAATTCCATATCTTGAATTATCCGTTTAACTAACGAAGAAAAATATTTGAATTTATATCCAATTACAAAAGTATTTAATGTCAATCTGCTAATTTAACTTGAAAATGTACATTCAGATACCAAAGCTTTACTATGCATACTATAAGTAGAATGATAATTTAAATCACATAAAATGTAGTCGTCAAACAATATAAACATTCTATAAATTTTGGCTCACTAAAAGAAATGTAAAAGCACTGAAAGCTGCAACATGGAACTTAGCGTAATCTTGAAAAGTATGGGGCTTTCTGCCGGCAGACTCCTTTGAGAAATATGTGGGTGCAAACGACTCAACTAAAACATTAAACCCTAATTGAAAATATCAATTTCAGCATTACTGCATCTTGTTTGGTCTGTGCACTAAAATAGATTACAGTTATTGACGTAGAGCTGCGATTAACCAAACATGGACTGTCTGAATGACGACAAATATTCCTAAGATGAAAATCATAGTCTTAAAAACGCTTTATCATTATCTCTCAACAGCTTTATATGCCAATTAACCGATTTAGCTATCTGTGATTGACATTTATTAATGAGTATAATGAACACCATTATCAACCTTATTTAATAAAAATCAGATCCTGGTCGCCACTTTGTATTTTATAACAGATGCTTCCACTATCACCAGCACAAGTTTGCTATCTATATAACTACCTATATCTATATAATTGGATGGTACACTTGAACTTTAAATTGAAATTGATGCTCATTAATTATGTTGTGATAAATATACCATGTTATAATATAGTATCAGATATTTCTTTTATTCTCTTTATGAAAAAGAAAATGCAATATTTGCCGATATTGTTACTGGTCTCCTTTAATGCACAAACTTAAAAAGTAAAGTATTTCCAATTAGTTGAAAGATAGCGAGATTAAATATTGCGTTCTAACTGCATCAAAACTGTTAAAAGATTGCGATAGTGATTATTGCGTTCTAACTACAGGCATCAAAACTGTTAAAAGATTGCGATAGTGATTATTGCGTTCTAACTACAGGCATCAAAACTGATTGCGATAGTGATTATTGCGTTCTAACTTCAAAACTGTTAAATGATTGCGATAGTGATTATTGCGTTCTAACTTCAGGCATCAAAACTGTTAAAAGATTGCGATAGTGATTATTGCGTTCTAACTTCAGGCATCAAAACTGTTAAAAGATGCGATAGTGATTATTGCGTTCTAACTTCAGGCATCAAAACTGTTAAAAGATTGCGATAGTGATTATTGCGTTCTAACTTCAGGCATCAAAACTGTTAAAAGATGCGATAGTGATTATTGCGTTCTAACTACAGGCATCAAAACTGTAGGAATTGGAAGAAGTATTATCAATGTTGCAGAAATATTTGGATTTGTATTATTACGCCTAAAATGCATATATAGCAGGCATTCGAATAGTGTCTCCTTTTGTCTGAAATATTTTAAATTATATTCTATAAGAATATAGTTACATTAGATATAAAACACGCACATTTATTAAACATGGCATTAGAATATTATATAAAAAAATTTTCACTCTTACACAATTTACAATAAAATATATTTTTATTTCCACGCTCAGAAAGAAACTCCACAAAAATACCAAAAAAAAAAAAAATAATGAATGAAATGAAATGTATCCATTTATTTACCTGTTTCCTCAATATGATATGAACTGATTCTGCAGACGTATGAATAAGATACTTCATTGCATATATGTGTTTATGAAATGATACATTTTTCATGCTAAACGTTTACGATAACTATTGCAAAATACAGTCTAAATTAAGACAATTCAAACGAACAAAGCAACGGTTGAGAGAAACAATTATTTTCTTTTATAGTCAGCACACTGAATATTTTTTTTTATGCCGTTTAATATGTTAAAGTGTTAAATAAATTGAAACTGTTTCCCTCTTCGTTGCTTTATCCCACTTATGACATGCCTGAAATTAAAATAAAGTTTACAAAAAAGCAGAAAATATATATAAAACACTGATTCTCACCAACTATCCAAAATGTAAGGTATAGAAGAAAAGAAAATTTAAACATTATTACAAGTAGAATAAGTAATATTGCATTTATTGGCAAATCATCTAAAACAATTCTCACTAAATAAGTAAGAAGCCCTCTGTCCATTTGTTGTGTTTGGTTAGTAAATACAACCAATTCAAACTTAGATGCTGCGTGACATCCTCTAACAGTTCGAACAAATGGAGAGGACTTCAGAAGGTCAGAGTATAACGACGACAATGCCGTTTACATATTATATGAGAACTTTCGAAATAACAAGTTAAAGCTTTACAATATTTCAGTGTTATTATTTGTGCAATAGTGGTACTTCTATTACAACAAAGCTATTGACGAAAGCAAAATACACCAATTCAAAGTCGAGTATATGTGAAAATGTGATGGTGAAATTTGGCCAATGATTTCGTTAATTTTACTAATGGATTATGCTTTATATAATACTTTCCTACGTTTTGCTTCAAAATAGTTAATGGTATATAAATGTGATTATGTCTCTTGGTAAAACAAGATCTGTTTACCAATCTGCTACTGTATAAGCCTAATCACATGAATCAACGATACAAAACATTTTTTTAACATCCTTGTCCTTGTGTATCCTTTAGTGTATAGTTGTTTCATTGCCAATCCTGTCACATCTCCTTACTTTTACATTTGTTTTTGCTACAGCAAACTCAACAGAATTTTTCGATTCAACTAGTAATTACAACGTGAAATACAAAAATGTTCAACCATTATCCTAAGATCATGTGAAGTGATTAAATTTTCATTTTTAATCTTGCACTCAGCACATTGAGCCACACAAGCTAAAACGTTGTAATCTATTTGTATTGGTAAATCTGCTCAGTCTTCAAAACCATTCGCGGATGTAAAACACGTTTTAATCTTGTTACCTCTTATTTATTTTTATTTCAAAATACTGCAATACTACTTATGTGGGAAAATAAACAGTTTGTGTATATCCTTTGATATTATAATTGATGTTTCTTCACATGGAAGATGTTTTAACTATGTTTAATGTAAAATGCATTACCAGAATGTTCTTTGCATTCAATTGATCAAAGCAATGTATTTCAATGTGCTTCTTTAATTATACACTAAAAAAAACATTGAATTTCTAACAGGCAACATCTTGAAAGATGGCAGGTGATGTAGAATAACAATAAAGGCTTCATCTGTCTACAAAAACAGGGCATCTACCAGTTAAAGGTTCAACAAATCCCTTAATTTGCAATGATGTGTCTTTGCTACTTATCTTCTACAATGAAGCGAAGCTGGTATTCTCCTTTAAACACCAAAATAACTATGCCATAGCCATAGAAAATTTTTCACTTCTGGGCGGGGGTAAGTGTGTTTAAGTGTTGCCATATTTTTATTATGACACTATTTGCCTACAATCAAGGTTAAGATCCTTCCTATTCGCATTGAATAGGGATTACATTTCCTCGTTGAAACAATGATAGGCAATAGTAGACTACCGATGTGCAAAACTCATCAATTCATTTTTAATCAATATAAATCAAGATAATACAAAATCAAGGGAAATCGAATGGACTTCAAACAGAGATAGATCAGGGCTAATGAAACAAAACCGAACGTCTATTCAAGAGAGCGTTTTGCTATGGGAATTTAGAGGTTAATATTGAATAGATTTGCTTACCGCGTCCTATAAGTAAAACAGATAACAACATTGGGCTTACTTGTAGGTTAAGTATGCGTTTACAATATTCTTATAAAATGCAATATTTATAATATAAATAGTGTTCAACACCGTTAAAAACACACGACAGTGTAAAGTCAACTTTTACTTTAGAATAATACAAATTGAGTACGTTACGTCGTGTTTTATTCGTAATTGACATGACAACTAAAAAGTGTATACACGAATAAATCCGTTACACGACGTCACGAAAGCCTTCTGTAAAAGTTGATGATCTCCGGACATAATTTCTAGTAAATTTTTTTTCAATTTTAAATAATAAAGATTATTTGATTTAAAGGAGTTTATTGGTATGTAAACTCTGCCTCTTTCTCGCACAAACTGGACGTACAGTTCATTGGAATGCATTCAGTTTTCTAGTGAGTCGGTCGAGTGTTACATCAATGGACTCCTTCAAAATAAACCTTTTTACACAATTTAGGCAGGACACAAAGTTTTTTTCTTTGCTGTAGTAATTAGTGAATCTCTTCCAATGAAACGGTTTTGCGTTAAGGAATAACATGAGGTGTTCCCATTATTATAACTATCATACAAAAAACTGAGTGTGCTTATCAGATAATTAATGTGTGATAAGTTACAATTTCATCGACTGTTCAATCGCATTCTTGATGAAGCTTAATTAACACAACCGCTCTGAAAGCAGCAAAAATGTTAGAATTTGAATTGTAACTATTTAGAAAAAAATTTGTAAATCTATATGAATTATTACGAAAATGTCTTCTTATTAGATCAATATTATACATATTTTTTGAGTCGCTATAAAAATTTGACAAACTATCTATAACAACTGTTATTGTGTCAATTCACAATCACCCATCCCGTGGTTTGACAAAACACTGAATTGCGAAATACCTAGGATTTTCTACCCAAGATTACCTTAGATGTATTTGGCAAAACATTTAGCAATTTTTGGTCCTCAATGCTCTTCAGCATTGTACTTTATATGGCCCTTTAACGTTGTTTAGCATCACTGACGAGTCGTTTGTTAAAGAAACGTATGTCTGGCGTACACAATTATAAGCCTAGTGGTATATTTGATGAGTTTTATCGAAACCTGTAAAAGTCAACAATTTTTATCATGATCAAAACCCCTTTATGAGAAGATCGACAATGCATTCAAAGTACTATTTAATGGTACTTTTGATTGTAACAAATATTACAAATGCTTCATATTTTAAACGTAACCGAGTTTTCTGTGTCCCTAAATGTCGGGCCTTTTATAGCTTGCCATACGGTAATGGTTTTCCACAGTCTTGAAGGCCGTTCGGTTACCTATAGATGCTAACTTCTACCTCTAGTGTAAAGTTGTCTCAATGGCAATCATCCTATATTTCTTATTTATATATATATATATTTTGATCTTAGATTCTATCCATTATGTCATTAAAAGGTCAATTTTCCTAACGTTGAACTTGATAAACTGGAAAAGGAACTTACTAATTTGTAAAATGTCTAATGTCAAATACAATAAATTGAAAATTAGAAAAAATAGTATTAAGGTCAAGGATAAAATTTTTAACCATTCTGCCTAAATATATTTTGCTTTATGTTGGTATTCTAAATATATTCAATACTCCATACTGTTTCAAACGAAAGCAATTTCAATTTTTATCGCAAAAGAAGACTCATTTGTCTTGTGTGTCATTAATATATCACAACTAAGGTATAAATGGTTAGAAAATGATAATTCTGAAATATTAATGGTTAGAAAATGATAATTCTGAAAAAATATCTATCTAAGGTTTAAACGTCTCCATGGAACTTTTTTGCTATTAAAAGGCCATTTTAATTTTTCGACTCCACGTGTTACTTTACATCTTTTGATTCTCACACCTTGGCTCTCATTTTTTTTTCTAAATAAGATAATCCAGACGAATGTTTCGAAAGTAGCAAAATGAATGCAATTTACTTGCGTTTACAAATCTTCATATACCGTGTAATGAAAGGACTACTGGCATAAATTAATAGCCAGATAGGTTTAGATATTTTATAAAATGCTACCTTAGACTACAAATGATTGATGTCTAATTAATATATCTCTCTGAATATTGGCTTTGATCATTTCCTAGTATCATATTGTAAAGTGCATGTAGGTAGCACATAAAACTTCAAGGATTTAGTTCTTAATTTTCAATGAATAATTAACTATCTCCTAGAACAAAGGGATTAAGTATAGCATTAGGGTTAAAGATATGGTAAGCTCAATTCCAACCTTATCTGGCAAAACAATAAATGTGCATTTTAATAAACTGAAATAGCTTCAGCATTTAAGTGCCAGTCTATCTAAGAATCAGGCAGTCGTGAAAACATGACAAACAAAAACCCGGCAAGTTTACATTTATTTAAGTTCAAAATGTATAATTATGCACGAATATAACTTTCGTTTTCTTTTCCTATTGTGGTATTTCAATTCATAATTTAGGGGAGTTAACTCCGTAATTTGCAATCATTCTAACCAAAAGCTATCTAGATATTTCTCGAATTACCAGACATGCAGAAACGGAAGTCCTATCATTTATAACTCAGGATGAGGGTAACTTCAAAATAGGATGGCTAGGTCGGGTTTTTTTTCAACCATGTTTTGCAATTCTATTAAATTGCCTGAACCTTACAAAGACTGGCACTTAATTTGATAGAATTAACAATTAGCATTGACATGGTCATGCAATTATCTAATATCAAACGATCTTTTAATTTCAGAAGGAGGTACTAGCTAAGTGATGTTGCAATGATGTCATATACCAGAAAGGAGTATATATGACTAGAAATCATTGGTGTCTTATGAAATAAAACATGTCAAACAAACAAAAATATAAAAAAAAACCATCTTTTGAAAACATTCTTGCTTTTAAATGAAATAATTATTAATACGCTCTAATTTAGGCAACAGTATAAATTATTATTGATATGGTCATAATTATAAATTAACTGTGTACGAAACGTTTCAATTTTAGAAATACTAAGGATTTTCTCCTCCAGGAATAGATTATTTGAGCTGATGGGAAAACCTTTCAGAATTTTTGGTCCTCAATGTTCTTCAAATTCGTAATTTATTTAGCCATTTTAATTTTTTTTCTACTAGCGTCACTGATGAGTCTTTTATACACGAAACGAGAAACGAGCGTTCTGGTGTTCAAAACTTAATTCTGGTTTATATGATGAGTTTATTTAGCTATGATCATATTACATAAACCGATTAGGAAGACTAATTAAAGTTACAAACAAAAATGAGTGAATTGCACGAACTGCGTTACAGAGATATATTCCCTTTCTCCCTTTTCAAAAACGTTTTACTTAAAATCCGTACATCTGAGTTGCGTAACGAAAACGTATCTGTATGTATTAAAATATCATTACTGTTATCAGACAGACAGATGAGTAGGTGTTATGCTGGATGTTAATGATTTTTTTATTCCAATTTTTCCAATTTGTAATCAATGCTTCAAAAAAGAGGTCAGATACTTCTTTCTATTTTCATTTTAATTTTGCAACTGGTATAATCAATTCTTACTGTTTTATTTGATTTGCACTTATCACAATTTAATATCTGGTAAAGAGTGAAGTTAAATAAAGTTTGGACGTGCATATATGGTGCATACAATTAATTTCAGTTTGTTGTAATTTTGTATAGCAACATCCAGAGGAATTATTCAAGATATCACATGATTTCCCTTCAGTCATTTTATTTGATTGCCTACAATGTGTTTAATATATGTAGTCTTTTCAGAATGAAAAAGAAATGTATCCAGAAAATGCTAAAAAAATATCAAAGATATTAAGTTAATGATTTTGGGGTGTAAATGCAATTAGCATATAAGCGAACGTAACCAAAGTGTTTATTTTGAACTATTTACTAAAATGTACGTCTTGAGGAAACTATGAAAAAAGTTATATCGGAGGAATAAAACTAATCACCCCTTCATACTTTTTTACGGAAGAGATAAAATTCAAATTTTTATACTTTTTCCTGTATAACTACATCAACATGTAAACTCATCTCATTGTAAAATTTCCCCATGCACGTTTCTGTTTTTCTTCAGACAGAATCACAATTTGCGTTTCCACGAAATAATAGTCTCAAGTTGTAAGATATATGAAATCCATACTTGAATAAGCGCTTTACGTAAACCAGAAACATCATTTTGTTCAGATTCGTTATCAACGGACTTGGCTACTTGTAAATTCAGCAGATACCTGATCAAGGAAATATCAAATATTTATGAATCAATTTTTGCATGTACAACATCGATTTTGGCAACTATTCCATATTAAAACAGAATGTATGACTAGACTATTGGCATTTATCGTCATATTTATCCCATTAAACATGGCTGCAACAGCAGTGTCTAAACGAATAAATCATTAAATCATTATATATATGCGAATAAACGATCTTACACTGAAAACAACCAATACAAAAAAAAAAAAAAAAAAAAAACAGCTGTCGGGGTTGTTACTCAACCCAACGATGATAAGATTATATTTCAACCTTTGTTATACCTTCAGTGGTGGATTCTAAAATAGCAAAAAGTAATGATTCCCTCGTAAATACAAGTGCAGGCTTTGCATTTTGTACACAATAATAAACCCTTTGTCCCATTTTAACATACTCAACAGTAAACATGTTTACTTTTCCTTAATTTCTTGTCAATAAAAATTAATAAATATCTTAAGATTATTATTATAGTACAAAGAAAGATTAAGCTTTTTTTTTTATAAAAGCAATGGTTGAAAATTCTTTTCAATGCTTTAACTTTCAGGGAGCTATAAGGGACAATTAAACGTTTGATTTTCGGGAGGATGGGGCAGAACATGAATATCATGGCCCGGTAATAGAAAAAAAAAGGCGGCGTAGCAACAGAAAAAAATGAAGTCAATCCGAAAAGCCACAAGCTAACCAACATCCACTCTCCTCCCCGCCCCCGAATGTCAAATGATCGTCCCCTTAGGCCATTGGTAATGGACTGTTGCCGAGGGTATAGTTTTCAGTCGTTTTGCAGTCGACAGCATGAGTAATTACATAGATAAAAAATTTTTAATGTACAATTTTGGCTTTTCAAAACTTTCTGTTCGTAGATTTCGTATATTGCGAAATGTAGTGTTCAAACTTTATCTGATAAAGCTGACCGTAGCTGGTTTATGGATATCCATTAAGGCATTTTATAATAATAATCTTATTCCCAAAATATTTAAATCTTTGACTTCCCAAACTTAATAAATGATGAAATATGCAATACATGTATAGTATAAAGATAATACGCATTTTTGACATTTCACATTATTGTTTATTCTTCTTCAATACTGATGTTTTACACCTGCATTATGTTGATCAATTTAATGTATCCGCAAAAATATATCAAGGGGATGTTTGATTATTAATCTAGGACCAAAAAACTATAATAAACCTCCATAAAACGATGATTTGGTGCCATAAAACTGTCTTTGTCTCAGTTTTCATTTACAAAAAGTAAGAATTACAAAAGTATTTCGCTAATTGCAAGTGTCTGAGTTTCTATATTTGTTCGTTAACCGTAAGGAAAAGACGTATTGTACATCACTACTAGTATTTAAAAATGATATATCCATATCTGTACTCGATGTGGTTGAAATACACCCTTCCATAAAATAAAGTAAATAAAGATAATGAAATGAAACAATAGTCAATAAAAAGAACAGTACCAACAATGCAATTCTAGTTTAAGATGATAAATGCTTAATCCGTGAAACTCCATGTAAGGTGAATGCTACACTCTTTGCATGTGAAAGGATTCTTTAATTGGTCCGTAAGTTGTCTTGCTACAAGCAAAACTTCCACCCCTTTCTTACATTTCTTGTAGCAGTCCAATTTTCCTTCTTTGCATAACCTACCTATTGTATGTTTTGTTAATTTGTTCTCGTCCTTAGTAAGCATGAAATGTTTGTAACTGGACGTTAATCGAGCAACGATGAATCATTCAAAGGAATACGAGTCACTGGGTACTTAGGGTACTTAGTGGGACACGTAAAGGTAAGGTTAATAATAATACTATTAATGTCTGAAAGCCCCATGCAATACCTTGAAAAGTGTTTGGTACCTTTGGTATTACGAAGGATATCTTGAAATGTGGTACTAATGTTTATTTCTATCTATGTTTATGAAAAAGATGTCAAATTTAAATTACAACACTCTGTTGTAAATTATGAATAGACGCTATGACATGTATATGCACGAGTGTTTCGAATAAGCAATTTATGACAATCTATATGATTGCATAACATTAAACCATGATTACATTTTTTATTTATTAGTTATAGTAACAACTCGGTCAAGATCCTCATCACTTTGACTATAAATTCAGGCACTGTAATGTTATCTACAACCCAAAAGACAACAGGTCATACATTAATAATATCTGGTTCAATTCAATATCATCTGATATCAAAATATCTTATGCTATTTTTATTTTTATTTGAATGGTGAATCTAAAAAAAATATTTGCCTTTATGGTTGAAAACGAAAATAACTATGTATTTATGTGCAGATCAGTCTTCAGTTTATACAGTGAGAGGCAGTTCAGTGTCGTATAAAAAATAGCCGAAGAAAAAAAAAAATCGTCGTGTGTTCCATTCCTAATATTGCTTTGAAATTGAAATTTGACTTTCAATATGGTCTATGAATGGCCGTTAGGTTTCTCGTTTGAATTGTGTTACATTTGTCATTTCGGGGCCTTTTATAGCTGACTATGCGGTATGGGTTTTACTCATTGTTGAAGGTAGTACGGTGACCTATAATTGTTAATTTCTGTGTCATTTGGTCTCTTGTGGAGAATTGTCTCATTGGCAATCATACCACATCTTCTTATTTTTATATGAGTTCATATTATGTATCTTTAAACCTTTTACAAGATGGTTCCGCTTTACATGACCATGCAATAGACAAGAAATATGCACACGCATGATTTCTATTTTAGTAACTGAAAACTTTTTTTGACATTACTTTTTTTATTGGTTTGATTGTATACATATCGAAATTCGTGACTTCAAATAGCTTTTCCTAACTGATTCTCCGCATAGGACTTCGTAAATTAAATTAAGTTTTGTATGTAAGAGACTCCAAACCCGTAAGGATGAACTATGCCAAAAGGCGATAAAAATTTAATTTTTGTAAAATTGAAAAAATGTTTTATAAGAATCCATATAATACCAAAACATTGCTATGACGTCAGCCTAATGATCAACCATGGTTTTCTTTCTAGAACCAACGTTCTTAAATAGGTAGCTAAAATTAAGTCACCTTTAATATTCAATTGTTCGCTCTATTGCCTCTGGGCTTGTGGTATCTTTTTTACGAACTAACGCTTACTAATTGTATCTTAAACACTTACATACAGTAAGTCGAATGTATTGCGCATGATTTTTTTTTTATTACCATGCAAAGCTAAAAGTTAAGAAAGAAAAAAAGAAAAGTACTCTCTTCTATTAAATTTCAATACAAATTCACTTGACCAATCATATCTGGAGAACTTTAATTTAGAATACAAATAAGATAATAAAATAAAAAACAGAATTTTCTAGATATAATTTCATCAGGTACTCTGAAAAGCAAAAGATTTAACAGCCAAAAAAATCCAAAATAATATACATCGAACAGCCAAAATGCTCTTAGGCCATAGTAGCCTAAGCTGAGACTAAAGTTATAACAATCAATAGGATTTTCCAGACCTGTTGAGTCGGGAACCTTAGTTTTAGTAGATAATGGATATCAAACATCACGTTCATTTTTACTTTGAATTTAAAAAGGACGCATTTGATATACCAATTTTTCGGGCGCTGAAAGTCCAACGTGTTTTAAATTATCATTGAAACCATTTGAGTCAAACCTGAATATTGTGTATCAGACAATTGACTTTCAAACCAACACAAAAAAAAATATCCTAATAAACATTGTCAGATACGTAATAGAATATTATTGCTTTACTCTATGTACTTTCCACATTGATCAAGACAAGTAAAACATATTCATTATATAGAATTCCTATGCAATATTTAAGTGGTTGACTATTTATCATAGCTATATAGATTTTGACGTTCCATTCCATTATATATTGATGAATCATTCTTGATATTGCAGGATGGCTTAACAACAATAAAGTTAACATATCAGTAGAATATTCCATTATTTTGTTATTTTGATCTTTTGCAAGATCAGCAACTGTACTAAAGCAAGCGTTATGATGAATATTATCAGAGCTAAAATAAACTCATCAAAGATACCAGGCTTATAATTTTATGCCAGACGCGTGTTTCCTCTACAAAAGACACACGAGTGATGTTATGTAACATGCCCTTTATGGGCCGATGATTGCTTTGAATAAAGTATTCGATTTGTATTCGGGGCGCTCGAATCAAAATGGTTAAAAGGCAACAAAAATCAAAAGTTCAGAGTTAAAGAGCATTGAGGACTCAAAAGTCCGAAAGGTTTAGCCAAATACAGCTAAGTTACCAATATTTACGTCAATAAGCTTAAATTTAGTCGATTATTTAAAACAAAAAAGTTAACAATAACGAGATAATAAAAAAACTTCGTTATATTTTGTGGTAGTTCCCAAGGGTGCAAAAGGATATGGAAATTGATCCCAGTTTCTCCGTCAGGTCTTAAGGAAAAAAGGAGGGTCGATATCAGGGATTTGTACGTGAATATTAGCTGAACTTGGAATATTGTCTGCTTCACTTCCACAAAATATTTCGTGCAAATCTAAAACAAATTCGTAACATTTTATATCCGTTGCTCCTCAGTAGGACTTGGGCTCTTGCACGTCTAGAGAGCATAAGGCTATCGTTGTACAAAATTAATTGTGTACAAGTATCTTATCAAATATTAAGAATTATTTATGGAGACAATTTTTGAAAAAAAAAGGTTCATTGAAGGCAGTTATGTGTACTAATCAGGTTACTTAACACATAGATGCTTACAGCTCATGATTATAATTTCATTTCGCAATAACGCTCTTGTCATTATAGTAAAAACGTGGATGGCAGAATGATTGACATTTCTTCATTTCAATATCATTTTTTTGCTTAAATCGTGCATATTCCCCCTACCGGCAATACAAATATACAATGCCAATCAATTTCAGAGATAATTTTTAATCATCTTACGAATATCTTTGACAGCTTTCTTGCTAGCATGTCAATTTCATCGAGTCTGTTTTTACACTTACATTAACATTCATGAAATAAGAAGATTTTTTAAGAAGAAACAAGAAAGAAAGAACTTTGTCCTATCCTTGATCTTTCAAGATTACAATGGACAGAAACTGTGTTATTTACATAAAACAGCTTCATTCTTATAAATTAAACATGTAAAGAATCTATTAATGTCGAAAACATTTGTTGATGTATAATGTTAGTAGTAATTATTGACAAAAATCCATATTTCCGTAAAATATACACGTGGTTTTTCTCCGACAAACAGGATATAGCTGAATGGATATGGAAATATTGTCCTTCCGAGACTATTAAACTGAGAAAAATAACACGTGGAGCCATAACAAGTATCACACACACACACTTTTATTTTATAACGATGTCTAAGAAAGATCAATTATTGAAAATGAAAAAGAAAATGTTATTTTAAAATTTATTCATGTAGTATATTTTTGTGTAACGCCTTTTTGTGTATATCCGCTCACTATAACTTATCTATGTTACTATAATCTTGTGTGAGATACGACAATATAAAAAAGAACCCCCCACCCGCCTGTCCCTAAAAATTAACAACAAAAATCTAAACAAAACAAACGGGAAACTCCGACAGAAGAGAAAAATTCATCAAATGTCAAACGTCAAACCATACTGTATGATTCATTTAAACATTTTGTTCGGAAAATTGTGAGGGTTGAAAACAAAGTCACTCAAAAAGTGCTTTTATTTTTAACCTCACCCAACTGGCTCGATCAACTGTTCCACCTACACATACTAATATTCTACAATCTTAATTTTTTCAATAGGTCCCTTAATTCCAATGACTTAAGAAGTACTCAAGCCCTCATGAATTTAATTATTTACTATGATCTTACTAATTAATTATATAATCGCCTAAAAATTAAGTTCCGTATGAAATATTATTTGGTACTATACAACAATACAATAATTCAAGACACGTTTACGAAGCCGTCAGACGTTATCCGAGGGGAATACTTTTAATTCAATTTGACTTGATTGAATTGTTGTTTGCATAGCAGAGATTCTGTGGAAATTCGATTACTACCAGTGGCATTGACTTAACATAATGTCTAACAAGACCAAATCAATAACCTGTTGAAAATATTTACTGTAGCATTTAATTTGGGATACGAGAGATATATAATTACTATCGGTTAGTCGACCGAAACGCAGATTTTTCTGTCGGAACCGGACGCAGGTCTTCTACCATGTCTCTTGTTTTGTGTTTACACCCATGCAACACAAAGGTGCTGTATCAATGTGAATAACATGGAAATTATGATGTAAAATGAAAAGGAGGCTTTACGTGACATTAAAGGGGGACGAACTAAGAATGCCATAGAAAATAGATGAAGATTAGGGATAGTTTATGAAAAAATAGCCTTAGCATCGGCCCATAATGAGCCTATTCCTTACTGATGATGGAGAGGTCTTGTTGTGCTTAGAGTAATACTTCGGACATAATAAGGCGTCCATGAGTTTTTAATAATTTATTGCAGAATACCTCATACCAAAATTCGTAACAAACTGTTCTTTTTTCTATTGACCTTTGTTAAATGGTAAAGCTCCGGTGGCTGTATCTTATGTTTAGGAATAAAAGGAACTGTGGGGGTAAAAGTCCATGAGATGTAATTTGCCATTACAATAAAATAAAAATACAGTAAATGTTTCGGTTTTATCTAAATGTATGTGAGGTCATTTCAGAGAAGTGAAAAAGGGAAATATATGTATATCATATAAATTGGTCAAAATTTTAACTCAATATTCCCTGAAGTATAGGAATTATTTTGGAAGTAATGACTCACTTGCTGGAATTCGTAAAAATTGAACACATAAAAGCACATAAAGGCAGACGCTTTTCGTGGTAAAACTGAACAAACAAAAATTTTCTCCTTGTCGACTTGTTGAAAACCATTGGATTTATACAATTCCTTTTTTTAATTTGACTAGTTCGTAATATCTGTATCGTAGTAAAAATATTAATTTATGATAATTCTATATAAAATAAGGAGATGTAGTATGATTGCCAATGAGACAACTATAACCAGAGGTCATATGACAAAGATATAACAATTAGCGCAACTTGACCAACCGCCTAATGCATAAACTATTGTCGTATGTATTCTTGAAATATGAATAAAATTTGTCGTAAAAATATATTACAACTACGAAACACAAAAACCATATTGATCATGGAATTTTAGTAGTCTACTAGTACAGTGGTTTAAGACTTGCATGATTGATTATGACAAACCCAATAATGAAAATATGAGCGTAATTTGTGATAACATACACGAGACATGTAAAGCATCTATGTTACTAATGAAGGACGATGGTCGTATAGGGAGAACGATATTAAAATGTCAGTGACAATCTTCTATACAAAATATAACATGATAGGAAAAGTAAAGTTTTACTTAGAAAAACTACCGTTCTTTTATATATGCCCTGTTCAACGATTCAGTATAGAATAAAAAATGAAAACAACACGTTATAAATTTCATGCGTCCGAAGCGCTTTTCT
Source organism: Mytilus coruscus (assembly GCA_017311375.1). NCBI lineage: Eukaryota > Metazoa > Mollusca > Bivalvia > Mytilida > Mytilidae > Mytilus > Mytilus coruscus. Next base: position 87,084,484 of record CM029601.1, read on the forward strand.
GGATTCACCTTCATCAGGAACGCTCATAGCCGAATATTTGAAAGCTAAGTATATATAAGAACCGAAACAGTTGAAGAGCTATAGCTATGTTCATAAAAATGTACAAACTAAATGTTTATCATTTGTTTTACTTATTCTTATAAAAACAAGGAGATGAGGTATGATTGCCAATGAGACAACTATCCAACAAAGTTCAAATTAAGTGGATGTAAGCAATTATGTTGATTTAAGACCAATGAAGAAATGGAGATTTTGGTTAGTCGTCAATGAAAGTGATGAGCCAACGACACACTGCTGTTGACTATAATGCGATCTGAAATGTTTGAATATACTAATGATAACTTAAGTTTTTAAAGCTATTTTGCTGAAATCATTTGTGCTGTTAATTTTCGAGAGTTCAGTTATTCACTTTCTTTCAGGGACAAAATTTGATACTGTTAAGCATGAACAGTTTCTTAACCCTAGCAACATACGGTATGAGTCCTGTTTAATCATACTAAAAGTGTAAACAATATTGAATTTGTCGAACTGTGGGGTCTCCATTAAGACTGGACGAATTGAAATGACAATAAGGTAAATTGAGCGCTAACAAACATATGTCTGTATTAACTTTTGATAATAGATGAAACGTTTAACCTACCTACTCATTTCCAGTAATAGAGGTTATAATTTAAACTTACACTTTCATTGTTATATATATATTCATTAAAATTATTCAAGCGTGAATCATCGAAAGAACATATTTAATGATTTTGGTCATAAAACAAATTACTAGCTTCCAAGACAAATGCTATCAAATTTTCTTGATTATACGATATTTAGCTATCGAGGCTCATAATTAACCAGATAAACTGACATCAAACAGACTTTGACATTATAAAGAACAATATCTTCTATAACAAATATGATACAAGAATAATGTTAGCGGTAAGTTGTAAAGGTTAATGTTTCTGATTTCTAAATTAAACAAGAAAAGTACATCACACATTCTAACAACCCAAGGTTTATTAAAGAAATATTACTATATTTGATATTCAATGAGACGGTTTGGTTACTCTTTCGAAGAATGTTATCCATATAAAACTATGAAATTCATTGAAAAAAGTCTTCTTTTTACGGGTTTTCCGACGGAAATTCAGTGATTGATTTGGGGTTGTATGGTGGGTGGGCGCTCGGTCGAATCCAGTTGTTTCCCTGTAATGACTTTTGAGCCATTAAACCAATTTTACATTTTACTGTTGACAAAATGGTCAATATTGACGATTTTCACTTCTGTCGTTCAGTAGTAATGATCCTTGATTTATTTGATCATGGCAATTTATGTTGTTTCTGTGCAATTTCTTATGAATCAGTCAACCTGTGCTTTTCAAATTTTGACATTGTGTTAATGATGACAAAAGGGAATTTCAATTAATATTATCTGCTCTCTTGTTAAGTTCAACTATGGTTACTTTCACAATACATCCGTTGTACAGAAAAAACTCGGTTTGCTGTCAATTTGACAGCTCATTTTGTAATTTTATTTTAAACTTGTAACATGTAGACTTCTAGATACAAATGTACGATAAGGGAAATTTACTCAACATGAAAGAGTAAATTACACACATCACCAAATTTTGCAAAATGTCAAGTGTTAGAAAAAAGGAATTGAGATCGTTTAGACTGAGACAGATGGAACTTTTAGTATTGTGATATATGGCAAAAATGTACGTTTTACACGGATCGTTTTATTGAAATGTCAAAATAAGAAAAGACACATTTTACATCAATTTACTTCATTTAGAATGATTTTGAATATGTAAAGTAGCTTTCAAAACAATAACAAGTCCATCGATTCAAACAAAATTATAAGCAGGATTCAAAACATTTCTAGCTTAAGAAGTCATAACCATTGTTAAAACTTATTGCTTATCTATCGTATTTAATAACGAAACATTTCAACCGACGATAAAAGAAAATATCAAGTTTATTGTATTCTATAGGAAGTAACGAACGACTGTGTTTCATACAATCCAGAAATGCATATAAATATACAAGAAAGTGAAATAGTCTACATCATGTACAATAGAATCTGCATTGATGCTTTGGAATAATAGAAGACTTTCATTATAAATTCAGTCTTGATGTTCTAAATAATGTAAATGAGTGAATTTAATGTCGAGAACCGCATGTTTTAGTAGAATCTAAGGTTTCATCAGCAAAGGAATAAACACATTTTTTGTACTATTATTCTCATTTTATTGCAAAAGTTTAATTGGTGTGATATTTAATATTTACAGGAACTTATTATGCGTTTGCACCTACTTTTACTTAATCAAATCGTAGTTAACCACTGCCCCCAAAAAGGTGACATAATGTTTTAAATTTAGCATTTTTTTGTCGTTTAGGCAAATATCCAAACGTTCACATAGTTACACAGACACGCTACATGTCTATAAAAGTTAAATATATCTATGAACTGAGATTTTTTTCATTTACGATACGCAATCGTACTACTAGGGAGAAACTTGCAACTACCGAAAAAGACATACGAGAATATGCAATTTGAAAGAAAATGTTTCTAATCGGATCTCATACTTTTGCTTAACTGTATTGATCAAACTTACAGACACGTACTAAGCTCTATCCTATTTTGATGGAATAAATGTCTTTTCTTGATACAAAGACAATTATGACAAGAAGTGGAATTTGTTTTATGGTATTTTAAGCTATTATTGAACAGTATGCAAGAAATATCGAACATTATAACGCAATTAATCAAAGTCGTCAATATTAATTCCCAGAAACGCTCAAATGTTAAAAGGTTATTTCTGAACGCGTTTTACTTACTGTCACTGATTTCTGATAACACATAAACTCGCACACACACACACACACACACACACACACACACACACACACACACACACACACACACACACACACACACACACACACACACACACACACACACACACACACACACACACACACACACACACACACACATCACAAGACGCGCCATTAAATAATTGATAGTTTTGTCTCATCGTAATTTGTATAGTTTTAGCTCCCTCAGGAACAAATACATTAGACAAGGTTGAATACTCTTTTGAAAGATTCTGGTTTCGTAAATGTAGCTCGAGACAAATAAATTAATTTTATTTTCAAGGCTATATGCATGTGAGCATGTCTAACAAAGGTCTTAAATTTGCTGGGTTAGAAGCCTCTTTCCGACTATATTTGTTTATGCGGAAAATATATATGCATATCCAGCATATTTGGTACGTTGTAGATATATATACTTTATTGTGACTTGGGCAGTTTGAATGCATTCTGAGTAAATTATTATGCATGTAAGAAACAGTTTACGGATTGGTTTGAAATATAATATCATTCGCCATTCCGCTTTGGAAGAGTGTTTCTTTTAGTGCTTGTTTGGGGAAAAGTAATATACAAGCAATCTTTTATTTATCTTATAATTCAGTTACAGATAAATAACACATAGAATACCTTAAACAAATAGCATACATAAAACAAAATTCTATATTTATTTGTCATATTGTAAAAAAAATCCATCCATACAAAATAAATAAACAATAATACAAAAAGAAATTTTTCTTTATATTGATCAATGTATACTCATTTTCCTAAAGAAATACATAGGCATTCTTGCCATTCCTTTTTAAAATCATCTACAATAATCGAAACATGTCATTATAAAAATGAACGTTTCTCAGTTTTATTACTTCCATCTTGCTTCTTAATGGGTTTCTTTACAGCAAGTTTGGTTCCAATATTCAATTAATTATATATTTTTTTTATGTGAGATTCTGGTCAGTTGTCTTAACTCCCTTGACCCAATTTCCTTATAATGAAAGTTAGGGACACACCCTTTTTTGAGGGTTGATTTTTAGGGTTTTGCAGTATTAATAATCCATCTATTTGAAAGCTGTACAAATATTTATTTCTGTCTTTCCTTAAAGTGCATGCCGGTCGGGGAGGAATTAAAGAATCAGATCTACTCTAACATTGTTAGGTTGATTTTCTATGCACTTTATATATATATAAACAAAGTAAAATTCATAATGAAACCTAACTCTTTTACACTGACAGTATGAAAAGAATTGAAAGAATCGAATTAAATTAAATCCAATATTGACAGTGTCTGCGCAAACTCAGTATATAATGCCTTTGTATTTATTGCGTATCAAGTTATGTGGTTGTTTAGTGACTGAAATGACATTGTTCACTTAATTTTGTTTTAACTTGTGCATTCTTAATTGAAAATATCAATAATTTATGTTTAAATGCAAATATGGCTCAGCTGTGTGATACAGGGTTTATGTTGTGTCTTTTGCAATTTAGATAAATTTACTACCAATGGCGTCAATGCTAGATTTTGCGAAGGCATTCTAACGCAAACATTTGTGCATCACAATTTTCTAGGAAATTAGGTAAATGAAAAAGATGATGGAATGAAAACACGTCTTAATCTTTATTTGCTTTATTTATAATCAAAACTATAAATAGGTTAAACATCAAACGTTGATTCGATTAAGTTTTTGCAATTGGTCGATGGAACTCACAGGCATTCGCAATCTTTTATCTAATGATATAAAAGGGGAAATTGAAAATACCAATGGGACAACAAAACAACTTAAGTCAAGGAAAAACAGTCAACACCATGGTCAAAAACAAAACGACCAAAATAATTGAAAAATGTAGATTTGGATTTACAGAGTTAAACTTTATGAATTAAACTGAACTAACATGATTTTCAATTTTCGGATATATTCATCGTTATTCTAAAGTCTTTATCATAAAATTCTTTGATATGATTTAATTCTATGCGACTGTTATATACAAGTAAGAGATTTAGCTAGCTATAAAAAACTCATCATAGATACCAGGATTGAAATTTTGTACGCCAGACGCGCGTTTCGTCTACAAAAGACTCATCAGTGACGCTCGAATCAAAAAGTTAAAAAGGCCAAATAAAACCAGGTTTAATCTACCATTTTCTACATAAGTAAATGCCTGTTCCAAGTCAGGAATATGAGAACTGTTTTCCATTTGTGTGATGTGTTTGAACTTTTGATTTTGCCATTTGATAAGGGACTTTCCGTTTTGAATTTCCCTTGGAGTTCGTTGTTTTTGTTGTTTCACTTTTTACAACTGAAATATTTTCCTAATTTTAATAACAATTCTTATACAATTATTTCAATAATTTCTACGCATTTGAAATAAAATTGACGACTGTTACTACTGAATCCTGTATTAGGGTAATGACTAAAAAATCACCGTTAATTATTTCGATTTAGGCTAACGATGGACCATCTTTTACCAGAAAAATAACAGTAAAATTTCCAACATTTTTATTCCCATTATTTTCAAAATACTGAACATCATACAGAAGCATAATTGAAATTATCAGAACTTTCTGCTTTGTTCCTACTGCTCATTAACTCCTTTGATGTTAGATATTAAGTTTTTTTTTCAGCATTAATGGACATTTTTTTACTTGAATATTTAATAAATATGAAAATTTAATTGCTTCCTATCAAACCATAATAATGCATTACTTGATGGCTTTTAAAAAATATTTCCCGAAGTTTGTTATGGCTCATTTATAAACACTTGAAAAGACCTATTAATTACAAAATGATACAGTTAACATCAAATTATCATATGAACTTTTTATGCTAAAATATATATACTCTTCATGCTTACCTTTTTCCTTTGTGAACAGACGGTGTTTCCTTAAAGGCGGGAAAAGTCTATAAATAATCATCCGAAACATCCGGGTTCCTTTCTCAAGGTTTTTGGCAATTTTTAAGCGCGATATATATTCACACTTTTTAAACCATACACACATATGTAGTTTTTTAATCAAGGGAAGAGTAATCCGTAGACTTTTCTAGTATGTCCTTGCCAAAATTCATTATCCAATTATTTTGGAATACTGAACAATTGATCGGCTGTCAAATTAAAAAAAAACAGGTGTTACTGTGCAAATTACTAGTTTTATGACATCAATAATAACATTACTGTGTTTTAGTTTACATCCTGATGTAAATATAAGTATAGTATTTCGGTAATCATCAATTCATTTAATGTCTGAATTGAGTGCTTTGAACAGTATTGCCTCGATGTGGAATATACCATTATGTAAATACAGGTGGTTTCATTGATCACTTATCAGTATTGGCAATATTTCATCTGTGAAATAATAGCTTCATGTTTTTATTATAAGAGATGAGCAGTTGTAGCACGACCGTAACAATCAACTTCAGTCACTTGAGAGATGGCCTCTCTTGAACTGTTAATGAAGTTTGGAACCTTACGATGCATTACCTATTTATTATAAGCTTTTACTATAAATATTTTATGCATGTAATTGATTGCTTGACAAGAGATACAAGGGCCGGGCTTAAAACACAATTTTAATGAGAATTCTAAAAATATATTTATCTTCAATTCATATAGTATTCTCCGCAGAGAGATCGACCGTTTTAATAATTTAACCTTCATTGACTACAATTAGAATTGAATATTAAAATTGTTAAAACTTAACCAGTCTTTATATGAATCATTTTAGTAGTGAAATGTTAATCTATTTCAAGATACACAATCAAACCAAAATAAAAGTTCTTTGAAGACTTTGATGAGAAGAATTATGATAATAATATCCTTTATTTATAATCAAAAGTAATAAGTTTGTAGCTGATTGTATATACATTTGGTAATAAGTTTAAATAATTATTTTCTTTTTCAAAAGACGTTCATTATTCATCGGAACATAGTGTTTATAAAAGGATGAGTTTTCAAAACATGTCTTTTATCTAATAAAAACGAGCATAATATCATCAAATTATATATTGTATATGAACTTATTTATTACAATGTTATACATCTCAAAAAAAAAAAAAAAAAAAAATAGAGACATAAGGGAAATACAAACTCACAAGTCGATTACAAATTGAAGATGCCATGGCAAAGTAACGAAAAACGACAAAAAAAAAAACAAAACAAGCAGCAGTATACAAAACTCAACATAGAAAACTAGACTGAGCAACATGAACTCAACCAAAAATTAAAGTAACCCTGGTGCTCCGTAAGGGTAAGAATATTGTTAAAGTTGGTCAAATAGAACAAAGCACCGATATTGTAACAGTAAAAGACAATAATTCATATACAAGAGTTTCAAAGCCAACATGTAATTTAAAATTAAGTCAGTATATTATTAGATGTATCGTGTATTATACGCTCAAGATGATTGGATTTTTATATACAAAAGAGGACACAGGAGAAGATGTCAAAGGAGCAACCACAAACCTACAGCCGCATAAAAGCAGACAACACAATGCTTAAAAAAAAGAAAGAAAAAAACACGCATGGACCATTAAAAATCATAAAATGGCCACGAATGAGAACTGAAATAAAATGATGACGAATAGAACTGACCTAGGAATAAGGTGATCATTACATTATCTGGATAGTAAGACACAGTATTTGGAGTAGGTTGGTAACGCACACTATTTGGAAAAGGGTGGTCACGAACATTATTTGGAACGAGATAGCAATTAACAGTATTTGGAATAAGATGGTAATGAACAGTATTTGGAATGAGGTGAATCCTTTAGAACAAAATACATTTGGTATTTTGTTAATTAGAACTTGGAACCAGAAAGAATGCTTCCAATTTAGCAACAAGAACGGTAAAGTTTAGGCCACTGTAGTTTACCGATGTACAAATCTCGTACATCAATTACAACCTAATATTTATCATATTTACATACAATCTGCTCTAAATCTATTACTACTTCAAAATTAATTTATAAATATCAACTACAAAAACTTTTTCCAATTTACTATTAACTATATTTTTTATATTTTTGGCGTCTTTGTTAATTTATTTTTATGCTTGTTTGAATTCTTCAGTCCATTTTCACTGAACAAGCACACATTTTGTTTAGGGGCCATTGGAAGCCCGCCTCCGGGTGCAGGATTTTCTCGCTGTGTTGAAGACCCATTGGTGGCCTTGGGCTGTTTTCTGCTGTTGTTGTCATTTACACAGTTTTGTTTCTGGTTCCCAAACATTGTCTAATTAACCTATTATGTCTGTTAAGTTGCTCAACCAATTTTGTCAATACAACGGAACTATAAACAACTGTCATACAAGTGGAAGGTTTAGCTAGTTATAAAACCAGGTTTACACCATTTTCTCCGAAAAATGCCTGTTCCAAGTCAGGAATATGACAGCTGTTTTTGACTAGTTCCGTTGGTTGATAACATTTGATTTTGTCAGTTTTCATGGACTTCCCCGTTTTGAATTTACCTTAGAGCTCGGTATTTAAGTTGTACGTTTTTAAGCTCTTATGTGTCCAGTTGAAATCAGAGATACTCTATGCATAAAATTTGATGTTATTTTGAACAAAATAAACGTAAAGGACAGACATGTCAGGTGTGAGTCATTTGTCAAATCTGTATAAATTAAGGAAACAGTAGATTACCGATGTCCAAATCTCTAAAATCGACCCAGAAGATGCAAATAAAGGTGAAGAAAAAAAAAGATGGAATCACATGCCTCCAAAAGGAGTGAGACCGGTCTAAAAATCTCTTTAAATGATTTGAAATTATTAAATGTAATCAAAAGATTTCCTTTAGGAACTACTGTCAAAACATCAAAAGATAAACCTCTTTCATCAAAGCAGTAGATATATACGTGCTTGCAAAAGCATAGACCAATATCAAAAAGGTTTCACCAATAAAATTATAAAGTGTCAGAATGAACTACTGATAACGTACTAAAAGTAACGTAGCATCCAAACATTCAGGCAGAGAAAATAATCTCTAAGCATACCCATATTAATATCTGTTTGTAAACATAACAATTATTATCAGAAAATGTAAATAACAGAAAACCAGACACTACCGAACCTCATTTACATCGCATACAAAATAGACATTACCGGAAAGCTGTCTGTTATTCACTGCAGTATCATTGTCTGAATGCATATTTGATTTGTACAATAACATCATATTAGATGAATAATGGAAGGATGATTCTTTCTAAAAATTCGATCAAAGATCAAAAGCACAACATGCATTCTTTGTTTTAAGGGATTTTAGAAAACTAAGACTGAAATCTAGCTTAAACATTTGTACTGTATTTGGAAAGTAGAATACAAAAACACAATTTAGTTAATGTGAGACACACTAAAACTTGTTGACGATACAAAAAATCGAATTGCGATGCCGAGTTTGAAATCATGTCTCAAATCACACGAAAAACTTAATCGTGTGTCTTTCTATAGTTGATATAATGCGATTTAGAGAGGAATTGAATTTCTAATAACGTAATTGTCTTGTAGTCCGTTACAAAATTTACAGATTCAATTCGTGAAAATGTCAGCAACAAAACAGACATCAGGTCAATCAAATGTCAATTTCATTTCAACGGATTACATTATTGAATCATGCCGAAAGGAATCAACACGGACACAAATCTGTCATTTAACGATAAATCCTTAAGGCCTGTTTGTTACTAACATGTTTCTGCACTTAAGTGTTTTTTTTTTACTTTTGAAGTAGACTATCAATTCAAAAACCTTAAACTTCCGACATTAGATCATACCACATGTAAATGACCTTGCATTAAGCATCATTTCATTTTAAGCACCCCATATTTCAATGTCCTTCTTCCATGTTTATATGATATTTTTAAGTAATTTTCGATAATGGCCATGTAATCTTAGCGGTGTAATACATCAATTGCTGAGAAAATATGGAGGAATGAGGCATTATCTAAACAAGGATACACATTTATGTTGTCAAAGAAATGATGATATAAGATGGCCATTTATCATGCACTTTTTTAAATTGTATTTTTGTGCTTAGTTTCTGGCGTTGATTAAAGAGAAAAGTAAGATAAAGAGGACATAACAATGCTAATAAGTTAAATTTGGTATTCATGGAAAATATATGTACATTACACTATTGTTTTTGATAGCGTGCCAAAAAAATTTTAAAATCTTTCCGTTGGTTAAAAGAGAAGCAAAACAGATGTAAACAGGCAATATTGGCCTTAGATTGATTTGCCTATATTTAAGGTTCATTTTAGTTATATAGCTCTTCAACTGTTTCGGTTCTTGGCTTTCTAATATTCGGCTTTGAGCGTTCGTGATGAAGGTAAAGCTAGAAAAGCGAGTCGGACGCATGAAATTTATAACTTGTTGTTTTCATTTTTTATGTAACAAGTATATTTCGAATAAGACTTGATTTTTATCATAAAATGTTTAACATTTAAGTAATGGCATAATTAAAAATCTTGTTATTTTGTCTCGATTTGTATTTCCATTCTGTCAGATATATGTTTAGGCATGTTCCGTCAATTCCTGAGAAAATTTATCGTTCTATTCAGCGAATGCGATGTACCGTTGTAATTTTTTAAATACATTAAGCATTGGCATCGAATAAAGGCAATTTTGAAGGGTTGACTGGCACAGTGCACAATGGAAAGGTCTGAAAAATACAAACACATGAATTGGCAGGAATGCAACTACTGACATAATGGATATACGGTTCCGGAACATCTACTTGTCGATTTCCAAAATACGATTTTCGGACTAACCTTTATCATAAACGCTCAGGGTCAACAAGTGTAGGAAGCCAAAGAGCAATCTATACTTCAGGAGACGTGTATTCATGAAATGATAGGGCAAAAAAAAAAAAAAAAAAGAAAAGACTAAAAGCAGTCTAAGGCTAATTTTGCGTGAGGAAAAATTCATACGCTGGAAATTAAGAAAAATGCACATACAAATCATGTTCACTTCCAGAATAGTTGATAAACTTTGCATATTTCAAATAAAACGTCAATAGGAAACGCTTTTCGAACTATAATGTTGAATCATTAGATACTAAATTGCAATTAATTTTAAGTCCAAAAGTAAACTTCAGATGACACCATAGCAAAGAAATACAAAAAAAATAAAACAAAAACAAACCTTCAAACAGTAGTCCTTTTAATATTATACAAATACAAAACTACACTGAACAACGAAAAACTGAAGATCGGGCACGAACTGTTCTCGGGAAGAGTAAGTTTCATGTTTGGCATCCTGCATAAAAACCTTAGGCAAATAAAATCCTGTAAGGACTATTTACCCCTGAGAACATGTTATACTATCATCTACACAGTAATGAATTACATGTATTTGTGCAATCGATAAAACTTGTTTGCTTCTATTTCAATGGACTCACTGACATATATCCCTTTTCGAAACCAAAAGTTAATAACACGTGTTAGACTACATTTAAATACACGCTATTCGAAAAAAAGATGAGCAGCGTTTGAAAACACAAAAAGATAACACTTATGTTGTGTCAAGTCATTTTTCATTAATCATCGCCAAGTATATCGAATGCCAAAGTTAAAGAAAACTCAGGAAATGTTAAAATTAGTGTCTGCTCAACTAGCAGAACAACCAAGATCAACATTATATTGAAATACTTGTTTTTTTCTAAAACTAACATTCCCTACGAAAGTTGATTTTGTATGACTTGATGTGTTTAGGTCTTAGTCGTTGTGTGCTCTTCACATGTTGAACCCAAAAAATTTATCAGAAAACCTGTTTAATATAATTAAAGTAAACATATGTCGTGTGCACTAAATATAGCACTTTTCATGCGCACTTGCAATACTAGTAATCATAATTATGTTTATTTACTACAGCAGCATACAAGTTCGAAAGGTTATTTTGACAAGGTTTCTAAAATAACCTCCATCATGTTCACTAAAAACAACACTTTCCATGCGCACTTGCAATACTCATATGTTTATTTACTACAGCAGCAAACAAGTTTGAAAGGTTATTTTGACAAGATTTTTTTAACCTAAATCATGTGCACTAATAACAACATTTCCCATGCGCATTCATAATAATCATATGTTTATTTACTGCAGAAACACACAATTTGAAATGGAAAGGTTATTTTGAAAAGGTGTTTTCTAACAAAACCGTCATGAGGAATTTGCCAAATCCTTTAAACTAAGTATTTCATGGACTGTGCCAAACGTAAACTATCGAATATATGTATGGAATCTGACGGTAATGTGAACATTTATAGAGCATATGCGTAGTAAAAGGATGTGTCAGTATTTATAATTACAGAGCGTTTGAACTTTAAATATATAGTTTAACAGCTATATTGATGTATAGTAAAGTTTATTTTGGCTTTAATCGCATTGTGCTTCGAATTATCGCTTCTGTCTGGGCTCATGACATTAAGTAAGATCAATATACAATATAAATAACATTTCCAGCACACATTGATCAATATAATGTAATCTAAAGTGCATTTTCTCGAATGAAACAAATTAGGACTCGTTAAGGAATAGCTCTATTGCTTTATTTAATCCACATGTCATGAACACTAAGGCTTCAATAGTCCTTGTTCTATACTTGAAACTTACTGTTTAAGTATTCCTCTTGAAAAAATGGTACAAGTTTTTAAAATGTAAATCCTTATTTAGACTGCAAAACAAAAGAACTTGGAATTCACAGTAATTCTTAGAATCGTTCTTATACACCTTCACCATTCACGAGTCAGGTGGTTTCATCAAATCCAAAAATTGTCATTCTCTACTTTGGAATGAGAATAAAAGAGACGATGAAAGTATCCTTTCTATATATTCGACATCAAAACTTATATCAGGCTCGTCTACATGTTCAACTATAAGTCTTTCTGAAATCTTGCTATTATTCTTTCTATAGTAAAAGATTGCATTCTACACTATTGTATTGACGTAAACTCAACCAGTGATGATAATCAGATGTGAATTCTAAAGATCTACTGCAAAGTACTTAATCTAAATCATTACGATTTTGCAGAACTCGAAACATTTGATTTTTTTACACTTTATACTACTGTAGCAGTACTATTCCTCTTGCTCACTTTAAAGATATATTACATCTTCTTAATATATTGAAGGCGAGAGGTTTTTTTTTACTTATATTCGCATCTAGGCCTTAATCAATTATGAATACACAAACAAAAATAAATAAAATGCTCCGCGGGGCGCAGCTTGATACGACCGCAGAGATCGAACCCTTAACAGTTGGGGCAATTATGTACACTACATTCAATCTTGATACAGCTCTGAATTTGGATTGAGATTAAATAATTGCCACAGCATAGGTTTCTGAACAGAATCAATGTGGTCAAAGAACTGAACATTTTGAAATTGGACTTTTACCTATTATGGTCCAAAATATAAATACACGATAAGATTCAGCATATCCAAGTACACCAAGAATTGAATTTATTTATTCATTAAGGGACAATGAAGTTTTTAAAGGGCTTCTCTTCATCAGAAAAAAAATAAATTTATACAGAATAACAAACAAACCTACCACGATGTTCTTAAAAAAATGAAAAAAAAATGAAAAACATTTTCTAAACAAGAAATAATTGTAACAGGATGCTGTTACGAAGTCGCCCAAACAAAGCTCCCACAATTCGTCATTCACATGGTTGACTGACATTGGGCAAAGTCCTTTATTTCATTTGATTTGTTTAATTGTCCCATAAAAGAATATATATGGTTAAGGGATGGGAATTTCGACCCTTTACAAGTTTTCAAAAAGAAAGGGAGTGGGGGTGACCCCCGTGGACTTCCTCTATATTTCATTTGATTTGTTTTATTGTCCCATACAGGAATATATATGGTTTGGGATCTCGACCGTTTACAAGTTTTCAAAAAGAAGGGGGTGAGTGTGACCCCCATGGACTTCCCCTATATTTCATTTGATTTGTTTTATTGTCCCATACAAGAATATATATGGTTTAGGGTTGGGGATCTCGACCGGTTACAAGTTCTCAAACAGGAGAGGTGGGGTGACCCCCAGAACCCCCCTATATTTCATTTGATTTGTTTTATTGTCCCATACAAGAATATATATGGTTTAGGGGTAGGGATCTCGACCTTTACAAGTTTTCAATAAGAAGGGGGTAGGGGGACCCCCGTGTACTTCCCCTATATTTCATTTGATTAGTTTTATTGTCCCATACAAGATTATATATGGTTTAGGGGTGGGGATCGCGACCGTTTACAAGTTCTCATTCAGGAGGGGTTGGGTGACCACCAAGGACTCCCCCTATATTTCCTTTGATTTATTTTATTGTCCCATATAGGAATATATATGGTTTAGGGGTAGGGATCTCGACCGTTTACAAGTTTTCAAAAAGAAGGGGGGTGAGGGTGACCCCCATAGACTTCCCCTATATTTCATTTGATTTATTTTATTGTCCCATACAAGAATATATATGGTGTAGGGGTAGTGATCTCGACCGTTTACAAGTTCTTAAACAGGAGGGGGTGGGGTGACCCCCAGGGACTCCCCCTATATTTCATTTGATTTGTTTTATTGTTCCATATAGGAATATATATGGTTTAGGGGTGGGGATCTCGACTGTTTACTAGTTTTCAAAAAAAAAGGGGGTGGGGGTGACCGCCGCGGACTTCCCCTATATTTGATTTGATTTGTTTTATTGCCCATACAAGAATATATATGGTTTAGGGGTGGGGATCTCGACCGCTTACAAGTTCTCAAACAGAAGGGGGTGGGGGTGACCCGGGGGACTCTCCCAATATTTCATTTGATTTGTTTTATTGTTCCATACAAGAATATATATGGTTTAGGGGTGGGGATCTCGACCGTTTACAAGATAAAAGCACATTCTCAAATTGAAGGGAATGGGGTGAGCCCCAGGGACTCACCTTTATTTTATTTCATTTGTTTTATTGTCCTGTGATCATTACTGAAGACCGCATGTGTCTATCACTTACTGTTTTCAAGTTATAGTCATTTGAAAATTTAAAAAAATAAAATCCCATAGGGTTTATAGTAAACCCCTCCTTTCTTTAGGACCCTCAAAATACCCCTAAATAGACCCCAATGCACAAACGAAAGATTGATGGCTCCAAAAGACATGTTAGTCTTACATTTTATGAAATCCTAAGTAAATCTCCCAACTCGTTCGTTATGCCCGTGTGTGTAGTGATGTCATAGATTTTAACGAACGTAATCAATGCATCACTAGTAAATTATTAAGTCAGGGATTTCGTTACCATGAATTACGTAAAACTTTTGCTAAGTTCTTTCATAGATACAAAGATTTGATTAGTAAATTTGGCTGTACCTGTAGAAAACTGATTAAAAACGGTATTTCACATCCTAAATTTTACGGTAATATTGTACTTAAAGCGCGGAAATCACTATATGATCCGTGTAAACTCATCGAACCTTTAAATAAACTTATTAGTTCAGGTTATCTTACCACTGTTGTAATTAGATCTTTGAATATAGTTTACATTGGCACTAATATCGATTTTGTCATCAGCAAATTAAAACATAACTAAATTTGTATTCTTTTCAAACGGGATGTTTAAAGACACACCCACGTTCATTTTGATCTATAAAGAGGTTAAACTCCTAACTATCCTACTGTCTGTCGATACATTTATTTTGGCATTGCACTAGTCATGTCTTCTTTGACTGTCCATGACGTTAAAATACTAAATCCCTGGGATGTGTTTTAGTTGATTTTAGTCTCTGATGCATGATTTTTATTATTAATTGTTTTGGCTTTTAACTAGCTGTCAGTAACTGCGAGTACTCTCAAATCGTACTTTCTTGTTTATTTGACCTGTTGATACTAATTGTAATGCTTTTTGTTATTTAATGTTATTCAGGGTTATATCTGGTCTATATACCAGCTTTGATAAGTGTTTGGTACTAATATAAATTTCCACTTCGTACTATGAACATCAAAATTATTTATTTTGTTAAAATATTTCCTTTCTCTATTGTAACTGTATACGTATACCTAACAACACAATTATTTTATTTACCTGTGTTTAAAGTTATTGCAAATGACTGATATTTTGTTCGAGCATATTGTTTTTCTTAAATTGTTTATCATTTCATACCGATATAACATGTTACTTTTATTATTCTTCCCTTAGTTTATTTATTTTGAATTTACATTGTATCATAGGTCAAATTTATTTGTTCAGTGTATGTTCAATGGTGTTACTATGTCCTTTGATTGAGTTAAGCTATTTCAGTTGATATTTTATAGTGTGTCTTTCTATGTTGTGATGTTACACTATTGTTTCAGACAAAGGTGAAGGTTTGGTACCATTAAAACGTTTAAACCCGCTGCATTTGTTTGCACCTGTCCTAAGTCAGGAATCTGATGTTCAGTAGTTGTCGTTTGTTGATGTGGTTCATAAGTGTTTCTCGTTTCTCGTTTTTATATAGATTAGACCGTTGGTTTTCCCGTTTGAATGGTTTTACACTAGTAATTTTTGGGGCCCTTTATAGCTTACTGTTCGGTGTGAGCCTAGGCTCCGTGTTGAAGACCGTACTTTGACCTATAATGGTTTACATTTATAAATTTTGACTTGGATGGAGAGTTGTCTCATCGGCACTCATACCACATCTTCTTATATCTATCTACTGACAAGCGGTTTTGGAGAACCGCTGCGGACAAGTTCATCTTTTAAGCGGCGGAAGAAGAAGAAGAAGAAGAAAAAGAAAAAGAACTAGATTTGCCATTGCAAGCAATAGCGGATGTCACCCTCGTCCCCCATTGCCTGGGTAACATCATCCATTTTTAAATTTCTAAAGCCAAAGAGGGCATCTACACATGCCTATGTACATTTTTGTAAAGTTTCATTTAGTTTGGACATTTTGGACATTTTTGCTGTTTCCATGGTAACGGTAGCCATTTTGAAAATTCCAAGTCGAAGTGCAACTCTTAACATGCCAGTTACCATTTATGTAAAGTTTCAATCAGTTTGGAACACTTTAATTTTTTTCGCATTTTTGCTGTTTCCATGGCAACGGCGGCCATCTTGAAAGTGCCAACCCCCAATTGCAAATCTGCACATAGTGGTTAACATTATTGTAAAGTTCCATCAACTTGGGTCCATTCAATTCCGAGATCCAGAGCGGACAAAAAAAAAGTTGAAAAATAACTAGATTTGCCATTGCAAGCAATAGCGGATGGCACCCTACCCCATTGCCAGGCGAGCGGCATCCATTTAGAAAATTCCAAAGTCAAAGAGTGCATCTACACATGCAAATTACCATTTTTGTAAAGTTACATTAAGTTTGGAGCATTTTGAAATTTTTGATATTTTAGCTGTTTCCATGGTAACGGCAGCTATTTTGAAAATTCTGAAGTCAAACTGCAAATCAGCACATGCCAGTTACCATTCCTGTGGAGTTTCTTCCAGTTTGGAACACTTTGATTTTTTTCTCATTTTTGCTGTTTCCATGGAAACGGCGGCCATTTTTTACCATTCCATAGCAAGTTGCACAACTTTACATGGGTGTCCTCATTATAGTAGAGTTCCATCAACATTGGTCCATTGGATTCCAAGAACTCGCGCGGACAAAATGTGTGGAAGAAAATAATAAAAATAACTAGATTTGTAATTGCTAGCAATAACGAATGGCACCCTCGTTCCCCATTGTCAGGTCAGCCGCAGCCATTTTGAAAATCTAAAGTCAAAAGCGCATCTACACATGGAAAGTGTCATTTTGTAAAGTTTCATTAAATTTGGAGCATTTTGAAATTTTTGACATTTTGCCGTTTCCATGGTTACGGCGGCCATTTTGAAAATTCCAACTGCAAATGCAACTCTGCCTATGCCAGTTACCATTTCTGTAAAGTTTCATCTAGTTTGCAACAATTTGATTTTTTTCGCATTATTGCTGTTTCCATGGTTACAGTAGATAATTCAAAATTCTAAAAGCAGACATCTCATTGTCACATGTCATGTTATATATCAATACAGTTTCATTTACTTTGGTGCAATACTCTCTGAGAAAAAAAAAGTGCAGATTTTATGCATTTTCCATAGGGCAATGCAAATGGCACTTGCCCCAGTTTCCATGACAACGGCGGCCATTTAGAACTATCCAAATATTGTCTTAACATCTTGGCATACTGGATAACATTTTATAAAGTTTCATCCACTTGGATGTTATAACGAAAGAGTTAGAATTTTGATATTTTAGCTGTTTCCATGGTAACGGCAGCCATTTTGAAAATTCTGAAGTCAAACTGCAAATCAGCACATGCCAGTTACCATTCCTGTGGAGTTTCTTCCAGTTTGGAACACTTTGATTTTTTGCATTTTGCTGTTTCCATGGAAACGGCGGCCATCTTACCATTCCATAGCAAGGTGCACAACTTCAAATGGGGTTCCTCATTATAGTTGAGTTCCATAAACATTGGTCCGTTCAATTCTGAGAACTCGCGTGGACAAAATGTGTGGAAGAAAATAAAAATAATAAGAAAAAAAGAAACGTAGAATAACAATATGTCACCCAACTCCGTTGAGGTGCCATAATAATAAGAAAAAAAGAAACGTAGAATAACAATATGTCACCCAACTCCGTTGAGGGTGCCATACTAAAAACTAGAATTGCTATTGCAAGCAATAGCGGATGTCACCCTTCCCCCATTGCCACTAAGCGGCAGCCATTTCAAGAATTTCAAACAGTGAATGCAAATATATGCTTGGCTATACATCTTTCTATAAATTTTCAGAACATTTGGAGCATTTTGAAATTTTACACATATTTGCCGTTTCCATGGCAACGGCGGCCATTTTGGAAATTCCAAAGTCAAAAGTCTCATCTACACTTGACATTCAACATACATAATAAGTTTCAGTAACTTTGGAGCATTTTGAAAATTTTGACATTTTTGCTGTTTCCATGGTAACGGTGACCAATTCCAAAATTTTTAAAGGCAGGTACCCCATTGGTATGTGAGAGGGAACATACCATTAAAGTTTCACTGGGTTTGACCTACCGTAATAAGAGGTGAAATGCTACTTAAAGGTTTTTAGAGCATTTTGACCTTTTTTGCATTGTTTCCATGGCAACAGCAGCCATTTTGGAAATTCCAACGCCAAAATATAGTGGACTCAGGCAATATGTTACGATAGGGAATTTGAAACAATCGGTAAATCAATAGATCAGACCACAACCCTTATATTGATTAAGATATCCAAACGCCATTCGATGGACTGTTGCTACGGAGAAATAGGAAGTTGACAAAAGCAAATCTGAAACCATTCGTTTTTCAGACCTTTGAAAACAATCTAGATATATAGCAAACTTTCTAGTTTCGTTAGTACCCTTAATGTTAAGTTTATTTAGATATTTGAGATGCAAGCATTTGCTGAAATGTGGGTTATTTACTGTTCATAATTAGATATCTTGAAAAATAATTAAGGTAAGTTTTATAGATTATTCACAGACTGCATTTATGAAGAATGATATTTAAGTCTCCCAAACAAAGTTTGGAGACTTATTGTTTTTGCTCAGTTCTTATCATTTTTATTATTATGTCACCCTCAACGGAGTTGGGTGACGTATGTTATTCTACGTTTCTTTTTATGGCACCCTCAACGGAGTTGGGGTGACGTATTGTTATTCTACGTTTCTTTTTTTTTTTATTTTTATTTTTCTTTCACACATTTTGTCCGCGCGATTTCTCGAAATCCAATGGACCAATGATGATTGAACTCTACTATGTTGAGGACCCCCATGTGAAGTTGTGCACGAAGCATGGAATGGTTCAAGATTGCGACCGTTTCCATGGAAACTGAAAACATGTGAAAAATTTTCAAAATTCTAAATCCTTCATTATAAGACCCAAGTGGATGAAACTTTATGGAAGTGTTACCTGGTATGCCTAGATGTGCATGCAATATTAAGAAGTTCAAAAATGGCCGCCATTGTCATGGAAACAGGGCGAAAGTTTAACATTGGGCCTATGGAAAAATACATAAAAGCTGCATTTTCTTAAAGAATATTACATAGAGATCAATGAAACTGTATTGATATGTAACATGGCATGTGCCAATGTGGCGTCTGCTTTTGGAATTTTCGAAATATCTATCGTTACTCATGCCTGAGTCTGTATACCCTTAGCAGATTATCCATGCATAACAGGAGACGCTCACCTCAATGGCGGATCCAGCCATTTTAAAAAGGGGGGGTTCCCAACCCAGGATAAGGGGGTTCCAACTAGATGTCCCCATTCAAATGCATTGATCGTCCAAAAAAAAGGGGGGGTTCCAACCCCCGGAACCCCCCCTCTGGATCCGCCACTGCACCTGGTCCTACTCCGTTTAGAGTTCATGCGATTCCATAGTTGTTTCAACTTTTATCTAAGTTTGTGTATTAAAAATGAATTATCGAATTTTTAACATTGTTAACTACTGTTTCGCATCGTTTGGAGGTCATATTATTCTAAAATTGTTCGGCTTTTATCAAGTCTGTTTAAAAATAAATTGTCGATTTTTTAACATCGGTAAGCTACTGTTGTCTGTTATTTACAGGAGTTGGCATTTTCGCAAATATATGTGTTGTTTATATAATAATGTCTTATGTGGATAGTAATCAAACAGTTGAGTATTTAAGTATAACGGAGTGAATTGCCTGATCTTTTCAAGTTGTTGTACAAATACATGTACCGAACGTACACAGCAAAATTGATATTAACGTAGCATAATCAGATTACTAAAAAAATAATGATAAATAAAGTAAATGAATGAATAAATAAACATGTAGAAAATGAAAAAAAAAAATCATGTTGTATCAATTACACTAACCAAGTTTATTTAAAGCAATCTTTTATGAAAGGACATGTTTTTGCTAAGCAACAAACAGTCAGTAAATTACAACGAATGAATGGTGCATGTTCCAAGTGCATATGATGCCAGGTTCAGTTACCTCGTTATCTTGAGAATAATATGGCACGAATATATTTAATCTTTTTGTCATAAAATAAAATATTTTATAGTCGATAATGATATAAGAATAGGACAGTGAAAGGATACTTGGCATAGCAAAGACACAAAGTAGGAATGTATCAGAGAAACGAGGTTGTTCCGTACAAATATGATAGATTGTTTGTCCTATTGAACTAACAATGGAACATTGTGTCCTTTTTCTATTACAAAGCTCAATTGCGTTTTTAGTAATCAGGAATGGTTTATGTGGTATATAACTTCTTTTTAGGCCTGAAACCATAATTCCTTTCTATAGTAGTTTTTTATAACGTTTTGTCAGATTGACGAAAATCACATCTGGTTTTTTGGCAGATTTGTTTGTATGTGTAATGTACAGTTCAAGGCCCAGATTATATCCAACATTAAGAAAAATTGATTGTATACAGTTTATACATTTGGCTAATATATATCCATACCGTATGGACAACTGAGGAGATGTTCCGAAAACTACAAATAATACCTTTTTGCACCTGACCTAATCACTCATTCCAGTAGTTAAAGTAAAACATCCAAACATTTATTCTTACTCTCTTCTTTTTTTCCTAACCCAATAAACATGTGATAAAAACTACAAAATGAATGAGAAAGGGGTCTAAAAAAATAAAGAAAAATATACATCAAAAGTGCAGGGAACTATATACATCTCACACACATAGTGTTATATTAATCTGTCATTAAAAAGGCCCCAGCTCCCAAATACTAGAGAGAAAAAATAAAACAATCCGAAACAAAAACAAAGGTCACGACAAAGAGGGGCGAAAGATACCAGAGGGACATTCAAACTCATAAATCGAAAATAAACTGACAACGCCATGGCTAAAAAAGAAACAGACAAACAATAGCACACAAAACACAACATAGAAAACTAAAGACTGAGCAACAAGAACCACATCAAAAACTTGGGGTGATCTCAGGTGCTCCGGAAGGTTAAGCAGACCCTGCTCCACATGTGGCATCCGTCGTGTTGCTCATGTTAGTACAAACTCGGTAAATAGTCTTATTCGGTATGTCACATTCGTGAAAAGGGAACGGGATTGTAGTTACGACATTAAGAACATATCCGCTATCATCTGTGAAACGGATATTTCATAACGGTCAACCAACTCGTGATGGCGTCCGTAAAATTTACGAAGGGGTGATTTCAACTTCACCTAATGGTAAGAAAAAAAAGACAAATACCCCCAAAATAATGTATTATTTTCAAATGCAAAGAGCAAACAATGGCTAAATCATAATATACATTTCCTTCCAGTCTAATAACAGTCATGGTACTAATTTTACTGCACCAGATGCGCATTTCGACAATTAATATTTATTCAGTCATGTCGAGGCCAAAATATTTGATAATCCAAAACTGATTTAAGAATTGAAGAGCTGATAAAATCAAAAAAGGACAAAAATTATTATAATGATAGCCGGGCAAAATATTAGGAGAAATTATCTCTTTTAGGAGTAAAATAGAATAGTTTTGGTTTAAATGGAACGCATTTTTGGACAAAAGTACACATATACCGAAACATGTTTTATATAATTTTTTTTCAATTACTATGGATGTGGAGATTCAGTGCTCCAAGTTTTTTGTTTACGAATAACTCACTAGAGAAATGTGTTTTGGTGGAAATGAACAACCTTCACTATTTTACACAATGCTTGATATCAGACAGATGAAAAAATTTCCAAAATATAAAAGTTACTAATAAACTGCCATCCTAATGTCAATCAGTGAACTTATTTTCATATGTCGATATAAGATGAAAACGAACTATGGATTATATGTCAATAAATAGTTACACAACAACTAAAAACCCCACAAACGGCAGAAGAGTGTATACAATAAAATCTGTCTACCAGCTCTAATTACCCAGAGTCTAGACAAGTTGTAAAACAATAAATAAAGAATTTGCAACCATTGTACAATGTTCAATATGATGGATCTCTTAAGTTGTAAATAAAGCGGACAGTAACAAGGTTACAGAGTCAGAACAGGAACAATAACGTGTCAGTATTTACCATATTAATCTTGATCAGTTGAATATCAAGACACATAGAAGAACGTTCAAGAATAACCAGCTAAAACAATTCACTTTACTCTATAATATTGGTATTACAATCGATAAAAAAAAACACAGGTACTTTATAATACCATTTTAATGAATTTTTGTTGCTACTGAAATCAAACCTAATTTACTTAATTTTGAGATAAGTCATGCCTTTAATTACTCTAATCTCAGCTGCTGTACTTCCGATTAAATTTCATGCAGCAACTTTATGATAACAATTTGGTTATTATTTGTGCAATACTAATAGTATATTTGTATACAAAACGTCAATACAGAAAATGAAATAAATGAAACAATTAAGTAGTTTCAAACAGCTTAAACGTATAAAGGATATCAATCTTTTAAGAAAAACCGCAATGATTTCTCAACAATAGATCAATATTAACCTCTCACAAACAGTCTTCTAAGACAAAAACAAAGATGCCGAAAACAATTCTTATCCATGCTTTCTTTTAGATAGAAAAATCCAAATACTGCATTAGCCCGACTATGTGCATCTTATTCACACTATAGCTTTCAATAGTTTAGGAGGGAATTCTGACAGCGACTTAAACTTATTTCATGGTTAATAGATATAAGAAAATAAGGTATGAGTGTCAATGAGACAACTCTCCATCCAAGTCACAATTTGTAAAAGTAAACCATTATAGGTTAAGCATGATAAATGCATGATATCTAATTACATGTATTGGCATCTGGGTATAAATAATTTAAACATATTCAGACGTGAAATGTAACTCTTAATAAAATACTTGCATTTTGAACCATACATATGTGAAAATCACGGGTGCCACTTGTGGAGCAGGATCTGCTTACCCTTCCGGAGCACCCCCGGTTTTAGGTATGTTTCGTATTGCTCAATCTTTAGTTTTCTACATGTATGTTGTGTTTTATGTACTGTTGTTTGTCTTTTGGTCTTTTTCTTTTTTTTGTCATGGTATTGTCAGTTTATTTGCGACTTATGAGTTTGAATGTCCCTTATATCTTTCGCTTCTCTTTTGCACTTTTATGTTTATTATAAAATTTGGCAGAATTTTTGACAAGGAGTTATGGCAATATTTTCTGTATGTGTTCCTTTATGGCAGTCGATATCAGAAAATTATTTAAAACTTCAATTTCAACGAGTCTAATAATACATTAGTCCAACGATTTTACAAAAAGATGATACAATATATGCCATTTTACATGTATTTGTAAAATCTTCCACAGAAAATTATCCTTTACCAATGATAGACGGACAATATTTTACTGCCGACATAATTTTGGTTTTGATGAAGAATGTCTTTATTCATAGTTACTCAAAGTTTTGCAATTATGTACCAAAATCGCTGTTTTAAGCATCAAAAAGATGGTAACATGTACAGAAATACGCCAAAATAATGTTAAAATCCAAAAGTAGATACACGAAGCTGTAATACTAGAAGAAATAGCACCTATACCTCGTTACGATATATATAACCCTGTTGTAAAAGGTTGGGTAATGAAGATGATTCCGAGACGTTCTCACAAACACGCGCATATAGAATCAACTGAGAAATGGATACACCATGCGAAGGAGCCAACGGTATATTTACCATCAACGAAACTAGGTGATGCTTTAATTAGATATAGGAAGATGTGGTGTGAGTGCCAATGAGACAACTCTCCATCCAAATAACAATTTATAAAAGTAAACCATTATAGGTCAATGTACGGCCTTCAACACGGAGCCTTGGCTCACACCGAACAACAAGCTATAAAGGGCCCCAAAAGTACTAGTGTAAAACCATTCAAACGGTAAAACCAACGGTCTAGTATATATAAAAACAAGAAACGAGAAACACGTATATATACAATATATGTATGTTGTCGGAAAATATAAAATTTATTTGTATGAGCTTTAGAAACAGGACGAAAAGCGAGGCTCTGCCGAGCTTTTCTCCTGTTCGCAGCAGTACAAATAAATTTATATTTTCCGACAATGTACATATATTGTGTTTATCCTGAAATTACTCCCAACACTTGAATTTAGTTGTTAAAATCTAAATCATTGTCTCAGATTTCTCAAAGAAATCGACATAGTTGAAACGCGGACCGCGAAGAGGACCCCAAAATGAACTGGTTTGAAACAGAAATATGCATATTACCGCTTGCTCAACATAGGAGTGGGGTTACAGGAGACTTTATTTGTACAAGTACAAATAAAGCAAAAATTATTTGTATACCTGTTATTTGTACATTAGTAGGCTAATTGCAGGATAAAAGTATTTATACTACATGATATCAACAACTAAAATGAAAACATAACCATAATTAAACTTGAAGAGGCAACCGGAAGTATAGCAAACATGAATTAAACTTGAAGAGGCAACTGGAATTATAGCAAACATGAATTAAACTTGAAGAGGCAACCGGAATTATAGCAAACATGAATTAATTTGAAGAGGCAACCGGAATTATAGCAAACATGAATTAAACTTGAAGAGGCAACCGGAATTATAGCAAACATGAATTAAACTTGAAGAGGCAACCGGAATTATAGCAAACATGAATTAAAATCAAATATAGATTAAAATATTATATTTCAATTTTCTAATTTTTAGTTTGTTTGCAAAAATGCTTATATTGATATTCTCTTTGTTCTGTATTTTAATATTTTTCATTCATTCTGCGCCCACATATTAACAAAAAACGTAATTCTATCGCATAATTTGTAATTGGATAGTCGCCATTTATTTCCAATTTGTTTGTTTAGGTGTTATGAGTTTCAATTGAATATGCATTTATAGAATTTTGTCGTTTACTCTGTACCCACTTGTATTCAAAAATTAATTATCAAGTGCAATCTGTGATTGTCAATTCAATATCAAATTTGAATTGTTTGTCAACGTGTTCAGATTTTTCAATCTTTCTTGTTTGACTGCATTTCAAATTTGTCCTTTACTTTATACCAGCAAATCGAATTATGCAGCGTGGTATGTGTTTCTATACTCAGTAATGTCTGATATTTGAAGATACTTCATATCACTTTGAACTTTGAATAGTGCATATTACAGAATTCAATTAATTTTGAGATGCTTCACACGTGGACGGGTGGAGTAAATTGAAAGGATGATATTTACATATACTCAAATGTTGGAGGTAAATATTTATTTTATAAAAGACAACACTAAAGGAATCA
Organism: Mytilus coruscus; assembly: GCA_017311375.1. Lineage (NCBI taxonomy): Eukaryota > Metazoa > Mollusca > Bivalvia > Mytilida > Mytilidae > Mytilus > Mytilus coruscus. The sequence goes on from CM029601.1 coordinate 87,110,573, forward strand.
TGGTACTCTGGTGTTATCAATAAAATTCAACAATGGCGACATAGAAAAATTAATGACGTATTGACTTGAATTCTGATAACAAATAGTTTGTATATTAGGCCTAAGTGTATTTGTTTAAAAGAAAAGAAATAATACATTCAGTAGTTTAAGGTTGCGCATAAAAATACCTTTTTAGTTATAAAAAAACTTCGGTTAGAATACCAAGAGGGCAATCAAAATGAGCATGTGAAGGATCATTGCCAAAAGATAACAAGAATGTGTCCATAGTACACGGATGCCCCACTCGCACTATAATTCTTTGAGGTTATCAAAAGTTCCAAATGGTGAAGTTTAAATCATCACTTCGTAAATTTTACGAACGCAATCACGAGTTAGTTGACCGTTATGGAATATCCGTTATACAAATTATATCGGATATGTTCCTTATGTCGTAACTACCATCCCGTTCCCTTTTCACGAATGTGACCTACCGAAATGGACTATTAAACCGGCTTTGTAATAGCATGAACACGGCGGGTGCCGCATGTGGAGCGGGATCTGCTTACCCTTCCGGGGCACCTGAGATCAACCCCAGTTTTTGGTGGGGTTCGTGTTGTTGTTGTACCCCTATTTGTGACATTTTGTTCACGCATCGTTGTCAATATAATGGAATTTGATGCGACTGTCGTACAAGTGAGAGGTTTAGCGCTATCAAACCAGGTTCAATCCACCAAGAAAATGCCTGTACCAAGTCAGGAATATGACAGTTGTTGTCCATTCGTTTGATGTGTTTGTGCTTTTGATTTTGCCATTTGATTTTGCAATTTGATTAGGGAATTTCCGTTTTGAATTTTCCTCGGAGTTTTTTTTTTGTGATTTAACTTTTTCATTTTCTATGTTCAGTGGACCGTAAAATTGGGATCAAAACTCTAACTTGGCATTAAAGTTAGAAAGATCATATCATAGGGAGCATGTGTACTAAGTTTCAAGTTGATTGGACTTCAACTTCATCAAAAACTACCTCGACCAAAAACTTTAACCTGAAGCGGGACGGACGGACGGAGGAACGGACGAACGAACGGACGCACAGACCGAAAAACATAATGCCCCTAGGTGGGACATACAAATACGGAAAGACTAACAAACGCACAGACATACATTCATTTTCATAAGAAAACAGTTTAAACTTTAATAATGCAAAAACGAGTATAAATTTGTCGTTGTGTGGTCCGTGTAACCTCAAATATTTTGGCCTCGAGCATTACTGAAGAGACATTGATTGTTGAAATGCGCATCTGGTGCAGAAAAATTGGTACCGTTTATGTTATTACTTTGACAGTAGCCCGATAAAAAATCAACAGCAACCGTATCGCAGATCTCTGCACAAAAATAACTTTTGGTTGGGTCTAACTGATGTTTATCCCACGGCTTCTATTCTCAAAAATGTTGTTTAAACAAGAAGATATAAATCAAGGTTAAAACAAAAACTGAAGGAATAACATGTACTCCAACAGGAGCAAGACCGTTGTATAGTTCAGAGAGAATTAATCTGTAAATCAGAAATTCTCAATTGTTCTTTGACTGAATGATGGATGAGATACATTCATAAAAGAAAAGAAATGAATTACAAATATAATATTCAACGTTACTGGAAAATCGAAACTATTTGAAAATGACAGGAAATTAATCTTACTAGGCTAGTAGTGTTATTAAGATAGTTTTAAAGATCAATTGACATTTAACAAAATATACAAAATCCACCATTAATGACTAAATGCATAAAGATTTCTGTCTTTTTTTCTTTGCCCTTTTTAAAGTTACATTATATACCCTTATCAATAACTGAACAAATGATCATTTGTCCTCTCCTAAAGTTTAACAGGGAATCGTTTTCGAAATTCGAACTTCCAACATATTCACTGAACGATTTCTTTTTATTTATACTGCCTATGGTCACATTCATGAACCACCAATTCAATTATGATGGTTTTGGCATAGGAGAATTGATCTAACGAACAATGCTCTAATAACAAATTCATTGTGGTCACTTCTGTTCTATGTTTACTTTTTCACGAGCAATCTGGTACAGACTTATGCTGACGACCGTTAAAAATGTATTCAAATATTTCCTTTTTCATTATTCAATAACGACTGTTATTGAATAATCTGACACAATGCTCCTAGTTGTTTCACGAAATATCCATTTCTGGAATTGGAAAGTACATTAACCTGGTAATCTCATAAGTGACAACATTTATAGTGGCTTTAAAAGGCTGTAATTTGGATAACAATGAAAGTGAATGAACGGAACCGAGACAGCCAGTTAATAAATGGTGATAAAACACTTGCGACGAGAATGTCGTAGTCGTGACTATATAGCCAGCCATAAAACATCTGCTCTGGTTTTGAAAAGTCGCAAAACAAAAGCACAAGTTAATAAAATTAATTTATTGCGCTATACTTACATGTATACTAAATTTCTATTTCAATTTTTCGCTACATTTTGAAATTTAAAACAACTCACAAGTGTATATAAAGTGCGAATCCAGTTTGTTCATTTTCATTGTTGTATGCGAGTATGTCTATTGTTGAATAAAGGATGATGGGAAAAACTGCGTTTGTTTACCTTTTGAAAATACAAAATGATAGATTTGAATGTATGTTTTAACAGAATTTCATTAGAATATAACTTTTTAATGTATAATAACAAGATTAAAGTCCAAAAAAGTGTTATTTAAGCAGCAGAATCCATAATATTGATTACTGAATGCGATTCATTTCAACTATAGATGCTATGAATTATCACTGTAAGTGCAATCATTTCTGATGTGGAATTTTTGAAAGTGCGATGAATTTTCATTGTCGTTTTATATGATTATTCGATATACAACAACTGAAAATAGTTTTTAAATGACTTTAATATTGATGATATTTACAATTTGAAATGCAAGCTAGTCGTAGATGCTTTCTTGAATATACACGGGTATAACCACGTTCATATCATGAATATTCAAATATTATTGGTGAGTTTGCTATTTGCTTGTCATGGATCCGAAAATTTACTGGAGCAGAACATCAATGAATATAACGTTTTTCTACGACGAATTTTCTTTGAAAAGTTTTATAACTCGCTTAAAAAAGCTTTGATCATTTGTCACGCCGTGTCATACATATTTCTACCGTATTGATAGGCCTTTGCACAGCGAACAGTACAAGAATGTACAACGAACGGTACTAAAGAAAGAAAACAAACTACAAAGAGAATGAATCGTACAGTGTCAAAATTATGAGGTCAGTTTTTCAAGTAAATGTCTTGGAATAAAATTAAAACAACGGGTTTCTCATTCGTATTATGTATTTTAACGACAACAAAGCACAAAATACACGGTCGCATTTAGTGAAAGAGCCAACCAACTATGCTCTATTTGTAGTTTAATCAAGTTTGAGTTACACATAGTGTTCGTTTCGCGATATTTACAAGTTATTCACAGACCTGTCTATTTAAAATAGTCACATGGTTTTCATGTAATATAAATGATATACAATGCTGCCAGGAGCAGTAAACTTTGTTTTCATAAACATTGAATACTTAACTGAACAGTTAGTCAATTAGTCTTTGAGGTAAATATAAGAACGGTATATCTACCAACACTGCTTCGCGATGTAGCGATTAACGTCCGAATTCAACTGTACGGCGGTTATACCCCGTGGTATAGAACCATTTAAACATGTAACAATAAACTGTTTTCAATATTTCTTTGTATTCTCACAATTGCGTATTGGTTTATTTGTAACACCAACTTATAAGAAATTCAAGCATATTTAAGGTGACTCGACTGTTGCTCGAACTTTCTTTACTATGTAAGATTTATACACAATGGCATGATAAATATCAATTATCCAGTCATCCAAGCGTCAATTGTTTGTGCAAGATGTAAACGTTTCCACTCATTCAATCGTGAAATGACGATCGTTTTGTGAATACTCTTTGTTATCGCAAATGCATCCATTAGAGCTATTTTCCTAACGCTTGTAGTTTAAAGGTTTGGTTGGCTTGCTTGCTTTGTTTGTATAAACGTTTGCTCAATCTTAATTACAATGCTTAGGCAACATTTACACAATCAAGGCCAACCACACCTTTTAACTACAAACATTAGGAAATTAGCTCTAATGACGTTTAATTTATTAGTATGCGATGCAGATTTAGACCGAAACAGAAACTTTGCTTTTCCGGTGACGTGGATTGGCTTAACTGTCCAAGATATATGTATTTAATGATGACGTGTCATAGGAAAGACTAAATTTTATCCTACATATAGATCAGGACAAATTATTTGAGAAAATAGAATTGACTATATTAGCAATAAATACCATGTTTAAGGAAGTTATTGATATATTACCTAAGACTTTCACTCACTAAGTATGTTGTCTGCTCTTTGGTCGGGTTGTTGTCTCTTTGACATATTTCCCATTTCCATTCTCAATTTTATATATAATCAATCCTTCTGACTTCATAAATTTTGTTAGAGAGTCGGCTGAATTAAGACTTTATATAATGAAAATTAATTAATTTCCTTCTGTGAAAATTCATCGCATATATAATAGAAATGAATCGCCCTACAGTGAAAATGAAGTTCTAGTATCATTATTCGACAGTAAACATGAATCGCATAACGGAAACAGCATAGTGGAATTTGATTCAATATCAACAAGCTGAATAAAAAACCCTGTTTTAATTTAAACAACATTAATAATTATGTTACAAGGTACATTTTTTCTGCAAATGAAACTTAACTGCTACTTTTAAATCTCTTGCACACTCTGTTCGTGAACTATTCTTAAGGGCATACGATACAGTTTTGATCCCGTATTTACATTTTGATAAAAATTTCAATATAGACTATTTTTTACCTAATTAAATCAAATATGTAATAAAAAATATACCTTCATGTGCTACTTTTTGAGTAAAATGAGGTCGAAATTTGGTATATTTGCTCAAAATTCGGATTTGTGGCCGTATTTTCCCTTTCGAAAGAAAGACATAACTTTTTTGTTTTAAAAGATAAACACAAATTGTTTTTTGTTAATAATTGGTAATTTCTGTATTTTATAAGTATCCTAAAAATTTATACATTTTTTATTCAGAAATAACTCATATTTATCAAATGTTCATGAATGTAGAAAAAACATCACTTTTTGCTGTATATTTATCAAATTTAAAAAAAATTGCACTATTTACGTTTTCATGAAAATTGGCACACATAATCTTCTCGCGTAATCAAACTAAATGGCATTTTAAAAAAGAGGGGTCCATGAACTCGTTTTCAAGTTAAATAAGTTTGAATGATAAAAATCAGTCGAAAACTGAATCTTTTCCCGATAAGTCATAGTTTGACGTCGCGAAAATAACAATTTACGTTAGCAACGTCATTACCTCCCCTGTAACTGTATCGTATGCCCTTAATATTTATCTATTTGCGTATCAATTTTGCACCTGGATGGCTGTAGGCGCGACGAAAACCCGTCCGCATCTCATACCTATATCATGAATTAATAAAAACAGTACACATTATATATTATTTCTTATTTTATTCTAAAATCTTTTGAATTTGTCGTCTGTTTACTTATCATTCTACACCAGAAATTCACCACGGATACAGTAAAAATGACATTTTAGGATTCGCACATTACATACACGGCTCACTATGAAGAATGTTTTTAGTTATTTGCAATGAACGTCTGTCCATCGATATTTTACATAAAGCATTGTTCAAAAGAACTGATTGGTCCGGATCCGTCTGCATAGCGGTTCATTTATAAATAAGAATATATGGTAACTGCCAATAAGACAACTCTCCGCCAGAGACCAAATGATTTAGAAGCTAGCAACAATAGGTCACCGTCAGGCCTTCGGCAATGATCAAAACCCATACCGCAAAGCAAGGTATAAAAGGCCCCGAAAAATCGTTTATTAGTAAAAACCTTGTTTTCAGAACACCTCTTTCTTGTTGCAGGTTTTTTTTTTTTTTTTTTTAGGTTTTTTTTAGGTCTATTTTAGTTTTAATTTTTTCTTAATTGTTTCAATTTTTTAACTAAAACTTTAAACTTGGTAAAATAATTCACTGATTAATTTTTAATTCAATGCATTTTGTTCATGCATTGTATTTATATCAATTTCTTTGAAATATATAATTATTACCCGAAACGAAACGTTCCAGAAGAAAATATTGATGATCTTTTGAAATTACCATTCGATATAAAAGTGCATGCTATTTTCTTAAGTTCAAAATGGTTGCAATATGAAACGAATATTTGGTGCAAAAAAGTGAAAAAGTTAATTAACTTTATATCCATTTTAGATGGTTTTCGTCGCAAAAAGTGATACAAATACAGAAAACAATATAACAAGTGTAAGGAAGCCAGACAGAAATAATGGTTTATACTAAATACATTCAATGATTTACTATTTAGATTGAGACTGTATATTATATGGCAAGTCTTATGATTTTTTACATTATGCATACATCTATCTCATCGTTGCATAATTTTATTCTTACCATAAAACATACAAACAAACAAAAATAAATGGAGAATGTGTCCGCTTGCATAAAACGTTATAAAGGGACATAACTAGAGAACTGTAAAAGTGACGCCACCCAAATTTGAACTTTTAAAGTTTAAAGTTAGAGAACGGAAACAAAAATTCAACAATTTTTCCATTTATAAAGGGGTATTACTCAGGAACGGAAAAAGTGACGCCACCCAAATTCGAACTTGATCTGTGTTTTGTGGTAATAAGCTTTGTGTATAAGTTTCATATCATTTGGTAGAGGGAAACTAAAGTCAGAGAACGGAAACCAATTTCGGGACGTACAGACGGACCTTAAAGCCCCCTACGGCGGGGGCATAAAAATATGTGATGTATTCCTGTGTAATGTTTTCAAATACTTGAGTAGAGTAATTTTTGATATATCTTGGACGAGTCACTCAGTCTTTTTTTCTTCTTCCTTTTTCTTGTTATTTTTGGATAACATTATGTTTTTAATTTTCATTTCTTATCGTATATCGTCCTATCCCTCTTTTAATCGACGGTTTTCGATTACTTGTTGGTATCTTACCATGTACACAAGAACAAAGGGAGATAAGTCAATCAGGTTAATCAAGTTTTCATTGATCGATATTCATAAGAAAAACATACTTCAAAGAGTCAAATACGCTTTAATTCATTAAAACTGCCTTTCCATCTATCTTTTGAAATCTGATATCACGGCGTACATTTTTTCCGGTTTTCCTCCTTTCAAAAGCGTATGAGGTACACCGGTAGATGAGCTCACCAAACAATGTGCTTTACAGTCTGCATTGAAGTAAATGATGAGGTGGATACAAATGCTTATTATATAAATTCAAAAATGTTTTCATGGCATTGGAAAACTAAGTCGATCTTACTGAAATCTTAATAATTTCAATATTCATGAAATTAAAAAATGTTTTAATTTTACTGTTACATTTGAAGCATAAAATAAAAATTTTCATGGACGTTTTCAGTTCAACTGGCATGATTGTGTTTTTCAAATCTATAAAGGAATAACATGAATACTTTCCTCAGTACAATATATTTCTGTTAAGTAATGTAAGTTAATAATTTTAACTGAAGAAAAGTGTCAAGTAGTGGAAACAATCGTACTAAACAAACTGATGATATTAATCAAGAACAATTGAGGATTCTTCTTAATTACGATTGGAAAAAGGTTGTCGTGCAGATTGGTTTACCTATGAAAATAGCAAGTTATTAATATACAAAGGTTCAAATTTTACATAACATAACATTTGTGTATTTAATGTTCAATCTTCATATCACACTGTTGTGGCACCACTTTTATTAATAATCCTAGTTTATCTAACTTTAACTAAGATGTTCTCAGCTTAATCCCGGTTTATCTCACTGTCATGCCTTGAACTGCTACAAAGATATTTTACATTGTATCTTTGTTTCCGTAGCCTTTTAACATCTTTTCACAAAACAAAGATATAGCATACATTACTTTTCATTCTATTTTAGGACAATAATAAAGCAAAGTCAAAATAAAGCATAATCATTAATGCACACCACCTACCTTCACTGTGATGTATAAAAAGATGTTGTAATTAAAAGAAAAATAAAATTGACCTACCTGTTTTTAGCAAAACACAGCATATGAAATAGAAAGGAAAATAGAATTAGTATTTAATATTAAGCAATTTCTAACTATATCATTACAGAACAAAAAAGACAAACACACACACATAAGATCAGTTTGAATTTGAACAACAACAAAAACTTGCAATTGGAAAAAGTTTCAGCCCACTTTTTTTGTTTCGTTTATAGGGTTAATATATTAGGAAAGTTAGTGAAACCCAGGAGAACCTGAAAATTGAGTTGTAATAATTTGTGTTTACTCTAAAGACTTTTGTTTTTAACATGGAATGCCCATCCTCTCCATTTTTTAGATAAATAAAATGCACCACATTCGTCAAAATCAATCAAAATCGAAGCTTTAACTTTGAGCCAAATACATTGTAAAATCATGTATAATTTGATTAAATGTTTGGCCATACATAACTGCAGAATCTCAAAAGAGGCTTAATACTTGGACTGATTAAAACTAAGTCTACATGCATGTGAAATAAATACAGAGAAAAGTGCTTCTATTGTGTATCGATATTTTCCTTAAAGGCAATTTGAAATATTTGATTAACTGGCATATCCTTTTGGTGTTTATACACGTATCTTAATATGAAGTCGATCACACATGTCAAATTGAAGTCCTATAGTTATCAATTTAGTCTGCAAATGCCCATTGAAATTAGAAAGTCAAAATGCTTCATATCACTTATTCTTCTTCTATTGAATGATTTTATTAGAAGACGTTCAAATAATACCTATACCATGAAAATCTGCCAAAATCTTTCTCTTTTTCATTTTTTATACTTTTTTTCCAAATGTATCTCGTTTAAGACACCATCATCAACTGATTTAAATGATGAAATTATTTCTTTTCGTCTGTTATATGTATAAACTTTTTTCTTTTTTTTCTCCCAAATTAAGACCAGTTATGTTCAAAGATTTTAACATTTCTATCCCCTTTTGATTTTTTAACAATAATTTACACTTGTTTGGGTAATGACATACAACCAGTGACCGACGATATTCGTTACAAATGCTATTAAAACATTTTTTAAGACTCCTTTATGATTCAGAATCTTAATGTCTTTGAAAAATCAATTCAAGATCACACCAGTTTTATTCTGTCTTTGATTGCTCAAAATAACCATGCATATAAGTACTCGACCTAATTCTAAAATCTTAACCTATAAAATGTGACCTACGATACGGTAAACAGGAACCAATTTACTAGTTTGCATTATTTAAGCTCAATTTCTAACTCTGAAATAAATATGTTTTCTCAATTTCTCCTTGATTTCTTTCGTGCAAAATATAAAAGTCGAAGAGCTAGTTAAGTCTAGTGGAGTTTTAATTTTGAAGAGTATACATTCTATTCTTTATAAGATTTGCCCAATTTTAACATACATCCATAAAATCAAATCGTTTTTCAGCGTTAAACATTACTTCTGCAAACATTTGTGATGCATTATATTGCAAATTTTATATGTTTAAACTTTTAAAAATTGTAACACATCGCTAAACTTCCATTTTAAGTTTTATTTTTATTCGGAATGTCCTTCATATTCCTAGCCTGTTTGTTTTGTGGTTTTCATAGTCCTTAGATTTCAGCAGAAATAGATATCCCCTTTCATCCTAGTAATAAGTTTTTGTTATAATTATAAATATTGGAATCGTTTTAACTGTACTGCACGAAATCGATGTCAATTTGGTTTGCTACGGGTATATTCAATATAAAATGACCGGCAATTTGTTAGCACTAAAAACCTTAAATACTCGACACACACCCTCTTACAGACTATCATTACGGCAGATACAAAAGGGTCTGTTTACAAGATCGCCATTCAAAACAATTGTGGTTGCTATCGGATGAAGCCGTTTTTTTTGTATGCCGTTCTGAATTCCATTGCAATACAATTGATTATGCAATTTCGTACTGCAGATGTTTTTATGTGTTAGCTATTGCATCAGCAGGACCGATAGTCGATAATAGGGTGTAACACTGTCAACATTAACATGGTATCATTGAAATCCAATTTTATTTATCAATAACATCGCATTGCCAAGGGTGACCGAGGAATAGAAAGATGGTCACTTTGGTCTTCTTCCGACCAGCAGTAAAACCCTTGCCAAAGTTGGGCGTTCGTTTGGCTGTGCGGGAAGTGCAAGTTCGCAGCCACGTCCGGTCAGAGTGGGGGAAATTAAATCCGATGCCTCGTGTATAGAGGGTGCCACAATTTTTTGATTTTGTTGTATTGTTCGGTTGTTGTCTCATTAACGTGTATCCCACATTTCATTCTATTCCTATTTAAGGGTTTATAAGTGCTTAAAGTATCGCCATGTTTATCTAAAACAGTTTACAAATCAAAGTACTTTCCTTGTCTATTACAACGATATAAACTGACTGTGTAGAGTTGAAGCATGTGACAATAAATTGATAAATTAAATAGAAATATATTTTGAAATGAAAATTATTTTCGTCCACAGCTCAATGCAGTTTTCAAATTCAAAGCACCAAAGATGGAAACAAAAAGTACTTTCACAGTCATTAGTGCATTTTCTAAAATTAATTGAAATAGCTATTTCCGTTATATCAAAGCTAATTGCTATTGCTGCTTGCGAATTTTAGTCTGTGTGGGTATACCAGATTTGCGTGCATTTTATGTTTATTTTCACTTTAAACTCATCCAATTGTAATAAACTAAGGCTGTAAACCCCCAACCCATCCCAGTCAAAGCTGAACTTAGTCGATGTTCACTGTTGATCTGGACGCTCTTGGTTATTTTCCTGTCATTGGCTTCTTGAAATTTCAGTCTCTAGCTTACCTAGCGAAGGTTATTCCAGAAACTTGCGTCCTGCGCACTGATATCAGACGTTTATAAAAAAAAATTATAAAATTGACAACAATGATTCGAATATCTTTAGCCAAAAATGTAAAATAAGCATTATGAATGCGGAAAGCACTTCAAGTCTGTATAGCATCCTGGAGAAGCTATATTACGTCATCGTCATTTGTACATGTATGTGCATATTTAATAATTCTTCTACTAAAGAAAAACTTCAAATAATTGTTCATGCTATGACTTGTAGGTGTTATCCGGGGTCTTTTATAGCTTACTATACGATATTATACAATTACTCTCTTTTGATGAGGTAAATATGTGGTTTTATTGACTTTTAAAAAACTGATATTCACTGAGGCCAACGGCCGAAATGAATATCAGTTTTTCAAAAGTCAATTAAAAAGAAAAGAGATGACGCATTATTATAAATACAGCATACATTTGTCACAGTGAATTTGTAAATCCCCGTAATATCAAGAGTTTTGTATAATATTTTCATTCAATGACAATTTGTTGCCATGTGACGTTCATGACAAATGAATGGAAATAAATGTTTACCTCTTATATTTCTGATAAGAAATAAATGAAAACTTTTAGTATTGCCGATAAGAAATAAACGAGGGAAAAATTAAGGACCAACAACTGCTGTCAAACTCTTTTACAGCATCACTATGGTAACAAGAAATAGATGGAATATTTACATCCACATTAATTTTACTGGAAAAGACGTCATTGCTCAACAGATCAATGGAAATAATGATAGTTCATAAGAAAAGGATAAAACGCACTATTTTTATATATTATGTATATTAACCTGACCTCTAATAATTCACCAGGAAAAGAGATGACGCATTATTATAAATACAGCATACATTTGTCACAGTGAATTTGTAAAATAAGTGAATCTGTAAAATCCGCGTTATATCAAGAGTTTTGTGACCGTATAATCATCGAATTCATTTTGAATTTATATAATCCTTGATTTTGACTTGGGATTAAAAAATAAAACTGTAATAATTAAGAAGTTTGTAATGTTCCTTTTTTTTTACAGATTCTGATTTCTAACTGTTTTGATTCGAGTCTTATGAAGACAAAACGCGCGTCGTGTGTGCCAAATTATAAGTTTGGTATATTCAATGAGTTTTACTTGTAATTAAGGAAATTTAGAAACAAATAAGTCGATGCTTTCTATAATCATAATTGTATTCAAAACCAACTATCTGAAAATGACCTTGTAAAAGTAGACAAATGCGAATTATAAGTTAATAAAAAGTAAAACAACAAAAATACCGAACTCCAAGGAAAATTCGAAACGGAAAGTCCCTTAACAATTGGCAAAATCAAAAGCTCAAACACATTAAACGAATGGAAAACAACTGGCATAAGAGAGGAAGAACTTCTGATACACGTACAATCAAAAACCATAAGTCGTATCTAAGAACAGACAAAAAGAGTTTTTCTCATTTTGAAAGCCGTACGGTACCCTATAACTGCTTACATCCAATTCATCTGAACTCTGGTGGATAGTTGTCTCATTGGCAATGATACCACTACCACTTCTCCTTATTTTAATAAAAACATGCCAAGACAGAAAAGCGACAAAAAGACAAACAAGAACATATAAAACTGTGCACTAAAAACTCATTTTGCTGAACAATTTTGCCATTTACAGTTTTTCTCTTTCTATAATAATATTAAAGATAAAACATAACCCAAAACTGTAAAATTTCCTAAAAATTAACTATTTCTGGACAGTAACCCAACAATAAGTTGTTCTATTGGTTTGAAGATTACTTGACAGGTAGATCTAAACCTGTTTAACACTTTCACCTATGTCAGTTTTGCTCTTACTGCTTTAGTTTTCGAGATGAAAGCCAAAAACTTAATTGACCCCTATGTTCTATTTTTAGAAACTGCCGCCATGTTTTAGATTGGATCAAATCCCCGAATACAATCTATAAACATGATACCCTAAGGAACATTCAATTAAAGTTTTAAGTATTTGGCAAAGTAGTTTCAGAGAAGAAGATTTTTGAAAAAACTAATTGAACATATGAACATAAAATGTAAAAAAAAAAAACAAATTTTAAGGGCAATAACTCCTCAAGGGGTCAATTGATTATTTGATCATGTTGACTTATTTGTAGATCTTACTTAGCTGAACATTTATTGCCATTTATACTTTCTCTCTATCTATCATAATATTAAAGAAAATAACCAAAAACAGATAGATCATGACCCATTTATCACTGTAACTATCTTTCACTTTTGCTCTAACTGCTGTAGTTTTTGAGATATAAACCAAAAACTGCTTTTGTCCCCTATGTTCTATTTTTAGCCATGGCGGCCATGTTTGTTGATGGATCAAAACTTCGGACATATTTTATTAACTAGATACCATAAGGAACATTAAGTTAAAGTTTAGAAGTATTTGCCCCAGTAGTTTCAGAGAAGAAGATTTTTGAAAAAGTAATAGACTTGCACGAAAAAATGTAAAAAAAAAATAAAACGTTTCAAGGGCAATAACTCCTTAAGGAACCAATTGACTATTTTGAGCATTTAATTTATTTGTAGATCTCTTTTAGCTGAACATTTTTGCCATTTACACTTTCTCTCTATCTATTATAATATTAAAGATAATCACCAACAACAGTAAAATTTCATAAAAATAAACTATTTCGGACAGTAACCCTACAATGGGTGGTCCAATTGGTCTGAAAATTTCAGAGCAGATAGATCTTGACTTATGCATTACTATAACACCAGTCACTTTTACTGTAACTGCTATAGTTTTTGAAATAAAAGCCAAAAACTGCATTTGACCCCTATGTTTTATTTTTAGCCATGGCGGCCATGTTTGTTAATGGATCAAAACTTCGGATACAATTTATAAACCAATTACCCTAAGGAACATTCAGTTAAAGTACAGAAGTATTAGTCCCAGTAGTTTCAGAGAAGATTTTCAAATGTTAGCAAACATGATGAACAAATAGTGTAAAATTGTCTTTAAAGGGCAATAACTCCTTAAGGGGTCAATTGACTGACAATTTTGGTCATAGAAACCTTTTTTTGTAGATCTTACTTTGTTAAACATTTTTGCTGTTTACAGTTTATTTTTATCTTCATTAATATTCAAGATAATAATCAAAAACTGCAAAATTTCCTTAAAACTACCAATTTAGTGGCAGCAATCCCACAATGGGTTGTTCGATTCGTCTGAAAATTTCAGGGCTGATAGAAATTGACCTATTGAACATTTTAACAAAGTAAGATTTGCTTTTAATGCTTTACTTTTTGAGATATGAGCCAAAAACTGCATTTGACCCCTATATTCTATTTTTAGCCATGGCGGCCATGTTTGTTGATGGATCAAAACTTCGGATAAAATTTATGAACTAGATACATTAAGGACCCTTCAGTTAAAGTTTGAAGTTATTTGGCACAGTAGTTTCAGAGGAGAAGATTCTTGAAAAAGTTTACGACGACGACGACAGACGACGGACGCCAAGTGATGGCATAAGCTAAGCCCGAAGGGCCCCGGTGAGCTAAAAAGGAAATTAATTTACTCATTTTGTCTTCTGGTAACATACTTATCTTAGATTCTGTAATATTTAAAATCCCTTAAATTTACATGGAACCCACAAGATCACCACATTTCTCCATAGTCTTTTAAAGGGATGATTATGTGATGCTACATTGCTTGAATGAGACGCTACCTGAAATGATTTCCTTGTAGATGGTTCTTATAGACATGATGCTATTATTTCTCGAAAAACCTTACCGGTTTACCCGAATGTTTCAATTATATGAAATCTGTGAATAGAACACTAAAGAGGCTGTCAGGTTTCAAATATTTCTCAGCCTTTGTTTTAGTCACCCTGGATCAAAATCAGCTAGGTACTGCGAGTAAAGCTTACAAATATATACATTCGCCACTTACAATGCCAATCAGTTGGTTATAGTACTCCATAAAGAATTGAGATCAAAACAAATTATTATGAGTAGAATAAAATTATATGTTGAAGATTCTGAGAAAATTTTCATCAAATTCTGACTTGGTTTTTATTAGAAGGG
The DNA here is from genome assembly GCA_017311375.1 of Mytilus coruscus. Classification (NCBI taxonomy): domain Eukaryota; kingdom Metazoa; phylum Mollusca; class Bivalvia; order Mytilida; family Mytilidae; genus Mytilus; species Mytilus coruscus. The sequence continues at coordinate 87,125,630 of CM029601.1, forward strand.
AATATAAATAATGTGTATTGTAGTGTCTCCATATAATTTGCCACGCAAGTGATTCTGGTAAAAAGACAAGAGGCTCTCAAGAGCCTGAATCGCTTACCTGTAATTATTTGCTTAAATCTTTCATCAATGATTACTTTTGCTTTTCAATATATATTAATGAATGGCTTAAAACTTCCATTGAAATGTTCTTTGTATCTTTCATATTTTCTTCAAAATCAAAGAAATGCATTTTACCTCTATGTTTCATTTTACCCATAGTGGCTATGTTTCTTGACGTACAAGAAAATAAAATACAAAATTTATACTAGATGCTCTGAAACTCATTCATCCCAAGTTTGGCTGAAATTGATTCAGCAGTTTCAAAGGAGCAGATTTTTTAAAGTAAGCAAACTAAATGAACAAATTGTGAAAAATTGATTTTAAAGGGCAATATCTCCTTAAGGGGACAATTGACAATTTTGGTCATACGAACTTATTTGTAGATCTTACTTTGCTGAAAATTTTTGCTGTTTACAGTTTATCTTTATCATTAATAATATTCAATATAATACTAGTAACCAAAATCTGCAAAATTTCCTTAAAATTACCAATTAAGTGGCAGCAATCCAACAATGGGTTGTTAGATTCATCTGAAAATTTCAGGGCTGACAGAGCTTGGCCTAATAAACATTTTTAACTCGCATCAGATTAGCTCTTAATGCTTTGGTTTTTGTGATATAAGCCACAAATTGCATTTTACCCCTGCGTTCTATTTTTAGCCATGGCGGCCATGCTTTTTTTTACGAAAAAGAAAATAAAACACAAACTTTATTCTAAATACCCTTAGAATCATTTAGCTTAAGTTTGGTTGGAATTGGTTCATTAGTTTAAGAGAAAAAGATTTTTTAAAGTTAGAAAACATGATAAACAAATTGTGTAAAATTGTCCTTAAAGGGCAATAACTCCTTAAGGGGTCAATTGACAATTTTGATCACACGAACTTATTTGTAGATCTTACCTTGCTGAACATTTTTGCTGTCACAGTTTATCTTTATCATTAATAATATTCAAGATAATAACCAAAAACTGCAAAATTTCCTTAAAATTACCAATTTAGTGGCAGCAACCCAACAATGGGTTATCAGATTCAACTGAAAATTGAAGGGCTGATAGAACTTCACCTAATGAACACTTTAACCCCATGTCAGATTTGCTCGAAATACTTTGGTTTTTGAGATATAAGCCAAAAACTGCATTTTACCCCTTTGTTCTATTTTTAGCCATGGCGGCCATGTTATTTGACGAAACAATAAATAAAACACAAACTTTATTCTAGATACCCTAAGCATCATTCAGCTTAAGCTTGGTTGGAATTGGTTCAATATTTTCAGAGGAGAAGATGTTTGAAATAGTTTACACCAGACGGACGACGACGGACGTCAAGTGATGGCAAAAGCTCACCGTCCCTTCGGAACGGTGAGCTAAAAAAAAAAATAAGACGTGTACAATAAAAAAAAAGCATTAAAAATGTATATTGTTGAGAGTGTGAGAAAGTTTCAAAAAATTGTAATGTTTAGGAGGAGTTGCGAATACAAAATGGGTACACCACATAAAGCTATAGCAAAGTCCATAAATTTGCAAGGTAACTCCAAAAATGAATCTGATAAAAAAAGATGAGGTCACAGTAGCATTATATGGTTAAGATTGTGAGAAAGTTTCAATAAATAGTGATAAGGTGCACATAAAGAGTTGAGGATACAAAATTGCTACCACCAAAATAAGCAATGGCAAAGTCCATACTTTGACAAAGTAACTCCCAAAAATGAATCTAATAAAAAAAATTAGGAGTTGAAGATTGTGAGAAAGTTTCATTAAATTTTAGGAACTAAAAAGGTGTACAGAAAGAGTTGAGGATACAAAATCGCTACCACCAAATCAAGCAATGGAAAAGTCCATGCTTTTGTAAGGGAAATCAGAGACAAATGTCTGTTGCCGTGACATCGCATTATGCCTAGAAGAAATAAACAAAAGAGTGAACTATGAATTAAGGCGACAGTTACTGTAGTTTACCGGTGTTACAATCTCTTAAATAGATTAGGAAGAAACAAATCAAGGTAACTGAGGGAATCGCATTAATTCCAAAAAGGAGCGAGACCGGGTAAATTTGTCGGCAGCATTAACGTCTCCTGCTTGCATGCATGACCCGCTCTGTGAATTAAAACTCAGTCAAATTGTCACAATCGGTAATAGGACACAATCGATAAGAAACGTACTTAAGCAAAGACTTAATTATACCATGATGATACAAAAATAGAAAAAAAAAATAGCCTTGATCTTCAATAACGTTTCTACATCATAAATTAATAATGCGATTACGGTTGACCGAATTCGGAAATAGAAACAGATACGACTTGTTAATTTGAATTAAATTTAACATTTCAACAATTTAAACATTAAATGATGCAACATGGTTTGATATGATCATTTCTGTACCATAAAAGATACCATATGCAAATTATTATATATTGATATGCTTATTAAAAAAATCAAACATGCAACACATAATTTATAGATATTTGAACTTAGTGCTCTCCCTTCAGCAATCTGTGACAATGTAATTCAACGCAATAAACGTCAACATATTGCTTGTTCATTCTACTGCATAACAATTATTATGTAAATATCAAATTTCGTGTCTAAATTTTACACTAATTGATGTTTAAAATGAAGTATTTTTGTAAATTGTGATTACAAACTTGATAACATATTGATAAAGCCAGAAAATTTAAGTTGATGATTCAATAATTGCAAAGTTTGATGGTTTTGTTTTTAATTGACGAACTTTAAATGACAATACGTGTCATTAAGGCGCGGGTTAGAAAGTGTGGATCTCAGAATTAATTTACGAGATTATGTAGGCTCTCGAAGGAGGGAATACATATCATTTTCATTTATAAGCACAAAAAGAAGAAGGTATGATACAAACTTTTATTTCAGTAGAACGTCGAATTAAAAATCAAAACGAGTATTGTAAATCTATCAAAAACAATGCTTATGTTAACTAGTTTAATTCAGGGGCCACACAATTGCTCTTTAAATATGTCCTCCTTTTCTAAATCAAACAAATCTAATGACGAACAGTTATCTCTTACATTCAGACTAAAGGTAATTTATTGTTCACATCAACGGTTTTTTTCGATGGCGGTTTTCATCAATCTTTTTAAAGATGAAAAGAGAAAATGGCGTCGAAAAAAATCGTTATCAAATGCATGGTTTTGTTATTATTCCTTTTTTAATTATTCAAATCTAATTACGTTAATGGCAAACTATTGTGTACACAGAAATTTCATTATGTACGTATTATATAAAGATATTTCCCTATACCCATGGCGTACCGCTAACATTATTAAATATCATTGTTTTACATTAAATTTTATCCTATCAGGTTCATATAATGATGAAATGCGACCCATTCACATGCAACAATCAAGATAGTTATTATGCCTTAAATGATCAAAACATTTTCGCTGTGGGTTGGTGTTATTTTCGTCAGAGTCATGAAAATCCCTTTGCAATTAAGTATAGAAATTCTAATTGTTCTGGAGCTAAATCACATGACTTTGTATTATACGAAACCATTTTATTACCCAAGGGTACATAACACCATTCATCTGAATGATTATGTCACAATGACAGTCATCGTGTTCGGAAAACGCGCTTCATTAAAAAGCCATTCAAATATACTTTTACTATATCAAAGTATTAAATGCCTTAGTTTGAAGAAGCATTTACTCATAAATGATCAAAGTATTAAATGCCTTAGTTTGAAGAAGCATTTACTCATAAATGATCAAAGTATATTCTCTGTGGGACTGTTCTATTTTCGATAAAAGTCGCAGGCGAGACAAAAAGAGCATTTAAGGGCATACGATACAGTTACAGGAGGTAATGACGTTACTAACGTAAATTGTTATTTTCGCGACGTCAAACTACGACTTATCGGGAAAACATTCAGTTTTCGACTGATATTTATCATTCAAACTTATTTAACTTGAAAACGAGTTCATGGACCCTCTTTTTAAAATGCCATTTGGTTTGATTACGTAAGACGATAACGTGTGCAAATTTTCACGAAAACGTAAATAGTACAATTTATTCAAATTAGATAAATATACAGCAAAAAATGATGTTTTTTTCTACATTCATGAACATTTGATAAATATGAGTTATTTCTGAATAAAAATGTATAAAATTTTAGGATACTTATAAAATATAGAAATTACAAATTATTTAACAAAAACAATTTGTGTTTATCTTTAAAACAAAAGTTATGTCTTTCTTTCGAAAGGGATAATACGGCCACAAATCCGAATTTTGAGCAAATATACAAAATTTCGACCTCATTTTACTCAAAAGTAGCACATGAAGGTATATTTTTATTACATATTTGATTTAATCAGGTAAAAATAGTCTATATGGAAATTTTATCAAAATGTAAATACGGGATCAAAACTGTATCGTATGCCCTTAATTGGCAATAGACGTGAGCCGCAAAGACGACAACAAAATGAACTGTGACATACACATTGATTTGAATATTATATTATTGTCATAATTGAAGCACGATACGCTTTTATTTTGTTCTGGATCTAATCAGATGCGTGTGGCATGAATAATTACACAACAAACCTGCTTTTCCATACTCTTATAGGCTATTTTCTACTCGTTTTTTTCTGGGAAAATCCGAGGTTCGTTTACCGAAATCCTGGTATAAGTCCTGGTCAATCATGTACTTATACCATGTGGTGAAATATTTTCAAAAGATTAGAAATATTACCAATTTGTACAAAAAAGGAGATATTGATTTACTTTAAGTATATTATGAAAGATGACTTTTGAACACCTTCCAAAAATAGTAAATATAAAATGGTGTTTTAATTATATATGGTTTTATAATATATGGTGTAACACGGTGGTTTGGATTGATAAATCGAGAAAAGGTCAAAATATTCAATTTAGTTTTTTTCTCAAATTTTCGCAAAACTTTTGACAACGGACTTACAAAAAGTATAAAAACTATGTAAAATAAGGAGTTGTGGTATGATTGCCAATTAGACAATTATCAATAGAGTTCAAATTAAGCGGATTAAGCAATAGCAGGTCACCGTACGGTCTTAAACCATGAAACAAACCTATATCGCATAGTCAGCTATAAAAGGCCCCGACATGACAAAATGTGAAAAAATTCAAACAAAAAATCAGCGGCCTGATTTATGACAAAACAATATACAGAAAACATATATGACAGACATCAACCATTATGATAGATAACAATCGAATTACAGGCCCCGATTTGGGACAGGTGCATATAGAATGTGGCGGGTTAAACATATGTCTTGGATTTTAAAGTTCACTTAAACAAGTAGGAGGCATATCAGTTTTTGGCAGAAAAAAAAATGATTGTTTGGCCTTAAGTTATTAATGCCTCCACTCCATACTATAAATAGAAGTTAGTGTGCTATTCGTAAGACTTTTGTAACATACACATCAACCCAGTTTCCTCTTTTTCAACCGACGATTTGAACAAATGTTAGTCATTAGCAAATTCATTTTTGTTTGCAAAGCCTCTTCATAGGAAATGATAAACCAAATTAAACGTTCCAGGAAAAAATCATCTTTCTTAGCTCTTTAATTTACATTTCACCTATTGCTAACAATTCTTATGAAATTGAAAAACAAACATGGTATAGCACGTAACCGTCCTTTAGCTACTTACTAATGTGTAAAGAGCTATCTGAGAAAAAAACGAAAAGAAGTGAAGTAAAAATATATATTCTATATAGAAATCTATAATTGGACTATTGTAAAGTTTAATGAAGACATAAACATTGATTCTGTTTCCTTCATGGAGACACATTCATCATGTTGATATAAAGACAGGAAATTACTTCTATAACTAGACATCTCGCTATGAACATGATAAATCCCTTTCTTTATATAATTAAAAGATTATAATATAGTGTTATATTCGGATAAATGGCATTACTATCGTCTTAAAATAAGGTGATGTGATACATATAAAAATGGATATATGGAAACAGTTATCATTTAGAATAGAAGATGATAAAAGTCACAATACGGCTTCAAACATTGAGCAACAGTCCATACCATACACGAATGACAAGCGGCCTTAATCTTCAAAAACATTAAAACTCTAGTAAACGTATATGTTTGTATGTACAGTTGTTTTCCATTCGTTTGATATGTTTGAGCTTTTGATTTTGCCATTTGATAAAAGAGGGACGAAAGATACCAGAGGGACAGTCAAACTCATAGATTGAAAATAAACTGACAACGCCATGGCTAAAAATAAAAAGACAAAAAGACAAATAATAGTACAGAAGACACAACATAGAAAACTAAAGACTAAGCAACACGAACCCCACAAAATACTGGGGGTGATCTCAGGTGCTCCGGAAGGGTAAGCAGATCCTGCTCCACATGGGAACCCGTCGTGTTGCTTATGTTATTACAAATCCGGTAAATAGTCTAATTCGGTAGGTCACTTTCCGTTTTGAATTTTCCTTTGAGTTCTTTTACTTTTTTATGGACATGCTTTAATATCTAATTGGCAAGTATCTGCGGTCGCTGTAATTTTAGGCCAGTCAAATGAAATACGGTTTGCTTAAATTGAACTGTAGACTAGCATAGCATTCATGTACTTTTCAAACACAAATTACGAGAACAAAAGATGTAATGACGATTAAGCGCGAATAAGGCAGTTGAACATTTATATAATTAACAGAAAAGGTAAAACTAACAGACTGGTAAGATAAAAGCGGATCCATTTAAACCATATCATGCAGTTGTATGAAACTAACAGACTGATAAAATAACGACGGGCCTATTAAAACCATATTATGTAGTGTAATAAAACTACTTTAAAATTTGTTAACCCAAAATTTTAATCTAGTTTGATTTTTTTTTTTTTTTTGAAATTAAGATCTTACAGAAAACAAACTTAAAATTTAAACAAAGTAAAAATTACTTGAGAATAAAATTGTCTTGAAAAACGTCATGCTTAAATATGTAGAATTTCCTCTCGTGCTTTGAAACGATAATATATAAAATTAAAAGTATTTCCACCTCACGTGTTGATAATTACGTTTTAAATGAAATTTTATACAAAAAAAAAAAAAAACAATTAATTACAAAAAAGGTTTAAGCTCATTCAAAAATTATTGTTAGAAGATAGCTTATCTGCAGAGATTCCAAACACTATATTGTTTAGTTTTTTCTTTGAAATAATGGAGATTTTCAGCTACTTCCGGTTTACACAGTGTCCATTCCGTTCGTATGAAAGGATATTTCACATTGATTCTATAAATAAATGATTCTATGTACTTATATGTGAAACAAATGCAAATCGACTTCTCTTGGGTTACACAAGGCCACTTCCGGTTGACCTTTTTCAAGTTCATATGTCGTCCAACTTAATAAAAAAGTCTTACTTTAAGTCAAAATCTAGAACGTCATATTGAATTTGACCATGACCTCAATTTCAACGAAAAATATAAAATTAATGATCTTAATTTACAGACTGCAAGTCTCTAATTATGTATGGTTAAGAAATTATGCTACCAAACAGCTCAATTTGAATATTCAAAGGATAAAACTTAAAAAAAGTCACCAGAACACGTTTACATGAATGTATTGGTATTGCGTCAAGTTGATAAAAAATATTACGTGTGTGGATATAAGATTATAGACTTTCAAATATGTTGGCCTCGAGCATAACTGAAGAGACAATTATTGTCGAAATGCGCATATAGTGTACAGTAACGTTGGTACCGTTAATGTTATTTGACCGTTTATGAGGAGTTGCGCTAACAAGCAAAGTCCAAAATTTAGAACATGACTTTGACCTTTGACCTTAAAATCAATGTTTTGCTTATGGCCACAGAAACTCATAAAAACAATCTAGGTCTCTATGACTTGAGGTTTACGAGTTATACTAACATACCATTTATGTCGAACTTAAAAGGGGAAATAACTATTACATTTACATGTAACCGGATTGGTTCGGTCTAAATTGGACAGATCATCCTTAGGTAGTAACAAACATCGTAGAGAAAACGTTTATTGATACTAGTATATTTTACGATTTTATACAAGCAATAATAAGAAAAACAGTTTACGGGTAGATAATTCCCATATTGAAAAGTGTTCGGTTAAAAAGCGGAAGAGTTTCAAAAGCGCAATTACTGTTTTATATCATATACCAAATATCTTAATGACATGTTGCAAACATGTGGAGCAGGATCTGCTTACCCTTCCGGAGCACCTGAGATCACCCCCAGTTTTTGGTGGGGTTCGTGTTGTTTAGTCTTTTAATTAGTTTCTATGTTGTGTCGTCTATAGTATTATTTGTCTGTTTGTCTTTTTATTTTTAGCCATGGCGTTGTCAGTTTATTTTCAATCTATGAGTTTGACTGTCCCTCTGGTATCTTTCGTCCCTCTTTCAGAAACAGAAGTGGCGGAAGAAAACAAAAAATAATCAGAACAAAATTAAAAGGTCCTTCGACGGAAACGGGTGGAAAGATTTAATGAGTCCGTCAGTTATCTTACGGTTGTTGCGTGTTTGATAATGTGTTAACTACTCGTGTATTGTAATGTACTCACAACATTTCATTTCTTTGCTTCCTATAAACTTTATTTGCTAAATACCAGTGCAAGATTGACATTTCTTGTCCATCCGTTTCCCGAACAAAATAACAATATAATTATCTAACTAGTTTCGTTTGATAAAACATCAAAGAATAGCCATGATCATATTGATCTTATAATGTAAAGTACCTTTAGTGCTGTTTTTTTATTTATCTCATTCTACGCTGCAGGGTTTTTTTTTCAGGCTTCTTACTTCAAAGCAAATACAAATTACATCTAAGTTTGACAAGATTTTAATTAAATTCTTTTTTTTTCAAATATCATGATCTTCAATTATTTCAGAACTTATCCCATTAAACAGACAAGTTACAGTGAATCTGGATTGTTTTATAGATACAAAATATGAAGCACAGGTATGGAGTTCAAGTTGGTGTATAGCTTAAGTAGTTGTTAAGTCATTGATTTTATTACCACGAATTTCTAAGAATCTCGTTTAACACACAATTCGTTGATGCATGAACAGATTCGGCATGGAAGCTTGGTAAGCCATAAGCACCTGATAAATAACAGGATTTCAACCCCAAATTTCTATGGTATTATTATTCATTACTTGTAAGCTCGTAAATACAGGTATATATATATATATATAATCGACAACATTTTGAGAAAAAAATATTCATAAACGCATAACAATTTTACTAGGTCTTCGAATGTCGTTTTGAACCATATATACACATATTTTATTTTTAGTACATTTTTAAAATGAAACATATTTAAATTGAAAATACTGGGCTCATAAACACGTTCACAATTAAAAATATGAACTAACTTGTAATGATATATCAGCCATGATCTTCAAAACCCAACATATCTCCGACTAGACTTTCCATGATTCTATTTATCTATCCACGACTAATCTGTTTTTAGAAAAAAAACTGTTATTCACGTAATGTTGATTGCCTTTTAGAAAAGATTTATCTGGTAGAATCAGCATAATGTCAAGCACTTAATTATAGCAAGTAATTTGTTAAAGAGGTAAAAAGGGGACAAATGATTAGGAATAGACATGTAACAAGTCTAATCTCGGACGTCTTCAAATTATCTCTCTAAATATAAAAGATATTTTTCCTATAAGTATGACAACTATCATTTATTAAAAGACCTATGCACATTAATGTTAGACAGGCTCAACTTAAAAGGATTATTACAGCATACAACTTCTTAAATTCTTGACATCTTTTTCAAACTTTGATAAATGAAGAAGTAGTAAAATGGCGTTCTTATCTCCATCTTTGCGATAATTGTTCTTACAAACGTAAATTGTATTGACATTTCCTTTGAAATACTATAAATCATAGTTATAATTATCGATCACATGTATTTATGACAAACAAACATCGACCTTCCCTATGATTCTTTACTTTGCACTTCGTATTTTAAATGAAGACAGCAACAAGCAGAACATGATACGTAAAGTATAAATAATCATTTGAGAAACAGGAACCTTATATTGATTAACCATTATCATTTCCAGATTTCATCTTTACATTATTTACAACAATTACATAGAAGTAATTTATCGTAGAACATATTTAAGGATCTGCTTACCCTTCCGGAGCACCTGTGATCGTGGTGGGGTTCCTGTTGCTCACTCTTTTGTTTCCTATGTTGTGTTTTGATAACTGTTGCTTTTTTTAATCGTTTTTTTAATTTTTTCGTAATGGCATTGTCAGTTTATGTTCGACTCACGAGATTAAATGATCCTTTGGTATCTGTCGCCTATCTTTTTAAGAAAGTCTTAAAATGAATCTTTAATGTGGGAGTTAGTATTGAGTCGTTCACATTTTTCATGGAATTGATGCAAATTTTGAATGTAGAAAAGAGTTCTGATCGTAGTATTCGAGTTTTGCGTTTCATACAATACATAAAAGATTGAAACAATAAAAAAATTATCAAAGAACATGAAACGATCATAATAAATAAATAAGTGAAACTGTTGTCAAATGTTGCAATGGTCAAAGGAATCGATTTAAAAATAAGGTTTTTTTAAGCTATAGACTATACAATAAACAAAAATAAAACAATATACCATTATAATGATGAAAACAAACTAAAAAAGATAGAACAGGGAACTAAAAAATCCAAAAATGTCATAATGATTGAAAAGACTACTAAAAGTAGTGAGCTAATAAGCACCAATAAAATTATATACAAAGATTGATATCAAGAGGCAACTTTTAGGGTCAATGAATTTCTGGTGCATAGCATTTTAGCAAAAATCTAAACTTTAAGTGGGCATTTAAGTGCCGACATGAATACAAGAAAATGTTGGGTATACGTCGATAAGACAGCAACCCAACGATAAAAATGATAAAAATAGTCAAAAGGCGTCTTGGTTCCAATAGACAATCTTAAACTATGGATACGTGTCTATGTAATATGTTATGCCCATTCCCCGAGCCGTTGCATGAATTCTACAGAAACAATAAAAGATTTACATTTCCTGTACATTGTGGAAGGTTTACTAATATAATATGTTTAAATTAAATAAAACTAAACCAGAATACTAACACTCCGCCAGAATAAGAATCATGAAAAATAGAAAATTTGACAACTTCAATACCCGTGCAACAATTCTGAGAATTTTCAAGGATTGAAACTGTAGAATTAATAACACAAAATAGGTAACGTCTTATGTAAATAGTGCTAAATTACTTAGTTCCCAAGTCCTAATATGGGGAAAAAATCCTCAAACAAGTCCATTGTATCAGGTGGTAAACTTTAATACGCATGCAATTTTAAGAAGTTTCTAGAATCTGTGTTGAAAGCTTAAAGGAGTTGATTACAAAAAATAGATACCCACTTTTACCGCCCGTCTACCATCACCATAGTACTCTGAGCCGATTTTGCACTTCGTTCAACTAGGTCAAAAACAATAATCACAATTAAAACAAAAGAGGTAAAACTGTATTAATCTAAGTAGTCAATTTATAATTCAATGTTCATGTGACAATACCAATATATCAAATGTACACTCGTTTATGCAGAATGTGATGTAAAAGTTTCCCTTTGGAGCAATAACTGTCAGGCTGCAGTTACAGGAACCAAATCACAATTGATGATCCTGTATGTAACTTATGTGACGAAAAAAGAAAAAAAACTAGTATCTCAATTGTTTGTAAAACAATTGAAAGGTCTTTCCTGTAAAAGTGATGTTTTCGTAATGTACTTTTTAAGACCTTTCAATTGATATACGACAAGCATACCTTCTGAAATTTTTCGCTTTTTACACTTAATGACCCCATCCGCCTAAGTTTTTGAGATCAAAAGTATGATATATGTAATGTAGACTTGATGATCTTTCATTTGATATGCGACAACACCATCTTTTAGAAAGTTTGATTTTTGCACTTAATAACCCCATCCAACTCATTTTTGGAGGACAGGAATTTGATATTTGAAATGTACACGTTATGACCTTTCATTTGATATACAACAGCCTTATCTTAAAAAAAAAATTATGTTTTGCACTCATTGACCCCACCCAACCCATTTTTTGGGGACGTCAATTTGATATTTGAAATGTACGCTTTATGGGCTTCCATTTGATATGCGACAAGCTAACCATCTGAGAAGTTTGAATTTTTTGCACTAAATGACCCCACCCTTGCCACTGGGATGAAAAAGGGGTTTAGAATTTTCATTTTTGAGTAGAGCTCATTTAGACCTTCAATTTGATATACATAATAACCGCATTTGGCAAGGAGCCAAAAATGATGCAATATCAATTATATAAATAGAACTTATGCAACTTACAAAGTCAATGTAAAGATAAAATTTCAAATTCATTTTTCTTTGAGTTTTCATTGAAAGTTTTGGTAATTAGTCAAACATATAACCATAATAAACTCTTCAATTTCTGAAAATTTCAGGTGAAAAGCTGTTGTTAATTCAGAAATACATGCCACCGCTCGCAAAACTTCAAACTGCATTATCTCTATAACGACAATAGATATCTCAAATCTGTTAAAAGATAAATGATCTGCAGTTGAAGGGCAACATTGCAGAAAAAATTTGGGACAATTTCAAAGTTCATCAAGGACACAATGAATCATCAAATATATGATGCAATACTAAACTTGAGAACCGGAAGTCGTAGAGACATGGGACTACCACCATTCAACTCAGGACAACTTGACCTTTCAAGTATCACAAGGTCAAGGTCATAGTACACTTTGAAGGTCAAGGTAAAATTTCATCATGACCTGACATTGACCTCAAATTGAAGGTCTTTATATACTGATCATCTTTGCAATTTACAGTAGGTTGATATCTGTTACCTTTAAAAAGATATACACAAAATACTATACTTTTAAGAATTATCTCGTCGTAACTTGTGAACAGACGGTCGGACAGTTTTGAGCTTAATAAATAAAATGTAGAGCTCGTCGAGAGGAACATTTTATACACAGTATGTATGCAGCAAACTCTTATCGTTTTCTTAATATGTAAGCTTGAAATTGCAGCGTTAATTTTTTTTGCACCTTGTGACCTTTGACCTTGGGTGCAAATTAAAGGTCACATGAAGTAAAGATTATTGGTGAATGTCCCAAGTTTCTACGACTTCCGGTTCTCGAAATAGAATTTTGAAAAAAATTGTATAATTTTTACAGGGAAATAACTCCTTATAAGGGTTAACAACAAACTAATTGTTCATGTTTATTAACATTGCCATCTGTTCTTGTACATGCTGTCATTTTCAATTCGATTCTATCTCTAATACTTTTTAAGAAAAATGCAAATAAAAGAAATTGCTTCAAGGGGATATAACTCTCAAAGGGGATGATGAAATCCTACGCAGCCTCATATGGTAATACATAATGATGAGATCTACCTATTGTTTAAATAAGGTCCTGATATCTTTAAAAACAACGAGGGGGGGCCATGTCGAAAAAAACCAATAAAAGGGAGATAACTTCTAAAGGGGATGATGAAATCCTACACAGCCTCATCTGGTAATACTTCATGATGAGGTCTATCGATGGTCCATATTTGGTCTTGATAACTCCAATAGAAACGAGGGAGGCATGTCAAAAAAATGTTGGAAGAAAAAAGAAAAAAAAAAAAAAAAAAAAAAAAACATTAGAAAAACAATAAGGTCTTTCCTAACGGAGTGGAAAGACCTTAATCAGGCAAAGTGGTTAATTGTCTGTCAAAGAAGGCATAAACAGCAATTTCACGTTGACCATAGTTTAGAAAAACATAAAACACACGAGTTTTAACTAAAAATATGTATCACATGAGAGTCAATCATATATAGCTGCGATATTGATCTAATGAATTTGTTAAACGCTTAACCTACAAAAGAGGCAATGACATAACAAACGAAATGATTAATTATAGTCGCTAATGGAAATATCCTGCCTGATTCATATTGATTATATTTGATAAGTTGTTAATCCCACAGGCAGAGATGGAGCACCTTTTGTGTACCATGTCATGTTCAGGTTCAATGTTGATCGTTGCTTTTACGAAGACGGATTGGTTTCGGCATATGATTGCAATAAATCATAAAATTGAAAGTATTCACCAAATTTTTAAAATGATACAAGGAAACATTATTTAGAAATGGTATAATGGGAAAATCATTTCCTATTGACCATAAACATGAAAGTGTCTGGAAAATCTCATTTGCCTTGCAAAAGGCCAACTTGCTTTCATTTTACAAATGAGAATTAATCACTTCGATGATTCTTTGCTGTTTTAGACAATTTTGAAATAAACATCGATATGGCTAAATAAGTAATTGAAACTATCACGTTTGATTGAACCTAATCACGAAATAACACCCAATAAAGTGAATTAAATTTCAAACAGCAACACTTCTTTTTCATTTGACAAACAACCTGTCAGCAGCCACCGAGAAACGAGGCAAAAGTAATGCTTTGTTACAGACAATACACATTTTAATCATTAATCATTTTTACGAGAAAATATTGAATAATGTTGTAACTATAGCTTCTCAGTGTGCATTTAAAACGTTCAAAATTAAAAAAAAATCATCATATTTGATAATTTAAAAGAACATTCATGTCGGGGCAAATTACCAATTAACAGTAAACTATTATCTTCTTACTGTGTAGGTTAGTTCGGAATCTAAATGAAACAAACTATTAAACTAATTAAACAAAACAAAAAATCAGACAAAAATACCATTTAAATTCAGGAGAAACAAGAGGTAATTTACATTAGTTCCAAGATACGCACACTATAAGCATTCGATATATCTATATATAGGTGTATAAAAAGGGGAGGAAGATACTACATTTGTAGTACCAAAGAGAGAACCACAAGTTGAAGGGAGACTGACAATGCCATGACAAAAAAAAAAAAAAAACACCGAAAACAACGAAAAGATAAACAAAAGTCTACAAAACACTTAACAAAATTTAGGCCCGAACAAAACGAACCCATACAAAATATGCAGGTGCACCGTACGTTTAAGTAGATCTTGCTCCGCAAATAGCATTCGTCGAGTTGCTCATGGTAAGTAAAAATTCGGTACTAAGTCTCATTAGGGGATGTCATAATAAGGAAAAGAGGACGAGAGTGTTAAGAAATTCAAGACAGAAAACGCAATCTTTGGAATATCGTATCAATTGTGGGCGATGCTGGAATTTTGCTACATATACATGGAAATTTTACAATTGAAAGCTGTAATCATATCTTGTCACAAAGTTTTGTTCTCAACCGACCCTCATTGTCAAAATTTGGATTTACGTCAAGATATGAGATAGACTTAACTGAATCTGTGGTATCCTTAATTCTAGTTCAATTGAATAGACGAGTTCAACATAGTCACAGAACTTTGAATTATTAAGTGAGAAGACGTTATCTATATATGCATAACGTGAAGTTAAATGATAATACTAGCTTTTTTTTATTCTTACAGAGAAACTCCGGTCTGCTTCATATGAATTAAATAACAAGTCGACAAGAGGAGGACAATAGTTTTTTCCCACAGTAATGTCGATTGTCTGTTGAAAAACACGTCCTGCAAACGTAACAAAATATGTAGTCAATATAAAACTTAAGTATCTTGAAGATGTCAGTTTCAGAGAATTTGTTTTTAAATCAGAGTGTTTTATTTTACAATGTATGATTGATTCCTTGTTTGGCTTTGGCTTACAATGTATGACTGATTCCTTGCCCGACTTTGGCTTACAATGTATGATTGATTCCTTGCCCGGCTTTGGTCATACTTTTTGTCCTGGTTTGTTTTTATCTGCTCTTCGTTTTTTTAATAAGATTTGGATTTTCAAATATTTTGGCCTGGAGCATCACTGAAGAGACATTTATTGTCGAAATGCGTATCTTGTGCAGTAAAATCGGTATCGTTTATGTTATTATCCCTTTCTAAACAAGATATTTGTATTTACGTTGGTCTTTCTTTTACCGTATATTGAACGTAGTCAGACTAATTCCTATCAATCGGTCTTGATGTTTAGAATGGGGAATACTAGCGTAAAGGGCAGATAAGGCATACGTTTTCATACTACATGTATTGCAACAGGTAAGAGACTTAGATTGTATATACTCTAAACATGTCTTTGTAAAAAGTTCTTATAGAGAAACTGTCGATTGCCATTTCCTCTATGACCGTTGTTACACATTCCGTGGAAATAGCATACAAAGCTGTCAACCGTGTTTGTCAATAGAAATTACCCACCTAGGTGGCCTCGCAGTATTTTAGTCAAGAGTACATTAATTATTGAGAATTTATATTTGTATGAATTAGACCATTAACTATAAAGGCATTTGCTTTGAACTTTTGTTATTATGCAACTAGTCTGTGATGATATAATTCTCTGTGACTTGAAGTCGAAGAAACACTTAATTGGGACGGACCCTGGTGACAGGATGTACGTATACAACTTACATGCATACGAATCAACCAATATTTACTGACTGAATCTGTAAGACAAAAAACTACATCCTTCTTTTAAGCTTTAAATAAATTACTGTGTTTTTACTATTTTCTGTGTACCAATGTTTCCTTCCAAGAAGGAAATTTAAAATCTTATCCGTTAGCAAGATAAAATATCAATTCTAATAATACTTGTCCCGCGTGTAACGCACATACTGGTATATTGGAAATTTTCTAGGAAATTTTCTAGGAAATTGTTTCTGTTTTAGAACGTGACAAAGTAATCCTGGAAGGTAGAATAAATATCACACTCGAAACCTTTGATAAGTTTGGATCATGCGAGCAGTTATTTGAAATTGCCATGATAGTGATCCGTGCTGAGTCGATTATTTTCCGACCCTGCTCATCTATTTACAGACTACTTTAATTCAATTTAATAAGATAACAAACCGTCTGCTTGTTAACGGAAACAATGAACGAAGAGGATATTTTGAGAAGATTAGTATCTAAGATATTTTTGTATTAATCTCACATATATGGAATAGAAATTTCTAATTACTGCGATACAGTTTAACACGAGGAAAGTAGCAAGTGAAGTGGAAACCTAAAGGACCTCTGATAGCTTTACTACCACTCACTACAAGCATACACGAAGAGACAACAAATCACTGCCTATTTATATTACCGTTCAATTAAATTTCTTACTGTTGTTACATTCAGAAAGAAACTAAGCTGGTGAGTTTGTTTTATTGGTGTTTTCGGGTAATTATTCACAAAACAATTCTTTAATGGGCGAACTTTCAAACCATAGACTCTGAAACTCAAAATGTTTGAGTGTATAACGGTAAACTACAGATCGAATTTGCGATTCGTTTCAGGTGAACTTCTTACCGCTAAAGATCAACCCCTTGAAAGTTGGGCTCGAGTATTGTCTTCTTGTTGTCCTAACGCGTTTAGTTTCCTCAAACTGTTTTTACTGGATTGTTTTTAGGAATTTTCACTTAAAATTTCGCGCATTATGTCAGATAATGCATAATTCTAACAGCAAAAAACCCCCCAAAAAACTTTGGACGATCCTCTTTACTCTACAGTAAAAAGCCAGCAGTGAGTGGGGAATGATAAAATCATTTTCAGTTCATATGGTCATATAGCTCTTCAGATGTTTGTCATATTCATCCCTGGCTTTCAAATGTTTTGGTTTTGGCGTTCCTCATGGATGTAAATACAGCACTTCGGACGCACGAAGTCAATTAAATCTATTTTTTATTTCGTTACAACATATGCGAAAAATAAAAATTGCAGATGATTTAGCTTTTCTTTTTTTTAAAGAAATTACATGTGACATATTTGAATCATGTAAACAGAAAAGAAATATTTCGTATGTTGGTGATACCGTAAGATTACATCGCCAGCACAATTTCTTAAAAAGTTGTGCAATTTTAACTTTTATGTTTCTTTTAAACATGAAAGCGGTTGCAAGAGAAAATCCTAAGCGATGATTCCGAACCTTTTATCAGGATGTAAATTAGTGTGTAATTCTAATGCATTCAAACTGAAATATATTATGCGAAAAGCGCTTTATTTGGTTACTTCATTAGGAACGCTCATACCCCACAAAATTTAAGAGGAAAGGATGTATAATTACCTAAACACGTGAATAGTTATATGACCAATATACCCGACAACAAAATGCGCACAACTAATAAAAGAAGTGAATTTTTTTAAAAACTAAATGACTTCAAATGGGTAGGCTATTCTAGATGTAGGATGGTGGTATTAACCCCATCAAAAACCCATCATAAAAGTAATATGTCAATTTTTAACTATTTATTTTTTGGTAATTTAAGCAAATGATTTTAACACTATTTCAAATCAAATTCAAAACATTAATCAAATATTTGTTGAAAATAGAAACAAACTATAAATAACCAAGTTTTATATTCCAAAGACAGATGAAAAATATGTATATATCTGTTGTTGTTTTGAAGCAATTCTTAATAAATTCGTTAGTGACAATCTTCATTAAGCTAACGACACATTATAGCTTGGTCAATTTCTGTAAATTAGTTCTCAGAAAAATATTTCTATACGAATAATAATCAATACAAACACAATAGATTACTTTATTAGATGAAGATTTGCAGTTTTTCTACGTAAATATGATTTGATTTTACAGGTTTATCCATCATTTCAACGATGAAAATGGCCGCGGAAGAATAATAGATAATGGCGGAAATGGCACAACATTGAAATTTCAATCGAAACACATTACAGTACTAGAAGATTTAATTTCTATAGAACCAAATTAGGTAGTTTCGGCAATCATTTGGTGACCATGATTAATTGCCTCCTCCAAAAGATTTCATTATGTGGTCTACATGTGAGTCTATTGCTACACCCTGATCAAAATGATAGATAAATGGAGAGGATTCAGCACCTCTACCAATGTTACTGTGCCCATTATATGTCAAAGGTCATAGTGAATTGTTTTATAAAAATTTATACAAGAATTTTTGTGTTAATGGCAGATATTTGAGGGTGCTTAAATTCAAACGGAACTTGTCAAGACTTTAGTCGATTTAGATCTTGACATATAGTAAATACATTTGTCTGTTATTAAAGAGGATCGTACATGTGTATGTTGGCCATTAGTAGGTGACAAGAAGGTCGATCTAAACGAAAACCATACATTATTTGTTATTACTCATTGTATATCAAAACATCAACTTTAAATTTGTATAGGGACTGATACATGTATGTAAACAAAATCTTCTTTAAAATGAAAAATGTGATCCGGAGAACTTCACAGGTAAACTGTAACTATCTTACCACATTTGTAAACTTAAAGAAACTATTAACGGGATAAGCCACAAGTAATCTACAATATTGCTTGTTTTCTTTCATTGCAGAAACTGCCATGTTGATTGGTTGGTCATCAGAAACATTTTCAAATAAAGACACTGTAAGGACGAGTGTGACAAAGTCTCTTCATGTCACTCAAAATATTTCAGACTATTGGAAAGACGATGAACGCGAGGTGAATTGGAAAAATCGTACATGCCCTGCAAAAATTGTTTATCTAAATCATTGTAAGCTTGAAAAAAAATCAAATGATTTAATTGTTATTGCAAATTGAACTGTAGAACTGTAAACGTTTTTGAATGCATCACTTATGATTTTACTCTTATGTGTATTTGCAATCCATACGAAATATGTCTGTAAATCATGGAAGTATTATATTGTAATAGAATCATATTCCTTGTCAACCAGTCCTTAACAGTATAGATCAAATTTGGAAAATGTTTTCCATTTGAATTTGGTTATGGTTTTATTTATTTATAACTAGTCGTTTTAACTCTACAGTATAGATAAAAGGACAAAATGTTTATATTTATTTTTTTCTAGGTTTTTAATTATACGTATGCTCGTAATGAATACTATCCTGGAATACATACAGTATGGTACCGAATTAAATTGATATATGCGCATTTCAAGACATCAAATTTAAGAGCCTGAGAGTTTCAATAGTTGGAAAGGAATTACTACCTCCCTATAAATAAGGACTCAAAGACCGACAAAGAAACACCTGCCCAGAACATACAGTTGAAATCTGATAGCTATGTCAGACTGCCTAAAATATCACCATAAACACATATACATGTTAAAAATCTAGCTAATAGTGGCATTGGCGACCTGAAATTGAAGATATTACCTAGAATTAGAGTAAATTCTTTAATGTTCATTCTTTCAGTGTTAGTTTAATCCCCTTTCAAGTATTTTGGTATGTTTTTTTGTTTGTTTTTAGAATTAATTAAGTAAAAATAAAGCTGTTTCCTCTTGCTTCATGATAAACTTACATCTTATGCTGCTGAAAATGATTCAAAAAAGTAAAATGAGTAAACTAGTTTTATACATCGTAAACTATCAACCGATACGGAATCTCCAGACAAAGTTAACTTAATGATCAACATTTTGTCTCTATTTTGGCACTTATGAAACTTATCTTATTCTATTACCGTTTTATCAGTAAACATAGACAAAAACACGAACGATCCTCATTTTACCGTACATTTAACGCAAACAACATTATTCCTTCAACGGTTTTATATCTTCATATGGATTTTGGATATTTATGTAATTTCTTATAACACATTCGTTTGGTACTTTTCCAAACTGTATGTGCCAGTTATCAAGTCAATACTATCAGCCAAAGCATTGTTTCAACCAAGATCAGACTCTCTAGTAGAACACCAATTAAAAGCAAAATAATCTTCTAAAGATAAAAATGTAAAATCAACTGCTGCTCTGAAATGCCTTTTAATGCATACACTTCAAAGAAATTGACTTTATCAGAATAAATCAAACAAGCCTGACATTTTCTTGTATAAAATTTGCTGATAACATTACTAATATAAACAACATAGCGTTTAATTATTCACAACGCATTAGTATAATTCGAAAGGCTCGATATTTCTTTTTTAGTTTTCTTTTGAAAATAATATCTTTATAAAAAGTATGCTTATCAACTAATCTTTTATGTTTTTATCCTTATCTTTGAAAAAATATTATGTAAGAAAATTCAATTTATTCGATTTCAAATGCATATACTTTAGGTCATAGAAGCTATATGATTTGTGTTTGCACGTGTTACTTTTTTAAAACTCATTGGCGATTCTATCAATAAAATAAAAGGTTGCAAGAATATAACATTTCAAAATAAACGGAAAATGTGTCCATGGGACACAGATGATGCCCCCGCTTGCATATAACGTTATAAAGGGGTATAACTCGAAATCGGTATAAAATACCCCCTTTCCAAATTCGAACTTGATCTGTATCTTGTGGTAATAAGCATTGTGTATAAGTTTCATAACATTTGGTTGAGGCAAACTACAGTTAAGGAACAGAAACCAATTTTGGGACGTATGTACGGACGGACAAGGGTGACACTTAATGCCCCTCAGGTGACGGCAGGGGCATAAAAATAAATTTGCAACTGGAAAATTTAAGAATGTCTTCGACACAACGATCATTACTTCTATGATTGTAAGATAAACTCTCTTCTGTAGCATGAATATTAGAAAATTCTAATTGAGTAACCCTTTTGATTTTTGATTTTGATTTTTTTTGGTGTTTTAACGCAACTTTTTGGGCTAGTTCGTGGCGGCCAGTTTTTATTGGTGGAGGAAGCCGGAGTGCCCGGAGAAAACCACCGACCTTCGATAGGAAAACTGAAAATCCTAGTCAATTAAGATTGGAGTCGAGTGCACCCGCACGAGCGGGGTTCGAACTCACAACCTCAGTGTTGACTGGCTAGTGATTACAGTAGTAACTACTTAGACCACTCGGCCACCGAGGCCCCTGTTACCCTTTTGAAGTAGCGAACGTATCATTATAGTATTATATTCCAACGCGAAAATGTCTTCTGATTAAACGAGAATGGTACAATTACTTATGTTAAAAACGCATAATAAAAATACAAAATCAGAAAAATTAACACGATATACGTACGTCGTTTTGTAGAATTTATTCCTACTCGTTTAAGTAACAGAATAGATAGCAAGATTCGACAAGTTTAGAAATGAGTATCCTATTGTCCGACAATAAACATGTACATTTTACACCCTGTAATGCTTTATAAACGTCGAAACTATATCGATCTGTACAGCTAAAACCTCCACTGTTGAACTTTTGTTCATAGAAGTAATCTAAACCAGAGACTACCATCCTTTATTCCATTTGTTCATCACCCAGAAAACATCTCTGATTTTCTACCAAAGGAAACGATCTATGATGAGTTTATGTACATTATGTCTAGTTTCCTCGTAGTTACTTGCGGACTCTGAGTCCTGCAAGGCCTGTATGACTAGTAGCAAGTGCGTCCGTATAGGCATGCTTTTATTTATATTATTTTGTTGAAAATCTTTGATTTAAAAAATGAAATTGCGCCAAGAACAAGCTCAGTCGAAACTGGTCTTAAACAACCCTATTTTGTGTTGTGAAAGTCTATCTTTGTTGATATTGCTGCTCGTAAATATTTATGTTTTCGATTCTTAAACATTTGGCCTGATGAAGGTTTTCAAGAAACAATATTATTCATATGTATTGCTTTTGGTATTTAATGTTCGTATTTCATAATTTTGTTATCAACTAAACATCGAAGGGTTTTATAATACTCATTCAAAGATTTTTACGATAGAGCAGTAGAGATCGATATGCTTCGCTCATATGTTTCTGGGATTATTACAGATAATTATTGTTTGCCGTCAACTGTTAAGAGTACTAAATGTATGGTATTTTTGGTCTTTGATAAATACTTTTCACGAAATAATGATAACGACAAACAAAGATGAAATAAAATAAGAAATTACATGCCATCACTTCAATTCTCTTAAGAAAATTCAACAACTTTCTTGCTATTACTCTAAGTCAAATAACTGAGATTTGACCAAACCACAAATGATATTTGAAGTAAACAATGTTCAAGGTATCGGGTAACAAATCCAAGTTAAAATACGATATGAACATAGATATCTGATAAACATTAGTAAAGTGTCGTTTTAATGATATTATAAAATTCTTATTATTAATGAAATGCGACCAATTTATTTTTCATCCAGGAAATGGTCTAAACGACACTTCATAACAATTTTCATATTTGAGTTTACAATTCAGTACAGATTCTGAATTAATATCCAGTATCAAAAAATATTTTTAAATGTACAAATTCAATGCCGTTTTCATAATAGATCAAAAACACATTAAATCTTTCTATTTATTCAGTATAAAACATTTTTTTCCCCAATTGAAACTGAAATCAGTGTCGAATACTTTAGATAAACATTAGTTAACATGTCCATGAAATGCATAAGATTGTCACCAGCTGTTTCAATCTGAAGAAAATTGCAATGTAATTTTCATATCATTTTTAAGCTCATTTCAGAGTATCGATTGTCATTTTCAAAGAAATAATCTAAGATGGTACTTTCGTGTTGTGGATTGAAACTCGAATCTTGCATCATAAACATATGTTTCAGTTGTAATTTTCTTCAAACTGATATAAAATTTTACGGGGTAGAAAAATATTGGCGACATGCTTATGGCATCTAAAAATTTATATTCATAAATCATCCACGTGAAATCATCATTAAGGACATTTTTTTTCTCCTAACGATTGTAGTTAGGGATAAACCTTACTCCGCAAAAACTAAATTTACAATGACTGTATATTTAGGTCTTGCTGAGAAAAAAATCCTAAATTCTTTCCTATTTTTGTGAAAGTGATGTCACCAAATTATAAGAATTGTTCAGGTTTCGTGCATCGACCGCTTTTACTAGTTCGTAAGTTCGCCTCAATTTATTCAGTAAGATGAAAGCATGTAGATTTTAACTTTTAGTTTTTGTGTTTTGTTTTTTAATTATGCTTGTCATTGTCTTTTTTGTATTCTCATTTGAGTCACGAATTCCATCATTCTCTGCTTGTTAAATTAATTGTAATTTAATTTGCATAATGGCTTCCAACTAATCATAGGTGACATTACATAATATTTATCTTTGAAAGCACTTAATCGGATTCGAATTAGATACGCAACCGTTGTCTTTGTCACGCTTTACAGGAAATGTGCCTGAAGGCAAATGTTGATATCGAAGATAAGTCAGAAACGTATCTAGCAGAATTTATCGATGACAGATAAAAAAAAATATTTCTTATAAATCCGATGTCACGTTATTATCATTTTTCTATTCATAATATACAGACATCTTGCTTTTCTCCCAAAAAGAGTTTACCATTAAAGACTCCAGCATGTTTGTTTTAACCGCCAAATATTAACACCGTATGCCCTCTGCCAGTTCCCCTTTTCAGAAACTCCAAATCAATCTGAAAATGGGCATGTTAAATTTTCCTGGAATACTCTGCTAACAAAATGCAGTTATATTTTTTGTTTTTTTTTTCTTCATGTAAACATCAGATGTATTTCTTTCATTTGTTGCTTCAGTGATATACAATTATATAAAATCTTTGGTGAAGTTTATTTCTTCCCTTTTCATCTTTGAAAGACACAAATTAGTTATATGAGAAATTGGACTTATATTTAGAGTAATGTAATACAACTGTTCTTTTATGCAAGAATTCTAAAACTATATCCTGATATATAAGTGGAAATGTTTTCACGTTTATTATTCTCCTCATCTGTATTGTAATGGTATTGAAAACCTGTAATTATTAATCTTACTCTTATCTGCTGCATTGGTGAAACATATTTTCTCATGTTTATTTTATGTTCTGTTGGAATGCTAAGTACTGAAAAGGCTGTTCCCTTGATTGTAGGTGTTTGTTAGAATTAAATGATTTTTTGGTAATTTTTCATTGGATACTTAATGTTCAACTCTATTTTAGGTGGTAATTTTTGCTTATGCCTTTGTTTTCTGTGCTGTGTTTTTGTATGTTTGTCCCCTTCGTATCCTCTGACTTTGTCAATTACTTCCGGTAAATACTTCATTAACATTCAAGACGATACCAACATAATATATCCATTCGTAGAAAATTGTGCTTATACGAAAAAAGAGGCGGAACATTTTGACTAGGCGTTTGTAAGTAGAATAACTAAAGTGTTACAGAAAGACATCACTGAAGACGTCATGTTAAGGTTATTTAACCTGAGAGAGCAAAGCATTTAAAGGACAAGTGCCATGTGTTTAATATGATCGCTATTCTTGTATTTGCCTTTTGTCAAATATTTGGAATCCTCTATTGTTGTCCATGTAGTGCCATTAAAAACTTTGCCTGCTAACCCTTACTTTTGTTTTCAAAACTTTATTACATATAGTTTATAAAGCCATTTTTGAAAATTTTATAAAATCCTTCAAGTTGTTATTTTTCATAGTTTTAGAAGGAAAAAAAGGTGCCAATGTTAAAAGTATGAAAAATCTAGAGAATCAATTCCCACCAAATTTTCAATTGCATATACTCAAAATCCAGGACGCTGACCTTTCATTTTTTGCTGCTTTTTTCTGGACATAGAAATTATCAAGACTTTCTTCTTCTTTTAATTCATTGGACCGCGCCAGTTATGCATTTACCATGTTATTCGTTCATCTGTCAGAAATTATAATCGGACATATACATCGTAACCGCTAGAAGTTAACAATGGGCTACTATCATGTTTGGTCCTTATTATAAGATGATGTTCTAATATGTTCATCTATATATCGAATTCAATGGTCAAACACTTTTACACAATAGAACCTTCATTCATTATGGACAATACAACTGTTGGTCCCATATGATGTTATATGTTAATACTTAGTACTGCTTTGGTCTCGCATATATTTACCTTAAATATACATATGTAGATCAATTGATAAATCGGTTAATTTTATAGCGCAATGGAACGGTTATCATCAGTTTGTATTGAAATCTTGTTCATTCAAAAGAAAGGCCACAAACTAAGTTAAACCTACAATTCAACATCACAATTCAGTTCTAGCGTGTATCTTCTAAAGGCGTTCTGAAAAACGTTCTGAATTGACTCAGAATTCTACTTTTTTGTACTTAAAGACAAAAGCAGTTTACCGAAATTCATTAATATACTTGGATGCAAACAAAAAAAAATCCCGTGAAACTAACTTATATATCAAGATGCTTGATATGTTGATTGACAACATATTTGTTACTTTCTGGAACGTGTTTTTCAACAAACAATCGGCATTTTCATGGGGACACTTCTTGCCGACGTGTTCCTTTATTCACATGAGGCAGACTTCATACAGAAGAATCTAAGACAGAATGAAAAGAAGCTAGCATTATCAATTAACTTTACGTTCCTCTATAGATGATGTCCTCTCACTGAATAATTCAAAGTTTGGTGACTATGTTGAACGCATCTATCCGATCGAACTTGAAATAAAGGTTACAACAGATATAGTTAAGTATGCCTCATATCTTAGATATAGGAAGATGTGGTATGAGTGCCAATGAGACAACTCTCCATCCAAGTAACAATTTATAAAAGTAAACCATTATAGGTCAAGGTACGGCCTTCAACACGGAGCATTGGCTAACACGGAGCATTGGCTCACACACTTGACTAGCATCTAAACATCGACAATAAGGATCGCTTGAGAATAAAAACTAACGACAAATGAGATGATTGCAGCTTCCCAATGGTGCACTTTCCCTTTCTATGTAGCAGCGCATAAAATGGAGTTTATATATCCCAGTTGATACGATATCTAGAGCTTACATTTTCTATCATGATTTCCTTGATAAAGTGTTGCTGCTTACAAGAAAGCTATTGACCCAAGAGTTCCAAGTCATCCCTTAGAAAATTTAAAGAACGCAATTATGAGTTGGTTGATCTTCATGCAATTGATGTTTCACAGTTGACGACGGATATGTTCCAATTGTCGTAAACCCAGTCTTGTCCTCTTTTCCTCGAATGTGACCTATCAAATGAGACTTATATTCGGGTATGTACTTACATGAGCAATACGACGGTTGTCACATGTGGAGCAGGATCTGCTTACCTTTCCGGAGCTCCTAAGATTTTTCTTGGGGTTTGTGTTTCTCAGTTTAGATTTTTCTATGTTGTGTTTTATGGACTGTTGATTGTCCTTTGGTTGTTTTTCGCCATGTTATTGTCCGTTCGTTTTCGACTTATGAGTTCGACTATGTAGTTGGTATCTTCCACCTCTCTGATACAAATTAAGCTAAGAAAACCCCAAAACGCAGAGACCGGTTGCGTCTACAGAGTAAGGGTCTCCGGCTATGTATTCATTCCCCGCCATGCTTACCCAGACTCAGCCAACACGTCTCAATCGACAATAGTACTCAATAGGTTAATCAACAGATCAGACGGTTATTCTAGTATATAAATATCTAAGACCGCGAACACATGTTGATAGTGAGTTGAGACACAGACATATCGTGTCGTCACAAATTTGTGTTGGTGACCATACAACTTATGTAGTGTCGATTCGAGTCGTTGTTTCTCATAAGTCTGTAGGGGGAATTTTTGTCCGGGGCAAAATCCATTTAATGAAGTCCGTACTGTGTGAGCATGCATGAGCGTTACGTATAAATTGAGACATGTAAACGCCATAGTTCGGGCTGAGAAAGGAAAGTTGAAACCATCACGTATGTCATAGATTCTTGTTTAAGTCGTCCATCTGTATCATTTTCAAAAAACAATCAAGATATGAAAGAGAACGTCTTGTTTCGGTATTATCCTTAACCTCAAGTTCACTTGGATATTGTGAGATACAAGCACTGAAATGTGGATTATTTAGTGAAAAGACATTATCAACATATCTCAAAGTTAAATTAAACCACTTTGTAAGACGCTGTCATTCTTTTTGTCTTTTAAGAATGTTTTGTACGAATTCTGCTTTTATAATTTCAAAACCAAATCGGGTAGTCGATGCGCACAATCACTACTCGTTGGAATACCGACTGTAGACATATCGGTACACAGAATTTAACAAATATACCGTCGATCAAAAAATCCTTCATTGTTATAATACTATCGTCTTCGGTGTATTGTTGTTGGAATCAATGTGGTTCTACACAAAGTGTTTTCGTGACCTAAAACAAGGAATTTGCATCTACGTTTTCCATTTTTGTAGAAAAATCTCTGTTTAATGAGACGATATAGTCGATATATAAATTGAGCATGGTGAATAGAAGTGTAGACCGGATAAAAAAAGTATCCCTGTTAATGTCTAAACAAATTTTCTAATTGATTTTCGATAAGGCATAGCTTTTTTTATTCAATGCTCCAGTCACTCCTATATATTCCCGCAGTCTGACCTTTATACTTTAAAGTATGTTACGCTATTGGATGTTTATGATACATTGTCATTGCGTTGTTTACAATTTAAACGGAATCAGTTAAAGGGATTAACAATAACATGCATGACATATAAAGAACCATTGTGTGATGAATTAAAAAAACAAAGCAGATAGCAATGTGCACACGTTTAAATAAATTGTGTTCCTCTTGACGATTAAAGTCAAGGTCCTGTTTAAAAATAAATTTGAGTCAATTCCTTTTTTGGGAAAGCTACAACAACTTCACTATAGATTAAATATGCAAATACATCCACAACTTTAAGAAAAGTCTTCATCCAAAATAGACTAGATTTCGTGGCATGATTTGATCATTTGCCAGGTTTTTATATTTGTTGATATACAGAGGTTATATACGTTTGTTTTTTCTCTCTGTCAACTGCTATAAATACTATTGTGAGCAAAAGTAATAGCATTTGCATACAGTGACATTTTACACTTAAATTTCTGAAAACAATGTTTTAATCTACACATAAAATTTGAAATGTATATAAAAATCAATCAATACTCATGAAATAGTTAAATATGCTTGCTCTTTGCGTGTACTCTATTCACATTTTCCTACAACTTGTTGTCTTTGGCGATAGATTAACACGATTTTCTACTTTATGTACAACTTTGTCTTATGATTATTCAATTTTACGACCAAGTTACTCTAGCAGCATACTAAATATATAATAAACTGGAAAACAAGAGAAATGTGTTTGACATATCAGATTACATACTCTTTTTCGTTGAATATTAAAGAATTGAATCTAATAAAGTTTGTTCAATTATGGAAATACAAATAATCGAATACAAAAATAATGATAAGCAGAATAATACAGAGGTGTTAGTAAAGAAGTATTAAATAAATATAGGGAATGACAAAATAAATGAAAACAGTCGTGTTGCTCATACATGTTCAAATTTTGTGAAAGTTATTTGATATTCGAAAATCCTAGTTCCATGGTATATATCACAGATCAAAATATCTAACAACAATAGCATTTTTATATTATTAACTATAATATCTATTCCTCAGAGTC
The DNA here is from genome assembly GCA_017311375.1 of Mytilus coruscus. Lineage (NCBI taxonomy): Eukaryota > Metazoa > Mollusca > Bivalvia > Mytilida > Mytilidae > Mytilus > Mytilus coruscus. The sequence continues at coordinate 87,155,079 of CM029601.1, forward strand.
GTAAGATTTAAACGTATTCCGAGTAGACCAAATGTGTAAGCGGATGACATTTGATCATACTTAAATCATGTTATAAATTAGTTTTCATTCATTTTTATTGAAAATAATTATGTTTTAATATTACCTTTAGAGAAAAGAATATCGTATATTTTATTTACTTATAGTAAACGGTAAGGCTACGGGTATGTGTAGAATCGCTATCGACTTATATTTCAGAAAATCACATATGCATATATAGAATTTTGAACATAGTAAATATCTTAATTAACAGTAAAAAGTATGCCAACAGCATGACAGTGTTCGTCACTCGACATTTCACCTTATCACACTGGTCACTTTAGAATATACTCTTTATGTAAATCAAAGAGCTGACTTAGGTTTTTAAATAAACGATGGGTATTACATTCAACATAAACAGTGAATTCTGACTGAAAGGAAATCTCAGGATGAATAACAATCTTTTAATTAAATAATATCCTTTGAAGTATATTTTTCTCGAAGATGTTACTTTTCACACTATGAAAATGTCCATGTTTTGCTATCATGAATGTTTTAAAAATCTTGGTCGACATAGTAGACCAAGAATAAGCTTTAAAACAATACAAAAAATATACAATGTTGTAAAATGTTCAATGACCTTTTTCTCTTTAGGCATGTTAAGGGCAATGGTATTTACTGCAAGACATTACATTCAAAAGCTAGATTCATTGTTTGTGCCTTCATTGTCATAGCCCCTCACTATAATACAATCCTCTAACAAATCTGTTGCGTGCACACACTCCTTCAAAATTATTAAATGATTAAACTTAAAACAATTCACCTAGCAGGTCTTCCTGCCAGCATTCCAACGGTATGTGTCGATGAAAAAAGATCATCCGATAGATTATATATACGTTTGATGTACACTACTCATGCAACCAATAAAGTTTTATCAAAAGTTTATCGATGTGTTTAACTGTAGAATTTATTAGTAACCAACCCGTCAGAAACAAACAAGAAAAAATTTCACAGCATTTAAATTTCAATTGCTTGGTGTTAACAGTACCATGGTAAGTATACCTTGCATATCAGGACAGGAAAATATAAACCTTCTTTATACTATACTGATACGCTGCGTCGGATTTTTAACACGCTAATTCATAAGGTAGGTAACAGTCTGCAAGACGACATGTCACAATACAAGGAAACATTATTCTGATTCCGAGCCAACTAGTATTTGCTGTTACTTTTGAACGCCGCGTGTTTAACGGAGAAGCAGTAAATACAAATGTCCAAGTTCTTTGTTTGACCTGGCCGGGTATTGAATCCATGACCCCTGTCCTAGAGGCGATAACGCTACCACAAGACCACCAACATAGGCGGTTTAAATTCGCGAGTTCTCTTACATTCTTGTAAATGTCAATTCGGGCTCGTTGGAGTTAAAACATGGGTTTGGACGAGGGATCATTGCATCATGTGAGATACCATTTTTCTCTTATCGAAATACTTCTTTTATACAATTTAATTTTTCTTTGAGCTTTGGCTTTGGTAACCCCAACATTTTCCTCTTGTTTTTTTTTCTTATATTTATATCATTGAAAAAGAAGGGGTCAATGCATCATCTGCATTTTATGTTTAGGATAATTATATTAAATATGACAAGTTTTGGAGTACCATAAAAAACGGCCGATAACACCAGTAGGTATGTAATTTTGTGTTTTTTTGCCCATGTTCTCATCAGGAATACCCATGATTGTTAAAATGTGTAGTAGAAACATATTTTAAAGTAAATCTGAAATATCATGGTAATATTTGTAGCCTGAATGTAAATAAATGGTTTAAAATTTATTGATAAGGCGACAATTCTGGCCAGTTCAGATTACACATTTATTTTTCAAACTTTGCCAGAAAAAAATATTGTAGTTTAATTCCAGCAAAAATTTGCTAAAACAATTATTGGTTATACGCCTTGAAAATCACAACATTTATTGAATTTGACCGTTTGGAATTTTCAAAATTTTCAAACAAGTTAGCTCACAGGCACACGAAAAAAGGAATTTTTTTGAAAAGATTCATTTTTTTTCCCAACAAAACCTTCTGCAGTCTCTCTTTGCATTCTTTTCATGGGGTTAAGTGAAAATTGTTTTGTCCCAATAATAATTGTAGTCAGGTTTGTAAGGAAAAACATTAATACTCAGTATGGGACGAATACCCTTGGGACGAATTTACATATGAACATTATATATTGGTTTCTAACCCCAGATTTCAAAATGCCCCGCTCATCAGTAAGCAGACTCTATTAAAATTCAAGATTTTGACAGACTGTCACTATCTAAGTACTATCTTTGTGCTAATGTAGATTATCTGTTAGCATTAGCTTGTACTAGGATGGATGTTCAGATCATATCTTCTAGAATATTGCAGTTTATATTTAAAAACCAAAGACATACAGTTAAGTACAGCCTATTTACCAATAGCTTAGCACTAAAGCCCTATAACTTCATTATTCAATCCATTTTTTTTTAAGTTCAATTTTTCTCAAACCTTCCAAGATTTTATCCAAATGATGTCACAAGACACTTAAGTTGTTCCAAAAACTCCTCAGTACATAGGTTTAAGCATTTCATGTATGAATGGTAATTTTCTACCTTTTCAGCTTTTAACAAATGTCGCATCGCATGAGATCTCGTTGTATAATTTGATTTTCAATGGAATAAGAGAAGATAGAAGTACGTAATAAGATGTTTTATTTTTGTGATCTGCTAATAAAAAAATTATACGTGACGTCATCACTTATGGTTGTTAATTGTTGTACGTCGTTAAAAGGGGAGAAAAGAACCCTTAAGCAATAAGATCATGATTAACGTATTTTTACCATTTTAAAGATTAAAAAAAAAGTATTAATATAAAAAGTTTGTCAGCTGTCGTTTAAATTTATAAAGTCAGCTAAATTTAAAAAATTAATGAAAACAATATAACGAAATTTTAGTCCTCTTTGAAAAGCTAATAGGATGTTTTCTTACTCATAAATGCCATATTTGTCGGATAGGCAGCAAAGATACCAATTTTAAAGTCTTTGATTAGACAGTTCAACATAATGGGGCCACGAAAGCTACCATGAGACCACTGGAGGGTTGTAATTTCTTAGGACTATGATTGCATTACAGAACGTGTAATGAAATATGTATTAGGTTTATGAATTACGTGAAAACATGAAACCTGGTGGTTCCCAAAAGAACAATGAATGCCAAATAATGATTTTTCCTTTATGAACCATGATAGTCTAATGGTGAATATATCAATGTACCATTCCCTATTTTATCCAAAGTTACACCTTTAGTGGTTAGATTTTATTGCGTGTTTATTAATTATTTATATTCCTAATTTGAATTTCTTAATTATTTAGATAAATATGACTAATCATTACTGATAATCTACATTCATTTGGTTAATTATTGATGACATTTATTGAATTTCAATCCTTGTTATATGACAATATCTATCTTTATAAAACTTCATTATGGTTTTTGTAGCGTTCATTTAAACGGATAAAATTAAGCTCCGTAAACATGAACTTGAGCTGTTTTACACTGATCTAGTAGGTGATGAAGGTTCGTAGACCTTAATTTTGATTTAAATAACGACTCTATCGTTGACATTTATTGTTAATGAGGTTTCTTTATCACAAATATTCTCAGAGTAATCCCCAATTTTAGCAAGCTTTTATTTAAACCGTATTAAAATAGCCAATTTTCACAATTTAAAAAAAAAAAAAAAATGTTATGTAAGCTAAAAAGACCTTGTATCAAAATAGGGTAAAGAATACAAAACATGGATTTTCTACTTGTATAGTATAGTACTTATATAAATGAACAGTATTTTCTCCCAAGATAAACAATTCTTCTATAAACATGTAAATAGCTTCATCCATAGGAACTGGGGAAAACAATCTTGGTATCGATGTACATATTGCGGAATTGATGAACATAATTATAAACGCCACCCCTTCTCCCTCCCCTTAGCTCACTAACCCCATATGAAAGATGAAGAAGAGCACGCACCTCTTAATCACTAACATTAAAAATGTGTTAAACAGTTGGGCATTCTCATAGAGTAACACCTAAGAACCAAAATGATTGTGCACAGATAAAATATTGTCAAGCTCAATTTTAAGCAAAGAGTCTGCATGACGTTTTTATGTTAAATGAAGCAAATATTTGACTTCCTGTATCATCTTTAAACATATATCTCCCATATCAACATCTATATACTTATGGTAACAAGTAATCAGATTGGTCCGTCTTTCGATTATAATTGACTTAATACCTAATAACTAGCACTTTTATACTCTTCTTGTTAACTGTTGCGTTTGATCTTTCAGGGGATATAGATTATTCAGTTTTCCGTTCTTAATTCATAGAAAAATCAGCAGAAATAACTCAATGAAATTGCGCAGTGATCTGGATATCGAGCCGAGATTTCCATTTTTTGAAATAAATCATTAATAAAATTATTTGCATTGTGACCCACGGAAACAAATACACGTGTACAGTTAATAAAACGGGTATACACGATATACGATTTCAGGAATTTTGCGATTAAAAACACAAAAAGTCCACAACTCGTGATAATTTCTATGTGCTCCACGATATATTCATAGGCATAGGATATGTCGAAAGTAACAGTACTATTGGATATCAGTTGCATTTACCGTAATAACAAGATGTGAATATGCGTAATACTAATTTTGTTTCTTTTCGTATAGAATAATATATATATCTGCTTTATTCTTGCCTTTAAACAAACAATTTTCTTGAATAATCATGTAATGTTTAATCCTGAACATTAAGCACACAACTAATAATGCATCCATGTTGTCTAAATTAATTAATTAAGATTAAGTAGATTAATCACTCACCTATATCAAACACGTATTTATCAATAATCTTCCTTATTTCACGTCCAAATGAGTGCAAGTAGTTCATGTCTTTTAAACACTACTATGGCTATGTCAACATGTAAAGACGAACCCTCCATATATTCCAGTGATATGACATTAAGCTATTTTGAATAAGAATCTAATTTTGAAACTGAAAACTTCCAAACAAACATTGAGAATAAGATAACGCAATAAATGATATTTTGTGACAATATCATAAAACTGTACGCAAAGCTTAAGTAAGGCACAAATAAAAGGCGCTGATAAGAATTAAAACTACAATTTGATAGTACATGTATAAAAATTAATTTATATTCCACTTGATAGTAATTTCTAAGCCTTGGTTCCTTTCTTTATGAAAAAC